>JARJHM010000048.1:0-749765 GCA_033356055.1 Carex pumila | reverse complement strand
CTCACTAGACGGGGAATCCACCCTACGTTAGATATTGGCTGTCTCACTAGACAGGGAATCCACCCTATGCTAGGTCTTGACCCGTGATAGGAAATCCAACCAACGCCACATTGACGAGGAGTCTAGTCGAACCCAGACCCAATGTATACATTCCAACATGCATTCAACACATGTTGGCCCCTTTCCTTTAGCATATTTGTTACCTTTTACGTTCATCATTTAACACTACACGGTATCATACTCAACACATCCTACTCACAAGTCTTATGATCGATATGAGATAATCCTATTGTAATTCTAAACAAGCCAAAGGGATCGTTTGATTCAACATGCACAATTCCAAACAATTAAATAAATAATATGCCTACAAAACAGTAAGTACAATTTGACAAGATCCAGGAAACCCGTACCTGCTATTGCGGTGTAGTTCACTCCTGCTTCTACGTCACTCTCTACTTCAAAACTCAAACCTAGACTATATAACACGGTTTCCAAATTAATATTTATACACTTTTCCTTTATCTGTCAGTATATTTGTTGAATAAGCATACTCGGAATGTAAATATAAATAAAAATAAAGTATTATGTTATCACACAATCATACATAATATGTAAAGTTTATTTTGACTGAATCAAGTAAATGTAAATAGAACATATTTGTATATAAAACCAGATATAATATTATTTTACTAAACAATTGTACATATATTAAAGTTTGTTTCTTACCAAGAAAAACTATATCTATTATTTATAAGTTTTAGAAATATAGTATCATACATATATTAAATTAACGTTTGTTTCTTACCAAGAAAATTAGATATATTATTTATAAGTTTTAGAAATATAGTTCTTTATAATAGAAATAGTTCGAGGGTTATCGGTGAATCAATTTCTAAAGTTATTGGTAAAGAATTTTCATAAATAAAATATTAAGTATAACTCAAAATAGTTCTTTATGATAAAAATAGTTCTAGGGTTATCGGTGAATAAATCCCTAGGGTTATCAACAAAAGAAATTATCATCTAATAAAAGAATGAATGTAACTCAATAATAGATGCAATTCAGTGAAGTCTTAAGAAATCTAAACAACTCCAAGTTTCTGATATAGAATAAGGTTTTAAGGTTACAAATATAAAATAATAATAATAATTAGAACTTTGCACTTTCGGAAATTTCAAGAATTAATAACTATTAAAATCATTACTAATTTTTACTGATTACAAAGATATTTTTATCAATAATATAACATATCCTTAATAAATAGTTTCAAAATTTCTATAACCCTCAGAATTCTTATCAAATAAAATAAAATACAGTATAAACATTATATGAAAGGATAGATCAAACGAAATAACTATACACAGAATAGAGGAATCCAATTGATGGCTATAAGAATCATCAAAACAGTTAAAGAAATAATTGAACATCAAAATTATTTACGTAGGAAGAAAAATAATCAAATTCCATATATCTTACCCCTTTTCCTTTCTAAATCTTTTGTGGATTATTTGCGGAGAGAGAAAGACAGAGATGTAGAGTTTAAATCATATATATAGAGGAACAGATATTAATTTGGTAACCTACGGATCTGACAGGCGACAGTTATAATTGGAGAGTTATCAATTGAATTTTAAATGTATCTTCTATCGCAACTTTTGACAGATTATTTTCGGCCGATGAATTAATTGAGTTTTATTGGGCTTTCAAGATTTGGCAATGATCTGCAATATACATTTTAAGTCATGATCTATGTCGGAATAGTTTGTTAAATTAAGCGAAGGAAAGAAGAAAAAATGATATAGGAGAATAAATAAATATATATATACGCTATTTATGTTCTACCTTAATTTAATATTCCGAATTACGTGGTGTTACAAAAAACTATTTTTTAAAATTATGTTTTTGAGATTCGTATATTAAAGAAATGAATGAGTGAATTGAAAATTGTAGACAGCAGATTTATTTTCCCACTATAATTCAAAATCAACAACTGTATTTCCTAAAAAATAAAAAATAAAAAAATAAACCAATGTCAACCACTGTAAAATGGTTACCTTCTGCCCCACCAGTGGTCTCCAAAAGATGAGCGGTGGCCTTTTGGAGAGGCCTAAGAGACGGCATGACATTTCAGTATTCATCTTTAAGCTTTCTCATTCCGGTAGTATACTGTTTTTCCGATTTTGCCCTTGGAAACTTCGGTCCACAATATATATTTTCTTTTCTGTTCTTTTTTCGTTGGTCTACGCGCGAGGACCACAATGTATTATTACTTCCGAATGTTTTTGCGGTGTTGTAAAAAACGGATTTAACGGCTGTTTAATTATTAACGATGATCAAACCGCTGCGAATACAATTAACGAATGTTTGTTTGCGGATGAAAATAATTAATCGGTCATTTTTTTTCAATTAATCGGAAGTTTTATTGTTTAATCGTCCGTTTATTCCCGATTATTCTTGTTTATTTCCGTTTATTTTTTGTATTTCTGTTTATTCTAGTTTTTATTCAGTGAATATTTATTTTTCACATTGATTTTTTTTTTTCCGTGATAGTGTGTGATAATAAGTTTTTATAAATCATGTATTGTAGTTGTATTTGTGCTTAGACATAAATTTAATATTTTTTATATATGTTTTTTCTTCTTACTTGCTTTGAAATTGATTAATTCTTCTGTTATTTATATACCATATATTTTTCTTACTAATTATTGATGTAATTTTATCAATTAGTATGACATATTCATTTATAAAACTAAGTTATTATCATAAATTAAATTTAGTGATTTTATGTTATAATATTTCATTTCTTTCAAATAATATGTTATTAGTATTTGACAAAGTTAAATTCTTGAAATTATTTTTTATTAAATAAATGTGTTACTTATATATTTTAAGTGCTTATGCATTAAGAAAAAATAAACGTAGTATCATGTTATAATAATGGAACTAAGTATTTGATAAGTTTAATGAGTTAAATAAATTATCATATATATATATATATATATATATATATAGAGAGAGAGAGAGAGAGAGAGAGAGATAGGCTACGATGAGTTGCGAAGTAAAACGCGTTTCTACTTCATGCCGTATTTTCATTTTGAAAGTCCAAACGACCGATCCGAACCGTTAAATCTTTAATCCATATTGAAATGTGCTTGGAAACTAAATTTTACATTTTTTGAAATTTTTTTACTATTTATTAAGCATTTTTGAAAACTGCTGTTTTGCTGTGAACAGTAAAAAACAGTAAAATTTTCTGGACCATCAGATCAGCGACTTTCAAAATTGCTTAATAAATAGTAAAAAAATTCCAAAAAATGTAAAATTTGGTCTCCAAGCACATTTCAATATGGAGAATAAGATGAACGGTTCAGATCGGCGTTTTGAATTTTAAAATCGTAAAATATGAGCATGAAGTAAAATAGTAGCTTTACTTTGCAACTCACCGTAGCCCACCTCATATATATATATATATATATAAATTTAATAAAAACGTTAAATTATCCACATAATTTCAATTAATCGGCCGCATATCGATTAATTGCTTGACAGTACCCGTCCATCCGACGACCGCATACCGTTATTTACAACATTGTGTTTTTGCTGTCATGAATTCGGCTCTGGCCTCTGGGGTTTATTTTCAAGAGCTTCCCAAATTTCAAATGTACCCATAAAAATTTAAATATATCAGTATAAGTTTTTTATTTTTTGAAAAATTAAGAAAAAATAATAATATATCCCTTTAGTAAGAATAATCTAAATTCTTTATCAGATTTGATACTCTCAAAACTAGAAAGTAAGATCCGATAATTTCTGTACAATATTAAACTCTACTACTAATTAGCGCAATCTAATATTTATTAACGTCTGTAATTTGGCAAACTAATATATAGTGTAGGATTAGGATGTTGTTAAGGACTTCAGCTTGGGTCTGATGACAATTGGATCTAAAGCGGTTCCAATGGGTTCGCTCACCATCGGATCTATTTTAGAATTTGTGCGCACAAATTTTAAGGCATACGCAAAAGTGTGGGCGCAAATCCTAAATCAAATCCGATGGTGAGCGAATCTATTGAAACCACTTTTGATTCAATGACCATCAGACCCAAGCTGTTCTAGTTGTTAAGCTCACCAAGCTCTTTGTGAGTTTTAACTCCAAAACTTATCTTCACATCGTTAAAACCAATATACTTTACAAATAGTGCATTTACATGTCAAATTTATGAACTTTTGAATTAATTTAGTATAAATTTCAAAAAACGATAACAAATGAACGAATTAAAATTAACTTATCAACCTTCTATAATTGATCACTTCATTTTATACTAAATTAATTTGAAAATATATAAATTTGATGTGTGTTTGAATTACTCATGAAACGGAATAAGTTGAAAATATATAAATTTGATATGTAAACGCATCACTCATGAAATAGATCCGTTTTAACGTTTTGAACAAATTCAATAAATGAGAATCAGTTTTTAATCTAGTAGCAAAATAATATTTTTTTTGTGTAAAATATCATATTTTGAAATGTAAATAAGAGATTTTTAGTGGACATTTGAGTCGAACAAGAACTAAAACTCATGTTCCTTTTTGAAAATATATTATATTAAATTCTGATCCTCTTGTGGTATCAAAATTTGAATACAAAAAATAAATAAATAACTTTCAATCCCATCCTGTTTGGATCAGCTGATGCATCAAAGGAAAGTATTTAAATTTAAGTTAAAGATACACATAAATCGTGAAAGTTTAGCATGAATAATGGTTGGGCTTGAAAATGTATAAATTTTTATAATTATAAAATTGGGTTCCATAAAAGATTGTATTTCAACCTTTACCTTTTCCCTTTTCAACCAACTATAAATTGATATATTTAAATTAATTATAAATTTTAGTGTTGTTTGTTTATTATAAATTTATAATTGAATAATGTAACAATCATCAAAATCTTTCAATTCGGACAAACATGAAGTAAATCTGAAATTTAAACGCGTGGCAAGAAACGTGGATGATGATTGCTAAATTACAGTTTTGCCATCAAGATCTACTTGACAGGAAATTGAGGAGAAAGCCCAATTGGTTTTTGCTTCAACTCGAAGTAAGAATTGTTGCTACTTGGCAACATTTATGTTTTTTTAATCTTTGACCACACCGCAAATTAGTCTCGCTATGACACATGGGCCATGGCTAGACTAAACTAATCGCATGATAATTAAGAGTTTGTCTTCTTCTATCATTGAGTATGGTAGTTTAGACTTTGAAGTATTCTTTCGGGCTCACTATATTATTTTATGCTTCGAGCGTAGGAAAATAATGTATCAAACTATTTTATTTTTTTTATTTTTTTTGCATTTAAAAACCGTAGGTAGATACATTGAGTTACATTCTGAGATAACAACAGGTAGAAAGCCTAATACAAGGTCTACTAATTATGTAACAAAGAATGTGTCAAAACAATAAATTTTTTAGTTTTCAATTCGAGGAACTTTTCCCCTGTTCTAAAATTTTGAATTATGGCAATTGCCGACAACCATAAAAATAAAAATATATTGGTATTATGCAAGTAGAAATATGTGCAAATATTTTTTGTTTCTTCGTAAGTCGTTCCTTACAGAAAAAAAAATTATAGGGAATAAAATGGTGTGTCAAAGAACGTGTTTTTCTGACCGTTGGATGAACAGCAAATGAAAAGTCAACAAATAAATCGCCATATTGGACGGACACAGTGCTAGCTGCACGGAAAGTTACATGAATCCGAGAAACTCGGCATAATTTCGGAGACCAGGCCACGCGGCGTGGCACTATTGGGGCAGATGAATCTCAGCCTGGTCCATGGTCCACCACGTACACCCACACTATAAAACAATGGGGCGATCTTTTGCTTTCTAGTTTCTACCCATAAATTCAATAAATCGATCCGCTACACAGAACGCCGCACATTCCTAGTCGTCGAAAAGACAGTACCAAAAGGGCCAAGAAACTTAATTCACCTGGTCCGTGAAAATATTTTACCAGTACAACCGGTACTGTAGTGTACTAGAATCGATCAAATCATTGGCTGTGTGATATCAAAATTGGCTAATACATTTGTTGTCTTAAAAATTGAAGCTGTTAAAATAAAAGCTAAAGCGACAAGTAACAATTTATTAAAAATGAAAAATCTAAATTTGCATGCTTTGTGATACAAAAATTCACTGTGTTATTACTGCAACATGGCCCCATGTTTCTCTGTACAGAATACACAGGCTCAATCGAAAAGATTTAATATAGTTTGTATAAACTAAAATGAAACGAAATGAAAGACAAAAAACAAAACAAAAGATGGAGTCAACATAATCGGTTTCCATCTTTCATGGCAAACATTTTAAGAAACACGTTATACAAAAATAAGCACTTATTTTTCCTCAGTTGATCATGATCCAAGTCATAAACAGATCATTTATCGATTACCAGATCAACTCAACTCCTTTCGGTTTTCTTCTTAGTAGAACAAATCAATTCTCTTCATCATCCTCCTCCCTATCCCTCCTTACTGCCCCAAACTTCTCAACCAAAATATCAGCTACCAATGGCACCAGATCCTTACATGGCACTGCTTTTTTATACACATCTCCCAAATGTGAATCACTCCCAATTCTGCCTCCTAAGAAAACATCAGCCCCTTCAACAATTTTCCCTTCTGAGTCCCGGGTCATGCACCCCATAAATCCTATGTCGGCCACCTGCACTTGCGCGCATGTATTCGGGCAGCCCGTCCAATGCATCCTGACCGTCTTAGGGACTGACACTAATCTCTCCACTTCCTCTGTAACCTTCAAAGCCCTAGCCTTTGTTTCAATAATTGCCTGGCCACAAAATTGGTTCCCCGTGCAAGCAACCAAGCTCTTCATTAGTAGGGACGGTTCTGGGGAGAATTTCTCGAGTAATGGTTCTTTCAGAAGTTGTTCTACTTTTGAGTTCTCAACATTTGGTATTATGATGTTTTGTTCTACAGTAAGACGGAGCTCACCAGAGCCATACTGGTCAGCTAGGCGGGCCAGCTCAACCATGTCAGAGGCTTGTACGCGACCCACGGGGATGTGGAGGCCCACAAAAGAGAAGCCCGATTGCTTTTGGGGGTGGACTCCAAGCAAGTCCCTCCTCTCCCATTTCTTGTCTATGAGGTCTTGTTCTGCGGCACGTTCAAGTTCCCCTCTGGGCATTCTCTTCGCCACCTCTGACCTAAACACTTCTATGCCCTACATTTGGTAACAAAAAGAGAAAATGTCATAACCAAATTTCCCAAATTTTTTTAATGCCATTAGTGGACAGATATAAAGGAACTTACAAGTTCATCAATTAGCCACATCATCCTTGTCCTTTGTCGGTTGCCCCTGTTGCCAAGGTCTCGATATGCCTCGAGAATTGCTTTGCACACAGGAATCACATCATCGCCTGGGACCCATGCATCAAGTGGAATAGCCTCTTCACACCTCTTGGGACTAAAGAAACCCCCAACTAGCAGGTTGAACCCAAACTTACCGTTCTTCATTGCTGGCATGTAAGCCAGGTCGTTGATATGAGGATGCTCATAAAGATCATGTGAACCAATCACACAAACGTTCCACTTTCTCGGACTATAATTTAAAAAAAAAAAAAAATCGTCACAGAATGAATACATTTAATTTTAATTCTGTGAAATATTGAAAAATCATAAATGCCGATGTTGCAAATTAATATGACTCACAGATTGGTGACCTCCGGGTTGCCTTTAGAATTTCCAGTTATATACGATGATAGAAGATTCGTATATGGTCGTGTATCCACAATCTCATGCGGGTCGATTCCTGCAAGCGGGTTTCCAACAGGGTTTCTAACATTGTCCATGCCACTCTGAAGGCTGGTGAGGCCAACGGCCACAAGGCCGTCCAAGATGGCCGGCACATCTGGCAATGTCACACCTCTTATCTGCCAATTCTGGCGAGTTGTCACATCAGCACAACCCTGATCACCATATGCTGCTATGACCCCAGCAAGGTATCGTGTTTGTTCACTCGTAGTAACACCATTTGGGAGTTTCAATCTCATCATGAACCTTCCATCTGCAATTAAAGGAGGCCATGTAAGTTTCCCATTACATTATAAAAGAAGCAAGTTGACTAATATTTGCTTTTCTTCTTCTAAGCTTTCATCTTATTATTTTTATTGGGCAACACAGATTACCATGCTCTGTAAGCCACAGAGACACCTTCTATGGAGTACGGAAAATATACTCAAATTGATACTATACTAAGCGTTACAAATTAATTTTGTTGTTCTTTGAAAGTCTATACTAGTGTTAAGAAATAACTCTTTTGTTCAAACAGGAATACAGGATGTACATTAAAATGCGCACTAGCAACGTCCTTAGATTACACTTTTTCTTGAGAAGGCCATCTTAATTAATGATGCCATTTTTCCTAATTAGTTCCTTGGAATTGATGGGGGTTAAAAAAATTAAATAAATAAAAATAGAAGAATTACATTGTTGCTTGCGGCGATGGAATAAGCCGAGCCACTTGAGCCTGACATCAACATCATCCTTACTAAGCTTCGACTTGTCAATCTCCTCCATTGGCACGGCCGCAAGCTCATGAATTCCTCCCTCCATGAAAAGTGACATCGGTTCCTTAGCCAGCTTGACTTTCTCTTGAGGGTTAATCCCGGTCCGATGCTCCTCCTTCAGAACCCAAAATCCTTTCTCCGTCTTCTCCACTCTTGACTCCAGCCTGCTGGGCTCGACAGCTGTCGATGACTCTGCAGGGGTTCTCGTCGCAGCCGATAACGAAGTGGGACGGCGGTGCGGCGTGGAAGGCGGGAAGAGAAGTCTTTGAATTGAGGTGGAAGAAGCCATTGTTGGTGAAATGATGTTGCCAAGTGAATGGTAGATGCCATTTCGAAGTGACTTTGTAGGAGATGAGCGGTGGCCTTTTGGAGAGGCCTAAGAGCCAGCATTCCATTTCAATATTATCTCCTCAAGCTTGCTTATTTCTGTTGGCTGTTGGCTGTTGTTATGTTGTACATGGCTTTTCCGATTTTGCCCCCCAGAAACTCCGTCCACAATATATATTTTCTTTTTCTTTTCTTTTTTTTCGTTGGTCCACAAGGACCACAATAGATTGTTACTTCCGTTCTGATTGCTTGTGCTGTAATGGTAGGGGTGAAAACGGAGCGGATACGGAGCGGATAATGCTGACACCATATCCGCATCCGTCGGATAATGAGCGGATACGGATACGGATACGGATAATAAACGGATATCAAAATTCAAAATCAAATTCGTCTTAAACGGATACGGATACGGAACGGATAGTCTACGGCTATGGATTCGAATACGGATATAAAACGAATAATGGTCGGATAATTAAGATATATGAATTTCTAAGATACAAATATTAATTAAAATATTAAATATAAATATTAATGAACTTATAAGAGATGGGAGATAATCTATTCATATAATATATATATATATATATATATCAAATAAGTGTATGGTAATAAAAGATGTTGTGGTGTAGTGGTTTGAAGCTTAGTCTAAAGGCATTGAGATAGGAGGACATGGGTTCAAATCCCATCTATAGCAAATATTTATTTCTCTTTTATATGAGTCTGGCAAAATTATCCGAATCCGGATATCCGCTCCGTTTAGGACTCCGTATACGAGTCTTTTATGGACTTCCGAAAATTATCCGAATCCGGATTATCCGAATCCGGATTATCCGAATTCGGATTATATCCAGATACGGAACGGATATCCACCGGATAATCCAGCTCCGTTTTCACCCCTATGTAATGGCCTTGGGAGTGTGATAGCAAATATTTATTTCTCTTTTATATGAGTCTGGCAAAATTATCCGAATCCGGATATCCGCTCCGTTTAGGACTCCGTATACGGATCTTTTATGGACTTCCGAAAATTATCCGAATCCATATCCGGAAATTATCCGAATCCGGATTATCCGAATTCGGATTATATCCAGATACGGAACGGATATCCACCAGATAATCCAGCTCCGTTTTCACCCCTATGTAATGGCCTTGGGAGTGTGGACAACAAAAGCTTCTCTAATTATTCAAATTTAAATATATCAGTAAGAAGGAGCTAAAATAAAAAAAATTAAATAGGGGCTGAATAAATAAATATTTTGTAATTTTATTTTATGAAAGAGACTAATAAAATATTTTTTATAGAAAATAATAATTTGGAAGGACAAAACTGAAAATTTTCAATTTATGGTCTCTTAAAAATATAAGTTTTTAAGAAAAATAGTAATTTATCTGTTCAGTAGACGTGTTTGATTAATCTAATAGAAAAGAGCAAAATATGTTATGGGAAATATCATATCTTAAAGCTTAATGATTGAAAGTTAAATTATTTTCAAAGTTTTCCAAAATACAAGTAGTTATTTTCCTAACAGCATCGGTAAAGTATATTTCTTTTAACTAAGTTGGTTGATAAAAATTAGTATCTGTTGAAAGAATATTAGTTTAAGAATCTCTTTCTCAGAGAATTGATACTTCGAACACCGAAATTTTTATTAATATCCAAAAAAAAATTCAAAATTTCTAAATCTACATTCCATTTGCAAAAATATCGGAATATGCCCAAATCGTAAAATTATTTCCCAACCCTCGATCCGCAAATTTTTTTTTCTAGATTGGAGAATTCTCTTTCTGGGAAATAATTTACCGGATATAAGATTATCTGATTTTTTTAATTAAATAGAAAATGTTATGATTTATTTATTTTTTGTATTTAAATATTATAAATATTTTTATATTTCTTGAAAATAGATGAAACACTATATAATTAAATTTATTAGAAAGATTGCGACAAATAACCCAGTTTAATATTTTTCAGGTCAGATTTTTGCGGGTGTAAAAAAATTAAAATATATTTTTGTGTGTTTCTGAAAAAAATAAAAATATTTTGGATCTGAGTTATTGACCCCGGTTCATAAGTCACTTCTGAAAAAATAAAGAAAATATCGTGGTCCTTCTATTTTTGAAAAACCACAATTTGATCTCACATTTTGACAGAGCCGAAATGATTTCATATGTTTTTTTTTCAAAAAAGATGTAATATCGTAGAATTTGAATGTACTGAAAGGACTACAATATTTTTTTATTTATTCAAAAGTGACTTTTGAACCGGAATCAATAATTAAGATTCAATTTTTTTTTTCAATAACACACATAGAAATATTTTAATTTTTTTATAACAACAAAAAATTCCCGCTTAAAAAATGTTGATCCGGATTATTTGTCACATTTTTTTCTAATAAATTCAATTATATAGTATTCCATCTATTTTCAAATAAATATAAAAATATTTCTAATATGTAAATACAAAAAATAAATAGATCATAACATTTCCTTCTTAATTAAAATAAAAAATAAGAAAATTCTAAATCCGTTAAATGATTTCCCGGAATTGGAATTGGATTTCTATGAAATAATTTTTTGAAAAGTTAAACCTGGATCTGAAAAATTATTTTGTAGATTCAGATGCTGGATCTGGAAAATTAATTTTTCAATTCCGAAATTTTTGCAAATGGGGTATAGATTTGGAAATTTTGAATTTTTTTAATATTAATAAATTTTTTGGCTTTGAACACTAGAAACCAAAGTTCCTATGATTTTAGTTACAATTTTGACCAACATTAGTTCAATTTATTATTCATTAATGTCTGTAATTTAGCAAACTAGATAAATTAAATCATATTTTCACACATTATATAATACTATATGTGATAATTATAAATATATTTTGATAAATATTTTATACTAAATTAGAAACAGTTTTTTATCTATTGACAAAAACCAAAATTTTTGTATAAAATACTGCATATTCGAAATTTAGATAGAAATTATAACGTACATTTGAGTCATATTCCCATCTTATATTAAATTCGAATCTTCGGTTATATCAAAATTTGAAAACCAAAATAGGAAAAAAAAAAAAAAAACAGGGTATAAATTTAAAGCTAAAATAAATTGGAGGCTAATGTATTCGGACATATCCGTAAATTCACAGCTGGTTGAGCGGAATGTGAAAACGAAGATTCCTGATTCTCATGTACATAATAAACGAGGAGATGAAAGACCAAAGAGGCGGCTCAAATAATATCCAACGAATGCGGCGGCCTACTCTAGCCACGATCCCATAATAAATATAATCCACAAATAAAGAAAGAAAAAGCGTCTCCTGGACCCATGAAAGGGCGCCGATCGACTGCTCCGTGGGTCAGCCCGTACACCGCGCGTTGTAAGTTCCTGTGGTTGGTTCAATTTCCAGAGTGCGTATCCGCTCAGGTACCTGAGGTGCAATTTAAAAGAACGAACGGTTCATATTAGTTCTATATTCAAATCAAACTTAATTCAGTAGTTGCTGTGGCTAGAGGTGCAAACGGGTTGGATATTATCCGACCGTATCTGACTCCGTATCCGAAAATTTAATACAAAATATTATTTTGGATACGGATACGGATATGATTTTGAATTTTAATTATCCATATCCGAATAGCAGATATATATTATATAATTTAATATGAATTATGAAAAAAATTATGTTATTCACTATTATAAAAAACAGATATCTGTATTCGATCCGTATTCGTATCCGTCTAATATCCGATCCGTATCCATATCCGGAAAATAAAAAACGAATACGGATATGGTTTTACCACTATCCGATCCATATCCGATCCATTTGCATCCCTAGCTGTGGCTGTAGGGGATGCTTTAAGCTTCGTGCCAAGTCAAATGAACGGACCGGACTTTCAGCTTGCACCTCAGGTACCTCGGGTGATACGGATTCCAATTTCCATGGGTTCGAAAATTGAATCTATGGGTACTTTTCCCAATCAGCTGTTTGACAGTTGTCTTTGTTTTTCATTTCAGAATTTTAGCAGTCTTTTTATTCGGACTTTAATTTTCATGAAGAAAATAATTGAGTCGTGCTCCTTTTTTTCTTCTTTCTCTTATTATAATTTTCTCCTTTCTTGAATTCAAACGCTCCAATTTCGCAAGCTCTCCAATGGATGTTCCAATTATTACTCTTGCTTATGCTTCAATTAACTCTTTTTTGTTTTTACGGTAATTTTGTAAATTAATTGTTTTTTCTTAAATCATAGTTTGAGGGTTAAGTCATCCAATAAACTTTCAAATTTTTGTGTATATTACAGAGAATCTTTTCACTTTGTGAATTTCAAACACACGATCTCTCACATAAGAGTCAATGTACCTTTACCACTATACAAAATATAGATTCTTGTAAACTAATTGTTGGAGCCTTTTGTTTGATAAGCCAAAAATTAATTATACAAAACATAATTAAACAATACAAAAGTTATAATTAACACAACTTAAATATGTTAATATGTAAGATTTTGAAACTGAACAATTTAAACAACACCTTGCATATATAGTGAATTTAGTTTTTCGTTAGGAGGGTTCAAACTCATGCTTTTCATGTCTCATCGTATGTCTCATATTTTATATCTTCTTGTTCAAAGTTTAAAATGTCGATTCGAGCTGCTCAGCATTTTATCCTTATTAAAATATGTTTGGAGAACAAAATTTATATTTGTTTTGAAACTTTTTTACTATTTTTTTTAGATAGACACAAAATCACTATTTTTCAGATAGTTGAAAAACAATGATTTTGTACTTACCTTAAAAAATAGTATTTTTTTTTTCAAAATAAAGTAAAATTTGGTCTCCAAGCAAATTTTAATATAGAGAATCAAGTAAAGCTATTCGGATCAACAATTTGAACTTCAAAAACAGAAATATAAGATAGGAGGCGCAATGAGGTATGAAATACATGAGGCATTTAAACCCTCATCTTTATAAATATAATTATTGATTTGTAACTGCACATTAAAATAGTTGAGAATATAATATGTACAATTATAATAATCTGAATTAGTGCCAAGTATCAATGCACTTAACAAAATTTAATGTTAGCCTAACTTCTTTTTAGAAAAAAAAATTCAGTACTGATCGAACACCTACATTTTTTTTTTTCAAAATTAACACAATAATATTCTCATTTTTATATGATTATATCTAAAGATTCTTGGCTCCATAAAATATCTCCTTGCCGAGCATGCTCTAAATATTAATGGCTTAATACAATTATTATATGTAAAATAATTCACGTGTACTAGGATACTGGCTTATATAAAACTCGACTTGCTTATCCATTTGATTTAATTTTTCTTAATTCAAAAGGAGAAAAAAAAAGGTTGGTATAACATGAAATTACATGGGAAATATTAACAATTGTATCAGATACAATTACAATATCAGTCGGTACCAGTACCACACTTCCGATTGATCTCTTTTGCACAGCTTCATTTCTCTCTCTGGTTTTCGTTCCGACCCCCTTTCCTCCGATTCTTCTCCCAATTCGATGAACTCAATACGAGATCAAGTATGTCACCTACATTTGATGAATGTAATTAGGGGCCCTTGATTTTTAGTTGATCGAGTGCTCCTGATGCTTGATTCTTTAAGTTTATCCTCTTCATTTTTTCTATTGGTAGACTGTTTATTGCCCGGTTTATGGTGATTTAAGATGTAGTGCAGTGGTTTTCTGATCTCTCAAGTTTCAATTAGGTAATTTGTTCAGTAATTTTTTGTTTCTGGATGTGAATCGGCAGAATCGATCGCTACTTTAGATAAATATTTTACACTTGCAACTGAAACTGTTCCCCTCGAGAGTGAAAATTCAGTATATTTTGTCTGATGAAAAACAGCATGTTCTTCGTAATTTATGTTTTTTTATTAAAAAAAACATAATGTTATGTGCAAAGAACATGCCAAGCTCTGTGTTTGGATGTACTGAGAATAGTGAAAATAGCGAGAATAGCACTGTTCCGATCCATTCAAACATACTCAATTGCTATTCGGCTATTCGGAGCAGCGAGAATACCGTTGTTCCGCTATTGTTACAAAAAGTCGGAATAGCAATTGGTGCTCTCTCAAATGTTCAATCTCTCCATCGCTATTCTAAATGTTCAATCCAAACAACATTTCCGCTATTCCGAATAGCACCACATCAATACTAATCTCACACTCTTCCAAAAATCACTATTCTCATCTACTATTCTCAAGTAGAAACTATTCTCCGAAACGACAATTCAAATCATTAAAATTGATTTACTTTACAAATTATATATTCACATATATTCACATGTCAACTTTATAAACTTTCAAATTAATTAAGTATAAAACCAAACATTAAAAAATAATGAAATAAATGTAACTATTAAAATAAACTTATAAATCTTTTTCTTTTTTACCGACAACTTAATATTGAATTAATTCAAAAAATTTAAATTTAATATGTAAATGTATCACTCCTGAAATAGATTACTTTCAACTAGGATTTATCCTGTGAAGTAATTCCGATAGAGTTAAGGTCGCCAATCTTTTTATAATTAAGCTTAAGGACACTTTACCTATACTCTATGCTATATAGCTCCTAGAATTTTGTAGTGTCGCTCTACGAGACTGAATATTTTTTATTATATGACTAATTTATAAAAATGGAACTAATTTATGAACCTTTTTAATTTATATTCATTCAAAGAAAATGCAAATTGACTGAGCTATGTTTGACTAAATTAACTGTTAATATTTTCTTAATTAGATTAATTTCCAATAAGCCATCATTCATCATTCTGAAAGCTAATATATTTTTGATATGTTTTTCATTCTTTATTTTTTAGAACATTTTTTTAGAATATCTACCGTCAACACGCCAATTGTTTAAATTTATATTTTAGTAATTGAAACCCACATGCTCTCATCTCTCTCCTTCCAAGGACCCGTAGGTAATTTTGATTCAAACAAGTAATTATAAGTTTGAAGCTCCTAATTAATTAAAAGAAAGTTGAGAGCTGGTTAGGAATCTAAATACGTGACATCTCATGCTGTGATTAAGTTAGATTTATACGTACTGTGCCATATTGTATTGTACTGTGATTAAATTTGAAATGAAGGTTATGGCACGTGAATAGTTATATCACGTTAGTTATAATGTGACTATACATAATGTGTCTAAACAAGACTATTACGTTGGTCATGTTTAACTATTTTTTTTTCATAATTTTAGTTTATTCAAGATTCATCTTTTGATGAAGATCTAATGGTCTTAATTACATGCGACTCGCATGACCACATAATATGTCGTGTCAAATTTTAAAAGATAGTCACGTCACGATAATATTCAAATAACATAACAAACACACATGCAATGCTGTGATGTATCCAGTCATACTGTAACTTTTTTAGATCTGTAAAGCTAGTAAAAAATTTCAGTTTGTCAAGGAAGAAGTTCATATAAGTAATAAGAAAATTGCAAAATAAAATTTTAAGATCAAGAGCTAAATTAGAATTGAATGGATGAAGGCAAATGTAGCGTCCATGTAAAGTCAATACTACAAGAGGAAGATAACAGTTGGGACATTACACCGGTGTTTCTTCTTGACTTAGCGCACGTATAAGCTCTCTATGAGAATCATAAACATCAAATAATTACGTTTTATTTAACAATCAAACAATTACATTTAATCTTAAACATTTATATTTTGAAAAAGGAGAAACAGTTCTCCATCTTAATTTAAAGACCATTTTATGTTAAAACCGACTCATAAAATATAATTATAAGTGCGGATTATAATACCTTATTCATAATATTGGCCATGGAATTCTTAAGTTCGAAGAACTGGTTCTGTTAGCACAAGACAAGTCTTCAACGGTAAGAAAACCTTCTCGTTTTTACACTGTATGATCGTGGATCAAGTCTTTTAAGACAACAAGATGTGATTCTTGAGAAATACTCTGAAAATTTCTTAATAAATTTCTCATCTATATTTTTTGATGGTGGAAGAAAAGAGAAGACTTTCAGATTCTGTCTATAATAACTACTATTTAGAAGTCTGAGTCGTTCGTTATCTTGTGTCTTAGGGACCGATCTTTTAACCCTTATATATAAGTGCACTATTAGATCATACGTGAGCTGTACATATTCTCTAAATAAACAGTTTTTCAAATTTACAAATATCATAATCAATCTATTAATGATTCGATCTTCATCTAAATTGTTCTACACATTTATAAACCATACCCCTGTTAAATACATAAATTGCTTAATATCTTAAGTCCATATTAAATTACTTAATTATAACAATCATATATGACAATATACAATCAATAGTTATATTACATATAGGCTCAACATTAGATATATAATCCAACATATACTCCATTAGTTTGTTTTACATATCAATATTAATTATTCTTTGCGATTAATCTAATTTTTATCGGTTACTTTTTCACATATGGAACTAAATTAAACTATTGAGATTGAGAGGTTGAATAAATAAATATCACTTAATTTTATTTTATGAGGAGACCTTATAGAAGTTAGAAATAAAAAAAAAGTTTCAATTAATAAGTGTGCTTAGCATTTCTTGGTCTCTGTCTCCATCCGTCCCTACTTTGGAATTTTGAGTTTGCATTCGGATCTAATTCAATCAGAATTCGAACCATTCCAATTTAAGTTCAAGATAAAATACAACCTTTAATATTTATGCCAAAATAAATCGATTGGTTCAGATCCAAACTCAAACTTTGAGGTACCTTAGGTGATATGAATTCCCTTTCTCAGTTTGTTTCTATTGGACTACCGATGTTCTCACTGCATTCTGCATGGAACAACTTCGGACTTCTCTAAATTTCTGATGTGATTACTATAAATTTCGTATCAGAAAATCATATTTTGCATGAAATTAATTTGTACAACCATAACTCAGAAATTATTTCTTTAATTAATCAAAGTGGTACGACCACATTTTTATTATAAACCAAAAATAGGCTCCAATACAACCAATTTAACTTCAATTAACCCCAATGTGACCTCATTACCTGATTCAATGAATTACTAACTGAAATTATGGAAGTAACTTCGCTAATTATATAGGTAGTTACAGATTAAAATTTAGTTCATTACGTTATGAGTTGATTACCTTAACACTGGTAGGGAGATGAGCAGGGAGGGAGAAGGGAAGGAGGTGTGAAAGGGTTCACGGAAGCTAGCGGAGAGAGGAGAAAGATAGTACAGAAAGGCTACTACTCTACAAGTCAATAAGGCTGTCGACAAGCGAGGATAGTACAGAAGAATACAAAAGAAAGACTACGAGTCGTGCAGAAACAATCGGCCTAAGTTCGAATTGCACGCCAACTCTTTGTTTGCTATCTTAGTATTTTTTTTTTTGCTGGAACTTCACTTGGGCCGAAAATATTTAAGGCTAATCGGTTATTAAGAGGCGCAAAATTCAATTATATTATCTGTCCAACCATTTTAATTTCTTAATGGTATTAATTGCTTTCAAATACAAACTAATATCATCTAGACTTTGGTACAGGGATTGCGACCACATGAGAGAATTCAAATCATTGGATACAGCTAGTATTAATTGTCTTGATATATTTAAAATGTTAGCACCGATACTATTATAGATTCTTCATTTTTTAAAATATAATTTTTATAAGATGAACATCTTCAAAAATAAATTATTTGATGTTTCCTTTTAAAAAAAATATCGCTCCATTGATGTAATACAAAACATATCCTAAGAACAAAAAAATTTAACTCGAAATATTTTGGTTCAATCATGGAAACCAAGGATATTCATATTACGCATTAATATGAAAGCATGCTTATTGAGTTAATCTTGATAAGATTTTGAATGTTTATGAAAGATATATTCTAATATAATTTTAGATCCATTAATTACAAGAAAGTACTAACAATTGAAAAATATATGAAGTAATTTATAAAAAATAAAAAAAAAATCAGATCGAATTGATGTGGCAATTTGTGTAGGGGCGGCAACAATAGGAGTATAAATGATTGATAGCAGAATACCATGAAAAGGACAAGGAGGAGGATGTGCGCAAATAGTGCTGTCAAAAAAGCCCGTAGCTCGTGGCTCTCTTGGAATCAACATGTGGCTTGATAGGTAATAACTTGGTCATTGCTGGTCCGAGTTGTTACCAATCTAATTCGTCCTTGGCTCAATTATGAATTGGCGAGTTTGAGCTGGACCTATGCCAGCTCATCTGTGTGACTTTGTATGATTTTTTGTGAATCTTATGCTGTATTTTGAGCTTCATTTCTTTTTTTTTTTGTGAAAGGGAGCCCGGCTGTTCCCTTAAAAAAAAAATGAGAATTTGATCTGTTTATCTGATTGAAATTTAGAATGCATGTTGCTTATGATTTTAAATAATCATTACTATCCAAGCTCATTATAAAATTATCGGTCTTCATTGTAATTTGAATTTTTGCTTTGATCGATTAAACAATCCGTATTTAATTATGATAGCATATTTTATGTAGATAATAAGTCGTTGAGATTAAAATTGCTGTTAAATGAAACAATATTAAGGAATGAAAATGGAATTGATTAAGAAATTCAGACAGAAATATGAGAAACAAATAACTATATGCATAATATAAAGATATTAAATTGTAGTTAAAGTCATAGATTAATTAAATTAAATTTATCATTCGCTATTTGTACATAAGTAATATAAAATAATTATATTTACTCGTGTTGTGCATCTCTATTTTATTATTTAAATCTTCTAACTACAATATTTAATGTCATCAAAATTCGATTTGAAATGCTATGATATTGCTTATGTATCTGTATTTAGATCCTCAAATTCTTATTAAATATGAATTTGTATGTAAATATGATAACTTTAAATGAATTCACATTTTTATCTTTTCATTCCGAGAATTTGTTGGAGAAGATGTCGTGGCACCAGAATAAATTATTTGTGGCATGAATTTGTTTAGCAAGCATTCCGAGAATTTGTTGGAGAAGATGTCGTGGCACCGGGATTGAATTGTTTGTGGCACATGAGTGGAAAGCAAATGCATCAACCCCGGTCCGATCCAATTTATCTCACCTTTTTTTCTCTGCTACTTTCCACCCTTTCGGCTCGAGATTAGAATGCAAGAATCATCACAGATATCGAGTGTGGCCCTCTTTTTTGCAATTTATGCATCTATTGGGATAACTTTGGTAATTTGGATATAAATTTATATTGTTGATTGAACTTTGTATCATGGCTGTTCGGTTTTTTTTTTTTTCTTAAAATTATATAGGTACATAAAGATCAAGGAATGACAAATGCTTACAGAAGTAAAGTAATTAAAAGCTCTTAATTAAGTTTTTTTTTTTCTTTTTTGTTTCTGGTATGAATCTAATCGGAACAAGCAGATCCTAATTTCTTTTTTTGATTCTTTCCTGATAAGAACAAATGCTGAAACCGATTAAATGCTAGAAAGAATTTTTTTTTTTCGAAAAAAGATTTTTCAAGAACATTGTTAAAAATAAATACTAGCATATTGTTACCGGTTTTATGGTATATGCAGAGAGAGGACTATTTTGGGTCTTTAGCTCTTATCATTTTTTCTCTTGACACTTGTTTAATTATTGGCTTTTTGGTTCGTGACTCTACTTTTTTGACACTGATTGAGTTCTTGGCTCTTTGGCTCTTGACTATTTTTTCTTCTCTTTGCTGGTACCGACTAGCTTTGCTAGTTTAGATGACACTTATGCAAAATTTCAGATCTATGGCTCTGATACCAAGTTATTTTTTATAAGACACGAGAGAAGAAAAATTAAGAAAACAACTTATGATTGCAATCTTATTGTGAGTTTTACATTTATCTCTATTCATAGAAGAAATTTAAAAAATAGTCGTTGTACTATTAATTACAACTATCAATTACTAATTACTAACCACTATAGCCTATTAATTATAAAACAAAAATTATAACTAGCTGTTATTTTTAACACAACTAGTTGTTTGACAATATAGGGAGATAGATGTTCAAAGCAGAGTTTATTTCCCATATTTCAAATCAGTGTTTTAATAATTGGTTCTTATTCGGTATTCGAAAAGCCACCGAATGCTGCATATACAGTATGCGGCCGAATATTCGGATTTTTATTCGGATTTATATATTCAGATTTTCAAATGAAAAATCATAAGTATTAACTCTAATAAACATAGATAAACGTTACAAATAAACATAAATAAAACATAACACAAGTTACAACAAGTTAACAACTCACAATACAAATTACAAAACTACGACAAATAAGTATAAATAAAACATAAGTTCAACCTTAAATAAATGAAATTATAACTTATTCGGTTCTTATTTGGATTCTTATTCTCTATTCGGAAATATTCGGCCGAATAAATAATATACAGAAAAAATATGCGGCCGAATATTCGAAACTGAATATTGGACCGAATACTCATTTTCTATTCGGATTCCAACCGAATACGAATATTCGGCCAACTAAACCGACTTTTAAAACACTGTTTCAAATGATCCATGCAAATGCACTAAATGTTATGAAGAAATAAGCTCTGTGTTTTTTAGGTAAAACATAAGCTAAATTGAGAACATCTTGTAATGTATTTCATTCCCCAATAAGATTCTGGTAATTTCCAAATCAAAATAAAACATGTCTAGCTTTATGATATTGTAAAAAGTAAAATAAGTGGTCTACAATTTCAGTGTGATCACAGAATGACATTTTGTATTTCATGTCCATCCTCTCTTAGCTAGGTTATTTTTTTATGAGAATTTTGTGTTTTGATAACAGCCACGTAAACACACTATTTTTTGGTGGGATTTTCAGTTTCCACCATGGTATGTAACTCCTAAATTCCTCTGAAATTTGGAAAATTATAAAAGGATTTCACAGAAAATTAGCTATTATTCAAAAGGAGGTCCTTATAAAAATTGAAATAAAGTATTAAATTCCATCATTCTCTCTCAAAGAAAAAACTAATAATGAACTCTATGTGGGACGTACACCTCCAAATTAACGTGTCATACTGTGCTTATAATAATGCAACAAACAACAATAGGTGAAATTTTAACATACTGATTATATATATTAAGCACAGAGAATTCTTGTGTAGAGTTATTATGATTAGAGTGAGTCTATGGTACTATGCATATTACAATTTGTTACCGTGCTATAGCTCTATATTTGAGTTTTCAAATCCTAACGGTTAATCCGAACTGTTCATCTTGTTCTCCATATTAATATGTGTTTGGAGACCAAATTTTACATTTTTTGAAATTTTTTTACTATTTTTTTAGATTTATTGAAAATCACTGTTTTTGGATGGTCCAGAATTTTCAGATCAAGTGATTTTCTAAATATCTAAAAAAATAGTAAATTTTTTTCAAAAAATGTAAAATTTTGTCTCTAAACACATATTAATATGGAGAACAAGATGAACGGTTCGGATCGACCGTTAGAATTTGAAAACTCAAATATAGAGCCGTAACACAGTAACAATCCGTGATATGCATAGTACCATAGACTCACTCTTATGATTACATTAATTTCAAATCATCGCTAACCATTTTTTACGTACGCAATATGACTGTCGTCTAGCGAACCTAGTACCTACAAATCGTCCAAAATACGACTTGCACGCAACTCTCTGATCAGTCACTGGCCCATCGGAGGAATTGTCTTTCTCTTACATTTTTGTGCTGGGCCACTACACTTGGGCCCAAAAATTTTGACGCAACTAGGTCATTTTAAATTCTTAATGCTATTGCTTCCAGATACAAATGACATGATGAACGAGGATGCATGCCAGCAATTGTCCCAATGAAAAACTAAATATAATACTAGTGGAAAGAAAGGCTGGGAATCAATCACAGACAATAACTAATTTTCTGCTTAGGGGTGTCAATGGTACCCTTTTAGCTATTTATCTAACTCGTATCGTATTCGATAAGACGGATATGGGTAATATTTTTTTTCGTTAGCTTATTGGGTATGGATATGGATAAGATTTTATTTTTTTTGTTAATCAAATGGATAAAGGAATGAGTAATGACTATTTCGTACCCGTTATCTTGTAGGTAATTAAAATCTAAATATATATTCAATTCAATTTCCACACCTAAATATATATATAGAGAGAGAGAGAGAGAGAGAGAGATAGGCTACGGTGAGTTGCGAAGTAAAACGCGTTACTACTTCACGCCGTATTTTTATTTTGAAAGTTCAAACGACCGATCCGAACCATTAGATGTTTAATCCATATTGAAATGTGCTTGGAGACCAAATTTTATATTTTTTGGAATTTTTTTACTATTTATTAAGCATTTTTTAAAATTGCTGTTTTGCTGTGAACAGTAAAAACAGTAAAATTTTCTGGGCCTTTCAAAATTGCTTAATAAATAGTAAAAAAATTTCAAAAAATATAAAATTTGGTCTCCAAGCACATTTCAATATGGAGAACAAAATGAACGGTTTGGATCGACGTTTTGAACTTTAAAATCGCAAAATATAAGTGTGAAGTAAAATAGTTGTTTTACTTCTTAACTCACCGTAGCTCACCTCTATATATATATATATATATATATATATATATATATATATATATATATATATATATATATATTTGGTTTTTGAATTTTCTTCCTTTATAAAAAACAATTTAGTTGGAATTGGTTGCACATTTATTTTTATTTTTTATTAGAAATGCAATTACATGTGTAAAATGAATGAGTTTTTGATGTTTAATTTGTAAAATATTATAAAATTAATTATTATATTAGTATTATCCGTTTTTTATCCGCTATCGTTTCGTTATCCGATAATATTAACGGTAAGAGTAGAATAGGTTAAGGTTAATTTTTAATGGGTATTAATAGGGTATGGATAAAGTCAATTTTAATGGATATAAGTGTGAAAATACCTCCACCTAACCCGTACCGTACCCATTGACATCCGTGTAATTTCTGCTATAAAAGGAATGTTTTTTGCCTACTAGCTTCAAACGGTGTAAGATCTAGCAAACAACCTCACAAAAATAATCTTAATGCCTTTCTGTCCTTTAAAACATTACTTTCCATTTCCACTTTGATTCTTTTTCCGCAACAGATATCAACTTTCTTATATACTGCAATTGAAGAAAATAAAATAATTCGACCTCTGTATGCATGGATTCTTCCAAGTTTTCTCTTGTCATTACATTTTCACTATTCCTGATCATCCCCTTGATTAGCACCGACATGGTCCAATCGCTTTGTTGCTTCGACCGTATTTTCAGCTTTGGTGATTCAATGACAGATACAGGAAATTATTGCAGTCGGGCGAGTGTACCCTGTCGTCCACTTCCTTATGGGGAGACATACTTCCATAAGCCCAATGGCAGGTGGTGCGACGGCAGACTGATCATCGACTTCATTGGTATATGTCGAATCAATCTTTCGTAATCATTGCATATATTTTATGAAGATCAGAGACCACACATAGGTTAATATAAAAGTCTTCATCAGAATATATCTTAACATTTAAATCCAACAAGTGCGCTAGTTTACATTTTTTTTGGGGGGGGATTATTAATCTAATGCTGGTGTTTCAGATGACCAGAACTAATAATATATCTTGACATAAATGATATGTATCAGAAAATATTTGATGATTAATTTGCTCCATGCAGCTGAAGCATATGGGTTACCGCTTCTGCCACCATCCATGGCAGGTAATACACCGGAGTATTTTCAGCACGGAGCAAACTTTGCGGTGGCGGCAGCACAAGCGCTTAATTATTCAACCTATAAGAAAGTCACTGGGTTGGATCCTCCAGGTGCTGATCACTCTTTGGGCATTCAGCTTCAGTCATTTAAGGATTTCCTACCTATTATCTCTCAAGGATCTAGTAAGTATATATATACTTCTCAATATAGA
Source organism: Carex pumila (assembly GCA_033356055.1). NCBI lineage: Eukaryota > Viridiplantae > Streptophyta > Magnoliopsida > Poales > Cyperaceae > Carex > Carex pumila. Next base: position 724,907 of record JARJHM010000048.1, on the reverse strand, counting down.
GTGAACTTGATATTTAATTCAAATATCAATACAAAATTATAGATTTTCAACTTCCGTCTACCTACATGCAGTATTATTAACTTCCTAATTATTCTGTGTTATCCATTAGTAATGCAGCAGGCATATATAATTACAAGAAATTAACAAAACTTATATACCATAAACCTCGATACTGAGAGCCAGAGATGGTTTTAGACTTTTTAGTGAACATCGTTTAATTTGTCGGTGCTAGGGGAAACAAATATTATAAAGACTTATTAGGAAAAGAAACATATAAATGTATCGATCCTTTTCTCATCCAAGTACAGTAGAAAATACTGTTGCTTGCACGGTACAATAACATGTCAGATACTTATCATTTCTATTGCAAACTTGCAAGCATTTTGCAAAAAATTTAGATCTCGTAATTATATATTAATTCTTCGTACTATATTAAACTACATGGAAATTTAATTGAATATGTATGTCCTCCTACTAAAATGAAAATAGTAGCTTGTAACAACCTGTATTTCTGCCAAATGCTAAAGCATCACGAATGCTTCTACAGAGCAACTGGAGTACCTCGGCTGACCATAGGATCGGAATTCTTAATACTTGTAAAATTAAACATATTGAATTTCACTGTGATAATATGACAAGTTTGTAATATTACAATCATATATGACGTACATATTATGAGGTTTTCGAGGGGTAAGTACCAAATCTGCCTAATATATATATTTGTTGGCTTGTAGGTAGTCGTAATTAATTGTTCTCTTTATGTTAACAACCAATTACAGCTGTCAGTGCCATCATGGCTAGCTCGTTGTTTGTTGTGGGAGAAATTGGAGGTGTGGATTACATTCATGGTCTAAGCAGCAACAAGACCTTGGAAGATATGAAACCTTGGGTTCCATATGTTGTAGCTGCCATCAGTTCTGCTGTCACTGTAACTCATTTCTGAGCATTTATTTTCCATTATTCCATATGATAAAATTAAAACAAAATTTATATCCTCAATATATATATTTTTTAAATTCTCACGAGATAAAATTGACTAATGAGAAAAGGACCGGTTCACAATTTTATGAAATTAAAAAAAAAACAAAAAGATTGTCACTCTGCGGGGTGTTGATGTAATTAAGCAACAAAAGGACTAATTGGTAAAGTTACGGGATATTAAATATGTATATTTAACAAAAATTTAATATATATGTTTTCATTTGACAGGATTTAATCAACCTTGGAGCTACCACGTTGGTAGTACCAGGAAACTATGCATTTGGTTGTGCTCCTGGGTACTTAAACATATTTCAAAGTAATAACACTGATGACTATGATATCCTCGGTTGCCTTAAGTGGCTAAATGAGCTCTCAGTTTACCATAATACTATGCTAATGGAAGAGTTGATCAAGCAAAGACTACTTCACCCCCTTACAAAAATTGTATATGCTGACTATTATGGGGCGCAGTTACAACTCTTTTTAAATGCAAAGACGCTAGGTAAGATACAATCATACAAAATGCTATGTTATATGTGTCAATGCAAAAAATTTCATTTTGCATGGCTAAATGATATTTCTAAGCTTTTGTACCCGTTCAATTACATGAAATTGGGTTTCTATGCTTTTAACATGTGTTTTTTAAGAGTTCCTAGCTAATTGGTAGTTAAATAATAAAGTTCACTGAGACTATACACAGTGCTGTTCTGACGCATATATAATTAATGTTAAAAAAATTGTTAATCAAAATTAATCGTACTATTAATCACATAATTTTATGGAATGTAGATTTTCCAGCTCCTTTATTTGCATGTTGCGGGGCTCCAGGTCAACCATATAATTTCTCCCTGAATCACCCGTGTGGGTCAAAGGGATCACAATCTTGTCCAGATCCAGCGAGATATATTTCATGGGACGGGGGACACTTAACAGAGGCCGCAAACCATTTAATTGCTAGTGAAATATTGTATGGACCATATGCTTTCCCTCCACTCTAGCTGGAAATAAAAATCTAAATGTATTATCGAACTTGGAAATTGGAATATTGGCTTGTTAGTCTCGAATCATGAAGACAAAATATAATAAAGATGCGTTGATGCAAGATGTACAAGAATCGGACCAGCAACTACGTACCTTTGATCGGATGTGTATTGCTGTCCTCTTCATTTTATTTTATTTTATTTTTATTTTATATTCCGTGCTATATGTTGTGTGGAACTGTTAGGACATATGTATGTATGTTACATATTACCGAATAAATTGTGTTTGATGATATCATGACTTCTAGAGGTGCAAATGCTCTGACTTCTTTCTGTGCTAATGGGGACGCTCTGCCCTAACCATATATATATGACCTGCCCAGAATTTTTTTTTTTGGGAAAAAACTCTCCCCATCTCGGGCCCTAATTTGAAGAGCCCATACTCTAGCTGTATCCAAATTTTTATTTCTTAGTGGAATGTCGTGATACACACATTATCGGTACGTCGCAACATGCATGCTTATCAGGTGACGTATTAACGTTTCACGTGACACTAAGTATCGTTGGACGTGCCTCCCCTTGTTTAAAAAATAGTAGGACATAGTACGTATGTCACGTGGATATAATGTGACTCGTCAAACATTACAAGAATGAGATACTTTTTGTGAAGTATGACGGGAGTAGGGTACTAAAAAATAAGACACTTTTTGCGAAGCACTGCATCAACTTTGTTGAAATTATATACCTAACAAGACGGGAGTAAAGCATAATTTTTTTTTTATTGCACTAGGGACGTGGCTATTGAGTAGTTGAAAGAGATATATTGACTCAAAAGTATTTTGTGTCTGAATTGTGATAGTTTACTTATCCTAGTGCTATTATGTTTATTTTTGTGAAATATTGGTTCTGTAATAATGTAAAAATTTTAGGGATGAAATTGTAAAATTTTCTTTTGCTCTTTAGATTGTAATTCTACAAGTTCGTATCAGAGATTTGGTACCGGTTCGTAAAAAAAAAAAATATATATATATATATATATATAGAGGTTGGCTAAGATCAAAGTGGTAGTTCCTGAGCTTTGGTACTATCAATTCGTTTTTTAATTTTCAAAGTTCAAAACGTCGATCCAAACCGTTCAAGTTGTTCTCCATATTAAATTGTGCTTGGAGACCAAATTTTACATTTTTTTGAATTTTTTTATTATTTATTAAGCCACTTTGAAAATCGTTGATCCAACGGTGGCTTAACAAAACAGTAAAATCAGAAGCCACCGTTGGATCAGTTGTTTTCAAAGTGGCTTAATAAATAGTAAAAAAATTCAGAAAAATGTAAAATTTGGTCTTCAAGCACAATTTAATATGGAGAACAACTTGAACGGTTTGGATCGACGTTTTGAACTTTGAAAATGAAAAAACGAATTGGTAGCACCAAAGCTCAGGAACTACCACTTTGATCTTAGTCAACCTCTATATATATATATATATATATATGAGATAGGCTAATGTGCATTCAAATGTATATGGTCCGAAGTGCTTACGGTCCAAATTTGAAATTTCAAAATCCAAACGGTCGATCCGAACCGTTCATCTTGTTCTCCATATTAATATGTGCTTGGAGACCAAATTTTATATTTTTCTGAATTTTTTTACTATTTATTAAGTATTTTACAAAATCGTTGATCCAACGGTAGCTGCACAAAACAGTAAAACCGTTGGATCAGCGATTTTCAAAGTGGCTTAATAAATAGTAAAAAAATTCAGAAAAATGTAAAATTTGGCCTCCAAGCACATATTAATATGGAGAACAAGATGAATGGTTCGGATCGACCGTTTGAATTTTAAAATTTCAAATTTGGACCGTAAGCACTTCGGACCATATACATTCGAATGCACATTAGCCTATCTCTCTCTCTCTCTCTCTCTCTCTCTATATATATATATATATATATATATGAGTAAAACTAATATACACTTAAGTGTACCGTACACTTAACTCTAGGACCATACGATTTTTTTAAAAGTCGTGTAGATTCTTCAAAAGTCATGCAGCGCGAATCTCAAAGCTAATCCTAGGGTTCTAGAGTTAAGTGTTACACTTAGGGGCACCTCTAATTGCTCAAAAACTAAAATTAAATTGCAATTGAAATTAAATAGATGAGTTTAGAGAAATTTGACACGCGGGATGTTAGCGGAGTTCGGCAAAACAAAGGCCTACGTCTCCGGGACTTTGCAACCTTGAGTGGTGCGCCTTTCTATTACCCAATACGAAAGGATTACAACTTGTGAACCGTTGAGCCCTTACACACCAAGCGGGAAGTCAAACGGCCAACTCAAAGAGATGAGAACAAGGTCTCAATTATCTAGAACACAAGAGAAACACTCAATAGATTACTCTAACCTAATCTAGATCAAGATTAGTGAAGTAGGTTTGAGGTTGCTTGAGGGATTTTGAAGTTTTAAGCTCTCACAACAATGGAGTAGGCTAAGCTCTCAGAAAATCGCTTTTGAAATGATTAGGGTCGGCTGAGATGGATCTGAAAGTGATCCCTTCAGTCTATTTATAGTGGCAGCTCAAAAATGAGCTGTTTGACATAAAACGTTACCAACGTTTTATTAAACGTTACAACGTTTTATTCAAATGCGATTTTAGGGTTTTAAATCTCTGACAGCTTAGTAAAACGTTACCAACGTTTTATAAAACGTTACAACGTTTTAACCTGTAAAAACTTGATCAAAATAGAAGTTATTTGAAGCTTAATTATTCCTGAAACGTTGCAACGTTTTATAAAACGTTACAACGTTTTAGAAACGTTACAACGTTTTATAAATGTTACAATGTTTCATGTTGGTACAGTTCAGCTGTGCTTCAGCAGTTCTAAAGCTATTAATCGTTACAACGTTTGTAAAACGTCACAACGTTTGTATAACGTTATAACTTGATTCTTCTTTTGATCAGTTTGTTGCTACTGATTATTATAAAACGTTACCAACGTTTTGAAAATGTTCATAACGTTTTATCCCAATTTAATCAACCTCAAACATACTTTACCAAGCTTTTGATTTTACAATTTGTATTTTTGATAAAAGTCTTCGTGATTTCTTCAGTCCAAGCTTATTATATCGCAGTTCTTACTCTTCTTGGACCTATATGTTCTCAAAAATAGAAGAAATCGTAAAATTCAATAATTTTATGTTTTTGCAAATTAGTCAAATAGACGTAAAAGATTATTGTACGAACAACATTAAGTGTATGGTTCAATCGGTACACTTAAGTGTATATTAGATTGACTATATATATATATATATATAGAGTACGGCTAACGTGCTTCCTCTAGCATATGGGCCGAAATGCTTCCGGTAAAAATTTGAAATTTCAAAATCTAAAAAGTCAATCTGAACCGTTCATCTCCTTCTCCATATTAATATCTGCTTGGAGACCAAATTTTACATTTTTCTGAAATTGTTTACTATTTACTAAGCCACTTTGAAAATCGCTGATCCAATGATTTTACTGTTTTGTTAAGCCACTGTTGGATCAGCGATTTTCAAAGTGGCTTAATAAATAGTAAAAAAATTTAGAAAAATGTAAAATTTGGTCTCCAAGCAGATATTAATATGGAGAAGGAGATGAACAGTTCAGATCAACTTTTTGGATTTTGAAATTTCAAATTTCCACCGAAAACATTTTGGCCCATATGCTAGAGGAAGCGCGTTAGCCGTACTCTATATATATATAGAGAGAGAGAGAGAGAGTAAAACTAATATACACTTAAGTGTACCGTACACTTAACTCTAGGACCGTACGATTTTTTTAAAAGTCGTGTAGATTCTTCAAAAGTCGTGCAGCGCGAATCTCAAAGCTAATCCTAGGGTTCTAGGGTTAAGTGTATGGTTCAATCGGTACACTTAAGTGTATATTAGATTGACTCATATATATATATATATATAGTTTCTCATAGAAAATGCTGATATGTTTACCCCACTTTAATCAAAATAATAATATGTGATCTATGTTATTTTCTTTATGTGCTCATAAAAAATTATCACATTTCAGTTTTATTTTTATGTGAATCAATAAGTTCAAAAATCAACATCTAAAAATTATCCACATTAGTATGTTTTTTACAAGCTCTTGATGATAACTAAAATAAAATTGAAATGTCATAAATTTTTGCATGTGCATAGATAAAACAATGTAAATCATATTCAATAATTTTATTTTAACTTTTAAATTTTTGAATTTTAAATTATTAAGGGTACATTTGGATTGTGCAAGGAATAGCTCAAGAATAGCAATTTTTGGGTTAGTGATTGAGAATAGTGTTAACCCAAGGAATTCAAGAATAGCACTAACTTTAGCTATTCCGAATTAGTAGAAATGTTGTTTGGATTGTATGTTAGGAATAACAAATGGAGGGAAGAAATATAATAATGATTTATTTGTTTTTATTTTTTCAACTAACTTTTATATTTATAATGACTTGTTAAATATATATAAAGTATCATATTTTTCAATAATACTTCAATCTGATATTTAAATTAATATTATATTATATTAATATTTAAACTAATATTATTTTATTTTTAAATTATTATTTAATTTAATATTAAATTTAATACTAATCTAATATTTAAACTAATATTATTTTATTTTTAATTTAATATTTAGTTTAATACCAATCTAATATTTAAAGTAATATTATATTACATTTAATATTCAAAAAATATTATATTATATTTATTTAATATTCAAAAAAATATTATATTATATTTATTTAATACTAATATTATTTTATTTTTAATTTAATATTTAGTTTAATACCAATCTAATATTTAAAGTAATATTATATTACATTTAATATTCAAAAAATATTATATTATATTTATTTAATATTCAAAAAAATATTATATTATATTTATTTAATACTAATATTATTTTATTTTTAATTTAATATTTAGTTTAATACCAATCTAATATTTAAAGTAATATTATATTACATTTAATATTCAAAAAATATTATATTATATTTATTTAATATTCAAAAAAATATTATATTATATTTATTTAATATTCAAAAAAATATTATATTATATTTATTTAATACTAATATAATATTTAAATTAATATTTTATTTAATATTAATCTAATTTGGTATTATAGTTATTTAATTATTAATCTAATATTTAAATTAATACTATATTACATTTAATATTTAAACTAATATTATATTACATTTAATATTTAAACTAATACTGTATTACATTTAATATTTAAACTAATATTATAATTATTTAATACTAATATAATATTTAAATTAATATTTTATTTAATATTAATCTAATTTGATATTTTAGTTATTTATTATTAATCTAATATTTAAATTAATATTATGTTACATTTAATATTTAAACTAATATTATATTACATTTAACATTTAAACTAATACTATATTACATTTAATATTTAAACTAATATTATATTATATTTATTATTTAAATGACTACGATATGATAATCTATATTTTGAATTGATATTATATTATATTTAATATTTACACAAATATTTTATTTAATACTGATCTAATATTATGTTATATTATATTTAGTACTAATTTAATATTTAAACATAATTTAATTGAGAGGAATCAAATATTTTATTAATATTACTAACCTCACTAGAGCTATTCTTGCTAACCCATCATTTCTTTGGATTAATAGAATAGAGCTATTCTTGAGCTAATCCTATTTGCAAATTTGTGTTTGGATTACCAAGATTTGAGAATAGAGGAACTAACCCAAAAATAGCTCTATTCTTGAGTGATCCAAACACACCCTAAAGTTTTTATAAATAGAGAAATGGAGACACAAAGAATGCAGATATTTGAATTCCATTGCATCCGGACTTTTGTTTCAAGATATAATAATTAAATTAAATTAAATTTGCGGGGTCTAGAATGGCAATTCAGCGACTCCAAACGGGAGCAAATCCAATCCTCTGGTAACAGAATATTTATGTTTAGATATGGACTATTAGATTAAAATCAGGTTCCTTTAATATTCGTGTGTATTCTGATCGAACAGTCTAGATCTAAAATAAATATTCTGTTACCTCAGGTAATTTGTATTGGGAGCCAGCGGGGATAGCCAAAATTTGATTATTATAAAATTACACAATCTACCCATTTTTTTGAGAGATTTCAAAAATTGCCCCTTTCGGTTACTAAATAACCGGATCAAGGCATGCTTTATGATGATTAAATCACCAGACCAATTTTCTTGATCCGGTGACTAAATAATTGGAAAGCAACAATGCACAATTTATGACACAGGAATAGCGCTAACACAGGAATAGCTGTTATTTATGGCAAGCTATTCTCAACGCAACATGTTTGAGTGAAAAAAAAACATTATTCTCAACAAAGGAATAGCTCGGATTAGCTGCTATTTCACTATTCCTTAGAAATGTCAGGTTAGCTGTTATTCTGAGCTATTCTTTATTTCATTCAAACACACCTGATAAGAAATAGATCTATTGTGTTGATGGGGTTAGCAATAATGCACAGTCCATCATAAGAAAATTAATACTATTCACAGTTAAGGGATAGTATAAAAAGCATCGAAAGGTCAACAGAAGAAATGCAGAAGGCATGTTTTCCGGTTATTAAATAATCAGACCAAGGTATACTTTCTGATTATTTAGTCATCGGATTAAGAAAATTGATCCGGTGATTAAAGAAATGCGAAGGACATGCTTTCTGACTATTTAGTCACCGGACCAAAAACATTGATCCGGTGATTTAACCACCATAAATCATGTTCTGTTCCGGTTATTTAGTAATGAAAAGCGGCATTTTTCGAAATCTCACGAAAAAGTAGATAGATTGCGTAATTTTATAATAATTTTGGGTATCAATAAAAATTTCGGCGGGGTAGTGTCCTACTGGGAGGCAAAGTTAATAATCCAGCATTCCTCCATTCTCTCACCGGATTTCCAGAAATGGCAGCGCCACCGCCTATCTACGCTCACCACTACCCGTACTACGACGACCCATATTACGCAGCCCTCCCAGTTCCCCCTGGAGAATCCCTCGCGGTGCACCACAACCTCGTGGAACGGGACCACGGAAAAATATCCACCCTCTTCGTTGCTGGTTTACCAGATGATGTGAAACCTCGCGAGGTTCACAATCTCTTCTCTCGCCGACCCGGTTTCGAATCCTGCCTTCTTGAATTCACTGGAAAAGGCAATCAGGTAACCCTTTTTTTCTCTCTTTATTTTCCCCTCAATTTTACTTTTGTACATTAGCCCCTGAAACTGCACTTATTCACTCAAGCCCTTGATTTCTGTTATGGTTGGTTTTGATTTTGTTCCATTCACAGAATCACCTCCTGGTTTGTACCAAATATTGGTAATGGTTACCTCATGTTTGGATTTGAGCCTACAGTTGAGACATAAATTGCAAAATTGGAGAAATCTAACTTAGTTTAGTGTGGTCTTATCTGCTGCCCTTCTGTGTAAAGCTGTTTTTTAAATTGTTTTTGTAGGCTGTAGCCTTTATTACTTTCTTTACCCATCAAGATGCAGTGGCAACTATGAGTGCTCTAAATGTGAGTTAATATTTTTTTCTCTTTCATTTTTTATTATAAATGATCAGTTTAGGAGTTGTACTATAAAATTTGTTTCTTTATTTATTCAAGGGAACCGTCTTTGATCCTGATACTGGTGATACTTTGTTTATCGAGTTAGCTAGATCAAACTCACGCAGAAGCACTCGAGGTGCAGCTATTTTTTCCCAATTTATTGGAATTTTCATGATTACACAACAATTTACTATCAGATACTAATTGGATTTGCTTGCTTGTCCATGTAGAATGTGGACCCTACCGAATAATAGATAAACGAAACAGAGCAAAAGATAAAGAATCTCTTGATGAGGCACATACACAATATGGTACGCATGTATTTAAATCCAGCACTTATATTTGTTTCTGCCAAAAGCAGAACAACACAGTATACTATGTCTGTTCCTTGTCTGAATGTACTCTTATGCATAAGAACCTTAAGAAAAATTGGATTTGCATGTATAGCCCTATAAGGCATGAACTTTGTTGCACCCTTTGTACATTATTATTGCTTTTTGTTCCTATTGGGCCTATTGATTTTCTAGTTTTTTTTTTTTTGTACAGTTTGTATTAAATAAAGAAAAAGGTCTTACATATTCAATAATATACAGTGTAATTACCCAAAAAAAAAAAAGAGATGAAAAGCTAAACTAATTAAGAGAAAAACAGAGTTCATCAAGTTCCAGAGTGATTGACCTTCCTGTGTGCTGCACATATGGCATCTTGGTGGTATAGAGCCCCAATTATTTTATTTTATAGTTTATTGTATGGCATAGATTGGTAAATCAAGCTCCAGAGCTGCATGTGCAAATGCTGACCTATATTCAAAGGTTATAGGTTGTAGACAGAGAAGTCCTTTGGACCTGAGAAAAGTTAATAAAGAGTTCTAGTTTTTTTTTTCAATAAGATAATCAAAACTGTACATTTTTTTTTTTTTTTCAAATAGGAGATGGTCATGGATTGGATGAACAAACCGAGAATAGAAGTGAAGGCGAATATCCTGATAGAACTTTTGGAGCTTCCACTGACCAGAGGTAGAACAATACTCTAATATTACTGTTTGTTATTACTATTTGCGCTATATTCGCATGCATCTCGGTAATCCTCTAAATGAAATATATTCTCCTTCAAAATGAGAATGTCACATATATTATCAATTAACAGGGGAAATGTCATGCATGTTTCTACAAATTTGTGAACTATCTTTGTATACACCTGCAATACTGAAACTTTGCCTCTTTTCACTGTATATATATCTATCAAAGAAAAGAGAGATAATATGTGTATCTGTTAAGCATGTAGAGGAGGTGAATAGGTCAATTCTACTTTTTTTTTTTAAAAGGCATATCGACATTTCTTGCTATTCCAGCATATATGATGCTTTGATGTTTTTTGTGCACATGAATTAATTTGTTATTGTTTCTTTCCTTACAAATTATATATTATTATGTAACAGTTTTTTAATGTTCCTTCATTCTCTTTTTGTTGTAATTTTGTGTCCGTATAGTGTCAAAATGGAGTCTAGAAAGAGAAAAGGTCAGCCTTCCTCTGATGTAAGTCATCATCTGTATATTACTATTTTTTCCTGCAAAGAAGTTTAAGATGATTGTTTGTATATCACCACCCCTACCACACACGAGACACAGTTGTCACCTGTGTAAAATTCTTTGTCATTACAAGCAAATATAGTAAGGAGTATTTCTTTACCCCTACTCTTGCAATACAACAAAAGCTGCTCAGGGTTTCGGTATGCTACCCATTTTCACCTAATAGGAGTCTCTATATTAAGAGAAAATTACAAGAGTTCTCAAGGTACAAGGATTTTGTACGCTAGTAACGCTACCTTTCAACATTGGGATCACATCAGTTATCCATATAATTAGGCACATAGTATTAACCTCGAATAAATCAATACAGTGGGAAATTTTATCACAAAAACAAAAAAAAATATTTAATGCATGTGGCAGCACCAAGTATGTTTCATAAATTATTGCTACAGCCTAATGTATCGCAAATAAAAATGTTCATGGCTAACTGAAAAGGAACTCTTGAAATTTAGGCAGCATAACATTAAAAAATTGGTGATATATACAACTAATTCTCTTCATTGTCCTTTCTGTTTTGATAATTTAGTTCTTTTAATTATTTTGCTTTGTTGTATTCTCCTCCATTCCAATTTGCAATGAGGTCCCCAGATCTCTTATATATTTCTAATTTTGTCTTTTAGGAGAAAGTAGAGGGGGAAAGACAGCCTTGTACGACACTTTTTATAGCCAACTTAGGGCCAGCTTGCTCTAAGGAAGAGTTAAATGAAGTCTTGTCGAAGTAAGTCTTCATTTGTCAGATCTACCACTTCATTTTGTTATATTTCACTGGAGAACTTTCATGTTATACCTCAAAAATCTATGAATACTGAATTAATTCGTGCAAATTTTATAAATCCCTTTCTTCATCTGATTCAGAAGAAGAAGATAGATAGTTGTAATAACTCTAAAGGGTATATGGAACCCATGTGATGCAGAAGCATATATGATATTTCTCATTTTAAATGCTAATAATTGTCTGGGTGGCAGCCATCTTACATGACATGATCAAGTATCAGAGGTTTTATCTTATTTTCTCTTTAGGTACCCAGGATTGCAAACCCTAAAGCTCCTGAGAAAAGGTGGTATGCCAGTGGCATTTGCTGACTTTCAAGTATGTAATTTTGATTAGATAGTTTCTTATGCTATTTCTTTTATGATTGTGAAAAAGAAAAAAACAAATGACAAATGGTAGCACTATGCCAGTACATACATGCCCTTCCAAGTTTCACAGAACTTCTAAATAACACCAAACATTCCACAAGATGCTAAAATTCTCACTCATTGGGGTTTAATGAGAAGATCAATTAAGATTTATTTAAATAAATTTGTATGTAGGATATTGAATCATCAACAGAAGCATTAAATGGGCTTCAAGACACCTATCTGTCTTCGTCAGATCGTGGTGCCATGCATGTAGAGTATCCTGAAAATATGAATTTTCTTTTCTGAAATATAAAATTTCAAACTTTAAATCATGGAAATTTTTGTAAGTAGAAATAGGAATTCCACTTTTATCAACTAAACTGATAGCAGTTGCTGCAGTTACTTTAACAGAAGTAACCTTATCATAAACCAATGTTGTCCTTAGCATGATAAAACAATATAATTTACATCCCCAGATAAGGACTTGGTTTTCTTCATAGGTACCTGCATCCAAATTGTTTAATCTATTAAAATATTGTGCTTCTTAAGAATTTAACAAGGCCAGTATAATACAATTTTGTGTTTATAATCTTTTTGAAGCGTGACAACAACAACCAAGCCTTTAGTTCCAAACAAGTTGGGGTAGGCTAGAAATGAAACCCAATCACGATCATAAAATAAAGATTAGTAGTAATGTAGTAATAAAAATAAAAATGACAAAATAATAAAAATAAAAGCGAAAGTGAAAGTGATAGTGATAGTTAATAATACTAATACTAATATTAACTATATTCTACCTAAACTATCAATCGTGACGATTTTTTTTTTTCAACCTCAGCATAAATTGAAAATTTGTTCTTGTCTGGTATTTATTTAGAAATTTCAATTTGCATGCCCATGATCAGCTTTTATAGTTCTTGGTTCGACATAATGATTTTTGTACTGAACAGTACAGTATCAATTTGTATGAACAACCTGTGTTTTTAGTGTCATGATTATTTCCTTGACTCAAATTTAAAGATATGCCAGATCGAAGATGAGAAGATCTTGAGAGCAGCTGAGACGAGCTGTATAAATGTGTTAGCTCTATTAACAAGGTTTTAGGTCAATCTTTTACTTTGCTCTTATTTGATAGGATAATGTGTTAGCTTTTCTACTTGTGTGTGTCATCATGCCGGATCAACAAGTTAGAAAAAAAAATGGCATTGTATAACATATCTTTTGTAAACATATGAGTTAAAGCAAGACGAGAAACTAGCTAAGAATACTGATGCCTAGACAGATTCCTGTGTCAATATAAACTCCAGATCCTTTTGATTCAATACATTGTTGCATTATTTATTGCAGAGCATTTAATCTACTACTGTAATAGATAAACTTGTGTATAAATAAAAGATGGAGATAGGCTTTTATTCACAGCATAAGCAGATAAGCTTAATCTTTTTGGTACAGGTATTCTGAATTTGTGTCTTGATTTAAAGAAATTGAAGTTCCGTAGGTAACCGGGAATTTATCATTTTGATGTGCTACAGGGGTGTAAACGGAGCGGATTGAGAGCGGATAATGCTGATACCATATCTACATCTGCCGTCTTTTAATGAGCGATACGCAGATATCAAAATTTAAAATCAAATTCGTCTACAGATATGGAGTAAATAATTTACAAATATGAATACAAAATGAATAATTGTCGGATAATTAAGTTATACTTTAAGATATAAAAGAATGTCTTGTTATTATCTTGAAACAATAACTAAAACCAATTTGATAAAGATTAAAAGCATACTACATTAACGAACTAAAGTCTTGAAAAAGAATGGAGAAGTAAAGGAATGGAAGTAAAAAGGAAAGAAAATAACGTTATTATAGTATTATTATCAGCGAAAAAGATATTAAATTAGAAACCGGATCGTATTATCATTTATTCCACAACCAAAACTAAAATGAATATGAAATAATCATAAAACAAATTTTATCCGGAACAATAAAGTCAAAACCGGTTGGAAATAATTTCAGATTCAGATAATTACAAATACGGATATTCACCTTTATAAAATTATCTATATCCATTATTATTTCATCATATGCAAAAAATATCTATATCCGTTTACACCCATATGTGCTAGGCTGCCCAGACCCAAAACTACTGTTAATTGTGTCATAATGTATTTAAGTAGTTTAAACTAGTGGGTCCCATCAACTCCCATGTAAATACGAATATTAGTTTATGGATGGTTGCATACAGATATTATCAATGCAACTACTTATGAAATTAAGGATACAAAAAAAAAAAAAAAATAATACAAATGATATATGGATATTATAATCATGCGAACATGTACGAGACCTATTAGTGTTGTAAATAACGGTATGCAGTCGTCAGATAAATAGAATACCATCAGGAAATTAATTGAGAATAATTGAAAATAATTTATCATAATCAGCCGAATAGATAATTTATTTGTTCCGTTAGCAATCGTAGCCAATAAATCCAAATCTAGTACAGTAGTCTATTTATGTAGACTATACTCGCAGTTATAGTAACAAGGTTCATATTTTATTTGCGAATAAAATATTTTTATGAAGTTTCTGCACTGAATAACGAACTATTTGGTTGATCGAACCTTTGACCGAATAAAATGCGAATTTTACGAATTATTCACATTTTTAACGAATTATTTGAGATATTTAAGCAATTTTTTTTTTGGGCAACTGCCGAGTACCCAAGAGTAGGTCACGAGTCAAGTTTCTGTGATGACTCATTGACCCTGTCCAAGAGTACAACTCTCTCATGCCCCTTTATATATAAGAGAGTGTTCGACAAGGTTAGTAGGATTGAGTTTTAAGCTCCGTTAAGGAAAAGGTATTCAGCAATAAAAAGTTAAGAAAGTAGATGCTTAGCTTTCTTAATGAGACTTATGCACTTAAGTCATGTAGAATGACTCCTTAAAAGTTTGGGCAAGCTTAAAAATATGAGCAAAAGGAAGCTTAAGAAAGTGAATTTAAGTTTTACAAAAAAGTAAGTGTTTAACAAGCTTAAGACTTTTTAGTCTCTTAAGAAACTCTAAGGAGGTCCAAAGAAGATGTGCTGAACACTATCTAAGAGCTCTAGCACTTTTCGTCTTGATTGTGATATGTGGAACTAGGTAGGAGCAAAAAGCAATATAAATTATGCGTTCGAATCTATTGCTCTCAACATATTTTTTTTAAGGCTTGTTTATATTAATGGCTTAATCTCATATAAAAGGAAGTTCAAAATTTAAAACTTTTCTATCATACAAATCATATGATTTAAATTCCAAATAAAACAATTTGTTAATTGATTAAGAAAATGAATAATCCACTAATCCATATGTATTCAATGGTTACTACTTTTTTAGTAATGTGGAACATCTCATCAAATGTCTTAAATTGTTTTTTTTTTCTTTTCTTTGAAATTAAGATTTTTGATCTGAACACAATAATTTTGAATTATTCCTAAATTATATCTGAATTATACTCGAATTATAAATTTTTAATCTTGACAAATCGAATTCAAATAATTTATTTATCACTATGCTCGCAGTCGCAACTCGGTGCACAAAAAAATGTAAAAAAGCTTGCCACGCAATGGAAGCAACAGAAGATCCGACACATAAAGGGAAGGGCTCTCGCCTCTCGAGCTCCTCGGCCGTTCCTCGGACTCGGAGCCTGCGATCGACATTTCCCGCCTCTTCGATCATACCCTAATCCTATTTTCCAAAAACTCTCTTACACCAGGTCTATTACAGGTCAGGAGCACATTATTAACCCACCCTCTCTGATAATGGGTCCAACATAAATCCATTACTCGGTGGTCCATCTCACAGTTCCCACCTCTCTCTCTCTCTCTCTCTCTCCCTCCCTTCTTTCCTCCGTTCTTAGTTCTCACTGTCACTGAAGCCACCATTTCCCTACAGTGCTTCCCTGCCTCCTAAAACCCTAGTAGCGCTATTTCCAAATTTTAATATGCAATCATCCTTCCGTTGCATCTTTCATCTCCGTTCGCTATCTCTCCGTCGCCACCTCCTTGCTAACACGCAAACCGTTAAAATTCCAATATACCGATCATGTCCACCTAGGGCTTCCTTCAACTTTTCTACTGGTATCAACCCCCGCTTTACTTCCTTTGACAAATCAGACGAAGAAGAGGAAGGAACTAGTCGGGAACGCAGCGTCTCTACCTACTATGACCCTGTTCAAGGCAGAGTAGTCACAAATGATCGACGAATGGACGAATTATACGGCTCAATTAGTCAAGTAGGTATTTCCAATCGAGAAATTGAAAGAGAAGAGGAAGGAAGGAAATTGGGTCCCACAATTTGGGAGAGGTCAAGTAAACAGAATGGAAAAGAAGAAAAAACTGGAAGCTCCAAGATTTATTCCGATATATCAAGGAAAAAGGGAAAAAACAATAAGGTTAAGATTGCTTATGGATGTGACAATTGTGGTAGTGAATTTTCTCAGTGGTGGGGTCGGTGTCCCAAGTGTAGTGTCGGGTCGGTCAGTGAGCGTGAGCATGACATGTTAAAGGTGAACCCTAAGAGAGGTGCTGAGGTGTCAGAAGCAGCTGTACGAACATGGCTCCGTCAAAAGCCCGGTTCTGTGATACCAAAAACACTGGCTGATGTTAATATGGGAAGAGAACAATCTGACTGGCGGATACAACTGTGAGTTTATTTAAGAGTGAGGCTATCGTATTATGCATAGCACAGATCAGTCCATACTACTTATCTGTATCTCTGTTTTCAAAGTTTTCAAAGATCAAACGGTCAATCAGAACCGCATGACATGATTTTCTTCTGAAAATGTACTTGGTGACTAAATTTTTTACTATTGTTTAGATAGGTAGAAAATCACTAAATTCAAATAATCAAGAAACTTTAGATTAAGTGATTTTCGAACTATCTAAAAAGATAGTAAAAGAATTCTGAAAAATATAAAATTTGGTATCCGAGTACATTTTCATATAAGAGATCATGTTGAATTTCAACTTTGAAAATGGAGATATTGATCCATAGTACGGACTGGTGTGCACTATGCATAGTACCGTAGCCTCACTCATTATATTTTATCATTATTATGATGTTTGCCCATCTGTAGGATCAAGTTTCTTATAAAAATTCACTTACAAACCACAGCTCTGGCCTGTTTGGAATGGAGGTATCAAGAGTGCTTGGAGGAGGCATTGTACCTGGTATGCAGGCTTGTGATGACGTGTGATTTATTTGATTGTTGTGATGTATTGCTGTCATTGTCAAGAAAAACAAACAAAATCAAGTTTTATACAAAGAGGGTTGAACCATTCTAACATAAATAGTTAATATTATTTTGAAATTGAGAATTATTAGCTTTTTATTCCATGTAATTGGCTTTGTTTTTATATAGGATCATTGGTTTTAGTAGGAGGAGATCCAGGTGTTGGCAAAAGCACGCTTTTGTTGCAGGTTTGTATCATATTCTGTCAAATGTAAATTATTTTGTATTAAATCCATATGTTTTTATTATTAATTAGTGCTATTTTTGGATATTTGAAGATTTCCGCTAATGTAGCTGAAGGATCAGATTCTGGTGAGCCAGTTGTATATGTTTCCGGTGAAGAGGTTTGTCATATCCACTGTTAGAATTGTTTGTTATTATCAACCCTTTGTTTGTCATCAAACACTCAGTCCTTTTTTTATGAATAAAATGTCGATCGTCAAAAAAGCAACAAGTAAATATATTTATACTCTAGCATAGACAATCTATATCTATACTCAGTCCTTTGTTCTGAATGAACAGAGCATTGAACAAATTGCAAACAGAGCTGATCGGATGCATATTACTACAGACAATCTATATCTATACTCTAGCACAGACATTGAGGTACATATCCTTATGTCCTTATTTCATTTTCTTAGTCAAGCTTTTTAGGTTTGTTGAAGAATGTAATGGTTAGTTAAATTGAAAAGCCTCAAATAAATAAACAAAGTCAAGAACCAAGTTTGATAGCTAGTCAAATGAACAGTTAATGCCATGATACACCCTGATACTTGTGCTAAAAGACCAACACTGTTAGTACCATATACTTAACTTCTATTAAGGTACAAATTTCATGAACTATCATATATAACTATGAGAAAAAGACTCTTATACACATTGTTGACAGTCCTTCTGCAAGAGCATTCAAACCATTGATAATTTCATTTTCAGGATATATTTGAGAAGATCCAACCACTAAAACCAAAAGCTCTTATCATTGATTCAATACAGACTGTTTATTTGAGAGAAGTTACCGGTAGTGCTGGCAATGTCTCTCAGGTGTTTACTAAATCAACAGCATTTGTCTTTTTTCTTTATTTTTGGATTCTTTTGATTATTACTATCATTAATTTTGTTGAAGAAGAATCTAAGTTGAAACAAATATGAATATCTGCAAACAACTTGAGAACCTTTTACAAAACACAAAACGTTGAAGAAAAATAGCAAGTACAATTGCTTCACTGTTGATAATAGATTTTTTTACCTGAAGGTGAGGGAGTGTACTTCAGCCTTACTTAGATTCGCAAAGGACACAAATATCCCCGTCTTTTTGGTAAGTTTATTTTATTATTTTTTGTAATTCATGATTTCCATTTTGATATTTTACAAGAATATTGTTTCTGTAGTTGATGGAATGGTGGCATGATTTGAATGCCTATTTCAGATTGGTCACGTCACGAAGTCTGGTGACATTGCCGGTCCCCGCCTTTTGGAGCATATAGTTGATGTTGTTCTGTACATGGAGGTGTCTTGCCTCTCTCTCTTCTGTACAGTATACACAAACCAAAAACTGTTTTAGTGACAGTTAGAAAGAGAAAAGTAGCAGATAGGCATACATGAACAAAAAAAATTTCATATCTTCTCATTGAATATTTCATTAATTAAATAGGAATACATAATCTGTGTAGGGAGAGAGGTACTCGTCCTTTAGATTACTACGATCTGTGAAGAATCGGTTCGGTTCGACTGATGAGGTAAATTTATCCATTCTGTATTTGTTTGCCTCTTTATCATATCACATATTAGAATGCTTTGTTTTAGTTTTATGATTACAATTGCAGACTTGGCTGGTGTAATCTTAACAAGTTGGTAGAAAGTCTTTTTCTTGCATCAATTTGTGTTTAGTGTATCTTTTTTGCTGGTTTATTGACATGCTGTTTACTTATTTTATTTTTATTTATTTCTATTTTTTACTGCAATGTTGGTTGAAATTCAGCTGGGAGTGTTAGAAATGTCAGGTATGGGGCTTCAGGCAGTTACAAACCCTAGTGAGATGTTCTTAACAGATCATAACACAGAATCAGACATACTAGCTGGCCTTGCTATAGGTGTCATGGTTGAAGGGTCCCGTGCCTTTGTTATAGAAGTGCAGGTACTTCGTTGTCATCATTTTCCATATTTGAATTTTTTTTTGCAATTCCATTCTCCTTGTCAATGCAAAAGATGTCAAGGTGCATTAAGATTTCCTTATCTTTCTTTCCTTGACCTACTCCTGTCATTTGTTATTTCCCCAGTAGTGGAAATAATTTTCCTTAATATGTTATTTTCATGAAGGCATTATGTGTACCTAGTAAATCTGCTGGAAGGCATATTAATGGAGTACAAGTGAGCAGGGCTGACCTCATAATTGCGGTAGGTATTAGAATTTCTCCAGTATTTACCCCCCCCTCTTCCTCCCTTCCAGACATGTGCACAGGGGTAGAGGTGTAAGAAAATGTTAAAATAATTATGTGTGTTCTTGTATTATGAAGTTGCAACAGTATACAGTATAAAGCTGACAAATACTTTTTTTCCTGATGCTGTAAAGGTACTTGTGAAACAAGCAGGTATGAAGCTGCAGGACAATGTAAGAGAAACCACGCTTGGTTTAGTTTCTTCGTTGTCTTTGAATCTATTGACTTGCATTTTATTGAAACCTATATGATAAGTTGGCCTTTATAATGTATACACCTGTTTAGCATTCCATTATATATATTTTTTCTTATTTTGTAGACAATATTTCTGAATGTGGTTAGTGGGATTAGCTTGTCAGAGCCAGCAGGCGACTTGGCAGTGGCAGCTGCCATTTCTAGCAGGTTTTGCTCGTTCCATTTTTTGGTTTACTTTCCTATTATTTGTTATTGTTGTTGTGTGTGTGTTCTCCTTATTTCAAGTCTGAAAATTATTTTTTTATTATTTTATTATTTTATTTTTTCTGGTGATGAATCAAAAATTCTGTTCTCAAACTTAATAATTTGACCATAATTTCAGCTTCTTGGAATGTCCCCTTCCTAATGATATTGCATTTATTGGAGAGATTGGCCTTGGTGGTGAGCTTCGGACGGTAAGTTTGCTACAATCCCTACCCAAACACCTACCTGCATGCACATGTATGTGAACACTTGAAACAAATGTCAACTGTGTCACCAAACGGTCCTTTTCAAGCTACTCTGATGACAACTGGTTTGGAGAAGTGTATGACAATTAATAAAGCCACTAAATTTTATTAATTGTCATTTCTCTCTCGTCTGTCAAGGTGCCAAGAATGGATAAACGGGTAATGGCGGTGGCCCAACTAGGGTACAAGAGATGTGTTGTGCCAAAATCAGCTGAGAAATCAATGAACACTCTTGGCATAGAGATGACAATTTTGGGATGCAAGAACCTGAAAGACATGATTTACACCGTCTTCAATCAGAATCTGGAGATCTAAGGCTCATAAACTGACATTTTTTGTGCGATACTCCCCCCCCCTCCCCCCCCCCCCAAAAAAAAAAAAAAGAATGAAAGAAAAGGGGATCTCTGGAGATCTAATTAGCTTGTCTAACTTCTTGTTTGGCCATTTGTAATGTACATGGCTCCTCGAGGCTCGAGGTACTTTATGGTGTTAGTATGTTTCCATCTAGGATCAATATGTATACTCAATGTTTTTCATTTCTTTTTTCTTGTAAATCAATATGTTGGCAATTGAAAATTTTTGGTTTGCCCTAAAAGAATGTACTGTTTTTTTCCTTTTTTATGGAAGTATTTGGGCCTCGACATTTTCTTAAATTATAATTGGAGCTTCACATGTGTTATTCTATTGAAGCAAAGTGATGAACTGATGATTGAATAACTCGCAACATTTCATCTTACATTGTTACAGTGTCTCATCTAAAATAGTAAAATTTGAATTTATTTGCCACATCATATTTTTTAATTTTCTTCAGATTAATTTTAGAATGCCGCCATCTTTGTGATCACAATTTTGTTGACGTGGCAAAAGAAATAATTTTCAGAATTAATATAGAATAATATTATATAATTGCTGGAATGAAGAATTGAAGATGCTCATATTATGTCCAAAGCAATTGCAAAAACTTACACTAGTGCTTCACTTTGCTGTAATTGAAATTGTAAGCGGCGTATCAGTAAATGCAGAAGATAACTACTCGTCTGTGTTTTAAACACTTTGCTTTGAAATTTAGAATTAATTGAGTCGTCTATTTTATGTCTTTTGTTTAGCTCTGGGCTTGAGCCTATTCTGATTTTAAATATAAGACAACTAATGTAGAGGTCATGTAAAATATCCCGAAATTTTTATTAATATCCAAAATATTTAATTAAATTCAAATTATACTCACATTTTGATGGGATTTCCAGAAATGACCAAATCGGTCAATATTGCTGATTTTAAATCACTTTTTCGGCCAAAATTTCACCGATTAGAAAACAGAAATTCCACTTTTTTCACCGGTTAACAAAAATCCACTTTTTTTTAACAAAACAGCAAATTTTATGATTTATTTTTTGTTTGTATTGAAAGATTAGAGATGTTTAATATATTTCTTTGAAAATAAATGTAATGCAATATAATTGAATTTATTAGAAAAACTGCGACAAATAATTTGAATCAACATTTTTCAGACTGGATTTTTCGTTGTAAGAAAAATTAATATATATCTGTGTTATTGGAAAAAAAAATATGCTTTGAATTTGAGTTATTGACCACAGTTTAAAAGTCATTTCTAGGTTATGCATAAAATATTGTATTACTTCTAGTACATTTAATTTCTAAAAAATTGTATATATTTTGAAAAAAAAAAGATTGAATAACAATCATTAAATAATTTAAACTTTTTTTTCAAAAATAGAAGGATTGCAATATTTTTTGTATTTACCTAGAAATGACTTTTAAACCAGGATCAATAGCTCAGAATCCAAACATTTTTATTCTTTTTCCAATAACATACAAATATATTAATTTTTCTTACAACCGCAAAAAATCCTGCCTGAAAAATATTGATCCGGATTATTTGTTGCAGTTTTTCTAATAAATCAAATTATATTGTATTATATCTATTTTCAAAGAAATATATTAAACATTTCTAATCTTTCAATACAAAAATAAATAAATTATAAAATTCAATTTTGTAAAAAAAAAAAAAAGTGGATTTTCTATTTTTAACCGGTGAAATTTTGACTGGAAAGGTAATTAAAAACCGGCAATATTTTGACCAGTTTGGTCATTTCTGAAATTTCTACCAAAAAGTGGGTATAATTTGAAATTTATTAAATATTTTGGATATTAATAAAAATTAGCTGGAGAACATAGGTACATCATACATGTATCTTCTTTCCCCCAAACAAATCAATATATACCTCCTTATTTTCTTGCACAAAAACAATCCAGAAAGTGAAAGCAAGAATAAATCGACTTTTTCTTATATCTCAGTAAGGATTTAGCAGTAGTATTAGAAGATAAGAGCTGCTACAGCATTGCATAGCACAGAGGCATCTGTGCTATGGCAGCCCTATTACTTACTGTTAGTTAGGATGGCAATTATGTAATTAGCAGTCAAGGCAATAACAGCAATTAGTTGGAAGTAGTTAGTGGCATGTATGTAATTACCTAAGTGATTAGAGATTAGACTGTTGCCTTTATATAGAGATGTAACTCATCAGTTGTAAGGTAACACAATTGAGAATGAAATAAAAAGATTTGTTCTTTCTCTATCTCTCTCTCTCTCTTTTTGGTATCAGAGCACATGGAGACTGATCCATTAGCTAATCCTTCTTCATCTTCCGCCATTTCTACCCTTCTCCCTAGCACACCAGATCATCAACTGGTGATGCTTACCCTCCCCATTTCAACTAAATTGGATCGAGACAACTACCTGTCATGGCAGTCTCAGATCGTTCCCCTTCTTCATGCCTATGGACTTTTTCGATTTCTTGAATCTGATCCGCCACCGCTTACTGTGCTTACTCCAGCTGGTGTGTCTCAGACCAATTCCGCCTATTTACCATGGTACAAGCAGGATCAAATGATCATCGCCTGGATTCGCTCATCTCTCACTCGCGAGATTCTAGCCCAGGTCGTCTCTGCTAAGACCTCAGCTGAGCTTTGGCAATCGCTTCAGCGTTCCTTCTCTGCCACGTCCAGGGCCCGACTTTCCGAGCTTCGGCGGAAACTCCAGACCACTTCCAAGAACGGTTCTTCCTGCCTAGAGTATGTTCAGAAGCTTCGAGCTATAGCCGATGAGCTGGCGTTTATCGGCGAACCTGTCTCTGATGATGATCTTCAGATGTACATTCTCCAAGGATTGGGATCCGAGTTCGACTCCCTTGTGATCGCTGTTCAAACGGCTCCTCCTCGTTCGATTGCTGATCTGACTGTTATCATTTACAGCTTTGAGGCTCGTCTTCTCCTCTCTCATCAACCGGCCGGACCTTCTTCTCTCCCCTCCGCTCAAGATCCTATCGCTCTTTACAATTCTAAATCGGGTCCGCGTTATGCCAATACCCGATCCGCTAGAGGCAGACATACCCATCAGCGTGTTTTTACATCTTACGGAGATGGTCAGACTCCATTCGCCAAGCCCACTGGCCCAAAACCAGACTATTCCAATCAGAGGTCTGCTCGGCCCAACCCTGACAGAGAAGTTCTTTGTCAAATTTGCTACAAAAGAGGACATCAGGCCCGTAACTGTTGGTACCGATCTGATCTTGTGAAATATCCAGAACAGCCACCTACGTTCCAAGCCCATTTTGCTTATGCCACATTTTCAAGCCAACAGTGCTCATACTGCACCTACTAATCCGGGTATCGAGTGGTGTCTCGACTCGGGTGCAACTCACCACGTCACCAATGATCTCAACAACCTTTCCTCATTCTTGCCATACGACGGCGGTGACAAACTTCACATTGGTAATGGTGTGGGTATGACCATCTCTCACATTGGTTCCTCTTCTCTAAATTTTTCGAATTGCACAATCTCTTTAAAAGAAGTATTGTTTGTCCCTTCATTCACCAAAAATCTTGTGAGCCTTTCTAGATTATTGCAAGATAATTGCATTCTCATTGAGTTTCTTTCTAATGTTTGTGTCATAAAGGAGCGCCGCACTATGAGGGCAATTTTCCAAATCAAGGTTGACCATGGCCTCTATTCCTTACCTCTTCAACCGAAACCTCAAGCTTTTGTTGGTGAGCGCACATCCGTTGACACTTGGCATGCGCGCCTCGGCCATCCCTCCTCTATTACTACTCACAAAGTGTTAAATACTTTTGCTTTGCCTTGTACTAGAAATAAAATGACCATGTGTCTTGATTGTGTTGTGGCCAAATCGCATAGACTACCCTTTATTTCTAGCTCTTCTTCTTCTTCTTTTCCATTAGAGATTGTGTATTCGGATCTTTGGGGACCCGCACCTTTACTTTCTACTAACGGTTTTCGTTATTATATTGTGTTTGTTGATGATTTCTCACGTTACACTTGGATTTATTTCTTGCATTCCAAAGATGAGGTTTTTTGTGTTTTCTCCTCATTTAAAAGTCAAGTCGAAAACCTCCTCCAACGCACTATTAAGATCCTTCGTACGAATGGTGGCACCGAGTACAAGCCGATTTCTCGTGCTTTCCCTTCTCTCATTCACCAAACGACTTGCCCATATACCCCGCAACAAAATGGGGTTTCTGAACGCAAGCATCGCCACATTGTGGAACTTGCCCTTGCCAACATGTCGCATGCCTCTATTCCCGACCGGTATTGGGATGATATTTTCTTGAGTGTGGTATACTTGATTAATCGTCTACCCTCCTCAAGTGCTTCTTCCTCTCCTTTCTTTAAAATTTTTGGTAAACAACCTGATTACTCATTTTTACGGGTGTTAGGTAGCTTGTGTTTTCCATACACTCGACCTTACAATCATCACAAGTTACAAGCTCGCTCACAGCCATGCGTTTTTCTTGGATATTGCACCTCTCAAAAGGGTTATAAATGCCTACACATTGATACTAACAAAGTTTATATCTCTAGACATGTTATATTTGATGAAACACAGTTTCCTTTCAAGAATTTAGTTTCCGGATCGGTTTCAGAAGCTAGTTCCCAGCCTCTGTTTGCTAATTGGCTACCTGTGTTGATTCAACCTGCTGCCTCCAGTACACTCCCACCTTCCAGCCGCATTTCAGAGGTCACAGACGATCTGGTTCTGCCCAGGAATTCTTCTTCCGATGCATCTACACCACCAGTTTCTGATCCGCCTCCTATTATGGACCCTCATCTCCTTTCGGGTCCTTCTCCAGTTGCATCGGATCCAGCAACTTCCTCCATTCTAGCGGCACCTCCTCTACCTGGCTCCTTAACTCTTGCGGGTCCGACCCCCTCTGCACCGGATCCGTCCCCTTTACTCACTTACTCCATACGACTCCCTCCCACTGCGCGTCCTTCTCCCTCTGTAGCGGATCTGCACCCTATTCAAACCTATAATAGGCGCGCCAAAACAGTATTACCTTCCAGAGAGCCTCCCATTCTTGCTACACCTCCTTGTACTGCCCAAATTCCTCCTTCTCAGCCTGTTTCTTCCCAATCCAAACATTCTATGATTACCAGAGGCCGCAAATCAGCTCTCTCCACCAACCCAGCTGCTTTATTAAGTGAATCATTTCTTGAGATTGAGCCTAAAACCTATAACCAAGCTAAAAGTCATTCCCATTGGATTGAGGCTATGACCAAGGAACACAAAGCACTTCTTGACAACAAGACCTGGGTTCTCGTTCCTCCCTCTACTGATCACAACGTTGTCGAGTGTAAGTGGGTGTACAAAATCAAGCGTCGGGCCGATGGCACTCTTGAACGATATAAGGCCCGACTCGTTGCCAAAGGTTTTCACCAAGAGGAAGGCATCGATTTCTTTGAAACTTATAGTCCGGTGATTCGTCCTACCACGATTCGCCTTGTCCTTACCATTGCTCTCACTAAGGGTTGGTCGCTTCGTCAATTAGACGTTCAAAACGCGTTTCTTCATGGTGATCTCCAAGAAACGGTTTATATGTCTCAACCACCCGGGTTTGTCGATCCAACCAAGCCCGATCATGTATGCCGCCTCCACAAAGCCATTTATGGTTTGAAGCAAAGTCCGCGAGCTTGGTTTCATGCTTTGAGCAAGGCACTTCTTGATCATGGCTTCCATGCATCTCGATATGATCCGTCCCTTTTCACCTTTTCCTCCAATGGGACTATGCTTATTGTGCTTGTTTACATAGATGACATCATTGTCACGGGTTCTAATAAGGAGGTCATCTATGCTTTCATTCGGTCCATTCAACAACAATTCCCTGTGAAGGATCTTGGTCCACTCAACTTCTTTCTTGGAATTGAAGTCAAACCGACCTCTAAAGGGCTTCATCTCTCCCAATCGAAATATCTCAAAGATGTTCTTACACGTGCCAGTATGATTGATGCTAACCCGCTTCCCTCTCCCATGTGTCCCAAAACTACTCTTTCTAAGTTTGATGGCGACCCTTTCCATGATCCACATCTTTACCGTTCAATTGTTGGCGCTCTCCAATACGCCACGCTTACCCGCCCCGACATTGCCTTTTCGGTAAATAAAGTCTCTCAATTCATGCAATCACCTTCCACTACGCATTGGGCAGTGGTTAAGCGCATTCTTCGCTTCCTCAGAGGCACCATTTCTCATGGTATTACCATTCAACCGGCCCCATCCCTCTCTCTTCATGCTTACTCGGATGCCGATTGGGCCGGCTCTCCCGATGACCGCAAGTCGACTTTCGGCTTTTGTGTGTTTCTAGGGCCTAACATCATTTCATGGGGGTCTAAGAAACAACCTACAGTGGCACGATCTAGCACCGAGGCGGAATATAAATCACTTGTTATAGCTAGTTCCGAGGTTGTTTGGCTCTAGTTTCTCATGGCTGAATTACATGTCATCCCTGTTTCGCCTCCTACATTGTGGTGTGATAACATTGGTGCTACCTTCTTGGCTTCTAACCCGATGATTAACTCTCGCACGAAACATGTAGAGATTGATTTTCATTTCGTCCGAGAGAGAGTTGCTAACAAGAGCCTTTCTATTCAGTTCTTGTCCTCCAAGGACCAGTTGGCCGATATTTTCACAAAGGCCTTAGCTGCTCCACGATTCCTCCATTTATTGACCAAGCTGACCGTTTCTAAGTGATGCTCAGCTTGCGGGGGGCGTATTAGAATATAAGAGCTACTACAACATTGCATAGCACAGAGGCATCTGTGCTATGGCAGCCCTATTACTTACTGTTAGTTAGGATGGCAATTATGTAATTAGCAGTCAAGGCAATAACAGCAATTAGTTGGAAGTAGTTAGTGGCATGTATGTAATTACCTAAGTGATTAGAGATTAGACTGTTGCCTTTATATAGAGATGTAACTCATCAGTTGTAAGGTAACACAATTGAGAATGAAATAAAAAGATTTGTTCTTTCTCTATCTCTCTCTCTTTTAGTAGTAAATAGATTTCTGGTCATTAACTTCACAGAACATAACATTAGTCTCGGAAAAAAAAAAC
Source organism: Carex pumila (assembly GCA_033356055.1). Classification (NCBI taxonomy): domain Eukaryota; kingdom Viridiplantae; phylum Streptophyta; class Magnoliopsida; order Poales; family Cyperaceae; genus Carex; species Carex pumila. Next base: position 696,752 of record JARJHM010000048.1, on the reverse strand, counting down.
CGGGACTGCTATTTGCTGTTATGTAAAAGATGCTTGAGACGCACTTCATCGTACATCTCCTCTATTCAGGCAGGGCAAGCTTCTTTCTCAGTATTCAGGTAACGTGGGTTCTATGTTATACTTAAATTTTTTAAATTTAAAATGTAAAAAGCTTGTTTACAAACACGGTAGGTATTTCAAAATATTCCTGAGATTTTAGTCAAACAACATGTTTTGTTGCATTTGTATTTCACTCTTTTTTACATCAGCTCCAATTATTACTAAGTTGATTCATCAAACTTTCAAACTTCTTATTTAGACTTCAATGAAATCATCAAACGGAGAAGGGGGAAAAAAATGCAGTGTATAGGACTAATGTGTGGATCCCACGATGAGGTAAGCTATTTATGTGTCTTCATGAATGTAGGATGATACAGTGAAAGCATCAGAATCGGAGAGAAGCCCGAACCAGTTCGTTTCGAGATGCTGTCAACTACAATAAACGCACTTAAGAAAATAAAATCAACACAAGTACACACTCAAGGAGTTAATTATTCAAGATCTATCCCGCACAAGGATTTCGACAACAATATACAAAAAAAACAAGTACGCTTTATTTGCTTATTCGAACAAAAGACACCTTTTTACAATAAAAAAAAAAAACACAAAACAAAGAAAAAAGAGAAAGCACTGATACAAGTCTTAATGTTGCCAATACGTTTGATTGTAGGCGACTCTGGAAAAACTTAAACAGGGTAATCAATTTTTTAGGCAATTTATTAATTACCATTATTTGTTGCAGTAACTGGGGCTTGTAGGTCTTCCTCCACTTCGTTCTTTTCTTCTTCTACATTACCTTTGTGCATGAAACTTGGCTGGTTGGTTGAAGAAAGAAGCCGGGCCCACATCCTGTCTGTGATAGATACCTTATTTGTGCTCTCAGTTATTTTCTGCGACAACAATACCAAGTTAGATCTATGTAAACAACAAGTGTTTCATTATTAAAAATACTTGACATTAAGAAGAAATTATGAAGCATTTAGTACTCACATAGAAGGGGATATAAGCATGCCTTCCATTGACCAAACCCACAGTCATACCGGTGAACCCGGCCATGGCACCATGAACAGCACACTGGGCCAGAAGGGTGCAGTACACATTATCTGATGCATTGCTAGGTATAGCACGAATCATATATGTCGGGTCTGTAAGACATAAGAAAGAATTCCATTAATTTGGTATTCACATTTTTTAATTATGACGTAATTCTAAGAACAGCATTTGGTGTTTGATAAGTTACCTATATACTTCAGGTTCAGGGTCTTCTTCTTTTTCGCAAAATGCTCCTGCATTAAAAAAAATTCACAAGCTTAATAAATGTTCTGGGTTTCTATTATTTAAGTAGATATGCAAAAACATCCAAATTAATTTCCGTGAAGTGTTGTTACCTTGATCTTTTGAGAAAGCCATAGACCAACATCGAGCAGGAGCTTATTACCAGAGGCATCTTTGGTATCCATTGATTTCATGTCTTGAGCAATTATATCTTGACCGGCACCTTCAGCCACAACTATAACCATGTGGCCGAATTCCTTGATCCTTTTCTCAATAAATTCAAGCAAACCGCCATGACCATCCAAGTAGAAGGGTGATTCAGGAATTAAGCACAAATCCTAAAAAAAAGAACAATGAACATCATTTCTTTTTTCCCTTTATTTGTTTGTGATCTTGAACGGTATTGCACATTCGGAAATATTACATACCACATCTCTACTTGCGAGGGTAGCATATTGTGCTATGAAACCTGCATCATTGAAAGTTTGAAACTGAAACGGTAAAGGTCTCATTTGATAAAACAATCGAAGTCATAATAATTTTTACGAAGGCCAGTGTCATATTATTCGATGTCATGATATCACTGCTGGTGTTTGGTACAACTTAAAAATCCATAAATTTATATCTCATACATACCGCTGTAGCGACCCATCAACTTGACAAGACCAATACCGTTTTCTGCACTCTCAGACTCCACATGAGCTGCATTTATGGCCCTTTGGGCCTCCTCCACTGCTGTGTCAAATCCAAAAGACTTGTCTATCACCTACAGAAATCAGGAAAGATACTTTAAAAAAGAAAGAGAAAATCACCATCTAAGAGTTTGAACCAACAAGCCACCGATCTGGACTTTTGAATCATTTCTAAGGGGGGGTAGGTGAAAATATATGTTGGGTTTTGTTTGAATAAGGTTTGGTGGATAGGTCAAAGTCATTGTGTGCTATAGTATAAATCTACCTGGTAAAAAAACAAAAGTTGAAACAAGTGGAAAATGAAATTACACAAATATCATTGTCAATAGTCTTTGGTATGCCGCAAACAACACATTTGTAGCCCCTTCTTTTTACTTCCTGCAAAGATTCAGGAAAACACGACAGGTTTATCAATGGAACTACGATATTTTTCAGGAGCAAGATGCAAAATTTCCTTTTATGCACTAATGGTTACCTGGTATATAGCAGCAGCTCCTTTCTGGGTACCATCTCCTCCAATTATAAAGACCTGGAAAATAGTTAATGGAAAATATTTAGAAAAGTAAAAAAGCTAATTTACCAGAATGTAAAAAGAAAATCTCAGTTTTTTTTTTACCATGTTTATTCCACGGTCCTGGATGCTGTCTACAATTTTAATTGTATCATGGCCCCCTCTTGAGGTACCCAGAATAGTGCCACCTTTCTTGTGTATATCATCAACCGTTTTTCGAGTCAAAGCGACAGTGTTCTTTGAATAGAAACCCGCATATCCTCCCTTCAAAATTCAAATTCGCAGAAAGAAAGGCAGATTAACATTTTACGAGAATAAAATTTGATCAAATCCATAGTTAAGTTCCTGATACAAGATAAATGAAGTTTGTTACCTTCCAGTAAGACACCCATGCCTGATTTGTAATATATTTTTACCATGGTTTCCAGAACAAAAGAAGCTGACTTAATGTTGGTTTTCAACATTGGCGTTTTTTGCAAACGATCCAAAAAAAACATGGTTGACATGAGAAAATTGAGATTAAATTACAAAGGGAAAAAATGTTGGGTGTTACTCCCAAAGAACCCAGGATGCACAGCAGTTTTCATCATATTCAGCTTTCGAGCAAACTAACCTTACTTTAACTATAACATAGTCAATCTACTAGCCCATATGGAAATGAGGGTGCTCTGTTTTCAAATACAGGGTTTAATTTACAAACAAGCATGTACCTGAATACCAATCAATTCTTTGACACCATACATAACCTGCAAGCCGCACACAATCTCTCTTATGACTGTGTTGAGTCCAGGGCAGAGACCGCCACATGTTACGATGCATGCCCGCACCTCATCTGATTCAAAATAAACCTAAAATGTTGAATAATAGTTAGAAGGCATCTTGAGTTTTTACTAAATACAATGACATTACCCAATTACTTATGAACCCAAATTCTGAACAATGACTTAAAATAACGCAAGATGATCTTCAATTCTCAGCTGATAAAATATAAAAAGTTCAAATTACTATAATTTACGGTACTTGTTTCAATAGAGTATCCTTTTACTTTAAGGATCAAGGGAAAAATGAGGATATCATACCTTCTGACGAGGTCCAGCACGCCGAAAGTGGTTCCCTCTTGGGCTATTTTTGTGCTGAATAACCTACATAACAAAAAAAATGTACATTTTGTACAGGTTTAGAATTTTCCAGCAAAAATAAATTGCTCAAAATTTAAGAGGATCTTCAGGTAAGCAGCAAATAAAAAAAAGATCTTAACGTCCTTATTGTAAATGCTCAACCTTTTGTTTTGAATGTCTTTTATTATCTATACAAAGAACAAAATATTATTGGAATTAAATAAATTTGTTGAGATGAGAATTTATTGAACAAAAAGACCTTCATTTTAGAACAATTGTGTATGCATATAATTAGCATATATTTAAAAAATTCAGGAACGTGAAGCTGACCTTCTGGACAACAGTATCATCCGTGTTGACAAAATATTGCCTGAAAAAAACAACAAAATTACCTCCATAGTCAGATTTTACATAACAAGTAAATGTTTAAGTAAAAGACAAACAAAATGTAATGATAAAACAAGGACACTTACTTGACAACTGAGTATGCTGAGTTATCCTGAAGTGGGTTTGGGTAAGTCTGAAAAGGGATAAATAATAATAATCAGTGAGACTGTTCTTGGAGATTAAATTTATAGAACAAAAACTATAAATTAAATAGAGAAAAATGTGCAAAGGTAGTGCTCTAGTATGGTTCTGAGATGATTCAAGGTTCAGAATTGTAGGTATTTCTTTCTTCTTGGAAGGAGAAAGTAAATAACGGAATGTATTGAAGTCAACAAAAAAAGATGTGACGAAACAAGATGCAATATTTACGGAGGGTTTAAATGTCAACAGCAGGACTTACAAGGGTACATTTGCAATATTAAAAATCTGTGTTTTGATCCCAAAACATCGCATATTCCTTCTCAAAGACCAATAAAGAATTGCGAATAAGCCTAAATTAAAGTGAATAATATACTAAGAACAATTCAGATCAATACAGCCTTTCGAGAAAATATCTTAGCAAAATTTCAGAACAAAACTTCAAAACAATAACTAGAACGAAGATGAAAAGTACTGTTTCTACCATTTAGATCGAAGAAAAATACTTAAAAAAAGGGATATTTCGAGAAAAAGAAAATTAGTTACTCACTGGCAGATCAGGGAGATAATCAGCGAGGTGAGGCACATCTTCCAACACATAACCAGCTTCGCCTTGATAAATTTTCTTCTCATACTTTGTAATATCCTCCATGCTTCCCAGTCTACTTCTAGCGGATCGAGGTATATCAGCAGAGCTTCCACTGCGAGTAATCGTCAGATCGGCCAAACGAGTGTACGAGTTAGTCAAACGAATGTTGGAATTACCAGACGCCATTAGAGACAGAGAAAGAATTCAAAGCAGTGAGAAATTGTTTGTTCTTGTTCCCGAGTTGGGAAAAGGCCATAAAGGTTAATAATTTATATAGGACAACAGAGAAAGAGTAAAACCTCCAAAAAAATTAATTATCGGTTTCTTCTCTCTTTGAAATTTTGTTTATAGAAGGCAATCTTCGTTTTGGGTTCTTCTATTTTTATTTTTATTCGTTGACGACTGGAGATGGCGATGGGTTGATAAGAGAAGAAAATTGGAAATAAAAAGGAGAGGAGAGACGAAACGAGGAGTCTATATCCTCTGAGGTAACAAGCTAGTTCTGTTTAACTTCAGACCGTCCGATCAGGAGACGGACCAATCCTGCCCGAGGAGGAATGCACTGTACACTTTAATATTCGTGCGGATTCTGATCAGACGGTCCAAGTATTTAACATAAATAATCTTTTACCTTTGGATGATATTATTCGACGAAACGAGCAGGTGGACTAATGAGAAAATTTCACGCAATAATGGAACTTGGGATTTTTACGATTATTGACTGATATTGACGTGGTCATGGGGTTTTGGGAGTAAGATCTTAACAATATAATTTTTGCTTCATGCAGCTCATGAACTGAAAAACTCAAAATAGCACTGAATATGGTTTGTGCCCTGCATGAAGCCGAAACTTCTCTGTTAACATTCTTACCCGGTTTTGGTCTATTGGGTGATGGTGGATTTCTTTCTCCAGCTCATTTTCCACTTGTCATCTCCACAGAACAGTTCTCTAAGCAAAGAAATATGAGAAGATACAGCCGGCCAAAAAAAAAAACATGGGAAAAAAGGTTATTTTACAATTATTGAGTATTAAATTAAGTTGTATAAGCAACATTTTGATAATCTCAATTCCCAAGTATTGAAAGCATATTTCTTATGAGACATTCGCATCTTGTATTGAATCTATATTTTTCACAAGTATATTGTTCTTTTTACACATGTACTATTAAGTTTACACTTAATTATATTCAAATTAGCATTTATTTTTTTTGCTCAAGATGTAATGAAAATTCTAGAACGTGGCACCCGTTTTTGCATTAAATGTAACCATCTAACAATATATATTATCTTAAAATCCATGACTAAATTTGAGAACTGACGGCGGCATGCGTCAAGCCTTCAACAATGGAGGCTCATATTTTTCCCCTTTCCTACATTTCTTTCTTCTCAGCGCCTAGAAGGCTAGAACAATTGGATTAACACTTAGAACATTGGTCCAGCAATCTTTCAAGTTCAGATAATAAAAAGATTTTTAAATATTACATGTATTATATTTAATATATTTTTAGAACCTCTTTAAATTATTTTCAAATTTCATTAAAAGTATACAGATAATATAATATTTATTTATTTAATTCATACAATAAATTATAAATTTCATTGTTTGTTTTTAAATATCAACATTTTAATATTATTTTTAAAATTATTCTCGTACCACAAATTATAATTTTTGTTGAATTATTTTAGTTGTGTGCAGAAATTACTCTAGAAGAATTGCAATAACAACGGTCAGATAGAGAGCCAAATCCTCCATGTACAGCTTGGGTAAAGACAAAGGTGTGGAGTACCTCTGACACAGGTGGGGAACCAAACACCTTGTATTGTTGTATGTGATTGACCTGTCAGCGAAACCATACACGAAGATGCTTGTTTATTCACGCCACAGAAGATCAAATAAACCTATCTGCATTAATCGTTGCCTTTGAGGAACCTGTTGCTTTGTCATTTAATCAAGGGCGAACGAAAAGAAAACAGCGTGCGTGAATCAAATAATTATCGCCTTGGTTTTGTGGAGGAAAATATTAGCTGGTTTTCAAGTCTTTAATCACGGAGGTATTTTTACAATTGCACCCATTAATTAACAAGATATTGCCAGAATTTTTTATTTTGAGAAAATAAATAAATATTTTTATAGAACAAGAGATGGCCAAATAAATATGCAAACTGCGTGCTTCTGTGAAACAACAAGATATCACATTAAAAAAACTTCACCAAATATGTACTTTTTTTTTAAATTATAAGGAACCACATAATTGATAATTTTGTAGGGAGGACAGCAGACTGCGTAATCAATTGTGCAATGTTGTGACACGCTAAAAAACTGCATCAAATATATATTTATTTACCAAATTTCCAAAATAATATACATTTGATTTCCATTGAAAACATTTTTCTCCTTTTGGATTACATGTCAACCACTGAATCATCAATATCTACGAATAAGCTAAAAAATGACAATGTTGATCTTAACTTTCGGTGCCCGTTCACATTTGTGATTTGTCTAATCATTTCTTCACAGTTATCTCTGCAACTTTTGGCTCTAAGATTTAATTTACTTTCTTGATTTCAGTTCAATTAAACAACAACAACAAATTTAAAAAGAAATTGGAGTTCAAGTTATCAAACTATTTAATATTTATAAAACATTTTTTTGTTTGAATTTTGATTATGCGTTCTTGCGAACTGAATATATTCCTTAGATCAAAGACGTGATCTTAACTAAACAAGAAAGTTTCTTTAATTTTTTTAGAGGGTTCAAATGGCTCTATTTTTTGTGCCTCCATCATATCTCCATTTTCTAAACTTTAATAACTCAAAATTTAAAACTTAAAAGTCAAAATAAAACAGTTGGATATAATCTACATCATTTTATCTATGCACATGTAAAATATTACGGTATTTCATCTTTGTTTTGATTGTCATCAAGAGATCGTAAAAAATATATTAATGTGGATAATTTATAGATGTTGTTTCAACTTATTAATTCACATATAAACACAATTGAAATGTGATAATATTTTATGAGCATATAGAGAAAATAACATAGATCACATCTAACTATTTTATTTTGATATTTATAATTTAAATTTTGAGTCATTAAAGATTTAAAAAATGAAGACATGATGGAGACAAAAAATAAAAGCATTTGAACCCTCCTTTTTTTTATTATTACCAAATTGAAGTTTTCAATAATTTCCGACCTATATAATTATGACGTTACAATATTGCCTTTAATCCAGTCACAGTATTTAAACTTAAAGCTTTGGCTAATAGAAAATCCGTGAGCGGATCTACTTTGAAAATAACAATATTTGGACATATATGCAAAACATCAACCAAAGATTTTTGCTATCAACTATCAGGTGTGAGTTGTAGAATTCAGGAAACTTCCCTCTTTTGTTCTGATTTGTTTGTGTTTTTCAAATAAAATCTTATCTTAATTTGTTCAGCGAGATTTACAAATTTCGTATCTTTCCTTGTTTTGAAATCATACTTGGAAAAATTTCTTCCTGGTTCTACTTTATTTGATATCAATTATCTTTATCCAATTAAGATTTTATTCCCTTCAATTCTTTTTTTGTTCAGTCTCTACCAACAAAAGATATAAATGGAAAGTGAGCTATATATACGGCATTTTTGGTAGCTGAAGGGAGCAAAAATGAAAAGAAATCTAATAATTTATATCAAATAATAAAATTACAATCATATAAGAAAAATGAATCAGCGCATCCAGAGAGGGGAATTCTTGATATACAAAATTAGACAAGATAGTGTACAAATTAACATATTTGTTGTTGCTCAAATGAAAGAAATGTTTATTTATACGAAAGTCAAATCTGTAATATTTTTAAATAAATAAAAATATACATATAAAAATTTAATTTTTTATATTATCTGGGGAGCAAACCCTCCTTGCTTTCTTAAATCCGCCATAAATTATATTATGTGAGAGAGATAACATGTTCAGAGAAATTAAGTATTCTTTGTTCAAATATTTAGTTTATTTAGATAAAAATTGGAATCAAGTCTCTCAAATCAATTGAAGATATTTAATTTGATTCTCTAATTGAGTTTCGAACATATAAACAAACTTTCACGCGAAGCGCTATTATAAATGTAAATTATAAATTATGCATGTAGATGTGAATATGATAATAACGAGGAAGTTAATAATTGAAATTTTTCATAATTTATATCATAGGAACTCAAAATTATGGAAAGTATAAGGGGGTAATTGCTAAAAATTTCAGTTAACAACTTCACATTCTCTTTGTGTTGTATTAAATTGCAATGTATTATATTATGTATATACAATATTTACCATCATGATCCTATTATTTAATGCAAAGTGAATGCAACTGTGAAATTTAATCACCAAATATATCATGCGGAGAATCCGAAAAATGTTTAAAGGAGAAAGAAAATAAATTATATATAAAATTTAAAAATGGTACTGAATCAGAATCAAGAGGGAATGGCGGTGAATCTTTTATGGGTGGTTTGGTAGAGATTTTGTTTGACCTTTTTCTTTCGAAGAAAAAAATGTCTAGAAATTAAGTCATAAACTTGTATGGTCATCACCAGAGAGATATGCAGAAATATCAAGCAATTATTTATTAATGCATAAGAATCGTATGGTAATTAATTTAATTTCACTTAATATATATTATAAGTATGGGTCAATTGAACTCCGTTATGTATTATTATTGTAATTATTAATTAATAATAAAATTTATCTTCTGCGCCATCTTTTTCTTATTCTCATTTTTGTATTCGAGTAATTACATGAATAGTTTCTAAAATATATCACTTATTTATAATTGGATCGTTAAAATCTTCGATTTATATAAAAAATATTCTTCATTCATGACGGTCATATAACTAGATAAATATTCATTTTTGCACACACACATATATATATTTATGGCGAGATGTAAATATTTTTGCAATAATTCCTGATGACACAGAAAAATTTTCTAGCTTAAATGGTCTTTGATAACTGCTTATTTAGTTACCATCATTTAAAAATAATAAACAAAATTTATATGGATTTTAAAAAATAAAATCATTTTTATCACGAATGCAACTTATAGATGCGTACTACCACTCAAGACAGGGATGCAATTATTAGTTGCGCACTCGATTTTTCCATCAAATGGACTGAGTGGCTAGCCCAGTTAAGTGCGCAATTAATAGTTGTCTCTGTCCTCGACGGTGCGCAGCTATTAGTTGCGTTCTTGATAAAAAAAAAATAAAAAATTAAAAAAATTAAAAGATGGCAACAAAAGAAAATTTGATTTAATCTTTCAAAAAAGGTCCCTAGTAAATAGTTTTTATAATCTACGTAACTAGCATACTAGTATTGCACAACTATAATTTGCGGACCTGTTGTACGAAAATTGACTGAAGGTTTTTTCTTTATTTCAAATATGGTAAAAAAAAAAAATCGGTGAATTGAATGCTCGCAAAAAATGGAGCTAAATTCGAATTTAGCTGTGTTTGGCAATTGCGGTGAAAACAAAATTTATTTTGCTATTCGTTTGCTAGAATTCTCCGGCCATTTTTTTAATACCTAAAAAAAAAGAGATTTTACAAAAGTGCCCACAGTTTCGTTTTTTTTTTAAATCTACCTAGACCGCTAGGTTCACGGGCAGTCCAGAATTCTAGCAAACCGCCTGGGGCTGGGCCAATCCACTATGGACCTAACCACCCCTCTGCTAGGCAATCCTCTGTTTATTTTTTATTTTTTTAGAGAGTGATCTTAATATTTTCATTTAAATAATTTTAGTTTTTTTGATATATTTATGAGTGATGTTGTAACTCTTTATAACTTTGATTTGAATTGTTAGTTGGATATCACAAGTCTAAAGATAACACTAATTAAGGATTTGACCTTGATTCTTAATAATTTATTTTATTCAAATATACACAAGGAAATCTGGTTAGATTGCATCAATAATGTCAACTTTTTTTTTTTAGAGAATAAGTGGAGAGCGAGATAGAGAATAATTGAATTATTTGATTATTGTCAACATATACCATTTGCTTGAATAAGCAAACACACACAATAAATAGTAAAAGCTTTTTAAAATAATTATATGGATAATTCTTGAATAATCTCTCAAGCTTTTAACTAAAACAAAATACCAATCGTTGCATGTCTAACGTTGATAAAAAACTTAAACTGAATTGCAAAAATACGGATCCGTCTCGTCCCTCGGACAAAAATGCGTATCCGTCTCGTCCCAACCCCCATTTTCAAAATGTGGTCATACGCGCAAATCCGACTTTCCTAGCCGAAGTTATGACTGTTTAAAGTTTTTTCAAAAGCTGAACTTTGAAAATTCATAACTAATTATAGAAAATCCAAATAAATTGAAATTTGTATCAATTTTGTGTATTTTTTATTGCTCTACATGCTGGTGTAATCACTTTTGCAGTTTGATTCCTATATCAGTTTAGACTTGCTAATTTACCAGCAGAGGTCAAGTTTGATGTTTTTAGTGCATTGCACTATACCAGTGGTCTTTGCCTAGTGCTTGGCTGCTGAGTTTGAACTTGGTACCATACCAGAGGTTAGTCTAGAGTGTTTTGTGCATGGACAGAGATCCAATTTGAGTTTTGAACATATTTTAGTAGCTCTAAACTACTGTTTTAGTACCCAAAAATAAAGAGAAGAAGATCAAAGCTCCAAGATATCATTTAATCAAAAATTTTGAAATATCAACAAGCTGTCAGAGCTTGAAAATTATTGAATCAAGGCCAAGTCCTTAATTAGTGTTATCTTTAGACTTGTGGTATCCAACTGACAAATCAAATCAAAGTTATAAAGAATTACGACATCAGTACATCACTCATAAATAAATAAATAAAAACTAAAATTATTTAAATAAAAATATTAAGATCTCTCTTAAAAAAAAATAAAGGACCGCCCAGCAGAGGGGCAGTCAAGTCCCTAGTGGACCGCCCCAGCCCCAGGCGGTCTGCTAGGATTCTGGACCGCCCGTAGACCTGGTGATATGGGTATATTTAAAAAAAAAAAAAAAAAAAAAAAAAAACGAAAGTGTGGGCACTTTTGTAAAATCTTTTATTTTTTGGGTATTAAAAAAAATAGCCGAGAATTCTCTGAATAAAATAACTTGCAATTATATGTCGAGCCATCTAGAGACAATTTTCTCGCACACCTTAAAATTCAAAGGCAGCGGCGCATCTAAACTTAATATAATAAAAATTAAAAAGGTAGTCGTATTTTATTGACGAAAAAGGTTCCTTTTCTACAACTTTTAGTGTCGTTATCAAAAGTTAAAAAAAAATTAATACTTCAAAATTTTAAATTTAAATAATGAATCTTCGTTGTGATTTTAATCTTTTCTTAACCGATGCATGCACATAAAAAGATCTATAAATCATGTGTTCAAGCTAAATGTACTTAAACCGTAATATAAAATTTTTGTGTTCATTTTTTAATCTATTGATCACTTACTACAATAACTTTAAAATTTGTAAATGTTAAGTGCATGTTGAGATTATGACAATCATATCTATTATAGTAAATCATTTGATCTGAAAATTCTGCACAATTCAGATCAAGTTATTTCCTACATATCTAAAAAAATAATAAAAAAATTTCAAAAAAATATAAATTTTGGTTTGCAAGTACATATTTATATGGAGAACATGTTGAACGGTTCGAATCGACCGCTAAAATTTTAAAAACTCAAATATTGAGCCGTTGCATGGAGACCATCTATGCTACGCGTAACACCGTACCCAACTCCTATATAGGAAGTATCTCTTGTTTCATAGTTTGATCTTTAAAATTTTAAAAACATCATATTAGTCCTTAACTTTTCTATATATAACAAATCAGACTCATCTCTGTCATTGGTCAAAAAAAGACTGAAAGCCAGCGTTAGTAATATTACTTCTTTCCTCAAAAACAAAATAGTAATATTACTTCTAAAATACAAGACCAAGTTGATTGCTTCATATATATTCTACAACTTGTTTAAATGAAATTATTGAATTAGTTTTCTTAACTAAAATATTTACTTTGTTCATATTTTCCAATCGTTCAATTTTTGCACTTCATTAGAAAATTTTCATAAAAAGAAAGGATTTTCAAATTTTTTTTTTTTTTTTGCCTCATTTTTGTTTCAAAATTGTCCGAATGTTTGCATTGTGTAGTATTCAAGCTGTCCTTTATCGCTCTTGTTGTTGTTTGTGCCTTACTTAAGATTTAAATTATTGCACTAAATTTCTCTTTGTATTAAGGAAACGTCTCCAGTTCTTATTGACTATTTTAATTGTTCAAATCAATTTCGCTTAGTTAATAATTTTACACACTTCTCTTTAAAATTATTTTTAAAATGTTTATTTATTAGATATGTTATTATTAAAGAGCACTGGTATACTTCAGCATCTATTGAATTTTACTTTAAAAAATTAGACCTTTGTCTCTCTGAAAAGTTTTAAAGAGAGACGAAATCTCGTGCCACTGCACTAAGCCTGCAATTCTATTTTTTCCAATACAGTGTTATATTAATTATATATGTTACAGAGAATGCGTAGATTCTTTATTTATATTTTTTTTGTCAGGAATATGTACGTAGTTTGATTAAAATTTTCCTTTCTACAATAAAAAAGTATTATATTGTAAAAATTAAAAAAGTTGCACTAACCAAATTGCCTAACACCCACTATAAGTTAATTATTAAAGACATCATTGTAATTGTAATCTTACTAAAATTTAACAATATCGCATGTAACGCAAGACTTTACGCTTTATTTATTCTTAAAATAATCTATAGAATCCCACCATGAGAGTAGGCCAACAGAAAAAAAAAAAAAATAAATAAATAATTGTAGACACGTGGATCCATCCATCTAATTCAACACTTCTATTTTTCATAAATTTAAATCCGTCTCTATATTATAACGATATTATAGAAAAAATAGGACCTTTCTAATTTTTTTAAAAAAAAATAAAGACGTAACTATATTTTTTTTTCATTTCTTTTTCAATGGAATAAAAAAATAATGTAAATGATGCTTTTCAAGGGTGTACATATCCTCTAAAATAACATAAAGATTGAGTTTAAAATCGGACCATTCAATCTAAATCGCAGACACGTGATGTTTTAAAATTTGTGTAAATATTTAATAAATTATCTGGATTCGAATGAGTGGCGGAGCCACATTGGATCAGGAATAGCCAGTTGCCTGTCCTGGATTTTCAAAACTGAGTATAAGTCTATGTATAATCGAGTTGTTTCCTATCGTTGAAATTTTTTTTGTTAATTTTTGAACAATTCACAATCTGAATTAATTAATTTACAGTATTCTACAATTCATTATTTGTATCAGCAAGAAAATTTATTTACTCTTAATAAAAATCTTGACTGTGTCCCTGATTCGAACTCAAAATAGTAATATGAATTCTATATTCGGTTTTTTCTTGTATAAAGAAAAACCAGAATAGCATAGCTTATGACAAGCAATTTAATATATCATCTGACAAGTCTATTTGGAGACCACAGCGGTGATAGATAATGAAATCGATTTAAATTCTAAAATGTATGAAGTGATTTTCCAAACGGGGACACTCCGAAATTTTTTTATATACCATAATTTTAAAAAATAAAACAAAATAAAACACTTCTGTTTTTTGGGAATTCCACATTTATTCAGGCTGCAGAGCCAATCTGGATCTCATTTGAAGGGGACCGCAGAGCCAATCTGCAACCCCACTTAGTGGGCCGCAGATGGTGTTTTGGATTGTTGTAACATGCACAATGAGCCTGTAGATTGGTATATAAAAATTTTGGAGGGACACAGAGGTGTTTTGATTTTTTTTTATTGTATTTAAAAAAAAATTGAGGGGGACACCATCCAAAATAAAAAAAAATAAAACCTCTTGAATTCTGTCGTTTCTCCTGTTTTAGGGCATATGCGACTTCTCGATCAGAGGCTCTCTGTTTCCTTTTTTTTTTTTAATGTTCATGGATTGTATATAAAGGTATGGTCTATGATGCATTGAGCGAATTGTAGCTCTGGAATAACTACCGGGTATGTTTTTATCAGATTTCAAATAAATGAACTTGCAAATATGTATTATGTAGATATTTATTTTCTCATAGAAAAAAAGAAGAAGAAGAGAGAAATAGAAAGACTACTTGTGATTCTTCATCAGCAAAAAGATAGATAGAGGAGACTACTTGTAAATATTTATTTTCAAATAAATGCTTGATTCTTCATCAACAAATAAATTATTTGTACAATATGCAATTTAATAAATCAATTTAGAAACATATAACACATTTTTTGTGGTTTAAAAATGTATCCGGTCGGATACGGATACGGATACGGATCGGATAAGTTAGGTAATTTTCCGGATTCGAATCTGGATGAAATCGGATAATATCCGATCCGTTTACACCCCTATTATGCAGCAAATGAATTATTAAAATTTTCATAACCACTGTTTAACAATTAATTTAAATTGCTAGATTGAAGATGTTCTACATACTTCAAAGGAAAAAAAGAAAATAGAAAACAAAAACTCGCTAATTTAATGTTTATATTTTATTGTTTTACTTGTTTGAACAAGTGAGTTCTAAAATATTAATAAAATAACATATAATGATGATTGATCTGGTCGATCTCTGCATAAAAGAATGCACGTCCTATTTCTGCAAAAAAAAAAAAAAATTCGGAGATAACAAAAATCTTAAATTAAAATTTCGAAGTACGAAATACAGCTTTTTATCATTCTGAATTTTCTAATTTAAAATTGTTGAGAACTAACTACTAACTGAAGGCAATATTCTCATACAACACCGTTTCCATTTTTTGAGAAGTCTTTGGCTCAAAATTTGAATGATTTTTTCCATAAATATTTAAAGACGAAAAACTTACTCTTTAGCGTTATCTTAAAAAATAATTACAAAATTATCCACTTTTTTTTGTTTATCTGAAGACCCAATCTCCAACTTTCATATAAAAATTAATTAATTTCTCATGCAACACCGCCTCAATTTTTTCTTCGGCGCCTCCACGGCTGTTAAAAATTAAAAAACTCGTGGTCAAATAAATCTTTTGCTTTAACAAAAATAAATAATTCCCTCTTGCACTAAAAATACAATTTTGTCTCCCCCGATCGCCGCGTACGCATAAAGCAAAGTTTGAAATAATGTCTAGTTAAAATCTTAATAAAGACCATTATATTACTTCAAATGGCACTAATTTATTCCCTTTATCATGACATTATTCAGCTTAACATTATTGCTCTAATAAAATGTATAGGTTGACTAGGTTTCTAACAAAATTAAAGTTGGCATTTGATTTGACAACACTTTTTGTTGTACCTTGCAATTTTTTTAATTATTTTTTGGGATTATAGTATTATTTCTTTTTTTTTATTGAAACCCGTAGGTGATTATAGTATTATTTCAATCTTCCTGTAGGTATGTTATGCTTTGTCACTGGTCACGGGTGGATGGTAGCCAAGGAAAAAAGGACCAAATTCTCTTTTATAAATTGAAATTTTGTAATGTTTTTAAGTTTAGAATTCAAATCATCAAACTAATTAATATTCATAGAGAATTTTTTTTTTTTTCAAATTTTGAACTTGTAATCTCTCACAGAAAAAGTGTTGTCTTTGCTGCTAGAATAAAAAATGGATCTAAATTTTTTATAATTTTGTTTACCAAATTTGAAATCTTTTGCACGCAGTGATAATTTTTACTTTTCTAAAAATTTGGTCTTCAAGCATATTTAATATGAAAATCATGTTGAGCGAGTTGAATTAATTATTCGGACTTTAAAAACGGATAAAAAAATGTGGAACATGATTGGACCACAAAACCAATAGTGCATTTTAATCATATTCTTAAATAAAATACATTGTGCTGGATTAAACAAAATTGAAAAGTATTAATTTTTCATTTGCTAGTAAATTAAATAATACTGATCATATCTAATGATTTTATTTTGATATATATAATATAAACTACTAATTATTATAATTAAAAAGTAGAGGTATGAATGTATGATGAGAATATAAAAAATAAAAATATTTGAATCCTCCTAAATATATTATCCTTATGAAAACTTTAACTCAGGACCCACAACCAAGATTCCTAAATTAACAAGAATTATTAAAACAACTAATCAATAATATATTTTATTTCAAATTTTAAATAAAAAATTCCTGTTTCAACTTTCAACACCACATTTTGATAGGTTGATTTCTTTTATTACTATATTATAACATCATAGTTGCCAAAATGTATTCCTTTTCCTCAGACAGTATTAACGCACAGGTGTTCGGTTTTTAAGGAAACCGCTTGTGGATTATACAATTGTATTTTTTACGAGGGGAACATTCTATTTGAAAATATTATATTTTTTTAAGAAACTTGGTGTTCTTTACCGATATTTGAGTCAATTTTTCTTAATTTTTATTGAATTATTTAATTATTACATGAAGAGTGTTCATTTATATAGGATATTAATATTAAAAATACATTGTATTATAATTAGGATTATCGAATATAAAAAACTAATAAACATAATGTTCATTGCTGATCACACTATAGTTTTATTTGCAAGACCATCTTCAGGGAACATTCTATTTGAATAATATTTTCAACAACTTGGTGTTCTTTACTGATATTTGAGTCAAATTTTTTTTTAAAATTTAATAATTAAATTATTAAATGAAGAGCGTTCATTTATACAGGAGATAACATTCAAAACATACAAATTATTGTTAAAAAAATGCTAGGATTAAACGAATATAAAATCCTAGTAAACATAATATACTTGCCAAGAATTAGTTAATGCATGCACCTAGAATGTTCCTAGAAAAAGATTCTCTTTGTTGAAATTTCAGAATGTTTTTTTTCTCATTCCAATTGAAAAAATATAGTGCCATTGTTTTTTTTAGATTAATTTTATAATAAATCAACTATCTTGGTGCATTCTGGTAGTCTTAAAATATTAAAATATAAATTAAAATCAACAGTTGCATAAAAAAAATATTTTGAAAATCAAGAATTGCAGCACCGTTAAAGCTGTTTAGGTTTATAATACAAGCGTGGTTATCACATTTGTATAAAAAAAAGATTGATACTGACAATTTCTTTGCTAATTTTACTTTTCTCCAAGGAAGTATCTGCTGATTGTTTATTTCTCTGGACAGGAATAATTTGATAAAAAAAAAATACTTGATGACGCATTGCATTTCATAATTCAATCATTGAATAAAGAAATCAATGACATGTTAAATCGTTCCTCTGAATTAATTGGGGACACGTGATATTGACAACTCTGTCCCTTGTAATGATTCATGCTTTTATGTCAGTGTTACAAAAAAGTTATATTAACTAATTCTTAGATAATATATTGCAATAGTAAATACACTGTTTAGCATAAGCCTCAAAAAAAAAAAAATATATATATATATATATATATCTTCGCCCGCTCTTATCATATGTTGATCAGTTTTAGAGTCAGATAAGCAATTGGCTGATAATCTGGTACCTGACAACTAAACGGCGGCTTTCTTTTGAGATACGAATCTGATACTATTTTTCTAAAAATAGCAGTTTTCTGTTCTTCATCTGTGTATCTATCTCTTTTTAAAAGAGGAGAGGGAGGGAGAAATAAAAGGTTGAGAGATAAAGAGAATAGCAAGAAGAATAACAAATTTGAACAACGGATTTCATTTCTTTCTTTTGACGCTACCCTGAGTATTATTGGTCTAATCAAATGTATACGTTGACCAGGTTTCTATCAAAACTAAAGTTGGCATTTGATTGTAGAGGATGGTTGAAATCCCTTTATTTTTTGTGTCTATATTGTAATTTTATTTTTTGTAAATTTAAATAATTTAAAATTTACAATTTAAATATTAAAATAAAATTGTTAGATGTGATCTATGTTATTTTATTTATGTGTCTATAAAAAACTATCACATTTTGATTTTGCTTTTATATAAATCAATAAGTTAAAAAGTCAACATTTAAAAATTATTCAAGTATATATTTTTACAAACTCAAGATGACAACTAAAACAAAGTTGAAATGCCATAATTTTTTTGCACATGCATAAATAAAATGATGTAGTTCATATCCAACGTTTTATTTTGAATTTTAAGATTTTAATTTTGAGTTATTAAAGTTTTTAAAAATGAAGGCATGATGGAAGCACAGAAAATGAAGACATTTGAATCCTCCTCTTGATTTTATTATGTTTAAACAACCCTTTTTGTTGTATCTTGCAAATTTTATTTGGCTTACGATATTATTTTCTTTTAAATTTTCACAGAGACTGTGAAGTTACGAGTAAGACTCAAACTCTCAGTCTTTGAATAATTACAACTTTAGAACTTTTTTTTTTTCTAACCAATTGTATTACCGCCCCATTTTACTTACAACGTTATTTCAATCATCTTACACATCGAACGCAGAGATGGATGGTAGTTAAGTAGAAATAGGTTAAGTTCTCTCTAAAAATTAAAAATATATAAGTTTATTCGTTAAACTTTGCAATTTGTGTATGCGTCAATATATATATACATATATATATATATAGGCTGTGGCTAATTTGCTGCCGGCAGCATTTCTGTCGGCGGTGCTGCCACTATTTTTTCTATTTTTTGATGTTCAAACGACAAATCTAAATCATTAGATATTTAATCTATATTATAATGTACTTGGAGACCAAATTTTACACTTTTTGGAATTTTTTTACTATATATTAAGCTGGTTTGAAAACCGCTGATTTCAATGCTGCAGAAATTTACTGAAATCAGCGGTTTTCAAACCACTTTAATATGTAGTAAAAAAATTCCAAAAAATGTAAAATTTGGTCTCCAAGTAGATTATAATATAGATTAAACATCTAATAGTTTAGATTTGTCGTTTGAACATCACACGGCTAAATATAGCCCCGGCAACACCTCTGCTGAAATGCTGCTAGTAGCAATTTAGACAGACCCTATATATATATATATATAGGACTTGGCTATGGTGCTATGGTTAGCTAAGAGGCCTCCCGTGCTACGGCTCAATATTCGACTTTTCAAAATCCTAATGGTCGATCCGAACCGTTCATCTTGTTCTCCATATTAATATGTGCTTAGAGACCAAATTTTACTTTTTTTGGAAAATTTTTACTATTTTTTTAGATTTATTGAAAATCGCTGTTTTTCAGACAAATCTGGACCATAAAAAACAGCGATATTCAATAAATCTAAAAAAATAGTAAAAAATTTTCAAAAAAATATAAAATTTGATCTCCAAACACATATTAATACGGAGAATAAGATGAACGGTTCGGATCAACCGTTAGGATTTTGAAAAGTCGAATATTGAGCCGTAGCATGGGAGGCCTCTTAGCTACCCATAGCATATTAGCCAAATCCTATATATACATATAGAGAGAGAGAGACAGGCTAATATGCTTTCGGCAGCACTTCGGCCGAAGTGTTGCCACCCCATTTTTTATTTTTCAAAATCCAAATGGTCGATCCGAACCGTTCATCCTGTTCTCCATATTAATATCTGCTTGGAGACCAAATTTTACATTTTTTGGAATTTTTTTGCTATTTATTAAGCCACTTTGAAAATCGCTGATCCAACGGTGAACTGCCAAACAGTAAAATCAGGGGTTCACCGTTGGATCAGCGATTTTCAAAGTGGCTTAATAAATAGCACAAAATTCCAAAAAATGTAAAATTTGGTCTCCAAGCAGATATTAATATGGAGAACAGGATGAACGGTTCAGATTGACCATTTGGATTTTGAAAAATCAAAAATGGGGTGGCAGCACTTCGGCCGAAGTGCTGCCGAAAGCATATTAGCCTGTCTATATATATATATATATATATATATATATAATTGTTTTTATAAAGTAAAAAACTACAGAAAACTATATTAGGATTCCAGGATAAAAAATTCATAAACAGAATATGCTTGCTGATTATCCTATAGTATTTTTTATAATGCCATCTCCAGGGAACATTCTATTTGAAAATAATATTTTTGAAAAATTGGTGTTCTCTACTTAAGAGTCATGTCTCTTATTTTTTATTTAATTATTAATTATTAAATGAAGAGTGTTCAATTATCCAGGAAATTAATATTAAAAACATACAAAACATATAAAAAAAAATAGGATCACCGAATATAAACTAATTAAAAATATAAGCCTGCCTAGAATTAGTCAATACATGCATCTGGAATCAGGATTAAAAAGTATCATCAGATAGAATATTCCTAGAAAAGATTCTCTTTGATGAAATTTTACTATTTTAGAATATTCCTTTTTCCAATCCAATGAAAAATCAACTTTCTTTATCCATTCGGCTAGTCTTGACATGTTAATCAAAATCAACAGTTGCATAATTTTTTTTTAATTTTATTTCCAAAAGAAAGATTTGCCGACCCGTGGTTGTCAAAGTTGTATAAAAAAATTGACAATGACAAGTTCTTTTTTAATTTTACTTTTTCCAAGAAAGTATCTGCTAATTGCTTGTTTCTCTGGATAGGAATAATTTGAGGGAAAAAAAAATACTTGATGACGCATTTGATTTTACAATTCAAGCATTAAAGTAAACGAATCGTTATATCACTGAATTGACAACGGACATGCTAAATTACCCAACTCTACCCCTTGTAATGATTCATATTTTTTTATGACAGTGTCACAAAAATTTATATCAAATAAATTATCAGGGAATTATTTGAAATATAGAATACACTGTTTAACACACAACATTTTTTATTTTAGAAATATAAAAATAAATTATCGGAAGAGGATGAATTATTTTAAGCAGCCATGTTATAACTTAAATGTTATCTTTATCTTTATCATTATTTTCCTCATTAATTTTTTCCCCTCATAAGCCTACATGGCTTCCTCAATCGAGTTTGGATAAACATAAAAGATACCTCATCTCATCATTTTAGATCTGAATTAATATTTTAAGGTCGCATGAGAAGAAAAAACTGAAATTTTCTTTTTCCAATACGCACAGTAAAAAACAATTTAATTCGATTCATATTCTAAGCTCGTTTCTAATTTCATAAATTTAATTTGATTCATATTTCAAGCTCGTTTCTAATTTCATGTGTCCGCTGAATAGGAGCTAAATGAGTCTAAAAAGTAATTTAACTCTATTTAGCTCACGTGTGTAAAAGATTTTCTTCACTTTATGATTTCATATTTATTCTCAACTGCTTTGACATTCAGACTAATACAAATAACAGTATTATTTGGTTACGATATGGAGCAATATGACACATGTGTAGGTTATGTGTTGTGACTCGCACGTTCCGTGTCATGATTATATTTTGAAAATTTTACATGACACGGTACATCAGTGAAAAATTTAGTTACAGCACAACACATGGTCACGCGAGTTACGTGCATTAGGACCGTTAGATCTTGATCAAATAGTGAATCTTGAATAAATTAACATAAATTATGATCAAATGGTCATGCCATACGATTCATATTTTGGTATAGCATGACTATCCCTTGACATTTTAATCACAATACATATACAACACGTGAAAAATTAACTTGATTACAACAAGATATGACATAAGATCAAAATCACAACGTATCAATCATAATACAGCACGATACATTTTTTCTACTCTACTTATCAGTCATCAACTGCATATTTTTAAGGTATGGATCGCAATATCAAATAATCATAAGTTTGGTTTGTCAAATGGATCCGGAACCCAGCGAGAACAATCCGAAGGACCGAATCGCAAAGCAGCCCTCATCCATATTCGAATATTCTCATGAGCATATTCGAGTTTTGACATTCAGTACCGCAGGAAATGTTTTGCACAGAAAAGTTCCTGTGCAGTGTGCACGGATCCAGTTCATCCGTTCATTTTACTCAACCTTAAGGAATAAAAAAACCGGTCTACTCCTGAAACCGCAAATTGTACCGCGGTTTTTTTACTATTCAGTCCTTGAAAATAGTGCTCTGAATTTGACAGAGCAAAGTAAACTACGGAGTAATGAAGACAGACCACACACTGACACAACGCATCCCTCTTTACATTGATGGACTACTACACCCCTTGTTTAGTCACGCTAATGTGGCATAAATGATGCAAATAATTTTGTGTTGTCCCCGTTGTAGGATGTGAAGAGCTCCGGATTTCCTGTGTCTTATCCCATGTTACCCCGATGTATCCGATATGCATTGTATTATTATACCCGTATCGTATCGCACGATACTCGTATCCGTTGAAAATTACCGTACTGTCATATTCAGTATTGAATATGATACGATAAATGTATATGTATCTGATACAATACCCGCATTCATATCTATACAACACAGATCTTATCCAATGTAACTAATCATATCCTAATGATATTAAATAATAGCGGAAGCAGTAATATAGGGACAAGTTAATGATTCATGAAAAAAGTTTAACGGAGTCAAAAGTTCATGATTCGGAAATAATTCAGATATAATAAAAAATAATTATAAATTGAGGTCAGAATGAAGATCTTAGTTCTATAAGAAAGTAAAAAAAAAATTATATACTGGGAACTTTTTTGGTTCATAGAATAATTCCAAAATAATTTTTGTACATCGAATAATACGTAGATTAATTTATCAATAACTCAAATTCAAATTATTGGCGAATAATTCACCAACTGTTGCAGTAAACCTTGCTAGTAAATTATCTTTTCTTCTTTTTGTCGTCATTTTATTTTTGCCATTAATGGACGACAAAAGCAGCAAATAATAACGTGTATTTGAAAAAAAAAATTTATTTCTTTTTTTAGGATGTCATATTTAGAGAGGTGAGCGAGGGATTGTAGGCTTGTAGCAAACAGGCTAGTTTTTTTTTTTTTTTTTTTTGAGCAAATAGGCTAGTTATTGTTCATAAATATTTTAATATTTTCATCCATATCTAAGTAGAGTAGTAGTCCGAATATCAAGGTACGGATATTTAATGCAGATGTGATGTATCATTATGGACAAATTTACGATCATACACGTGCAAATACAGATCATGTATGAGATTCAATAAAATTTTAAACGGTTAGAATTCTTATGGCAACATCTTATTTAAAAATGTTGACAACAAATCTATTTAAAAAATAAAACATATTACCGACATTTCTATAGATTAGTTGCATGTTAATTTTCATAAAATTTGATTATCATTTGATGTTTGATAAAAAGTTGTTAAAGAGAGACCGTTGTAAATTTAATGTCCTTTGATGAACGAAAAAAAATATATTTTCATGTTCATGGTATGTATTGAGTATAAATTTGAGACCATCAATTCGACTCGACGATCCAGTGCCAATAGAAGTAGCTGACTATACACTGAGGTGTTTATACTTACGAGATCAAATATGTTTGTTAAAAAAATGTTGATGTGAAAATGATTAGAGAACTCAAAAATATATTATCATAACAAGTTGCACGTCAAAGTATTAATATCTTACTTTTTTAAGTGCTAATATACTATCTTTTAAGTATTTATATATATCAATGAAGGTATAAATTAATATCTAAATATTTTTACATATGACACTGAAAGTATTAATATTTAAGTATTGAAAGTATTTATATCTGTACACTTAAGTATTTATTTTTATGAGGTCAATTATTTTTGCTAGACAAAGGTTGATGCGGAATTAGTCTCGGGACTTTGAAAGAGGGACCATAGAGAAATGATGCTGCTGAAATTTTAGAAAAATAATTAGTTGAGACTATATATAATATATTTTTAGAATAATAATTAGTGGGAATCATAGTACATTATTTATCTAAGTACGGTTACTGTAGCACGAGTACTAAAATAATTATTCTTTTTTAAATCAACCTACACAAAATACTTCTAAATTTATGTTTTTTGGCGGATAACCATACATGTTTTCTACATATATTCAAATTTATTTACATTAAATCTAAAAAGTAAGATCAAATGTTAAATATAAAGTTCTTCTCAACCTTGGTTGCTTTTATGATGCGGGTATCATAAGTGTTGGCGAAAAAACTCTACCGCATGTCCTCTCCTGTGAGAAATTTTACAAAAATGTCCTGCTTCTCAAAATCTTAAAACAAAATACCATTCTTCTAAGATAATAAACAAAATGTCCACTCCCATTTTCACTTCTTTTCTCTTTCGTTCCTTCCTTCCTATTTACTCTCATCAAATTTTGACGCCTTTCACTTTCTACGTCTATATCTTCCTTTCTAAACTCAAACTCTTATAATAGATTTGCCCCTAGCATTTGTTCGTCCCTCTAAGCATCCACTTAGTTCTTGTTTGACGATGGATGGAAATTACAATTAGTTAGTATTTCTATTTTCGGATTTTGTATCAATTTATTATTGGTTTATGATATTTAGTTATTGTTTGCTTGGAATTTAATACGTAATAATATTTATAATCAATTTTAACTTTCAATTTTTTTTAATTGAATTAGTCAAACGAAAGGATTTAATACTATGTTATTTTCAATCATTTTCAATCCATAGTCTAAAGAATTAAATAAGTAGGTTTAGTCAAAGAAAGGGCCAGTAATTTCCATTTTTAATCTAGAAACTTTGAAGTGAAAAAAGATTTTCATTGATTTATTTTTCAAAGGAAGCATAAAAATAAAATATAAGCCCAATATGTGATTTTCAAAGTTTAAAATTGAAATACTTGATTCAATGTTCCAGTACGTGATTTTCAATTAGACTTGTTTAATGATGATTATATAATATTGTTCTTCACATTTTGAAAGCTTATAAAATATTGGACATAGAAGGTTATATAAACCATTAAATTTATGATTTGCAATTTATATCCATATTTTAAGTTTTTTACTCTTTTAGTTTGTTAGTACAGTAATTTAATAATATCTCGAACTTTATACATGAGAAAGATAAAGTTGAAATGGAGTACAGATATAAACATATGTAGTTATGAGTGATATTGTATTGTAATTCTCTACTTCCATACTAGTATAATATCATATCTATATATTTTATCTTGATTGGCATTGGTTGTTACCTAATTGAAAAACATATATTTGTTAATATATATTAATTATTTATGTTGCATGTCTATAAAATATTTGTTGACTGTTATGTATTCTCTAAAGTTCAATGAGAAAGGAGGTGCTAAAATTTGATGAGAATAAGTAGAAGGAAGGGGAAGAGAAGGGAAAGAAGGGGGGCAATGGAGGTCTTCATGAGAGCATTTTGTTAATTATTTTAGAAGAATGACATTTTGTTTGAAAAATTTAAGAAGCAGAGCAATTTGTAAAATTTCCCCTCTCCGGCTCTCCGTGTGTATTGATGGAGTCACTATTATTCTAATATACATTTACAGTGCATCATGTACGTTTGTTGAAATTTCGAATTAATTTAGGTCATATTGATGGTTCTAATATTACCACGAGTAATAGACAACTAGGGACAGATTCAAAATTTTCGTTAGAGAGAAAAAAAATATCAAATTAGGTTCAAACTTATTAGGTAATTAAATACTAGATAAAAAATAGTGCTCTGACTTCTTATATCTAATGCTCTGACTTATAATTCTAATTAATTCTAATTCAAAGTATTTATTCTAATTTTAATCTTAAATTTAACTCAAATTATATATCAAAATTTCAGAGGAGGATAAACAAATTTAGAGAGAAGGACAAAGTTGGTCCGAACAGGTCTATACATCTCCATAAAATTTCAAAATCCATAAAAACTTATCTAATGTGAATGCATAAATTTATTTATGCAAAAACTCAAGCATATAAAACAAATATCCCACATAATATTATTCTAAAATACGTCTACAAGTGCATAAATTTATCTGTGCAAAAATTAAGTAGATTGATTAAATAATACGCATGAATAAATTATTCTCGTGCATTTACCATAAATTATGTATGCATGCCGATGATTTTAATAAATTTATGTATGTAGTATGTTGATGATTTTAATCAATTTAAGCAATATTAATAATTGTAATGTCGCTAAAAATTACGCATAATATATTTTACAGTCCGTTGTAGCTTTGAGATTTGCTTTGTAGTCTTTAAAAATATATTTCAGTCTTCTTGAAATGGAATAACTATTTCTATTTTTGAGTCAATTAGTTCCTATATTATATGTTCTTTATATAAGTGTATTTATTTACATAATTAGATCAAATATTACGCATAAAAATATATTTAATAGTCTTCTTGAAATGGAGTCACTATTTCTATTTTGGAGTCAATTAATTTCTATTAAAATGGAGTCGCTATTTTTATTGAAAGCTTCTAATTGTCCAGAGACTTTTTTCATTTTTATTTCCGAGTCAATTAAATTAGGAATGTTGACGAGATGAATCGACACAAAATTTATTTATAAGAGGAAATCAATACCTAACTTCTAAGAATAATTATTTCTGTACCTGCACTACAGTACCCGCGCTACAGTACCCGTGCTACGGTACCCGCATTTAGAGAAATAATGTATTATGATCCCCACTAATTATATTGTGTCCACTAATTATTATTCTTAAAAGATATTATATAGTCTCAACTAATTATTATTCTAAAATTTCAGCAACACCCTTTCAAAGTCTTGGCACTAATTATGTGTTAATATTTATTGAATAAAAATAGTTGACCTCATAAAAATAAATATTTCAGTGCATAGATATAAATACTTTCAATACTTAGATGTTAATACTTTCAGTGTCATATGTAAAAAGAGGAGGGATCTAATTACAACATTATGGCAATTTAGGTCCCACAAGCAGTTATGTAAAAGTTACAACATTGTTTACTATATAGATATAAATACTTGTGTTTTTTAAACTATATACTTCAAGATTTGACTATTAATATTTAAAAAAAAAAGTTATAGATCTGGAACGGTTGCGGTCTCCGTAAGCAATTATGGTAGTTTAGGTGCGGGTACGACGTCAGAAATTAAAAAAAAAAGGTGCAGGTGCCATTATTTAAAAATAATTAATTTATCATTTACATTGTTTACTATATAGATATAAATACTTATGTTCTTTGAACTATATACTTCAAGATTTAACTATTAATATTTTAAAATAAAGTTACAGATCTGAAACAGTTGCGGTTCCCACAAGTAATTATGACAGTTTAGGTGCGGGTACGACATCATAAATTTCAAAAAAAAGTGCGGATACGATTATTTTTAATTAATTAATTTATCATTTACATTGTTTACTATATAGATATAAATACTTGTGTTTTTTGGATTACATACTTCAAATTTTGACTATTAATATTAAAAAAAAGGTTACAGATCTAAAGTACAGTTATGACAGTTTAGTCCTCACAAACAGTTATAACAATTTAGATGCGAATACTGTGCAGATAGTGCAGTGCGAGTACTCGTATCAGCTTCCAACTTTTAAATCATTATTTTGGTAACCTTTCCTTTTCCGTATCAGTACCGCCTTCTTTATCCTAAAGCGAGATTGGAACTACAACGGAAACAACCACTTAACACTGGGACCCACATTTAGGGATTTTCAGGTGCACTGCAAAGAAACGGGAGCTGATATTCACACTACTAAATTTGTTATTAACACAACACAATATAAAATTTAAAATTAATTGATAAATATGCCCCTACTTAAAAACTTAATCTAGCAATTATTGCCATCTCATACCAAATTAGCACAGTAGTTTCCTTTTATTCAATCTAACAAAATAAATAGAACTCCTGATACTATTTTCATTTTGATTATTTTTTATTAAACATTTAATTCTCCAAGTTAATACGCACCAAACAAAAGAATAACACGACTAACACGAGATATAAAAAGTTGCATCGCAGTGGAATATAAAATTAAATAAAAACACTAGTTAATAAAAAGTATAATGGTTATGGAATAATAAAATCAACTGGACCAAAATTAAGTTCAATTCATGAATTGAATTTGAATACAATCAATGAAAATAATATAAAATTAATTAAAATTTATGTTCTGTGCAACGAATTAATCAGTATATTTTATAAAAGTTTCTTTTTCCCTATTCCATCTAACATTTGAGGTTTGATTTTAATTTTTTTTGTGGAAATGAGAACAAAACATAATCAAATTAATTACTCAACTTAAAAAGAATCGCTTAGAAATTTTATTGATTAAAAAAAAAACTATAATTGTTGCAAAAAAGATTTCTCCTTTCTTATTATTATAAATTGTGTAGTTAACTTGACTTTTGCCCAACTGATATCATTGTTAGATAACTATTATATTGTGCATCAGTTAGTTTTTTTTTTTTTTAATTTGATATTTGACTACCATGCAATTTTGTTTTCTCTCTTTAATAGTTTTTTGGTTTTGTGCATATTGACTAGGAAAATTAAAATATTTAATAAAAAGAATCAAAAGGATCTAATTACTATTAAACAGTATAAAGTTCTCTTTATTTTATTCGATTGAAATAAAAGGAAACATAAGCAAAAGAAAAAATAAATAAAAATAAAACTGAAGATGTACTAATTTAGTATGACAAACGTCATAACTGCTAGACTAATAAGGGCATACTTGTCAATCAATATTAAATATTAGGTTCTGTTGTGTTAATTACAAACTTAGTAGTGTGAATATCATCTCCCAAAGAAACAGACTTGGTCCGACCTCCTTTTTTTAATTTAATTCAGATTACTATTATGCCCTTGTACGATAATTTCTGAAAGGATCGCATCTCTATCTCCTCATTTATCTCCGTACTTAACTTTTATAACTGCTGTGAAGACCATAAAAGCTTCAGCACTGATTTTTTTTTTCTAAAGTATTAATCTCCATGTACAGATGTATTTATACATATAAGGTGAATAATTTTTACATAAATAATTATTTCCAACCAAATCTCAAATTACATGGAGAGGGACCATACATGTTTTTAGAGGTGGATTTTTTTTTTCCATTCAATTTCGTCCATCCTTCTGACAATTTATGAAGAATTTTATGAATCTAAAACCACGAATATTTTCTACGTAATTTTTTTTTTCAAATGAGATCCATGATGACATACTTTCGAATTCGTTGTTGCACAAGTATTTATATCTCGTTGTGTAAGTATTTATATATATACTTGAAAGTATATTTTTTACATATGACACTGAGTGACATATGAAAGTATTAATATCAAGCAGTGTTTTAATAATCGGTTCTTATTTGGTATTCGGAAAGCCACCGCATACTACCGCATATACGGTGTGCGGCCACATATTCAGATTTATATATTCGGATTTTCAAATGAAAAATCATAGGTATTAACTCTAATAAACATAAATAAACATTACAAATAAACATAAATAAAACATAACATAAGTTATAACAAGTTAACAATCCACAGTACAAATTACAAAACTACAAATAAGCATAAATAAAACATAAGTTCAAACTTAAATAAATTAAATTATAACTTATTCGGATTCTTATTCTCTATTCGGAAAAATTCGGCTGAATAGATAATACGCGGCTGAATATTCGAAATCGAATATTAGACCGAATACTCATTTTCTATTCAGATTCCAACTGAATACAAATATTCGGCCCACTAAACCGACTTTTAAAACACTGATATCAAGTATTACAAGTATATATACCTATACACTAGAGTGTTTATACCTATGTAAAAATACTTAAATAATCACTTCGTATGTGTTTATTGTGATAAATATTTTTTTGTATGGATAAATAATTCGTGAGAATCACAATACAACCTCTAATTTTAAAAGTATTTAAATATTTAGTGAAAATCATAATATAATTTTTTTTAAATTGTAGCATTAGAAATAGAGAAATAGAAGTGTGGGATCGATATAATTATTCTTTCCGAAAATAACGGAGTTCAAAACTCACTGATCAGGATTACTAACACTGATTAATTGCGGAAGGGTAGTTTAGTAATTTAGTTTCTTTTATTAGAAGGGAATGGTTGTTGTTACCTTCCCGAAATACACACTAGTGCCTTTAGAAAGAGAGAGACCCACACAAAAACTGGGGAGCGCTTCATTCAAATTTCCTCCTGAAAAGTTTTCAATTCGGTGTCGGTTTAATCGACCCTTTTCTCTCCATTTTCTCTAATATAGCTCTTAATCGCGCTGATTTGACTTCGGTTGAGCATCGTTACTTGAAGCTTTCGAATTTTAGAATCAGTTTGCAATCCCCATGCAGATTTGCTTGAATCGATCTAAATCCCAATCAGCTCTATCAATCAGAAGGGGTTTCTCGCGAATTTGGATTCTTTGTTGTTGGATTGGAGTTAGGGGAGGTGTTGATTAGGGTTAGGTTCTTATTCTCTTGATCGTTTTGACTCAGAAAAAATACCGATTATAGTATGAAGATTATTGAATTAGGGGAAGACAATTGCGAAATTGAATCGAGTGGTGGTGAAATGGTATCCGTAAAAGCAAAGAAAGTATTTGTGTTGGCTGGGGCTAGGCTTTTGTTTTACCCTACTTTACTCTACAATGTGGTGAGAAACAAGGCGCAAGCTGAGTTTAGATGGTGGGATGAAGTTGATCCGGTAAAATTCTTATTTCCCAATTTCAATTTGACCTATAATTATTCATTATGTTTTTTTGGTTCTATTGGAATCACAATATATTCAAGTTTATTGGATAGAAGTTTGATATTTATAACCCTTAAATCGCGCATAGCACCAAATTGTTTGGAGATTAGGGCATATACATTCCTCTAAAGTAGCTTCTCCATTTTTTCCTTGGAACCAGTTTCAATTTGTGTAATCATGGCCCTTTTCCTAAATTGGAGTTATTTTAATTTTAAATCAACATCACAATCTAGATTCTCCAGTCTTCAATTTGCATATACTTTTTAATATTTCCAATTCCAAGCATATATGGCACACCCTAATATGGACTCTCATTTTTACTGGCTGATACCATTTGCATATTGTGTCTATTATTTGTTTATTCAATTTGTGCTATTTCATAGAATATTTTGCTTGGGGCGGTTCCATTTCCAAGTGATGTGGCACGGCTGAAAATGCTAGGAGTGCAAGGTGTTGTGACCCTAAATGAACCCTATGAGACTTTAGTGCCTTCTCAATTGTACCAGGCAAGCTATATATTTCTGCTTCTTGTTGTTATGTGTACCTAAACCAACACATGCAACCCTGTACTGGTTTTAGTGCCTTCTCAATTGTACCAGGCAAGCTATTTATTTCCTGCTTGTTGTTGTTATGTGTACCTGAACCAATACATGCAACCCCGTACCTGTTTTAGTGCCTTCTCAATTGTACCAGGCAAGCTATTTATTTCCTGCTTGTTGTTGTTATGTGTACCTGTACCAATACATGCAACCCTGTACAGGTTGTAATTAAATAGACATGCAAGAAAAATTCAAATGGACATGCTAAACAGATGGTAAGAACTCTGGTGTAGAGAATACAGAAGAGTTTTTTTCTTGATTGGTATATACTATAAGTAGACATCTTTTCCTTTACTGTAGTTTTCAACTATATCTTATTTTGAAATGGCTGTTGTTGTTCTAGGCACATGGAATGGATCACCTAGTCCTCCCCACAAGAGATTACCTATTTGCACCTTCATTTGGGAACATCTGCCGCGCTGTTGATTTTATCTATAGTAAGTACATGACTTATAAGTGGAAGTCAAATTTTTTTTTAATCTGATATTACACATGTTTCATATTTAATCTGATATTGTACTTCTTGGCAATTTAAGATTTTGTTATTTGTGCTTTGTTTCAGGGAATGCAGTTTCTGGGAAGAAAACTTATGTGCACTGCAAGGCGGGGAGGGGGCGCAGCACCACTATTGTGTTATGTTATTTGGTAAAATCCTAAACTTTGAGGGGATCTGACTGGAAATTTACATATTTGCTTAATTTGATGGTTTTTGTGTATTTTTGGATTGACTCTAAGTTTAGAATTGGGAAGATTGTAAAAAAGAGAAGAAAAAGATAAGGACTACAATAATAACTCTGATGCTACTTTTGGTTTTGTTGTCAATAAAGTGATTATATGTTTTATGCTGCTCTTTTTAAAAAAAAAATAAACCTATCTGAATTATACTGATATTTTAAAAATACTTCAGGTAAAGTACAAGAACATGACACCAGAAGAAGCATTTGAGCATGTCAGATTAATACGCCCGCGTGTATTATTGGCTCGGTCTCAGTGGAAGGTGCATAATAACTATCATTTTGTAACTAGGGATGCATGTTGGTAATATGCCACATATATAACATAATTGGGTTCTTTTGCATATCGGGATCAAAATATTTACTGTACTCCTCAAATAGCCAATAGTTTCTCATACTCGCTAATTATCAGGGTCTGATATATGCAATCACTGGTTATAGGAAACAAAATGATCATTGACAGTTAGCCTGTATCTGTAATGAAACTTTTATTGCTAAATACAGAATGAACTATAATGAAGCTAAAGCAGATTTACATGTTGCGTTCCAAAATTGTATGAACTCTTTGTGAAGTTAAAACACAAGTACAGTGCCATTTTGTGACTTATATTTTGATGACACTGTACTTGTCCTAGGCTTTTGTGATTTGAAGCAATCCAAGAAATTTTTTTGCCTGTTGCAAATATGAGAAAAGGTTGCTGGTTGCAAATATTGTACAGTATACGATATTTGCTGTTATTTTGGAAGGTCTAATTTAGTTGTGGTGAGGGTGTACAGTTGCCTCATTAGCTGTTATTACTATTTATCATAACAATTATTACTGCTAAATGCAGTTTGCCTGTTTTTCTTTATATCTAGGCAGTAAGAGATTTTAGCAAGCAAATCCAACTTCCATCTCAAGCTGTTGATTCCTTATCTGATGATGCTATACTGGTACAAAATTTTACCAAGCAAATCGAACTTCTTCCATCTCAAGCCGGTGATTCTTTATCTGACGATGCTGTTTTGGTAACAAAAGAAGATCTAGAGGGCTATCATGACCTATCTGACAGCCATAGAAGGCCAATGATTGCTATGCTGGCATGTCTATTCACCTCCTTCAGGGTCTCTAGTACCAGGCCACACCTTGTTAGAGACCCATTGCCTGAAGTACCAGCATGCTAGGTGAAACTAATATGGTAGTTGTTTCTACCTATATGCTCTCGAAGTTTCATATTTAGTAGTTATAATAATACCTTCTCTGGAAAACGATATTGCTTTTGGCTTGTGAGTGCTCAAGTTGAGCTTGTTTATGTAAATACTGGTGGCATGGAGCGAAAATAAGTGCATTTCTAGCATTGTTCATGCATGCAAGTACCAATATTTGGAGTTGTATTTGCTAGTGCAAATTTGGATAGAAGGGTCAATGGATAAAAAGCTCCTTGATATCTTTTATAATCTGCCAAGTGGCCTCCAAAACCTTATATATTACTGCATGCACATATATAAGCTGCTTTGGGGGTGTATATACTTTTGGAGGCTGTTGTGCATAGTGAAGTTGGAAAATATTATGCAAATTACCTTTCTATTTTCCTACTGCGGCCTTGTGTAGATAAAAGTGAGATTAAAAGCATGAATGTTAAGCTGAAATGTTATTTTGTACAATCTTAAATTTATCCAAAATCTGACAGTTATATAATCTAGTGTCCTGACCTTTTCATTACATGACTTCCTCTTTTTCTTTTTCTTTTTCCTATTCTAGATGCCTTAGCACAAATTTATAGTTTTAACTAGAACTAAGAAGCCTTTTGTTTACAAAACCATTATTAAGGGTAATGTAATGGGAATTATGGGACACCTCTTGTTTACAAAACAATTATTTAAGGTTGATGTAATTGGACGCAATGTGGTTTTGACTTTTGACATCAAAGAATTTGGCCTTTGCTTTCTGTCATTGGAGTTCCAGGACAAAAGACTACTATTCTTGTTTGTTGAAATTTTTTTTTTTCAATATTTGTACAATTTGCATTACTTGTATAAAATACAAACCTTAAGTCTTTTGTGATAACTGGCTACCAAGGGATTGTTTTTGTTCTCTATTTATTTGAAAAAGACCAAAAGCACACATACTGCGTTAAGTTTGGTTAGCTTTATATCTGATTATGAAATATATTATATTAGATAACAAACTTGTGCAAGGATGGTGAAAACCGAAACAATGAAACAATGCTTATTAAAAATAAAAGCTAATGTGGATTATTTTATGATTTGGTTGTGTTATTTATTAAAATTTGGTCCAATTTGATTAGTAATTGGGTGTCTATCTAGTGATTTGAAAGATTAAGAATCATTATGTTTTATATTTTTGTTGATAATTTAATGATATTTTCAATTGATCAAATTATATAAGGTTAAAAAATATTTTAGTTCTAACGTTGTTATAATCAGATAAGTTCATTTTCAATGTATCAGTTCCTTCGTTAACTAGCTATCAGAGTTACTAGCTTACAGAAAGAACCAATACAAGTTCGACATCAAAATCACATATTCGATCGTATATTTTAACACAGTGCTAACTGGAACTCGAGTAGTTCACAAAATCTATACTAATTAATATAACCCTTTTTCTTTCATCGTGATTCTCTCTGTTGATAAAATCAGATACAGCTCTGCATGAGCGCTGGAAATGACAATGCCCACTTTTGTGCTGTAAGTTGTTTGAGTGACGAAGCAAAGTGAGGGAAAAGCACTGAAGTTATCTTATAAATTAAAAGTTTGTACTTTTGATCACTATATTTTACAAAAAAAGAAAAAAAAAAAAAGAATCACACATCAATATTATCTGGCCTTTGTTATTAAATAAAATAAAACTACCTGGATTATTCATGTCTCAATCTTAATTTTCTGACTCCGTACTGGTTGCTTTGAATACCAATTGTGACATCACAGGCTGTAGCAGAGATAAGTGTCAATGATTAAATTTTCAAGATCATGTTTGACAACTTGTATTGAATAATTAATTAACGCTATGCCCATATGACCCCACAATCGCTGCTATAACTATGATGGCAAAGAATGTGTTGTCTTTGCTATGAACCTTACCTTTCAAACCAGACGATTTATGATTTAAAAAAATTCTCTAAAATGTTGAGATGTAATTTGGACCATTTGATTTTTGATTTGATAATTCCCTGACATCATGTGATGGATCATGGCAATAATATGATTCGAATCTTTCACAGCGCACTTAGAAAGATAAAGCATGCTTTTGAGCAAACTAATAAAATTTTCGAACACTTTATTCTATTCACATTATTAATTACTTTTTATTTATTTAAAGAGGATGCAAAAGATGCATTTTGAATTTAATTTATTTTAAAACAATCCAATTCTTTGGTATTCCTCCGTAGAATTCCTGTTACAAATTAAATTATAATTAAGATGTAATTAAAAAAATGATCACATACGTAACATAACTAAAATGATAAATGACAGTTGCATCACGTGATCGACACACATAACGTAACGTAATGGATAAAATTGTGACTAATTTCTTTCTCTATTCGGGTCTCTGTTCATTGTACAAAATTCACAGACATGACAAGCCTCATATATGGATGAGACTTGAAGATTTTGCTCAAGTCATAATTTTCTTTTCTTCCCGAAATTATGAAGTATTGGTGCTAGCATGCGCATGCATATTTACTTGTGAATTGTGTAAGTATATGTTGCAGCCTGCAGGTATAGCTAGCTTGAAAACATGAAAAAAAAATTGCAAGAAAAACATTTCATTAGTCTCTACAATATTATGTTTTCTTGATATTATAATATGATTTAATTGCTAGTATAATAACAAAAATCTTACAATTTATATGTTAAAATAAAACTGTTAAATGTGATATATATTATTTTTTGTTACACGCACATAAAAATATCACCTTTTGATTTTAGTTTTGTGTAAATTAACAAGTTGAAAAATTAATATTCAGAATTTATTCACATATGTGTATTTTTGCAAGTTCTTGATACTAATAAAAACAAAATCGAAATATCATAATTTTATATGTGTGCATAGAGAAAATGATATAGATCATATCTAGCAGTTTTAATTTGACATTTAATTTTTACTTTTTTAGGTTATTGTACTATTTATGCATTTATGTTTACATATAATGGCCCGCTTGCTTGGAATAAATTTCAGTTTCAATTTAGAAAGTACTAAAATTTAGACATATATGCAAATTTTGTAAGAAAAGGAAAATTCGTTTTTGATCTAGTGACAAAGATAATATATGCTCTTTGTAAGAACTCGTAAGTTCAAAATCTGAATAAAAAAAATCTCTTGTAAATATTAAACAATTAGTGGCTTCACTTTCAATTTTTACCCAAAAAAATTTTGTAAAAAAAAAAAAAAAACTTGTGTCACCAATTATTCAAAAAGATAATCTGGCTTGGAATGAAACTGGCACACAGTGCAAATTAGATGACTAATTAAAACAGTTGGGTTTCTAAATTAATCATTGTGCAATGCAAAATTAAACATATTGCACTGTCTTTGTTATTCCACTCCTGTCACTGTCCTTTTGAATGTGTAACTCTGCTCATGCAGAATTTATAATTATAAAAATTCATTACAAAATAATATAGGGAAATAGATCATTGATAGAAATTTCAATTTTATAGAAGGAACCGATTCATTTATTCTGTTCCTTTAGAGATAAAATGGGGATATTGAGGATTTTTTTTGTGGCAGGACATGTAATTGATTTCTACCATGACATCGAAATACCAACACTATTAATTCATTTTTCTATATTATTTTTAATTAATTTTTATAAATAAAAATTCTGTCACTCATGTTCAATTTTCGCAACATGTTTTATTTATGGGCACAGTATTTTCTCTTTTCAGCTTGATGACAACATCCACAAATTTGGCATATTTAATTTGAAATTTTGAAGGCCACTTGGTTTTTGATATTCTTTTTCTTTTCTAAAATGGAATATTCTCTTTGTGTAAACATCACATTTAAGGTTGCGTAAATTATAAAATTTAGGATTTTTTTGAACGGGTAATACTATTTTTTGTTAATTTGTTCAGGCTTTTTCATCAAAGAGCGTGAGTCACATACTTGTAAATATCAACCTTGTGTTGGTTGCTATTCATAGCGAAATTTTTAAATATACCATAACTTCAAAAAGGATAAATCAACGTTTCTTGAAAATTTCGAATTTTGACACGGCATCATCTCCTAGATGCAACCACTTTTCTATGGGCCGTGTCAAAATTCGAATTTTCTACCGAAATTTGTGTTGGTTGTTGCACCTACGAGATGCGGCCGTGTCAAAATTCGAATTTTTAAGAAATCGTGATTGTTTGGTTTATTTTTTTGTATAATTTCTTATGTCGTATATACTTAGCAATTATTAGCATCATGTTGTGGGACACTATTATCTAAATGTCAGTGGCACTCTTTTATTTGTTTATCTAATTTGCATCATATTTGATAAAATATCTTACATGTACTTTTTTTTCCATACAGGTATAGATAATTTTTTTTTTTGTTATCTAAACGGACAAGGGTACAGATAAGATCTATTTTGTATCCATTATTCGATAATTATATAAAAAATTATATATATATATATATATATATTAATAAGTATTAAAAATAGTATTTTAATTGATTTACTTGCACTTAACATGTTTAGAAATTCTTTTTCAATAAAGTATTATACATGTGTGAAATGGATGTATATGTTTTATTGTTTTATTTTATAAATAATAAAAATAATTATTATATTAATATGATCTGTTATTTATCCGCTACCATTTCGTTATTTGACAACTATAACGGAGATAAAGATAAGATACATATAAAATAATTTGTAATGAGTAAAAATAAAGTACGGATAAGGACAATTTGTAACGGATACATGTATGAAACGTTGACACCCCTACTATTATCCTCCACAAATAATTTTTTTTAAAAAATTTGTTGTTCTTCCTTCTTGCAAGATGTTATTGTTCTCCGTAACGAGATACATACAAAGGTACAAAAAACAGTGTTGAAGAAAAAGTACTAAAGCGACTTCTATAAAATCAAAATTTATAACATTGTTCATTAAATTTTGTAAATTTTATATGGATTAATATTTTTGAGCTCCTCTAATAAAATAAAATTACATTACATTTGATTTTTCAATTCCTCTTAATCTAAATTTTCTAGTTTTGCCCTTGCCCATAACTAATTCAAAAGTTTTAACGTTTTAGTTGAATTAATTATGAACTTTGTTATGCAAAGTACATCCAAATTATGAAGAAAAATGAGAATAATTTTGAAAATTAAGTATGATCCAGTCAAGTAGTGGCCGGAATTTCTATGGTTAGGCAAATTTTTTTACTGATATGATGAGCAAATTGCAGACTGTTATGAATTAATCAAATCATACTGTAGACAAGACAGGAGTAGACAATTTTTTTTTTTTTCAGAAGTAGCAACCTTATTATACATAGACATATACCGGTTTTTAAAATCTAGAGATAAGCAATTGTTTATCCCACTGTCTACTCCTAGTTCAATGTCACTCTGCTGCTGAATCCAGTTGTCTGATGAACTACTTTTTTGTATGAAAAATTATGTATTT
Source organism: Carex pumila (assembly GCA_033356055.1). Lineage (NCBI taxonomy): Eukaryota > Viridiplantae > Streptophyta > Magnoliopsida > Poales > Cyperaceae > Carex > Carex pumila. The sequence goes on along the minus strand of JARJHM010000048.1, from coordinate 657,437 downwards.
AAAATTTATATTTATTGCTGAAGTAATTTGGAAATTTTCACCTTTTATCATCTGCTGAAGAAAAAATGACATCTCATATTAAAATAAAACTAACATAATTTATATTTATTGCTTAAGTAATTTGAAATTTTTCACCTTTTATCTCCTGCTGAAAAAAATGACATCTCATACTAAGATAGAACTGACATAATTTGAACAACAAATAATGATCCGATTTTGTTTCATAATATAAAATAGGCCTCACTCTATAAAATAAATAAAATTCATAACATAAAATTCTTTAATATTGAGAAATAATGAAATAATACAGTCATTCCAACTGTAGTGGCCAAGCCGAAAAAGGAGATCCGGTCTTATTGATTCTTTTGGATGAATTGGGTTCCTGAAAAGTTTTTGACCATTCCCGGTTCCTTTTATTTAATATCCTTGAAACATAATAAAATGATGTATCTCACGAGTGGGGGTGGCAACAATAGGGGTGTTCAAACGGTTCGGTTTAATCGGTTTTGGACCGAACCGAATTAGTTCGGTTTAAACGGTTCGGTTATTTCGGTTTATTGGATCGGTTCGGTTGGCTTTTCAAAACCGAATTATAACTTCGGTTCGGTTCGGTTTGAAAATTTTCAAAACCGAAATAACCGAACCGACCGAACTTTCATATAATATGAATTTAATCGGAATCACCCCGGTTTATTTTTTAATACTCCGATTTATTTATTAATCAATTGCTTTAAATACTTGGTTTATTTCTAAATATCTTAGTTTATTTCATAATACTCCGGTTTATTTCTTAATATACTTCGGTTTATTATAAATTAATTGTTTTAAATAAAAAAATAATATATTTCGGTTTGAACCGAACAAACCGAAATAAAACTTCGGTTCGGTTCGGTTCGGTTGCAATGCTAATTCGGTTCGGTTCGATTCTATTTTTAAAACCGAATTATAACTTTGGTTTGCCAAGTTTGGTTCGGTTTCAACCGAACCGAACCGATGAACACCCCTAGGCAACAAATCAAACCGAATCGAACTTACCTAGTTTGAGTTTGAGTTTTAATAAAATTTAAACCGATTTGGATTTGATTTGTTTCTAATCGAACTAATTTTGAATCAATTTAATTGCGATCTACAAATTTTTTGAATCGAAGTCAATCGAATTACAAACTACAAATTTTTTTGACAGCCCTAGTTATACCGGTAGTTTATGCATTAGTTTTCTTCTCGCGGGACAAAATTCACACAGTTTTCTTTTACATTTCACAAATTTACACTAATGAACTATGAGCTAGTTTATAATTTCCTTACCTTTTATGCTATTAGATTGATTAAAATCACGACATGAACCTAGTCAAATGGAACTTATTCTATTGTTAATTTGTTACGCTGCTAAAATATTTTCTTATTATAAGTTACCGTTATATTAACAATTTTGAGTTGTGATATAAGTTTGATTCCTGCATTATTAAAATTAATGGTTGAATTCATTAGTTGTATTATTTGAAATTCAAATTTAAATAATTTGCTAATCAATTTTGAACAAATTATACCCAGTCTAAATTTGATTTGAATAAAATTCGGACCAATTGAATTTAATTTGTTTCAAAACAAACTAATTTTGAATCAAACTAAACTTAAATCAAACTCAAATTGAATCACGAAATACGAACTTTTTTGCCACCCCTACTCACGAGCCACAATTCAAATTATATAAAAATTCATACAATATATATCACGAGCTACACATCAAAATATAATATAATATTATATTTATCTATATAATATAATTTAAAATATTTTTTGTAATAACATTATTATATGCAAAAAATATTAAACGATGATAATTTTTTTGTAAAATTTTGCAAATATTCGATATGTACGGATATAGACCATGTGCAGAATAAATTCCCGTTTCCAAGTGATATATAATCCCGTGGCATAAAATAGGAGATAAGTAGAAAGAATCAAAGAGAGAGGCCGCGTAGAATCGAAGCAGAGTTTAGAGAGAGAGAGAGAGCAAAAAAAAATAATAATAATTGAGAAAGATGTCGTGGCAAGCGTATGTCGACGATCACCTGATGTGCGAGATCGACGGTCAATATCTGACCTCCGCCGCCATCTTCGGCCACGATGGCAACCCCTGGGCTCAGAGCCCCAACTTCCCTCAGGTATCGGAGTTTTACTATTCTGTTTCATTTTTCTACCGATTTTTACAACACTTACAGAGTGTAGTAATCTTGATGCTCTCGTCTTTAGATCAAACGGAGGTGTCTATAGATTGTGCTGTTATTCTTGTATAGATCCGGATCTGATTGTTCGTCAATTTCTTTGCTTGAATGTCCGAGAGATTAAAAAGTTTTTCAACTTATAAGAAGAGATCCCTGGGAATGTTTTTTGTGAAGTATCCAGATCTCACTTGAATTGACTAATTTCAGTGTTCATGTTTGAAATAGAGCAGTTCAGGGCACTATGACCCCTTACTCAAGTAACTAGTAGTTTGGTTGTGATGTGAAAACCTTTTAACTATGGTTGAACCTATTGCTAAAATAGGACACGATTGAGGGAAGAATCTACTCTTCTTACTTTTTTCCCATTTTAGGGAAAAAAAGTAGGATTTCAATTTGCAAGGTCAAGGTTGGAGTCAAGGGTAGTGAACTAGTAATGGTCTTGTTGGCTTCATTAATTTATTTGCTGATCCAATCATTGCCTAAAGCTCCATCTTATTAAAAATCTCAGTAATTAATTACCAATAACTGTAAAATTTCAGCTATTCTTTCCTGGGACTGTTAACTAAATCATAAAGGCATATTAGTAAATACAAGAATCTAACTGTGGCACATCAGTGTGGGTATATCCTTTTATGTTGTCTTACATTTAGTCAAGTATAGCAGCTTATACTTGATTATAGGCAAGATATTAGTGAGTTTGCCTAAATTACAATTGTGTACATGTACATAGTTCTCAGGTGGTTTAATAATAATCTTATTTACTTAGCTGTGGCACTACTTTCTGGAAACTTTTAATTGTAGAAATAAGAACTGTTTAATGTATTAACATTTAACTATGTTTTCGTTTTACTGTGTATGTTTCTAGTTCAAGCCAGAGGAGATAGAAGCGATAATGAATGAATTTAATGAGCCTAATACTCTCGCACCAACTGGTTTGTACCTGGGAGGTACCAAATACATGGTTATTCAAGGTGAACCTGGTGCTGTCATTCGTGGCAAGAAGGTTTCTCTCTCTCTCTCTCTCTCTCTCCCCCCCCCCCCCCCCCCCCCCTCTTCCAAAACTCTCTCTCTCTCTCACACACACGTGTGCGTGCATGCATGCATGCTTAGGCATTTTGAGCTGATCCAATCTGCTATGGGTTGCTTACTAAGCTACTATGGGTTTGTTGCTTTCTGATTAGGGTAGCTTGCTTTGGTAGTCATTTGCAGTTGAAGTCTCTAAAGCACTTATTTTCTTTCATATATGTGTTTGAAAAGAAATTAAGGCAGGTCACCTTGTTTGGGTATTATCATAAGAAAAAATGACTGAAGTGACATTTTTGTTGGGGCACATAATGGTGTGGCATTTTTAGCTGATCCAATCTGTTGGCTCCAATATGATTTGCTCTTTATTTGATGTCATGGCATCACTATTATGGAAATTTTGGAAACGGCAGCAAATTTGAGCTCATACTGTTATTGTTAGTAGTTTCTAGTACTACAATTTCTAGAATTGATTGGGTATCTTCTTATACACTAGTGAATGCTTTTGATCTCAGTGCAAGATTCTGAATGCACTGGACTAAACAGTAGAAGGTAATTTAACTGAACGTGCTGGATTCTGAGCGCATAGATTCGAATCATGCAAAATTTACATTGGTTAAATCTTGTGTCAACGGTGGCACAATTGGCAAACATGTTGCAAATTATGTTCTTTGCAATTTTCCTGATTTTAATTCCTTTTTTAACCTGGGTTACCTTTGGAAACTTCTCTATTATTATCTGATGGTAACTTGGTTATCTAAATATATATATATATATATATTTTTTATCTAATGACCAGGGTCCTGGGGGCATAACTGTGAAGAAAACAACGATGGCTATAATAGTGGGCATTTATGATGAACCGATGACTCCCGGCCAGTGCAATATGATCGTAGAGAGGCTTGGTGACTATCTGATTGAACAGGGCTATTGAGTAATCTAATATATATTTGGGTCTTTCTGAAAGATGTCTCAACCCAAGCTTATTCCTTGCATTTGCCAGTCTAAATAATTTATTAGCTTGTGTCCGTTGTGATGTTTTGGAAAAAAAGAAAAGAAACATAGCAGTTGGGCTGCTGAACATCCCTAGGACTTGTTTGTAATTTTGAATTTTGTTGGGGCTGTGTTGGTGTTTTCTGTTTGCCGATAACAACTATCTATAAGTAATTTCTGGTGGGATGAAAGTATTTATCTGGTTGAATTGTAGATTATAAAGCTTGGGCAGAAAATATTTATCAGTGATGAATTTGATAAAAAATATTTACTTCTGTTGTGCTAGGCATATCAAGCGTGTTATGAATAATGGTTACAGAAGTAATGATAAACGAGCTAAGGAATACTTTGAATGCTTCAATTGAGTAGAGGAGAACTCTGGATTTATAAAAGAAAAAATATAACACAATTAAAATGATAATACTTAAATGCTTTAAATGAGTAAATAAATCATTGCACAAAAGAAAAAAGATCCCAATATTTGAGAAGGAAAACTGCAGCCAAATTACAGCACTGGTGAAAATTGATCCATTTGACAGCAATTACAAAGCTATTATAATACAACACCTAACAGCTATTCCAAATCAAATTCACCGTTCAATTTTATCAACAACAACTAACACAAAAATGGCTCGGAATTATTATCAAACCATCTCCCCACTATACAATCCGTGTACCATTGAACTGAGAATGGTTTTCCCTAAAAACAGAAGTCCAATTCTGTCCCAGATTCTCGTAGCAAATTTACAACCTACAATATAGTATTAGGCATGCCAAGAGTCAGTAAATATACAATGCTAGAAGTCAGTAAGTGATGGCAGGGAAATTTCCAAGGTAAGTAATATGACAATAGTACAAACTCAGGCACTGGTCCATATAAGAGATACAGTTCAACTAGTTTTCCGTATTAATATACTTTTCAATACAATGCAAAATTGGGCCTGGAATCAGTTTTGAATTGAGACCATATATCACATGTGTGCTAACCAATAACACACTCTTTATTTAGTTGAATAGATTCCCAGTCCAGTCGACTAAAATTTGAAACAACTATTCTATATATATCGAAATTAGAGTAGACCTAGGGTGTTCCTAAGTTCACCAAATATCTTTGTGAACTCAATTCTAAAATCTATCAGATTGATTTTAAATGACGAATTCAAACTGTTGAAACCCGTCTATTTTACGAGTGCTACATCTACATGCAAAAAATCTAAACTTTTGAATTAATTTAGTATAAAGTCAAGCGGTCAAAATTAGAAGGTTTATAAATTAATTTTAGTACATTCATTTTTAAAATTTTTTTTGACTTTTTCTTTATACAAAATTAATTCGAAAATTTAATTTTTTTGCATGTAGATGCATCGCTCGTAAAATAAACGGGTTTCAATGGTTCAGATTCGTCGATTCAAGTCAATCTGATAGGTTTTAAAATTGAGTTCACAATGAGACTTGGTGAACTTAGGAACACCCTAGTTCTACTCTCGAAATTAACCCTCTAAAACATAAACACCAAACCAAAAAATAAAACAATCCCCTTTACTCCCTATTTTCTTGAAATAAAAAAGAAACTCCTTTCCTCTTCATTTATCTACCACATTAGGTGATTTACAGGTTTCCTAACTTAAGAGTTATCCCAGAAAATTAAGAGAAATACAAAATATATTAGTAAAAGAAGAGAGAAGGCAGTTACGTAAACAGGTTCTTGTGACTGCGTGACATCTGTCTGGACCCAAAGGTAGGGCCTCTTCGGCTGCTGGTCTCACCTGCTGGTGGGCCCATGTTGACAACTGAGTCAGTGTCCAGTTCAAATGGCCCAGGGTTCATTTTCCTTGAAACCTGTGGCCATATCTCCTCTTCTCTCTCCCTCTTTCCTGTTGAAGTTAAAAATTAAAGATTTTACACATGCTACAAGTCAGGTGTGATGGTAAGTTGTAGATTGTAGGAGGAGTCAAATTTTGAAAAATACCTGGGTTGCTAACTTTGCCAGTAGGCAAGATTGGGCCCGATCTGCTGGCAAAGTTAGCAGGCCAAATCTGGTTATCAATCTGGTGGTGGCTTTGGCCTGCTAACTTTGCCAGTGGGCCAAATTGGGCCGACCCACTGGGAAAGTTAGCAGTCCGGGTACTTTCTGAAATCTGACAAAACTGATGGTATGGGTGCAATTTTGACTTTTCTTTATACTATTGATAAATAATATCACTAGAATGAGTGAATCTCTCAGAAATACATGTTGCCAAATTTTTTTGGCATATAAAAAGAGACTTTAATTGGGCATAATATAAAGAACTAACCAAATCTCATGTTCAGTAGTGTGGCTAAATGTCAGGTGGTCAGATTCAAATATTATGCTAGTGAGAGAGTATACCTTGTCTCAGCATGTGCCGTGAATCCATGATGTTGATACCAGAGAATAAATCAGGTTCAGGTCGTGCAAATGACTTAGTAGTAAGAGTTGCTGAGCGTTTGATAGATTCGTATTCATTTCTTAGTTGGTCATACATTTCTTCTAGCTTCCTCTTTTGCCTATTTAATTATTCAGAATAGACATACAAAAATGCAACAATTGTTTCTGTTAGAGAAAAATGTAATTACTCTGAAGCTAAGTATCTAACAAAATATAAAAGTTCTTTTTTTGTAATTTATGCCCTGCATTTTACTGAATTTAAAACAGTACCCTATATTGTACTGAATTTGTAAACAATACCAAACATTTTACTGAATTTGTAAAGAAGAGACACTGCATTATGAACTCACAAATTAAAAAAAAAATTCAATAATTCTAAAGTTCATATTTGCAGGAAATAAATGACAAAGGATACTTTATCAGAAATTCCTGACCATAGGTTTTTAATTTGTTCATTCTTCCCATAGACTTACCTTTATTCTTGCCTTAACCTATGCATTAAGAGCTGTGAGTTAAGCAAAACCTAACAGTTGTACAATTATCAGGAGTAATCCACCAAGCAGTTGTACAAGATAATATAATAAGATAAGGAAAGAACATGATAAATCATACACATTTTACTGAAGCTCTTTATTGTCCTGTGTAAGATTTTTCATACCTTTTCTTGAACATTGTACTCTTTAATTGCAAAGCTGTGCACTATTTGGGATTCATTGTACAATTTGAGTATTAACTGAGACCCAATCCCCAAATTACTTAAAACTAATACCTTAAATATAGAAAACATAGGCGATTCTCAGTTCTCCTTGGAAAAAAGAGTGAGGCATATTTGTGAGAGATTCCGTTCACAAAAAAGGGCAACTACACCATTAATACTAAATTTGCACATCTCCTAACATTACCTAAAGGTTCTCTAAATTTAACTAAGAAAATTCCTCCAAAACTAGTTCACATAATTTGAAATTAACAAAGTGTCTTGGGCTTGATTTAAATTTAATTAGAAGTCAGAAAAAAGAGAGGAAATAGATATTTAGGGCAAACTTGAAACAAAAATATAATGAAAGAATGAAAATAACAATATCATTTACAGATTAGAAGATTTGAAATAGTGATGTTATTGCAAAAGAATGAAAAAATGATCACCTAGATTTCTCGGCATATTTCTCCTGAAGCTCTTGCTTATCCTTTGTAAGTGCATGAACCTCTTGTTGCATCATCTGACATCTCTTTCCCATCTTTTGATACACAGTATGTACCTGTTCCAATTTCTCAGTAAATTTCTCTTGCATTGCCTCACATCTCTGACGATACTGGGCCACCACCATGTTCATCTTGTGCTTCATCTCCAGCTCCTTTTGCCCCATGTAGAACATAATACTCTTGTACATGCTTTTCATCACTATAGGTTTTAGTTAAGTCGAGAAAAATAACCATGAAACTCTATTTAAAATTTAGCTTTAGGTAGAAATATGCAATTAGATCTAAAAAGTTCATTTATTTATTAGTTTCTGTTGCAAATCATTTCGTTTTTTTCTTGTTGTTGAAAGATATTGGTAGATATATTGTCGTGGGGCTGTAATTTGGGCATATTTGCTTAAAAAGACTAAAAGAGGAGAGTAAATTGGACAAAAATTAAAAGCACATATGGGTCTCCAGACAGTAATGCACTTAAAATATCTATTGATGGGTCTAGTTTATCAAGGGATAAAAAAATGATTTAATTGCAGTAATGAAAAAAAAATAATTAAAAAATTGATATTTCTCAGGATACATATCTGTGGAGATATCCCAACCATTGCCATCTGCAACACAAGAAAACCCAATAGAAGCAGGTAAAAGGAAAAAAAAATAATATACACACTTGTTATAATATAACAAAATTTAAGCTTACATTCATGCTCTCATCATCAGGGTTAGTATGCACAGGTTTCATAAGGCTGCAAACACAAAATGAGTTTGAAAAGAGTTCAGGAAAAAGGAAGTAAATTTTAATGCCTATGCCACAAGAGAACCTTAAAAATATGATATGTAGAAAATCAGATTGTCACCTGTAGCCCTTCGTCATTAGTTTTTTTTTTTTTTTTTTCCTTTTTCTCTAGAGGCATATGTGATACTTATAATGTTCTTGTAGATATAAGAGGTTTTATCTCGTAGACATATGCACGGTTTTCACATGCAGTTTTACATCAACAATAGCAGGTGCATATCTTACGATCAAAGGCATACATGATAATTCAAGGTTTTGTGAGGATACAATGAAGTAGCCCATAAATAAGCTAAAAGGAGAAGTATTTTAATAGAAAAGTGGCATATATGAACCTTTTAGAAAGAACTTGATCGCAAATTGGGCATGCAGCATCAGTCCTAAGTATATTAGTAGCATCATCCTTGCCTTATGTTTCATCCCACCAAAAAAAAATGGATAAAATTGGATTAGTTTAGAATTTTTTTAAATCATGATATTTACAATTTCCAAAGAAGAAGGAAGCACCTACATGCCCTTTTGAATTGTGACCACTCCAAATGACAAAAGGACGATCATTGTTAAAAGGAGCTATAGGAGAAAAAAAAAAGCAAATCTGATATAAATGAGTTAGCATACAAAATAAATGGCCACAAGTAGTGGAAATAGCTTGGCCTTCAAGCTCCCTCCAGCATGCGTTGCACCTCATTTCACCTCAATGCTTCCACTTCTATGGCATTCAGTAACTCTGTAAAAATGCAAGTTAGTAATGCTTTGTCAATACATGCCCAAGACTTTCATAACATGTAGGAATGCTAACTAATGAAAGGAAAAGCCTTTTGTAAATTACCCTCAACATTTTATGATACTTTGAACCCAGACAAATTTCTGGACAAATTTGCAAGCATGGTCAACCTTAGATGGATATAAAGGAAGATTCTGTTAGATGTGATAATTTTTTTTACCAAGTTTCACTAAACTAATTTTCCGAAGATTTTGATTAAGCTAAGGTGGAACAAAGAGTTTATATGTTTGATTCCAAGTAAAGAATCGGTATGAAAAGTCAAGGGCAACATAGTCAATTATCTAATTTAATTCCCTTTCAAATGGTACAGTGCAATACTACAAAGAAATTGAGCCAATACTTGATTATAAAAAAGGGGATTCTTGCAGCACAAGTAAAAAATATCTTCTTTTTCTTTGAGGTCAGGTGGTGAAAAAGAAAAAATATCATTACGTCCTACTAAAAAGTTACCTGAAATGCCAATTGGGCTATTTGAGTTCCATTTGCAAACATGAATCTAATAAAACAATTAACTAAAGTGCAGATTCATATTTTGCTAAAATGTCATGTTAAGTTATTTCAATTAAAAAGATCCTTTAGAATGAGAGGAGCTTGAATTAGCGAGTTCAAAGCACCAAGAACAGTAGTAAATTGCCCAATTCACAGAACTTTCAAGCATACTATAATTTCAAAACCCTAATTTGAACAAGAAATTTAGTGGTATTATTAAAACATAAAATTAAGCCAAAAAGCTGAATTTGCCATCCAAAATCAAGAAAGGCAAAATAAACGCAAATAACTGAGGAAAACAGTTTATTGTTCACGGAAATTAGAGAAATGTTGGACCTAATAACCGTGAAATAAAGGAAAAATCCCAATCAAAGCGGAGAGCATTTACCTTGTGAAGAACGGAATTGAAGAGAGATCGAAATTCAACGGAGAATTCAGCGCTTAAAACCCTAAATCCCGGAGGTCAGGCAAAACAAGCAGTGCGCCTCGCACTTCTTCAAATTGTTTGAACAGCTTCCTCGAGAGTTGCAGCGAGAGAGAGAGTAATGGCGGATTGGCGGTAATAGAAACTTTTTCAAGTCCTGAGAACTGAGGAGAGTTACTCAAATTTTGATTTTGTATATGCACCGTCCGATCTTCGCAAGCACGAATATTAAAGCCCTCCGTGCATACCACCACATGCCGGATTGCCCTGGATTCTGATCGGACAGACGGGATATAAAATTAAAATTTGAGGTAATCTAGAGGATCGGAGTAAATCCAAATTCTATTTCGTGTCCCAAGTCACTGAATTGTGGGACCAACATACTCTTGGAAAGCGCATGAGTCGATACAATAGACCTCTGTGGGGTCCATCTGACAGCCTAATGCAAAATATTCTATGTTAGAGTGTTGGAACAAATAATCCAACACTTTCTGGTTGTTTCGGTCCAAATAGTTCTTATTTCTTCCACCGTTTGATTCATGTCACGGCGTGAGGTAGATATTCTTTAAGATCCGTGCAAGCTAAGTTGGCACGGATATTAAAGTTTTTTGATCAAGGATCTTAATTCTAGTGTTTCCAAAAAGAGACGAGAGAGACCATTTTTTTATTTTATTTTTAGTTTCTTCATCATATTTTATTTTTAATATTCTAATAATAAAAACTTGAAATTGATATATTAAAAATAAAAGTATTAGATCTGATATTTTGTTATATGTATATAAAAAATTATCCCCTTTTAATTTTGTTTTATATGAAAATAAAGCATTGTTAGTCAAATAAGCATATTGGCCGTGCCATTTTGCTCGCCTGACGGCAATGTTATATATCAGAGGTGCATTTGTTTCTCCAGTTCTTGTATTATGGAATCGAAATGATCGGCATCTGAAATTGATAATGCCGAGAATTTTTTAATACCTATTTCTGACTTGTGGAGAGATCCAAGTATCCAACAATCGGATTGAACGTATCGATCGTTCTAATATTGACTTGGTGCCAAGTTCAGAATATAGGCTTCGGAGCAATGTACCTGAAACGATACTTTCGCTTGAATATGACATGGCGAATCTACAATCCATTTGGCATGGGTTCATCAGATTGAAGTATTTATTTCAAACTAGTTAAGGATTATTGTGTAGCAGCTTACACAGGAAGTGGAAGCTCTCTTTGTCTAAATCAGTTTATTTTGTTTAAAGTTAGCCCATTGTTGGTGTACTTGATATACTTGTTGTAATAGCTTTACTTTGTAATAGGCATTACTATGGTCTAGAGTTGGAACTAGGCTTCTTTTCATGTACAATCACTTCTTTTCATATGGTGTTGGATCATTTTCCCCTTTATTGTTTTACCTAATTTCCTTCCATTCCTCTCTTATTGTATTGCTCCTACTTCTTGCATATATCGATTTCATCTTTGTAAATTGAATTTTAATTTGTTGAGTGAATGCCTCATGTACGCTATTCGCCTACCGTTGAGATTTGTATGTTTTTGGTATATGTAATTTTGATAGGGTCTTTTTGGTAAAAAAAATTATAGAGAAATATAGGAACTCGGATGTAAGTTGTAACGCCTATAGGCCCAAAGTGAACAAGGAATAAAATACAATTTATTTTTCTGAAATTCAACTTGGTATCAGAGCTTAGGAAACCTTAGCAGCCCCTTTTTCCCTTTTCCCTTTTTCTCTTGTTTTTTCCCCTCTGCATCGCACTGAGCTCTGTCAGGTCGGATCACCTGGCCCCGTTGAGCATCGCCTGAGCTCCGCCACCATTGATCGGGTCTGATCGGATGCTAATCGGGTCTGCTAAGCTCTGCTGCCTGATCGGACTAACTCTCCGCTCTGCCTGATCATGTCTGCTGAGCTTCGCCTGATCGGATCGACTCTCCACTCCACCTTCTCCGCTACCTAGTTGGCTGAGCACAGCTAGAACAACCCTCCTCTAGCCGCCTTCTCTTCTTTCTCTCCTTTTCTCTAGGCCGGCCAAGCCTAAGGTAGGTTCTTTGTGGTGATTTGGCCGGCGTGGGGGGCCTATACCCCACGATACTCGAGAAGTGGGTTTGGATCGGGTTTGATCGGTTTTGAACTTGAATCTTGATACGACAAATCAAGATCAGGTTAAGAAAAAGAGACATAAAAGGAGAGATGATATGGATCTAGATCTTGAGAGCGCAAAATTGGATCTAAAGGAGTAGGAGGGATTCAGACCTAGATCGGTGCGTGAGAAGTAGATCTAAGTCGAATCAATGGAGAAGGGGAAGGGGAGTGGCAGGGTAGCATGAATCCGTTGGCCGATGCCATATCAAAGCTGAGCCCTAATGAGATCTCGATCATGATGCGAGTCTTCCGTGTGGTAGCTAACGAGAGCGAGCTGAGGTCGTAGAAACTTGAGCTATCACCCATTGGTATGAAACTTGATGGGCTAGCTACATATTTGAGCTGGTCACATTAGGTGCATCATACTCTAGAAGTGAAGGATCTAGAGGGGTACTTGATCGAGGAGGAGAGTCGGATTAGGCTATAGGCTTGGGCAACAGGACTTTCAACACTAATGGTCTCCAACTCAAGTAACACAGGTAACACATGGTTCAGGGGCGAGTCTCAATGGTGTTACAACTGCAGTGAGATAGGTCACCTGAAATGGACTTATCCCAAGTCACCTAAGGAGCGAGATGCAGGTTAGAGGGGCAATCAGGAGGCCATGATTGTGGCCGAGGTGGTAGGAGGAAGCTACCCAGCAAATCTGAGGGACGAGAGTGAAGAGATACCGAAGAGGAAGCAGAAAGCAGCAGGTAATGAAAAGAGTGCAGCAGAAACATGAAAAATCTAACCCACAACCTCCACTACAAAGAGTTATGCTCTTTGTTACTAAACTAAAGTCTGAACCTTACTACTTATATTTGTGCTTAATAATTAGTTTTTGGAACAGAAATGATATCGCTCCTTATTTATTGTTGTTGTCTTTTGAGATAGAAAGATGAAAGTCTAACTCACAACCTTCTATACAAAAAAGTGTTGCTCTTTGTTGCTAGACAAAGCCTAAACCTTGCTGCTTATTTTTGTGCTTAATAACTAGTGTTTAGAACAACAAAAATGGTATGACTGCTTAATTTTTGTTTGTCTTTTGAGATAAAAAGATGATAGTCTGTCTAACTCACAACCTCCCATACAAAAAGCCCTTTGTTACTAGATCAAAACCTGAATCTGACTAATTTTTGTGAAGCACCATAAAATTCTCATTGTTTGGTTTTTTTATGCGAGACCTTGAATATTATGTGTAGATCAAAACCTGAATCTGACTACTTATTTTTGTGAAGCACCATAAAAGTTCCTGCGAGATATTTTAGTAAATAAAATATCACTGACTATGCTCTTTGTAAATTGAATTTTTTTAAGCGAATGCCAGGTAGGCTGTTTGCCTAATTTTTAAGAAACGAATATCTACTTCGCTGTGTAGAATTAAATGGTGCAAATTTTACATGGGGGGAAAAAAATATGCAACTCAAATTGCAAAAAGATACAATGAACTTGGAGCACTCCTCAATCTATACATCACATACAATTGACTGACAAAAATTTAGAGGAGGCTATACAAATAATGCCAAAAAAAAAATGACATTACCAAAATAATATAAGAAAGAGCTGAGTGTCGATTCCTATGCTTTTGTGTAAACAAAAACAAAGAATCTTGTTTCCAAAATTGGATTTAACAATCGTGTGCTGTTTTCTCTTTTTGCACTAATAATCGAATTAACCTGTTTGCCAAGGGAATAGGGATTTACAAATCCTGTCAAAGGTTAAAAAAATGAAAGAATTGTTAGCAGATACATTACAAATTTACAATGCTTAGGATGCAGCATAAGTGTTTGGGTAAACCAAGGGTAATTTGGGTTTAAACCCAGTCCCAGTTGGACAATATAGGTTCATTTACCATAAATTAGGTTAGATTAAAAATCATTACAAAGTAAAAAATCAGCAAACCGGGTTTAATAACAGTAACTGGGAAGACCCAGTACAATATGTCACGGTAGGTATAATTCAGCAACAGCCCCTATGTGATTGTTGCAAGGATCTAATAATAAAACTAACATTATATTCATGAAAGTTCGACCTTTTTTTTTGTTATTTTGTAAGATGATCGCTTTCGAAAAGAAACGAAAGGTGGTATCCTCTTTGAGGTTACTTGCACAGAAAAACAAGTATCCAGGAAAGATAGTGAACTAACCTTTTAATTGGTACACACCCGGATTGACATTTATGGTCACGATTCCAATTCATTGTCTAGGGACTCAAATTCATCAATGATAACATATTTTGGGTCTCCATTTGAAGAGAGTGGAACACTTTCTTCGTCTTCTGATGATTGACCTTTCTTATATTTCTCATACCTCAATACAGGAAAAATAGAACACAGAATTAGATTAAGCATATACAGAATCACCGAAAGCAATGCTAATTGGGAATTGTGTCCTTTTTCTCATATAGCAACTGAAACACAGTTTACATAAGAACCAAACATCATATGGGATGAGAATACAATAACTAGTTGACAATTTTGCCCAACCTTAATTGAGCCTATTTTTTCCCTTCACTCTTAAATGAACTCAAATCAAGTCAAGTAAATATATGTTTGGTGTACCTATTTGGATGTAATTTGAAATTTTACAAAGCAATGTTAATTATAAAGTGCATAATTAATATGAAAAATGCTCACATTTCTTGCAAGTAACTTAAAATATTGTGTTTCCTGTTGCAATAAAATAAAATTAAATAAATAGAAGTAAATACAAAATGGTATGTTGGTCACATACTTGTACCAGTTGAATAAACCGACACCAACCATAATAGTAACAAGACCCACTCCTTTTAGAGGCGTGAACTTATCATGGAAGTAAAGCACTGCAACCTGATATAACACATGAAATTAGGGATGTCAATCGGTGGTATTATTATTATTATTATTATTATTATTATTATTATTATTTTTATATTATTCAGATCAGACCCGACTGTACCCCCATTGGCCAAATTGCCTCAACCAGGAATTACTGGTTCAGGTCATGGGTGAACCCAATCCAACTGCATTAGATTGCAACAGTACATATTTTATTGAAATTTAACTTTGCTTTTCACAAGTCACAAAGGAGCATAGTTGGTAGTTTGGGTTGGATTCCTTGTGAGAGACCCAAGTTCCAATCTCCCATTGGGAGAAATAAGTTTTTTTCCTCCTCCACAGGTCAGCCCCAGAAAGAACCTTTGTTCAAACCTTGGTCACTGTAAGTACAGTATTTCATGATTCCCTCAGGTAAAAGGAAAACCAAAAAAGTTCTTTGAAACTCGTATTACAGCTTTTACTTTCCGAGAGATAAAAGGAATTCACTTTCACTTTTGTATTGATCAACTGTTGTGAAAGCAAAACTGAGATCTTTTTAATATGGGAAATACCAATTCCTAGTTGTAAACAACAGGTGCAATTTAAATTTCTTAAAAACTAAAAACCTCTTCCAATGGGAAGTAAAACAGGTTTGTTGAATCATGCGCAATTTACTTGAAGTCAGCACAACATGTGATAGGTCAGAAGATTCTAGACCCAGACCTGGTAAACCGATCGTTCAATCTTAATAGGTCTGGTTAGGTCAGAAGTTGAAACCCCTGCATAATGTACAACTAAACTATGCTTTCACTTTAGTATTCTTGCAGCAAGAAAAAAAAATAATATAAAATAAAACAACTCAATTCAACATAGTAGATTTAAAAATTATGGTCATTTGACTCATTGTAAATAAGTTTTTTATCAATGAAAATGTTAGTTGGCATTTAAAGCCGCTAACTTAAAAAAAAAAAACAACTCAATTCAACATACTTAGAAAATAGAAAACAAAAGTTACCACAATGGTGACGGCTTCCTTTACAACTCCGGCTATTGTGACAGTTATAGCACTTGTTACTGAAACCAGAACATACTCTATCAATACCTGATTGAAAAAAGAAAAAGAAAAGGAAATAGGAAATAGCTAATGAAATTAAACAAATAGAGATGAAGAAAAAAAAAGATTTACAAAATAATAAGTAGGGGAAATTTAAGTATAAAAATTGCTCTTTATTTTGCATTGATGTTCATTTTAGCTTCCCTTTTTTGTAAATTTAATTTAGATCACATACTTTTATCTTTATTTTCAGACAATTTAATAAAAAAAAATGTTTTTATAGGCCTATGTTTAGAACAGAATTAAGTTGGCCTATAATTTTCTTTCCGTGTTGGGTTTATTTAATATCTTTAATGATTAGTATAAAAAATAAAGACTTAGTATTTACCATGAAAAAGGCTAACGTGCCGCCTATGAGCATCAATAAACAGCTCCTTGCAACATGCCAGGGATTATCAAAATACATATTCGTATCGAATTTGTGCCATGGATCCATTAAAAGAGACCCTATAAATGTCGCCACCGCCATTATCGGTGTAACATAGCTCATTAGTGTGATTGGATCCTTTAAACCTACAATATAAAAAAGGAGTTAACAAATAAAAATTATTTGAACTTCTTAAATTAGAATGATCAGCTTGCAAATACAAGCAAAGTTTGACATAGTTGCACTTAGTGTTGCACATATTTGCAAGCTTACTTTTGCCATTGACGTTCACCTTATGACTCGAATAATGGAGAATCATTTTTTTGCTGAATTATTAACAATTTTACCCCTAAAAATTCTACGAAACCATTTTCCTACTCCCAAACTGAAAGAAAACCAAGTCAGATCAAAAGCTCAGAGGCAATGTAGAGAAGTTAAGTTATAATTAACTGCAACAATATTTCTTTTAATGGTGGGTTTGAATTAAATAGCACACAAACATAAGGTGTTAGGTATGAATATGAAGAATGTTATGGAGTAAACACAATTAAATTCGCAAAATTGTTGTTTTTCCATGCTTATTTAGCAGAAGTGACTTTCAATTTGAGCTTTAATGTAGCTACTAGACAGAAATTACTAAAAGCAGAAAGAAAAATGAAGTTGTTTGGTGCAGCAACAGAATGAATGGATCTATCTTGTTACATTGATACTGTAATTGGCAGTTTAAAGGATAAGATAGACATTGCATGTACTTACCATATGCTTCTTTCTTCAAGCCAAGTTTGACACCAAACACAACAATGCGAAGTTTAACAAAAGAACAAAGGAAAAAGATATAAATTAGGAAACAGGAAACAATTTTTAGTAAACAACTTTCTTTACTTTTTGTATACAAATTCTCTAAATACATATGATAAGGAAATAAAAAGACCGAGGATATGGTACTACGCATAGCGCATATTGCCCCGTGCTATGAACTCAAATCTTCAGTTTGAAAGTCCTAACGGTCGATCTGAACCGTTTAACATGGTCTTCATATGAATATGTACTTGTAAATTAAATTTTACATTTTTTAGAATTTTTTTACTATTTTTTAGATGGGTAGAAAATCACTTGATCTGAAAATTCTGGACCATCCAAAAAAAAGTGATTTCTACCCATCTAAAAATATAGTAAAAAAAATTCTAAAAAATGTAAAATTCAGTTTACAAATATATATTCATATGAAGACCATGTTGAATGGTTTGGATTGACCGTTAGAATTTTGAAAACAAAAATATTGATCCGTAGTATGGACCAATCCGCGCTATGCATAGTACCATAGCCTCACTCAAATATAAATACATGTATTAAAGTTTCTTTAATCTGTTATTTTTTCCTCATTTTACTGCAGTATAGAAATGCTGGGTGCTTATAATTGTCTCTATGCAAAAATAAATAGAAGGAAATTCAATTTAAAAGCATACTTGCAATAGAATCTGAGTCATAGACCATCTAAAGCCTGACATGACAGCAGCCATCATAACAAAAACGAAACCCCAAAATTCAAATTCCGCCTCTTTAGCAACTGGACAGAAAGCAACAGAAGAAAACATGTGAGTATATAAGGTGTTCCTTTTAGCTTTTTGGGATTCTTGAGATCAATCTTTTGAGTCAGCACAAAAAAAAAAAAAAATTACCTGTTAACAACACTCCCAAAGAAATTATTACTATAATCCCCAGTAGCTTGGCACTTGGGCTTTCCAATCTTTAGCAAAAGGAAAAAAGATAGTGTAAGATGCTAACATAAGTCTGATACTTGCCTGATTGTAAGATAAGATAGATAGATACATGGTATAAGTAACCTAAATGTAAGATGCTATAACATAAGTCTTTTATTATTCAAAGTTCTCTGATACTTGCCTGAATGCAAAAGCAAATAGTAGTAGAAAAATTGGTGAAGCAGATTTACACTGAAACAAGAGGGAAGTAACAAAGATAAATATACAAAATAAGATAAATAACAAAATATTATAGGTATATACTTGAAAAAAGTAATAAAATAGGATAACATGTGACATATTATAATTTGACCCTCCAAAACATATATCAGATTCTTTTTCTTGTGTTGTCTTTAAAAAGGAACTAGTCAACCTCATTTTTCTAGAGAAGATTTTGCAAGGGTAAATATGATTTCTTTTAATATATAATAGAAAAGAATAGAACAAACCATGGTTGCAAAAGTAACAGAAATAAAAACAAGAGAGGCATTGCTAAGATTTATATCCAATGCTGTTCCTAGAGCTGTCGGCACAACTACAAACAAAACAGAATAAAGACAAACAAAGAATACATTAACCAATTTGATAATAGGTATTCCAAAATAACAGAAAATAATTGAAACATACTACTACAGTACTACCTCAATAATTTTTTGTTATGGTGCAAACACTAATAGGTAATTTAGTGCTAACGTAAAAAGACCAAAAGAAAACACAAAAAAAATATGCAACCTCAAATTTGGCAGAGGCTAACACAAATTTAATACGATGGTTGGCACTTGGCTTTCTATCTGTAATTTTCAAACTCTTGAGCAGAACCACAAAGGTGGCCGATAAGTTAGTATGATTGTACTAAAAATTGACATTGGAGGGCCACAGTTTCTTTGGCAGCACCAGTTGGCCTCCTCTATCTCCACATATCTGACCTTGTGTGTGGTGGTTCATTTTGTATCGACTCATAGTGTTTCTACGGCAACAGCATGTAGCAGGTCGCAAGATGTAAGAGGTCATATAGCACACTGTTTGTGAATTTTGTGGTAGGTCATGGGGTTTACCAGGTCAATTCCCAGAATCTATAGCCACTGCTTCTGTGGAGGGTTAAAGGGTGCAAGTAACAGGCCGAATTTGTGGCTACGTTTAGTGATATGTGTCATCCAATGCAACAAGGCATGTTTACAGCAAGAGATTTCTCCGATTGGACATGAGCTGTACTTAAAAAAGTTTTTTCTATTTTTTTCTTTTTCTTTTCAAGTGTGCTTGTTCTTTCAATTTGCTTTTCTGTTTTTTATTCCTTGCTTGTACAGGTATTATTTATTTGATACAAATAGATGGTAGGTGTTTTGCCTACTAACTCAAAAGAAATATGCAATCAGTATTTGATGTGAGCCTTATGACTCTCATAGATCTGACATCCAAACCTGAAAGCATTAATGCATATAGTTGATGAAATATATAAGGTGTGTACCTCTGATGAAATAATCTTTCCATGACATGATTAAATTTGAATCATCCTTTCTGGATTGAATGAAGACTATAATCTTGGACAAAATGGCTTGCAGTGTGAAATGAAATGTGTTCATGAGCAATGGCGCTGGAAATTTCCCCAATTTGTCCCCTAAAAGTGTTTTATTATACCTACACCATGAAGATAAAGAAACAAAAAAATTCAACACCAGATCAATTTTAGTGGAAGAATTTAGGGTGTTTCAACTTTTTTTTTTTTTTGATAAAAAGGCTGCAAGGCCCGTTTCATTTCGAAACTGATAAAGTTTAGGTGTTTCAACTTGAAAAACAAATTATCATAATCAATCTATACATGCTCGAAATATGATAGAAGATAAATGCAGTGGTTTCAGTAGGCAAGTACCAGTTTATACTGGACAGTACCTGTGCTAAAAATTATCTGAGTTTTTTCAGGACATTTACTTCTATTTGAACAGAACAGGTAGCTTTTATACTAACCAAATTACCATTTAATTGGAATAAGTAGCAACTAGCAACACAACAACACATTGTACCAGTACTAGCTGGTTTTCATAGAAACCAAAACCTTATTACTAGCTAATTATCTAGAGACATCCACCAAAACACTAGAGACAGAGAAATGCTCACTCACAGTGTCAAACAAGTGCTAAACGTGTACCAAACCAAAATATAAAAGACCGTTTTAAACACCACCACTGGATCAACGGATCCATGTACAGATTGCTCCAGCATCTCCAGCTTCGTCATGGATTGACTAGTTCTTATCCCTCCATTCTCGACATCAAACGGAGAGACGGAGACTTCTCCATTCGAATGCGTCATGCTCCTCTGTCTGAAGCTCCGAGATCTAGGCGACGCATCTCCATTCATTGTCGAAGAAGATGCGATCTCCACAGTTGAATTGGCGGTCGGACTCGGAGGTGACGACGGGTCAATAGAGGTGGTGGATTCATTTGCCATGGTACGCGGATTGGGATTTTGAAATGGAGAGATTGCGTGATTTGTAATCTTGTACGGTTGGTTTGTTTGTTGGTTTAAAAGTTCGTATAAATTTTTTCTTTTTAGTTTGGGCGTTGCTGTCGCGGGAGAAGGAAGGGAAGTGAGGAGAGAGAATAATTGGTGAATTACATTTAAGTAATTTACAAATATTTAGGATCAGCTAGTATGGGAAATATTTTAGGTTTAATAACTATCTCTAGCGCAAAAAGACAAAAGAGCCAGTATAGCAGGTATTCTCCACCAAATTTAATAGCACTGCACGTGGGAACTTTTCGCTGGACTAGTGCATCTCTGAAATGTGTCTTACCTAATACGAATTCATATCACCTGAGGTAACAGAAAATTTGGCTTTATTCGGTCCGTCCGATCTCCTTTCGTACGAATATTAAAGAGACCCCGTGTCTGGATCTAAACTCAAATATTCTGTTACCTTAGAGTATGTGGACTCACCTAATACACGATTTGAATTCTGGTAATATCGCGTTCTTTACAAACAATTTCAAGTGCTAGTAAGTCTTGCACCTGTAGGTATCCCCCATGGCGACGGCGACTACAGATGGTTAGCAAACTGTAAGTCGCCGCACAAGGTACCCGGAAGGCTGGAAAGTAACCACCCAAACCACAGCTCCCTCCCTAATACGACCATACATGCCATTCGCCTCCACTTATGCTCAGGTAACGGCCAGGCCGCAGTCACCACCTCAGGTCAGGCCAAACCCTACACGGCCTCTGCCAGCCTACACCCAAAATCGTCCCCAAACAAACCTCACTCTCCCTGTCAAGCCAACATCAACCACCACCATGACCACTACAACCCCCCGAACCACCCCACCGACCTCACCGACCAATAGACCCAATGCAGTAACTTACATCTCTCCTCACAGCCCGACGTCACTGAGATTCCCACCTTCCCCGCTATTCAAGGAATGGCATGGTAGATGCTTCCGGTGTTGTAGAACCGGGCATACCGCCGCCACGTGCCATTTCCCGGCAAAATGTGGAAAGTGTTGGGCCGATGGGCATGTCGAATCAAGGTGCAATGCTCCGATTAGACCACTCAATGCAAATGCCAAGCCATACATGCCTATACCAATTCCATTGCCCAAGCTGATGGAATCGGACTTTAAGGCCATGCTTACAGGAACCTGCCCTCATGTACCACATGAACTACCTGTGACCAGAACACCGGTACACACATGCTTCCTAGAAAAAGATGAAGACTACTATAGGGAGTTAGAGAGACTCCAACATGCCACAGTGGTGTACACTCCCGATCCAGTTGGGATAGAGAAGGTTGCTGATATCATAGCACAATCCGGATTGGTGGAGGCAAGGGATCTCACCTTTGTATGCATCTCAGGAGGACGGTTTCTAGTGCACTAGCCAGAAGGTATTCAGCCGGATATACTCATTCCTGCAATACCGACCGAACCATGGGAGAGAGGATTGACATTTCAGAGATGGACCCTGCTAGACTTCGCATCCATTAACATCCCAAACTTCAGGGTGATTGTGGATATTCTAGACTTACCACCGTACCTATACAGGGAAAAGGCAGTTATCAGAGCAACTAGTGGCATGGGACTCTACTTGGGCACCATAGCACAAGAGGACCCAGCAAATCTCACAACATGGACGGCGGTTCTGGCTACCGATAACTTAGAAAGGATATCCGAGATATTAACCATATCAGTCGGAGGAATGAAATGGTACATGCCTATGAGGGTGGTTAAGGTAACAACGGGACCTATCTACACTCGGCAAGATCTCCCGGCTCTACCACCGAGACATGACAAATCGGAAGCTAAAAGACCTAGTGCCTATGACAGTTCTGAGGATGATGAAGATGTCTTCATATGTTCCCTAAGGTTTCTCTAGGACCTCTGCCGGGGAAGGGATCCATCCATAATCCCTCTAGAGATAAAGGCCATGTTGGCCAGCACAAGGCGGCCACGGATCTACTTGGACGACCTATCCACATTCATTCTACTACACAAAGGCCTGGACCCGGCCACAGAAGATCACACAGGCACATGTCCACAGGGACCAAGCAATACTCTAGAGGAGGAGTATGTAGTGAGGAGATGGGTGGCCACACAACTGCGAGAAACGAAGGGCCACGGAAGATCCTGCGAAGGGAATCTTCTCCACAAAGGCAAGAGAGTGCCCATCAAGGGGACAAGACTGTTGATTCGTTCCAGAACAGTACAATGGTGGCTGATGTTGGGAGAACACGTGTTGCTGCTACGAACAAACACAAAAATCGAGGGAAAGGAGGGGCGAAGCAAATGGGGCTACAAGTCAAGTCTGCTCAAATGAAGAAAATAGCAAAGCGAGTTGAAGCTAAGACGAGATATGGGACATTACACAAAAGGCCACATGGAAAGGGGGTGCAAATTCCCCTAGTGCAGTAGCCCTTGGTACAAAAAAGGAATCAAACAAAAGAAGCTTTTGTACGAGGAAAAGACAAAAACGGTCAGACGAGGTTACCGTTGGTATTAAGGAGAGAAGGTAAAAAACCCAAAACACTTATTCTCCAAAGGAAAAGTGAGGGTCGACAAGGCCCAATGCCAAGAGGAGATGAAGCAAGTTCATCAAGAACAACATAACAGAGCCCAATAAACCTTGAAAGATCACCTAATGGGTTCTACGAAGTCCATGTAGCGTACGGAAACATTTCAAAGCTGGCCTTGGGGTGTGGAGTAACGTTAACGAATGTGGAGGAAACAATACAAGAGGAAAATGAATACCTAAAATAGGCTGGGCTATTTGAAAGTGATTTAGCTAATGAAGAAGAACAAGTGGATGTAGACCCGTTAACAGAGGATGAGGTGGTGTCCGAATCGGACTGACTGAGTGCGCAGTTAGGGGAATTTTTTTTTTCTTGTTTAAGTAGTTGTTAATTTCCAGTTTTATATGAAGAGAATCAAATTATTTTCTTAGAACACTAGAGGATTGGGTTGTCCTGATAAATGTAATGGGGTAAGCAAGGTGCTAAGAATGGCAAGATGCAATGTTGTTTGTATCCAGGAGACAAAATTGAATGAATTTGACTTAGCCTACTACTCTACTTTCTTACCAATGTTCCTGGTTAGAGGGTGTGTTTACATTAACGCAATTAATCACTCGGGAGGGTGTCTAATCTCCTGGAGGAAGAACTATATAGCTCTTACATCCTGGTCAACTAGGCATACCTGCTCTGTGGTGCTGAGACAAGAAAGTTCAGGAATGGAGTTCACAGTAACCAATGTCTATGGCCTATGTGAAGAAGCATTCAAGGCAGAGTTCATAAAAGAATTGGGGTCAGTGGCCGAATTAATCAACAACAAGTGGATGCTAGTGGGTGATTTTAATATCGTAAGATGGCTTATTGATAGATCAGGGGACTATAGAGAATTGAACTTGATGGAACTGTTCAATGAATTAATTCTTCATCTACAGCTTGTTGATGTTTCCTTGAAAAAAATAGCATATGCGTGGTGCAATAAGAGGCCAACTCCAGTATTTTCAAAAATAGATAAGTGCTTTATTTCACCTGAATGGAGTACTATCTACCCAGTCATAACCTTACAGGCAAACAAAATGATAATTTTGGATCATGTGTCACTTATTCTCACTCTCAAACATAGCCACCATGTGAAGAGACAACCAAAAATTGAACTGTTCTAGATGAGACATCCAGAAATAAACTAGGCGGTATTAAAATTGTGGGGCCAACACTTAGGTTCTAATTCTTTACATGCCTCATTCTCTCACAAAATTGCTACCTTGTAGGATGAACTAGCTAGGTGGAATAGAGACAAATTTGAGAAGATGGAACCACAGTTACAGTATTGCAGGAAGGTCATCCAATTCTTTGACCGAATAGAAGAAAAAAGAAACTTGCACCCATCGAAATTCAACTTTCGACAGAAGGTCCGTCAACGGGCATATGACCTGGCAATAGATTCTGAGCTAAAGTGAAAACAGAGAGCAAAATGCCATTGGCTTAAGAATGGAGACGACAATACCAAATTCTTCCACGCCTTTGCATCGGCGCGAACCGCACGGAACACGATCACTGGTTTAACAGTAGACGGGGCGGAGATCTCAGATGATTGTGCAATCCGAGCTGCTATGCTATACCACATGAAAACCATACTCGGCACTAATAATGAAACCCTCCCCTTTCTGTCCCAAGCACTGTACCCCAACCAAACGGACCTTTCAAGCTTAGCAGCTCCCTTCACAGAGGGAGAGGTGGAAAAAACAATTCAACAACTCGCAAAAAATAAATCATTGGGACTGAATGGGGTCCCAAACGAATTCCTCCAACAGTACTGGCCCGAGTTAAAGGTTGACTTGATGCGAATGGTTAATGATTTCTACAATCACTCTTTGGACCTAAAGGAGATTAATTAGGCAAATATAGTCTTGATACCAAAAAAGGAGGTGGCAAAGCAAGTTCAAGACTATAGACCCATAAGCATTATCAATGCACTGCCAAAACTGCTTTCGAAGCTTGTGCCTACCCGACTGTCCCAACATCTGACAGGGTTGGTATCTATGCATCAGACAGCCTTCATTAGAGGCCGCCACATTGCCGAAAATTTCCTTGCAACTCGTGAGATACTGACCCATGTTCATAAAACAAAGAGGCATTTGGTTTTTGTGAAAATAGATTTCTCTAAGGCATTTGATACGGTGAATTGGAAGTTCCTACAAGAACTGCTACTGCAAAGAGGATTTCCTACACGATGGGTACAATGGGTAATGACATTACTAGACACAGCCTCTTCGAGGGTGTTGGTAAATGGTCAACCTTCGGAGTTTTTTATGCACAAACAGGGGTTGCGACAAGGCGACCCCCTCTCACCGATGTTATTTATATTGGTGGTAGATGTCCACCAAAAATTTGTGGAGGTGGAAAATTCAACTCTGTCAACACCAATCTCTCTGAAAATTCTCGAGTCAATTCTTGCGTTGCAATATGCCGATGACACGGCTTTGGTGGTAAATACTGAAATTCAGACCTTGATAACACTCAAAATCATCCTTAGACTATTCTCTAAGGTCTTAGGTTTGGAAATTAACTACACCAAAAGTTTATTTGTGCCTTTTAATCTTCAGCCGCAACAAATAAGGATGGTCAACCTAATACTGGAATGCCAACAAACCACACTACTTGTTGTTTATTTGGGGATGCCATTAATGGTTAATAGACCTTCTAGTACCTAACTAGGATAAGTAGTGAACTAGAATAGAATTGTACTGTCCTTGAGGATTGATACCTGATTATACTCTTGAACGAAAGTTGTTCACTTGCAACCTAATTCAAAAGCTAAATCACGGTTTAAAAGGGTATAGCTCGCTATACCTGAAACTTTGTGTATAGCAAACTTTTGTGCGAACAATGTGTTATTGAAAAAAATAAAAATGCTTAGATTCCGAGTTATTGATCCCGGTTCAAAAGTCACTTCTATGTAATTTAGAAAATATTGTGATCCTTTTAGAACATTTAATTTATGAGAAGTTGTATCTATTTTTGAAAAAAAAACAAAAACTTTAAGTTATTTAATAATTGTTAGTTAAAAAGAATTCTCAAAATAGATACAACTTTTTATAAATTAAATGTCCTAGAAGGATCATAATATTTTCTAGATTACATAGAAGTGACTTTTGAATCGGAATCAATAACTCGGAATCTAAGCATTTTTTTTTTCAATAACACATAAAGAAATATATTAATTTTTCTTACAGCCGCGAAAAATTCGGCCTAAAAAATATTGATCCGGGTTATTTGTTGCAGTCTTTCTAATAAATCAAATTATATTGTATTTCATCTATTTTTAAAGAAATATATTCAACATTTCTAATATTTCAATACAAAAAAAATAAATAAAAAATCTGTTTAAAAAAAAAAAACTAAGTGGACCGCCTGGATACTGGGCGGTTTGGTAATGGCATGAAGCGCCCCGTATCCAGGCAGTTAGGGCATATATATATATATAAAAGAAGGTTATTTATATATTTTTCTTTTCTTTTTTGGGTATTAAAAAAATGGCCAAATAGATTATAAGTATCAAAATTAAGAGAAAAAAAAATTAAAAAATATTTGAGTTGGAATTTATAATATATTAAAGCAAGTGTATCTTAGTAAAAAAAAAATAAAATTAAAAAAAAAGTTAAATACATACCATGAGTCATGAGAAAAATGAAAGATCAACAAAATTATGTAGCTTTCAATTTTGGAAGTTGATAACAGTACCCACACTGTACTCGCAGGGGGATCATAGAAAATTAAATATGAAAAAATAACTTTTTGTGGGATCGCAAAAACTCCACAATTCGAATTTTTTTTCCTAAAGTATTAATATCTATGCACAGAAGTATTTATAGCTATGAGGTGAACAATTATTTATTATGCGGATACTGTAGCGTGAAGATAATAGAACCCGCATTACTGTACCCGCGGGGGGATAACTGAAAATTAAATGCAGAAAGAAAACTTCTTGTGGGGACTGCAAAATCTCCACAATTTTAATTTTTTACCATATTATTAATATCTACGTAATATTTTCTTTCAAATGAGATCCATTATGACATACTTTCAGACTCGTCATCGCGTAAGTATTTATACATCGCCGTACAAGTATTTATACCTATACTTGCAAATATTTTTTACATA
This sequence comes from Carex pumila, assembly GCA_033356055.1. NCBI lineage: Eukaryota > Viridiplantae > Streptophyta > Magnoliopsida > Poales > Cyperaceae > Carex > Carex pumila. The sequence goes on along the minus strand of JARJHM010000048.1, from coordinate 629,791 downwards.
TGACACTGAAAGTATTAATATCTAAGTATTGAAAGTATTTATACTTATACATTGAAGTATTTATACGTATGAGGTCAACTATTTTTGTTCGATGAAGGTTGATGCAGGGATGATTGGAGAACTCCAAAAAGGATAATTATAACAAGTCACGCATTAAAGTATTAATATTTTTTTAAGTGTTAATATCTTATCTTTTAACTATTTATAACTACGAAGATATACATATCTAAGTATTTTTTACATATGACACTGAAAATATTTTATAACTACGAAGGTATACATATCTAGGTATTTTTTACATATGACACTGAAAGTATTAATATTTAAATACTAAAAATATTTACATCTATGCATTGAAGTATTTATTCCTATGAAGTCAACTATTTTTATTAGAGAAAAGTTGACGCGAGAATGAGTGCGAAAATTGTAAAAAAGAAACTATATAATTAGTGGGGACCATACATAAAGAATGCTACTAGAAAAACAAAACACAACTGCACACAACTAATATAAATTGCCACTCCCATAATCGTCAGCAGTACTTAGATGCTACTGAAATTTTAGAATAATAATTAGTTAAGACTATATAATTAGTGGGGTCCATAATATATTATTTCTCTAAGTGCGGGTACTGTAACATGACACTGTAGCACGAGTACTGTAGCGCAGGTACTAAAATGATTATTCTTTGATTTTACATGAATGCAAAATATAAAAAAAGAGAAAAAAAAAAAAAACATATCTAGTAATTATGGAAACCAAATGATTTAATGATCACTATATTAATTACATTATAAAAAAATGATAGTTAGAGTAATATTTAATGAGGATTAAAATTGTCTATACATTAAATTTTTGTAAAATTATTGTGTTAATTATATAAACGTGTATGGTGTCGATATATCTACCCCTATATTGTTGCGGGCTAAAGTGTTATCTACAAAACATCCAAATAAGTGTTGGATGCAATGTCGTAAATCGTAATAAACGATGGACTATACTGAATCTGATGACCGATCAGTTAGCCGATTAATCGAACAATTTAACAAGGAGGCATCAACAAGGCAGAAGACTTCTTTTCCTGAGTTCAAAATCGGAATTCATACCACTCAGCCTGACTAATGAGGTAGTTAAATCAAAATTTTAGATTTAGACCATCCAATCTACTACGACACGAATATTAAAAAGAATCACATGCATTACATTTTGGATCAAATTAATCCAAATTCTGATTGGACGATCTGAATCCAAACTCAAATTTTAGTTATCTGATCCGGACTCTCAAAATCATGTGATTGGTATGGACCTTCAAGTACTCTAGTCATTAGAGGCGGATGTAAGAATGCTACATGGAAATCAATTGACATCTATTTTTTATTATTATATAATTTTATATATAATTTGAAGAGGAGGGCTCAAATGCACCAATATTTCTTGCTCCAAATTCAGTCCAAATCCTTAACCTCATATCTCATTTCAGATGAGTGGCTCAGATTTTTCTCCGCCTCCAATCTTTTATCTTCATAAACAAGTGCTCAATCGTCTCCAGTGACCCCTCCCTCTCTCCCTTTCGCTCTTTCTCCCCACCCCCTCTCAACCACGATGCCGAACTTTCCCTTCGTTCTCTCAAGCTCTCTCCCGTCCGTCAATCCAGCGGTCCAATCTCCCTTCTGCTTCCTCTTCGCTATCTACAAATCCCTAATTATGTGCCCTTTGTTTGGCCTTCAAGAGCGAAATGGACGCCTGACTTGGCCTCCGTGCCCCTCCCTCCCTCTCCATCTCTCCGGAGACCTTGTGACACTCCATCAACTTTGAGGTAAGATAAGGATTAGTCCTTATTATTTTTATTGAATTGTCAGGCGGCTAATAGCGAGGAGCACAATTGTATTAATTTTAAATAAATTATTTACATCCTAGGATCCCACCATATCACACCAATGTACTAATTCTTTACATTCCATTATATGTCAAAAAGAAAACTAATCCACGCACTGTATGTAATAGTGCCGGTATCTCCTTCCTCATCGTCCAGGTCTTTAACATTTCCAGTACCATTTATCAATTAAAACTGAAAATTAACTGCGTGTACTTTGTGTTTGTTTTAGTGAGTCATGTAAGCTTGATAGAATATCAATTGAGAAATTATGCCTTGCTATTTAGCGACAGACGGTTTGGGCATCCCAATTGGTGTCAAAATGGATTTGGAGTTTATTTCCGATGCACTACATAACTGGGATGCTAATGCTTATGTTACAAAATTTTTGGCCAGGTTTTTAAGGTAATTTTACCGTCTCCATTGTACTTATTATTATGTAGTTTTGTTCTTATGAAAAAGCACTTGGAAAATTTGATTGACATTTTGAACTTGTAAATATAATGTCTAAAAGTTAATCGAACCGAATTTCATTAATAAAACCAAATAAACAAATGGGGAACCCTTGTACTAACCAGTATTTTGTAATAACCATGTTTTTTTGTTTTTCTTTTCATCCTGTTCCATTAGAAAACATGAAAGAAATTGAAGATTTAAATGTGGAAGAAACAAAAGTTAAAAGGGGGTCTTCAACAATAGAACAATTTTCAAATTGTAATGGAACCACCTCATCCTTAGGCAAGAATGGTCTTGAATCAAAGGAGAGAGGAACTGGAGCTCCTATTAGATTGGATGGAGAGGCTCAAGCTCATCTTGAAAACATAGGTAGTCAGTCATGAAGAAACAAAACACAGAAAGCTCAGAAATAGATATATTAATAGATGAATAGAGTACATAGAAAGTTCAGGATTTGCATTTTTTTTTCTGGAGTTGAATAGAGTGCATCAGAGGCTCAGGATCTGCATATTGTTCTCAACTTTGAGTTTTATATTGTGCTTTCAGTTTTATTCAAATAAAATATTTTTTTAGCTTCAATTCATTTCTATAAAATTTTTGTTGTTAGATGGATTCAACTTGCGTGGTAATTACAAATTTGGATTGGAATTGGTTGTAGGTTGACAATAAAGGATATATACTACCTTTGTTGAATGACTTCAAAGATGATCAGTACTAGCAAAACATTTCATAAACATTGGAGTCAGTTTATAAACATTGATGATCAGTACCAGTAAAAAAATTGTTAAAGGATATATACTATTTTAATGCCACATTGTCCTTTAGTTATATCAGACACAATCGATGCACATAAAGTTGTCACAATGAGCTTATATTACAAACAACACAACCTCAATGCAATAACAAAAGGAAATGGTTTCAATTTCAAAATATAGATATTCAATCATCATACTTACAAAAGATAATTATCTGAATCTCAATATAACTAAAAAAATAATTTACAATTAAAAAAGAAATACAAACTGCTTGTATGACCTATACTTGTCAGTGCTTTGATGCACTCTATTCAACTAAAAAAAATACAAAGCCTCGCTATACATAAAAAAAAATTGAAAAAAGTATTAATATTATTCAACTCATCTATCCATCTCTGAGCCATCTATGGTTTGTTTCTTCATCGCCTATGTTTAACAATGTGAGCCCGAGCCTTTGCATCTAATCTAATAGGAGCTCCAGTTCCTCTCTTCTTTGATTGAAACAAATTACAATGTCACCAGCTGATTCAATTGCTAGTATATTGACAATTGTTTATATCTAGTTGAATTCTGAAAGTATCGGTTATGAAACTCCTTCCTGCCGAGAAGATTAAAACTTACTGTGTATTAGGGTTTTATGGTCTCAATAAATCAGAGAAATTTTAAGCCTATTGGAACCTAAAAATAACTAAGCCTATTGGAACCTCAGAATCGATGGAGTGTGACCGGGTCGTCGGAGAGATGAAGAGAGGAGAAGGCACGGAGGTCAAGGTAGAGGTCTGTTTCGTTCTTGAAGTCCAAGCGAGGAGAACGACGAGGGGGGGATTGCCGGAGAGACGGAGAAAAGGGAGGAGCACGGAGGCTCCAAAATGAGCGCTAGATCGACGAATGGGAGAGAGAGCTTGGGGAATGGAGGGAGAAGCTCGACGTCGTGGTCGAGAGGGTGGGGTCGTTGGGGGGAGTGAAAGGGAGAGAGGGAGGGGTCACTGGAGACGATTGAGCACTTGTTTCTGAAGACAAAAGATTGGAGGCGGAGAAAAATCTAATCCACTCATCTGAAATGAGATACGCGGTTAAGAATTTGTACTGAATTTGGAGCAAGAAATATTGGTGCATTTGAGCCCTCCTCTAATTTGAATTAAATGTCAAGATACGATAAAATTGGAAAATGAACTCTGCTGTTTTTCTGAATCTAACCGTTTAAATTTGTGAGATCTGCGCATAAAAAAGTTTCTTTATAAAGATACGTGAATATAAAATTTTAAACGGTTAGATTTAAAAAAGCAACAGATTCATATCCTAAAATTGGATATAACTTTGCTGCTTTTCTGATCCTAATCATTCAAAATTTTCTATTCACGTATTTTTATAAAGAAATTTTTTTATGCACAAATCTCAACAAATTTAAATGGTTGAGATTTGAAAAACAGCAGAGTTCATTCCGATAAAATTAACCTCCATTCTCCGCGAGTGCGTATCCTCTAAGATATCTCAACTTTTGCGTGACCGACGTGTCCGGTGCCTATTGGGAGGTGATATAGGGGGTCAGTATTATGTATGCTTTGAGATTCGTGTATAACGTATTTAAACGGTTGAGATTTTCCATAAAGTCACGCAAAGTTTGAGATATCTCAGAGGATACGAATTCATTCTCCGCATCAGAAAGAAGTTTGGTTTCTCTCCACTCTTAGGAGCACATTGAAGGTCCCGTGGGTCGTCAATTCTAAATCGGACGGTCTAAATCCGCCTCCTTTCCCGCCCTCTTTGGTCTTGACTTGCCCATTCGCTCATGTCTAACCAAAACCTTTTCACCGATCTCTCCTTCTTTATCCTTCCAACTTCCCCGATCTGCCTCCACCCCTATTTGCCATTCGATCCACCACATCGGCTCCTCTCCATCACCACGCCTCTTTCCTTAAACTACCGACGACAGCCACGGCCCGACTCTAAACCTAACGCTAACATGGAAGAGGGGAATTAAATGAGGATTAAGACCTAACTAATTGACACGATCGAGGTTAGATAGGTTTCGTCATGCATTATAGGTTTCGACATCACAGTAAGTACAACTCATTTTTCCATTGACATTTTACGATTTATCTGAATGTAGGCTCTAAAATTTATCTTTACATTAACAAGGTCAAATGGGAAGCCAGACACTTTGCAAACAGAAAGGAGGAAGTTGAAGTTGGTGCTGTTTGGCGTACAGTGCACGCAACAGTCATAAGAAACAAAATCAGGTATCTCTCCAAGGTCAACAAATTATTTTAATGAGCTTACTAGATCATGTAAATGACTGTCACTGACACAGCTTATCTGATCACATTTGACAATAAGGTGTTAACAACTTTATTTGACATAAATTGATTCATGTCTACTGGTATCTTCATGGCTTATTCATGCCGTCTCATGAATTAAAAGTCGCACTGGTCACGAGAGCTCCCAGGGAAATATTGTTACGTTCTTAAGTATAATTGAAAAGTGTCCAGCTATCTCCAATCCTTTCTTTTTTAAACAAAAATTATGTGAATAGAACATATTCCCTTCTTTTTTCATAGTTTACATTTGATACATTTTAACATGCACAGAGAAATTTGCTAATTGACGTTTTAATGCTTGAGCGGTTCCTAAGGAGATTGCCTGTACATGAAGGGGAAAATGGGGGTCTTAAAAATTGAGGTAATGCAATTCAGCTGGCGCATATGCTATGGTACCTCAATCAACATCTTGAAATGATGTTCATTGAATTTTTTTTTTTTTTGTCAAATTAAAATATCAATAATTATTAATAATATACATAGATAAACCTATTATTTGATCGGAGATTGAGGGGGCAGCGTAGCACAGTTGGTTGGAAGAAAAGGTCCTAAGATTGTGATTACCCAAAGGTTGAGAGTTCAAGCCTCTTATGATTTCGCACCTTTTGTGAAGCTTTAAAAAAAAACAATTATTTTATCATTTTAAAATGATTTTTTTTTCTCAATCTTCTTTAGTTTCCATATTATTTTAGTAAGAATGACATGTCCTTCATTTGACAAGTAAAATTTGTTTTCTTCTACTAACAGCATGAGAAGCACAAGGCGAAAAAAGATCCTGAGAATTCACATGATCATAAAAAAAAGCAAGAGATTGCTACTGCTGTTGCATTAGGAGGCATTGGATTCGCAATCCATGAGAAACATGAGAAGAAAGAGGCGAAAAAGCAAGAGAAGAAAGAAGCGAAAGAGGCAAAAAAGCATGGCAACCACAAGCACTTCCATTAATTATCCAATATTGTACTGTTATTTGTTTTGATTTATTTATGTTCTAAAGTCTAAACTAAACAGTGTTGTGTTTTGCACACTATTATTTATGTTCTAAAGTCTAAACTAGATTCATGTATGTACCATTAAAAGATATTTTATTTGAACTAATAATAAGGTGAGGGTGTTGTTATGGACTATACGGGTACGAAAGACTTAGATTTTGTTTTAATTCTAGTGCTTGCAAGTTTATAAGCTTGACTAGTTTTAGTGTCAGGTTAAGAGAGATGACACTTTTCTAAAGCTAACTTTGGTACTTTCTCAGTACATGGAGGGACTTCTTTTACACTTTTCTCATGATACTGAAAGTTTGCTATGTTGATTCAGTGTTTGTATTTTGTGTCTTGGTTTTTTTTGATAGACAACAAGTTTTGTTTGGTTCTAATGATCATTTGTATTTTTGAGTAATAGGCAGTTTGTTGCTGGATTGTACAATCAGATTGCATTTTGCTTTATCCAGTAGGGAATTTTTAGGAACATTGTAATAGGTACCAGCAGGTTTGGTACTGAAAAATGGAGAGAATCTGCTGCTCTTCTCCCAACCATTCAGATCCAAAAGAGGAGCGCCAAATCTGTACTGCTGAAAATATTTGAACAATTGGGATGAAGAAATACAGAAACCTGTTTTCCAGGAGCAGCAGGGGATTTTATTCCCGAAAAACTTGCTTGTTTCAGCATGCATTAGTGTCCTGCATTTAGACTATTTATTTTGGCTTAGAAATATTTTCAACGCAATTCAGCTATTTGAATGTATGAGTTATAGAAAAACTTATGAACGCGGGCGTTTATAAAATAGACATAATGTTGTCAAACTTTTTTTAAAATAAAAAGGATGTTGTTTTCAAATGTTTTAAAAATTATGTAGAAAAAGTTATTTAAAAACCATGATCGGTTCAAAACGCAGGTAGATCTACCAAATAAATATGAAAGTTATGATGCAATAAATATGATATAATAAACATTTGAAATAAACAAGACGTGCCAAAAAGATTAAGAAGTACATGATACTTCCTTACAAAGTAAGAATCAAGGCTCATACATATATCATATATGGCATTCTTTATTTGTTTTAATATAGAGATTTATATGATCACCAGGTAAGATAAAGATATTTTACCAAAGGATCGTTAGGTAAAGATCCAAGCATGCATACTTCTTAATCCTTTTTTATACAAATGTGAGAGGCATTTAGCCTCTGACCTTCAAAAATAAAAAAGATTCAAGCATACTAAAACAACATATTTATTGAGTTCACAGAACATACATTATTAATATTACACTTAGTGCTTCCCAACATTCTGCTTAAAGAATCCAAAATACTAGCATTTTTATTGAAAAAAGTCCGAAGTACCCTCGTGTGGTCAACCAAACTTTGTCTCTTGTATGAATTGCTAAGGGCAAAACTGTAATCTCTGTGCTTTAACATCATGCTTTCCTCCTATAAGTACTCATCTTATGCCGAGGCTTCTTCCTCCAACTAATACACATTTATCTTCTCCTCTATAGGAAATCAAGAAAAGAAAAATATAATCTTTTTTTGTTCTTTTTGAATCCTTTCTTCATCTTAAAGGATGTCGGATCAGTTGCAACCTGATTATGAAAAAAAGGAGAAACACCACAAGCACATGGGGCAGCTCGGCAAGCTTGGAGCAGTTGCAGCTGGCGCATATGCTTTGGTACCTCAATCAACATCTTGAAATGATGTTCATTAAAATAAAATTTTGTCAAATGTTCAAATTTGAATAATAATATATATAGCAATACATATTATTTGATCATTTTAAAATGAATTTATTATCTCCATCTTCTTTAGTTTTTATATTTTTTTTGTAAGAATTACATTAACTTAATTTGACAAGTTCTTTTTTTCTTCTACTAATAGCATGAGAAGCACAAGGCAAAAAAAGATCCTGAGAATGCACATGAACATAGAAAAAAGCAAGAGATTGCTACTGCCGTTGCATTAGGAGGCGTTGGATTTGCAATCCATGAGAAACATGAGAGGAAAGAGGCTAAAGAGGCGAAAAAGCAAAGCGACAACAAGCATTGTCATTAATTATCCTAAGTTGTGTTCTTTGATTCGAATTATTTATTTCTAAACTAAACGGTGCTGTGTTTTGAACATTGTTATATCCATTTGTTTAAAAGTATTTGCTTTCGGGATTGTGTATGTACCACTCTCGTACAATGTATTGATGTACTTCATTTCCTTCTTAATCAATATATTTTTTTAATTTAGATGAACTATCTTCATTTTTTTTTGAGAAAAAAGTAAGGTCTAAGCCCTTACCTTTTGTCTTAATAGAAAAATGTTAAAAAAGTGTCCAGAAGTTACAATAATTCTCAAGAGGTTTTGGAATTTGTTAAAAAGTAAAAAAATCATGAGACTGCTATATAATAATGTAAACTATTGGGCTGGATTGTTGCACGACTTCATACTCAGTATAGATTTCTTCCAGAAGAGCATTGACATCTTTTGATTGTTCATGGAAAATGAGATTACACGTTTCTCTCCAAATAAATGAAAACAGAGATTAAAAGAATGCACTGTGGACTGTGGTTCAGAATTGTGAAGTTTATTGGGTGAATTTGGAGATTAGAATGAGATTACACCTTTCTCTCCAAATAAATGAAAACAGAGATTAAAAGAATGCACTGTGGACTGTGGTTCAGAATTGTGAAGTTTATTGGGTGAATTTGGAGATTAGAATGTTCTAATGATCATTTCAAAGCAGATTGAATGTTACCTGAAATAACATTACCATCATTAGCTTAAAAGAAAAAGGGAATCATTAAAGAGGTGACGCACAATTCAATATTCTGTCAGCAAAGAACACACACATTAACTAAATGCCAACCTATTTTGTTAAGGTTGTCAATTGACAAAATGCGATTTCTGATCGTTAACCATGCAAAAATATTCCTTCTAGTAGAAGGAGACTTCTTGATGAACATGTAAAATGGTTTACATGTAAAGAGCACCATGCAGGGAAGAATTTAGAATCAATTTAAGGACAATGTTGGTTGGGTACTTGGGTTCATTAGCTGTAAGGTAGCTTCAGAAAGAATGGAGTGAAAAATGCAAGGGTAAGTCAATTTGAACCATTTGGCAGAGTTGAAAAAGTTGAAAAATACATAATTTCAAGATTTTTGAAGGATATAAATGAAATTTATCTTCTGCATTGTTCGTGTACGAGTAAAGGTTTTTAACCTCAAATTGAACAAACATTCTAGAAAAGAGGCGCCAGCCTTTTGAGGCCGAAGCGTCAGCAACTTGTTTTAGATTTATGGTTCCATTACTCGGCTCAAATTAAAAATCACACGAGTTCCAAATAAGGATGAAAATTTCAGATAATATACAAATCAAAAGAGTCAAACTGCATTTTATATTCATTTTTATCTTTATTTTAAACGAACACTGCTATTGATAGATTTGCATTGGAAACTTCAAAAGAGTGGGACTGCAAACCCACGAATATTGAAGAGTCTGAACAAATCAACCCTTTTCTTATTTCTCAACTTGCCATTTTGGACGACGTGACAGCCATGCTCTTCAGTGAAGGCAATTTGTGTAATGATTTATCACAGTTAGCCATCACTATGATGAGCTTCTAATTTTACCTGTTCTTCACTTCATCACAATTAAACCTTCAATAATAATTACACCCGTAAGAACACTCACCGTGCTGCTGACTAAAATTGAGCGTCATGCAGCTTATCTTTTTGAAGTACAATGATAAAACCGGATCCACAATGGGTTTTTGTTTATATAATTAAAGAGCAAAATCTAAACAATATTAGAATTTAGCAAGGCGCGTATATGCTTCAGGAACATAACAAAAAGATTTTACATACTAAGGTAACATACTTAACCGAAGAGCGAGGCTATGCATAGAACAGTTTGGTCTGTACATACATCTTCATTTTAAAAGTCCAAACAATCAACCCAAACTATTCATCATAATCTCCATATGAAAATATTCTTAAGAGGGAAAATTTTGCATTTTTTAGTTAAACAGGTACAAAATCACTTAGAATTAAAGATTCTCAACCATCCGAAAGTAGTAAATTTTTTATCTATAAAAAAAAAATTCAAAAAAGGGAAAATGGAGATCCCATTGAGCACTTCAGATTGGCTGTTTGCACTATAAAAATGGATGCATCCATATTACAGAGCAAAGTGCGCTATGCATGGTACCATAGCCTCATTCCTTAACCGAACTATTCAGTGCACTTACTGCCAAACGTGTTTGTCCTTATCACCTATGTTATTGTCATTTCAATTTTTCTTTATTGGTGATAATCACATCAACAGACAAAAAATTTTGCTTTAAAGAATAAACAACATGATAATTTTTTTTTTCTGCCTTCTATGAAATTAGTGCACACATGAAGTTTCATGACCTAAGATCCACAAATGTTAAGAAACTAAATCAGTCTTCTGTTCAACAACAGTCCTGCAAAGTTTACATTCGTCTTATCATAACCTGATACAAATCAAATTAAACTGTAAGTTAAGCAACAATTAGAAACCTCTTATCATTAACCGATGCAAATCGAATTGAACTGCAAATATAGAATAATAGCGCCTTTGAAGTAGTGCGAATGCATAAGCTTAAAGGCACCTTACTAGACAAAGTATAGTTACTCATATGAACACCTTTTCTTATTGTTCTTTTTCAGTTTTCTTCTTGGCTTCATTGGGACTGTACAACTGCACGAAGGACATGCAGCAGCATTTGGGTTGAATTGTGACTCAATAACACAAGTGTTCACTAGTTAGGGCAACTTCTAGTTAGATTTACAAAAAAAATCCCTAGTTGTTCATCAAGGCTTAATTAGCCATAATAATCAGGAATACAGGAACCAGAAATACACCAGCCAAAGCAATAAGTAGGCAAAATACTTTGTAGGGTATCTGTCCGTTATCCAAATAATAAAACAAAAGGTCGGGGTCTATGTGCATTTTACAATTTAGGAAGTACTAACCTCCTCTTTTCACTGTCAGAGCTACCCTCTTTGATGCCAAAAGCAATATAATTAACACTTATGTCATCTGACAAGGACCAATTTCCTGTCAAGGGATTGTACACAAAGCCTGCCATTTCTTGCACCTATACATACAACCAAAAAAAGAAAAAAGAAAAAGTTAATGGAATAAAAAGTAAAAGTATGATTTATAGACAGGTAAAAAACTCTTAGAAGTTCTACAAATTCACATTTGAGAAACTACAATTCACATCTAGCCATAGTTGCAGTCCTATCTAACTTTGGGCTCCATTTCAAATCTCGCATGAAATGTTATAAAGATATAAGGAAATTTTCTGGTCTATTGCACTAAGTCTCAATTTTGAAGAAACATGGCTTACACAATACAATGTCAACATTTAGTACTGTCATATAGCATATTCTTTGTTTTCTTCCCAAATACAGAAGTTTTTGAGTTTTTTATGGAAACAAAGGAACTATTTGTAAAACTTGAGAAAAAAGAGACAAGAACATTTACCGAGACAGAAGCTCTCTGAAGTATTAAGGCTAATTCTTCTGGAGTTACAAATTTAGACCACTCATGGGTCCCTTTTGGGAGCTAAAAAATACATACAAAATAAATTAATCCATAAGAGAGTTAAATATATTCTGGTACTAAAGAATGATACTTGCATTATACATTGGAAATGATACTTTCTCAGCTCGTTACATTCAAAAGGTGTCATTTAAAGCCAAGCAAACAAGAAGTATATCCCTAAATATATAAGGGGAATAACACAAACTAGAATCTCCTTTCTACCTCATTTGCATTAAGACATAAACATGGAGGCAATTAGGGCACCTCTTGAAGAAAGCAGAGAATTCACGAGCACAGGGGATATTAGTCATGTTTTTTCCCAAGTAGGAATGATAAAAATCGTTTCTTGTTTTACAGTGGGTTGTTTAACATTTTTCAAATTTAGCAGGGTTACACATGAAAATACAGGTAAAGGCCTCAAGAACAAACCCAATTGAGAATGTATTCAGCAGCAACAATTGTTGTAGCATATGCCCTCATGGTACGGTTGATGGTTGAAATTATCACTGCACCCCCGGGAACTGAAAGTGCAGCAAGCGATTTACAGAAGTCTAATGGGTCTGCAACATGCTCTATCACCTGTAATATATAAAGAAAAAAAAAAAAAAAACTATTTTATTAGTTCTAATTGATTTTCAAATAACTTAGAATTATTGTTTTATTTGTTTGACTTTCCTAATTAACATGATGATTATACTTTAAATTTTCAAAGTTGCTTTCCAAATTTTTAACCGTGCAAAACCACAAAATATTATCTAAAACTGTCAAAACACCTCCAGAGCACCAAAAGAGGTTCAAATAGATCCACCAATTAAGCAAAAGAACCAAATTTCATATTTGATTTTTCATTTTACAAATTGTCAATCAAAAGTCAAAATAAGAAACACGGTCCTCCTGGTATATGTCTGTTAAGATACAAGCATCACACATGCAAGATCAATTTTGCTTCTCTGCCAATCAAAATATCTACTGCTAACTTATTCTAGTAAGTTTGAGAAATAATTTGCACAAAAGGTCCCGGTAACAACTTGGTTGTATACTCCACCTTTAGAGACCCAATCGTAATTGCTCGAATCAATAAGCACTAACAAAAAGTAAAGGGTAAACAGAAGAGGATATCTTGAAGAGAGGAGATACCTCAAGAGAGATGACAGCATCGAATTTCTGGTTCTCCCTGACCAAATCCTCTACATAGGTAAGGCCCAATTATTTCTTACTGCTTTATAGTAGAATATATAATAAAAGGCATTTGTGCATGTGTGAAACAAAAAAGAAATTACCAGCTGTCGTGCAGGTATAATTGATTGATGAGGTCAATGGATCAGATGCCTATTTTAGCACAAAATGCACCAGCAAAAAAACAAAAAACAAAAAACAAAAAACACGAGTCATAAAACCAAATACCAAGGAGTCAAGGACCCGCTAGATAAATATATATATAGCAGGAATAATCAAATTAATTTTGATGCAAAGCTAATAGACAGCCTCCATGAAAATAGTACAAGCATCACAAATATTTATCCCTCGAATATCTGTATCGGGTTCAAGGCAAAGGCAAATTATACCTGATTCTGGTACTAGTACAAGCCGGCTAGTAAGTAAAACCCTGAGCAATAAAATTTAGACCATCTTATAAGTAAAACCCTGAGAAAAGGTAAATTTACATTACAGCATGAACTCTTGCAATATTAATGTTCTTCTCCACAGCATCAATGCCAGTGACATCTGCCCCCAACCGTGCCAGAGGCTGTTGAAACAAAACATGTAAACAAAAATGAGAGAGCGAGCGAGAGAGAGAGAGATTTCTGATAAATGTAAAAGAGATAAATAACACCTCTGAGAGAATACCGCCTCCACAACCAACATCTAATATTTTAAGGCCTTCAAAAGGTCTTGGTGAATATGGATCTGTCCTGCAATATCATAAACCAAAGAATAAGGTCTTTCATTCTATCTCAGTTAAGTTTGCACGGTGCTTAATTGAGATTTCCAGAAGGATTCTGGCTGAAATACTTAGTTTGTTCACTCAGTAATCTGGACTTGCTAATATATAATTTGAAGCCAATGAAGATATGCTAAAGGGTCAAACTGGAATTGACAAAAATTACAACAATACAATCAAACTTTGCTACAGAACTACCTGAAATGTCTGCACAGAGTGGAGCGGATAAAAGAAACTCGAGTTGGGTTCATCAAATGCAATGGTTTGAATGGGCCTTCTGGATCCCACCTGGTTACAAGTTAAATTTTAGTCAATAGAGGTTACATATATGCCATTTGTACTAACTATTCAGGTCATGGAATTAAAAGATATTCAGATCCTTTCGATATATGCAAAGATATTATTCTTTCCATCCAGTTCAGATAAATTACACTGTCATATGATATTTTGGGGGCACTACTAAACTATCAAGTTTTGGGTGTAGTGTCACATGAATTAGCTCTACTGCGAATTCTACAATCTAATTAACTGATGTGCTATCTGAAATTTATCCGTATGAGCATACAACAGTACTTTTTACACTGATCTTTACATAAATACCCCTCCAAAACATAATCCTTTCACATTTCGTAAAATAAATTAAGAGTAAAATAAATAAAAAAAATCGACCATGTTTCAGCGATGGCAGCGAATTTAGCGACTTCAATTGGGTTCAGAGAGGACTTGAATCCGTTTCTTTCTTCAGCAGCAGCGTCTCGGATGGGGTTTTTTGTTGTAGGATCGGACGCAGGGGAGTAAGATCTCAGTGATAGCAGAGCTGGAATTAGAGGGCGTGAGACAGAGTTCGGATTCGGGTTTCTCAGCAGGTAGGGATGGAGAAGTGATCGGGAGAGGGATCGATGGGACCGGAGAAATGATCTCATGGCCATGGTACACGGAGCAAAGCGGTGGAGAGGCAGTAGCCGCTAGGGGTTTGACCGAGACTGTGTTTCTGGGGGTTTGGATTTTTTATGTTCAACCCAAATGGATTTATTACGGGTTCTAATGAAGTTTATTACAGTATCGGATCTGTTTTTGTGATATCGGTAATATCAGGTACAATTTGTTAGTTTTGAAATTGATTATTTCTCATAATCTGGGATTGAATCAGGATCGATATGATCTTGATATTCAAACCAAAATTAGCATGCTTATTGGTTCAGGACAAACCTGGTTCTAACTATTCCTGTTCAGAATGATGGAATATAACAGGTACTGTATAACTAGACCATTAGTTTTCTTAGGGGTGAATACAAGGTAATTGAACTCTTTGTGGAGATTAACTGAGTCCAGCGTCTCAACCCCCCTTGTGAGGTTAATCCGTGCTACTCGGGGTTATGTGTCAACCTCCTCAAGTCCAGTGTCCCAACCCCCTTTCTAGATTAACATGCCTAAAAGTAGTCAGGAGGGCCAATGGTCTACTAGTCAGCCCTCCTGTCGATCCCGCCCTTTGCAGATTGACATGCCTAAGAGTAGTCAAGCCCCAGTTCAGAGAGCCCGACCGTCGGTCCCGACCCAAGCCCAACCAAATTGCTAGTAGTAGTTGGACCATTCATTGGGGCCAGCCTTGTGATCTGGATGAAACCAAGGAGACGATGGATCCGGAAATACAAAAGGTAGAGGAAAATTAGGGGGATGTTGATCATGATTGCATGAGCAATCAAAGTGACCAGGAAGATACCAGGCCTGTGCTCAAGCAGAGAAAAAATATTCAAGGTTGATAAAGGATTTCGAATAATGGGTCGCTGGGTTGAGCACCCAATTGCAGCTTTCAATGACCTATCAGGATTTTAGGAAACAAATGTGGGGATGTTTGGTAGACATGCAGAATTTGAGAATGAATTGTCAAATGAACAAACTTATGATTCAAATGAGGAAATGAAATATGCAATTTACAAGTTTCACATTCTTTGTAATAAAGAGATTGAAAATACACACAGCGACAAACAACGCATTAGGTTCAAGTGCATGGGATCCTAGATATGCTTGGTACATATTAGCAAGGGCCACTGGTTTTGGTACACAATGGAAAGTATCCAGGTGCCCAACAAAACATATTTGTCATGCGAATGCTACAAGAATAGATCATGCACAGTTGACGGCTGCTATGGTTGCCGATTGCATCATTGCGCATATGAGAAATGATGTGGATTTGAGTATCAATTCTATCAAAATCGCGGTTGCACAAACATACAACGGTCAGGTACCGGCATACAACAAAGTATGGCATGAAATGGAGTTGGCAATTGTCACCAATTTGGTAGTTGGGAGGGATCATACGTGCTTATAATCCCCTTGTTGGAGGCAATTAAGCGAAAAAACCCATGTATCATATTATTTGTAATATTTCAACAACATTGACAGCAAAAAATGTGAAACTAAATAATTTGTTTTATTGACAGGTACATTGTTTGATGTGACCTCATATCCAACTGGTGAACCTGGATCTTACAGGTACTTTTATAGGCAGCTTGGGCATTTGGACCGTGCATAGAGGCTTTTCAACACCTGAGACCTGTCATCATTGTTAATGCATGTTTCTTATCAGGCCGATACAAAGGTAATAAAAATCGAAATTGATATGTCATTTCATTTATTCAAATGTAGTCAAAATTGATATATCATTTTTTTATTCACCTTTTTTTATGGTTTAATACAGGTAAAATGTTGATTGCAGCCGGGTACGATGCAGAAAATCAGCTTCTCCCGTTGGTTTTTTCTTTAGTAGATACGGAGAATTTTAACGATTGTGTATGGTTCATGCAATAGTTGATGTGCAATGTAATTCACCCAAGTTTGTGTATGTCATCGCTAATAGGGGCAAGGGCATAAAAAAGTGTTTAGACAAGATGATCTGGTATGGAATGAGGAAGACAATGATGAGTGCTTTCATCGTCTTTGTGCTACTCACATAGCAGAAAACATAAAAAAAAAAACCATTGCAATGACGAGGCAATCAAGTACTTCAGGATATGTGTGGCGAAGAGGAAGATGAAGAGAGATGAGCAAGAAATGCAAGCAATGGGGGATATATGTGACCGTGCTCTGAATTGGTTGGATGGTGTGGATAAGTATCTGGATCAAGATGAGAACGAGTATCCAAAACCATAGAAGATATTACAAGCGCTGAATGGAGGTTACTGTTGGAAAATTATGATTACAAATGGATTCGAGTCGCTCAATAATGTCTTCAGGTCATCTCGTAAGTTGCCGGTAACAGCAATAATTAATGACACATTTTATAAATGCCCAGCAATGATTTGCTTAAAGGAGGGCAAAAGCAGAATCTGAAGCAAACCAGGGTCAATAGTTCTTATGTCGTGTGCACAAGGTATTTTATTTTCATTAAATTATTATATTTTTTGAATTTTAAATTATTCTATTTTCATTCAATTATTTTAAAACATTAATATCATCAATTTTTCGTAGTTGATTAACAAACGGTGCGAGAGGTCACAATCTATGACAATGCTCGGTGGGCAACTGGAACGAGTTTGAGGTAACATTCACACAAGAGAGAGTTAAAGCATACATGTCTGACACTTCTGGCCAGTTTACCAAGGCGAATTATAAATACATGGTGGTAATCACGGATGAGAACACGGCTACATGCACATGCCAGAAGTCACAATTAGACAGAATACCGTGTTCTCATGTTCTGGCTATTGTTCGAGCAATAATCTTTTTTGTCTATTTGACTAATTTGCAAAAATATACAATTATTGAATTTTACGATGTCTTCTATTTTTTGAAAGATATGTAAGTTCAAGTCAAATGGAATTGCATTATGAAATACTTGGATTGAAGAAATCATGAAGACACTTATCAAGAATACAAATTGTAAAATCAGAAGTTTGGTAAAGTATGTTTGAGACTGTTTAAACAGGGATCAAATGTTGGTAACGTTGTAAAACATTGTAACGTTTTATGCCTGTCAGAAACGCTGAAGCAACAATTTGATCAAACTCAGAAAAACGTTAAAATATTGCAACGTTTTAGGACTGATAGAACTGCTGAAGCACAACTGTGCAGTATTAACTTGAAACGTTGTAACGTTTTAGGAATGTCAGAACGTTAAGTACAGCTGTATCAAATTCAAAATTTAGGTTACAAACGTTGTAACGTTTGAAAAATGTTATAATGTTTTACTGTTTGTCATAAAATTAAAACCCTAAATCGCATTTTGAACTAAAACGTTGGTAACGTTTTAGGTCAAACAACTCATTTTTGAGCTGACTCTATAAATAGAACTTTGGGCTTTCTTTCCAAAGTATCTTAGTCGACCTTAAACTTCTAAAAATCAATTTTATGAGAGCTTAGCTTACTCCATTATTGTAAGAGTTTAAAACTTCAAAATTTCTCAAACAACCTCAAACTCACTTCACAAATCTTGAGTTAGATTAGATTAGGGTGATCTATTGAGTGTTTCTCTTGAATAGCTTGAACTAAGAGACCTTGCTCTCATCTCTCTGAGTTGGCCATTTGACTTCCTGCTTAGTGTGTATGGGCTCAACGGTTCACAAGTTATAATCCTTTCGTATTGGGTAATAGAAAGACGCACCACTTGAGGTTGCGAAGCCCCGGAGACGTAGTCCTTTATTTTGTCAAACTCCGTTAACATCTCGTGTGTCAAATTTCTCTAAACTCATATATTTACTTTTAATTGCGATTTAATTTCAGTTTTTGAGCAATTTAGAGGTGCACTTAGTGTAACACTGGCAATGTGCCGTCTCCGAGGCATCGACCCTGGCAAGTTCGTACATTACTCCTACCACATCCAGACACTAATCAACACATGGATTGATGAATGGCATGTGTATGACAATCAGTCTGATTGGCCAGAAAACAAAGGCCCAACCCTTGTTCCAAATGACAAAAATATTACTTTAGGTCAAAGGCGAATCAATAGGATTCCGATGTGGCTTGATTTACTACATAATAGAAGGATAGGACATCAGGCTGGCCGAGATAAACATAAACAACAAAACAAAGCTGCTCGAGATGCACAAGGTAAACTCATATTTTTAAATTTAATTCCAACTTAAAAAAAAAATACTAACAATACATTTTTGTTTGTTAATTTTTAGGTTAAGAGGCAAGTACTGTATTTTTATCTAGTAGTCAATTTTATGTTGTGATTACCAGCTTGTTTGTTGTTGTATTTTGAACAATTATTATTTAGGCAAGCAATGTATTTTTATCTAGTAGTCAATTTTTATTGTATTTTGTTACCAGTGGCATGTGACAAAAGGTCATACTTCTGTTCACATAGAGGGTCTTTTGCACTCGCTCTCTCTCTTCTTGTTATGCGTGAAAAAGTGAAACAGGCTTAAAATAGGGATTTTTTTTCTAAGATTGGTTTACAGTTTTTGAATAAAAACTAGTTAATTAATATGGTTTTTCCGGTTCAACTCCAGAAGTGATATTTCAACCGAATCGAATTGAATCAAACCAAACTGAACATGTGGCCGATTTCAGTTTTTTTGGTCCAACCAGCCGGTCCAATCTGATTTCGATAATTAGTCAACCATGATCTGTATGGATGACTAATAAGTAAAATGTCTTGCTGGCATAGGATCTGTATGTACGGCTAATAATTAACACGTATAAGCATTAAGTTTTGTTGATTCTATTAATACATTGATCTCGTTATCAATTCAATTTTGGTGAGAACACTTTTAAACTACATTTTTCTTCTTTATAAGGAGACATTTTAGACCAATTTCTCAATTGTCTTGCACTGAAATCATCATTCGCAGATAAAGATGAGTTTTCTATATTTTCTCCTATTTCTCTCTCTTGCTTATTCAACACCAAATTTTCTAATCTCATGCTATTTTTTTCTTCTCAATATTTTGAAAATAGGCAGCATATTTTTATCTGTATCAGTTTTAGTCTCATTTTTATCTTTTACCAAACTGTTAATTCAAATTTAATAAAATAAACACATCTTAAAAAAATACCAGGACCGCCAAAAATTCTAGTAGCCCTAAAAAGAATAATTACCAAAAAAAAAAGCCGGGCTGCGAAAATTCGTGGTGACCTGGACATATTTAAACATATAAAAAAGTTTGAATATTTTTATTATTTTTATTATTTATGGACATTAATAGAAAATCTGCATCACCTTGAGTTGTCTCATAAAAAATAAAAAATAATAAAAAATCTGATTTTTAGATCCAATTAGTCCGTTTGTTGTCAGTCTAGCTAGTTGTTCGTATTTCTTCAATTAAAACAAGAATTCGTATCATCCGCATTAACTCAGAACTTGAATTAATGCAGAATGAACCCGGATCCATCCAATTCGTATTTGCATGAATATTAAAGAGATTGTATGCATTTTACCTCAGATTAGATTGTATGCATTTTACATCCAAACCTTGTCCGTTGTTTATATAGCTAGGAACTAGCTTATTCCGACAATATTCGATTAGAGTCTAGCTTATTCCGAGTAATTTTTTTAGAAATATATTTACATCTCATAGCTAGGTGATTTCAATTTTCAAGTACCAATTACGTCCGTAGTTGACAAATTGAAAATGGGGCATGATTGGTGCTCACTCACGTACAGCTCAATTGCTCCACACGACACACCTCATCTTGGATTTTGAACTATGCTTACCTAATAGCATAGTAACACGGTACGGATTTAATTCGCGAATTAATCGTTTCTGAGACTTCAGAGGATTAATTCGCGTTTAATAAGGTGATTCGCGAATTATTCACGAATTCTACGAATTTTACGAATTAATCGCGTTTTGTTCGGAAAAATTCGTTGCTCCGTCATTTATCATCCTAAATCATACCGCGAAATCTTTCTCCAGGAAGGAAGAAAAGGAGAAAGCACGGGAGATGTGGGCCTTGCTGTCAGTGAGAGAAGAGAGGAGGGATCAGGTGTGGGGTGCGCCACACAGAGATAGAAGAAAGGGAGAGGGAGGTCTTGCCACTTGCGCGAAACAGAAAGGAAGACGAAGAGAGGGAAAGGTTTGGCGGACCCGAACCCTAAGTTAAATGGGGTTTAATCCCCTTTTCTCTCCTTTTTTATTTAAAATCGATGCTTTAAATGCCTTCAAGATTCGTGCTAGGATGAGATCAGATGATCCAGTTAATTCAGCGTTTAAATTGTCTCAATAGTTTGATTCAAGGATACATTCTTCTTATAACTTCGAGTCAGAGATTCGTAATATTTTTATAATGTTACACGGATATTATCAAGTATTTATAATTTGGTTTTAGAATTCAAATAATTCGATATTATATAATATATATATATATATATATAGGAATATGCTAGCATGCTATGCATAGCATAGAACCCTTCCGTGCAACGGCTCGGATTTCGAGTTTTTAAAATCTTAACGGTCGATCCGAACCGTTCATCTTGTTCTCCATATTAATATGTGTTTGGAGACCAAATTTTACATTTTTTAGAATTTTTTTACTATTTTTTTAGATTTATTGAAAATCACTGTTTTCAGCAAATCTGGACCATAACAAAAACAGCGATTTTCAATAAATCTAAAAAAATAGTAAAAAAATTCAAAAAAATATAAAATTTGGTCTCCAAACGCATATTAATATGGAGAACAAGATGAACGGTTCGGATCGACCGTTAGGGCTTTGAAAACTCGAAATCCAAGCCGTTGCACGGAGGGGTTCTATGCTATGCATAGCACGCTAGCATGTTCCTATATATATATATATATATATATATATATATATGAGGAGGGATCAAGTTACAATATTTTTTGAGTTACAACAAGTTACAACAAGCTTTTTTTTAAATTTGAAAGTCCAAATCGTCGATCCAAACCGTTAGATGTGATCTCTACAATAAAATGTGCTTGGAGACCAAATTTTATATTTTTTGGAATTTTTTTACTATTTATTAAGATGGGTACAAAATTCAATGGTTTAAATTTGACTAGTTTTTGTACCCATCTTAATAAATAGTAAAAAATTTCCAAAAAATGTAAAATTTGGTCTCCAAGCACATTTTATTGTAGAGATCATATCTAACGGTTTGGATCGACGATTTGAACTTTCAAATTAAAAAAAAAAAACTTTTTGTAACTTGTTGTAACTCAAAAAATATTGTAACTTGATCCCTCCTCTATATATATATATATATATATATATATATATATATATATATATATATATAGAGAGTTGGGTTATGGTGCATTGCAATGCATGGAAGAGTTTATGCTTTGGACCATAAATCTAAAATTCAAAATTCAAATGGACGATCCAAACTGTTTATCTTGTTCTCCATATTAATATGTGCTTGGAGACCAAATTTTACATTTTTCTGAATTTTTTTACTATTTATTAAGTATTTTACAAAATTGTTGATCCAACGGTGGCTGCTGATTTTACTGTTTTGTTAAGCCACCGTTGGATCAACAATTTTGTAAAATACTTAATAAATAGTAAAAAAATTCAGAAAAATGTAAAATTTGGTCTCCAAGCACATATTAATATGGAGAACAAGATGAACGGTTTGGATCGTCCATTTGAACTCGGAATTTTAGATTTATGGTCCAATGCACAAACCCCTCCATGCATTGCAATGCACCATAGCCCAACTCTCTCTCTCTCTCTATATATAGTAATGCTATCCTACTTCACGAATTAAACCGCCTGTTTTAATTCACGTTTCTGACCCTCCGATTTGCTTTAAAAATCGTGCTGATCGGATCTAAGATTTGCGGAAATGGACGTCTCCAGTACAGCCCCTTTACATCTCCTTGCCCAAATTAGAGGAACTGGACGTCTCCCATTAAACCCCAGGTGCTCCCCGACCCTCTCTTCCTCTCCTGGCGAAATTCTAAACCCTAGACGAGAGAGAGGGGCAGAGGCGACCCTCTCTTCCTCTCTTCCTCCCTCTCATCTCTCTCTCTCTCTCTCAGTCACTCAGTCACCCAGTACTTCCCTTCGCCTCTGACTTTCAACAACTCCTCCGACTGTCACCTCATGAATTTTGATTTCCCTTTTGTACAAAGGTTTGTTCTTTTTATTTTCTCAAATTTGTCAACAATTTGTTGGATTTTGTTATGAAAGCTTGGTGCTTTTCCTAGTAGTTTGTACAAATTTGGTTCTTTCTAGTTGATCCAATTTTCAAGGGATATTTGAATGGTAATTTTGCAGCACTACTTAGTAGGGTTTTGAATTTGTTTGTTTGACCCCTCATCTGGCATTTATTTTTCCTTGTATTATTTATGGGATGAGAATCCTTTTAATTCAGTGTTTGTAGCAGCTGAATTCAATTACTGGACTTGAGCAAACAAAAAAAGAAGAAGCATTCCATTAAAGAAAAGAAATGATGAAAGCATTGCATTAATTTGTTTGTTTCAATTAATGCACTGGGATACTAGAGGCAATTTAGTGTGTATAATTCTATCCAATTTTAACTAAACAATGTGGTGTTGCAAAAGAAAGGGCTTTCCAATCAGTACAACTCTAAAGGTTTCAACTTACCCCTCTCCTGCTGTTTATTGTGCCGAGGTTTTTTGTTGTATCGAAAATTGCTGATCTTGAGGGCATGGAGTTAGATGATAGGAACGTAGAAAAACACAGTCAGTACTCTTAGGACAGAGCTAACTGAAAAAAAGTCGAGTTCGCTAGTTTGAACTTTGACTAGATCTTTTGCTGGTGAAGAGAGTGGTGTTCAAACTTCAAAAGCTGGTAGAATTTTACTAATATGATGAGGTCGATTTATAAGACATGTTGTTGTTTTTTTTTATTTAAGCAAGTGAATAAGTGATAGACTATGTCATTTTGTTTGGAATATGCCTTGTTCTCTTCATTTTGTTAGACTATGTATTGTATTTTGTGTATTCAAGAAATTAAGGAGTGGCTTCTAAATTATTTTATGTACTATGCTTGTTAATTTAGTACGTATTGGTATTTGTACTGTCTTTTGTTTTTGCTTGGTGCAACAAATTCTTGTAGCAACAACATGACTTAGCAACTCTAATTTATTATTGCAACATGCTGTCTTCATCGTGTAAAGGTAAAGATATTTGATACTATAAGAAAAAGCAAGCATAAAAAAGAGACCATGTACCAAACATAAAAAAGAGCATAGATACTGTCATGTGGTTCATTCAAGCATTCAATTCGAAAATTTCACCACCGAAGCATCGCCAACCTTTTGACAAACAGCGATACTGTCATGTGGTTTAACAAGAAACAACACTTTCAGCTATTGTTTTAGAAGTACCAATAATCACACTTTCTCCCAAAAATATTTTTGTAATAATAATTAACACAAACAGCACAGGTGAAGAACTCATTATCCTAAAATGTTGCATTATTTCAAATCCCGTTAACATCCTGGCAACAAAAGTTATAAGAAAGCCTCTCTCACTGATTCTTTTGAGAACAGATAAACAAAGACCCAACAATAAAACAGAAGATAACTAACAGCCCCCACTATCCATATAAAACTAAGATATAATGACCAGATATATCATACATATCACATGTTATATGCAGATATATCCTCCATCTATTATTTTTTATTCACTTGGGAGGAAAGAAGATAGCGTCAGAGGTGCGTTTGGAGAGAAATAGCTGCTCTAATTTAGATGGGGTGCCAAATGAAGCCTCCAGTGCTTGAGGAGAAATTGCTTTCCAAACTGATGTCCTCCCGGCCAAGTGACTAAACACAGGGTGCATTTCCAAAATAATAATTATAGTTATATAATTAATGCATATAAAATACCAAATTGACCTAAAATGAGGAGTTTATATGAATTACTTTGGAGTAGTGATGATAGAGAACCACTCCATGCCCTCAGGATCAGCAATTTTTGATACAACAAAAAATCTCGGCACAATAAACAGCAGGCCAACTGATACCTTTGTCTCAACTCTCAAGCACCCGTTTCCCATCTATCCCCACCACCTGCACCCTCTCGTTTCCTTTCTACACATACGTCACCTGAAACCATCACAATTCCAATTTCAGATAAAACAATTAAAAATAAAATTTAACCTGATAGTTACGTACCAGTAGTGCCGTACCGTACTGAGAGAGAGAGAGAGAGACGAGAGCGAAAGAGAAGGAGAGGGGTCGGGTCGCCTCTCTCTCGCCTTTAGAGAGGGGAGATCGGCTGGCGTGAGGAAGAGAGGATCGCCTCTCTCTCGCCTTAGGTTTTCGCCAGAAGGAGAGGGGTTGGGTCGCGTCTGGGGTTTAATTGGAGACGTCCATTTCAGAAATTTGGCATGTTGAAATGCAAAGGGGGCTAACTGGAGATGTCCAGTTCCGCAGTTTTAACATCTCATCATCGCTGATTTACTCTATTTTTGAAGCAGATCGAAGGATTAGAAACGTGAATTAAAACATGCTAAGTAGGATAGCATTACTCTATATATATATATAGAGGAGGTAGGCTAATATGACATTGGTGTTATTTGAAACTAAATAACACCACATCTTAAACCCTTAGATTTGCTTTAAGATTCGTAATATTCGCTTTTACTGTTTAAGCACTTTATTTTGTACGAATTTTAAAGCAGATCTAAAGATTTAAGATGTGGTGCTATTTAGTTTCAAATAACACCAATGTCATATTAGCCTAACTCTATATATAGAGATGGGCTATGGTGCATTGCAATGCATAGGCCATGGTGTGCATTGGATCATAAATTAGCGATTCAAAGTCCAAATGACAGATCCAAACCGTTCATCTTGTTCTCCATATTAATATGTGCTTGGAGACCAAATTTTATATTTTTTGGAATTTTTTTACTATTTATTAAGCCACTTTGAAAATCGCTGATCCAACGGTAGCTTCTGATTTTACTGTTCCAAACAGTCACCGTTGGATCAGCGATTTTCAAAGTGGCTTAATAAATAGTAAAAAAATTCCAAAAAATGTAAAATTTGGTCTCCAAGCACATATTAATATGGAGAACAAGATGAACGGTTTGGATCGGTCATTTAGACTTTGAATCGGTGATTTATGGTCCAATGCACACCATGACCTATGCATTGCAATGCACCATAGCCCATCTCTCTCTCTCTATATATATATAATTTGATATTAAAATGAACAAAACAATCTCAATTTTTTTTACAACTTTAGTATTTTAGTATATTATTTGGTGTGTACATAAACGAATTATTCCCGAATTATACCAGAATTATACTAATTTGGTGTTTATAAAAACGAATTATTCCCGAATTATTTCCGAATTATACCCGAATCACAAATTTTTGACTCTGCCAAATCTTTTCCGAACTATTAAATTGTCACTATGCCTAGTAGAGGGAGAATATTAGAAAATTAGATTATGTTATCACCAAACTACCAAAAGTTGTCCACTGTGAATGATGAAAGGATTACAAATTTTATAATTCTTTTGTCTACTGTGATTTCCCTTTCGTCACATATCCACAGAAATAAATTTATGATGATCTATTTGCCAGTGCAAAGTAGTTATTAATTGGAGCAAACAAAAGGGACAGATAAAAAAAATTAAGAATGTGTTAAAACATTAATTATTACCATTTGAAAGAGAGAAGACAAGGCCTCGTCAGAAGAATATCAACTCAATTGTCTACATCAGAAGAAAATACTTTTTTTCAATGGATGGGCGAGAAATCCATTTAAATAATTCAGATTTAAACAAATCAGTCCAAATGTGTCTAAAGACTCTAAACTCATGGATTTATTTTTATGTTATTGGAAAGGAGCTGTAGCAATCTCTGACCATCCACTAATGCTTTCGTTTTTTTCGGAAGGGATCCGACTGTATCATGAATGGCTATAGTGGGTCTTGATTTGCAAAAATTTATTATCAATGGCCCAAAAGTGAAAAACATTTTCGAAACAATAATGGCCCAGAATCTGATAGGTCCACTGTACAAACGAATTTCTCGGCTCCCAGTAGGTCATACAGACAACTCGATTAATTGGAGAATCTTTAGTGGAAGTTGAACACGTGTGATAATTGTCAGTGCTGTAGATGATACTTTCAACGAATTGTAGGTGAACGCGACTCTGCCCCTTTTAGAGGAAAAAGAGCGATTTCTCTCCTGCTCCTACCCCATTTCGGTCTGTTTTTCTGTTGTCTTTTTTTTTGTCTGTATTTCTGTCTAGTTAATCTAACTACAGTTCAATTTCAATTAGGTTTTGTTTCTATTTTCTGTTCTTTTAGCTAGTTGCAACTTATTTTTACAAACATGGTAATTGTAATATTTACCCTTTCAATCAATGTACCTACGGATTTTTCCTAAAAAAAAAAAAAATCTAACTACAGTTTTTTATTCCACTTTGTTTCAATCAAGTGCTTTCATTCTAATATATCTGGCTATCACGTTTTTGCTCCACTTCACTACTCTCTCATCTCTCTGGAATCGGATTGACGTGTTATTTATTTGCTTGACCTCTCATATAATTTATTTTCTTTTTATATGTAAATAAGATACTTGTTTATATTTTGTTGACAGTAATGTTGTCTCTTATTCTCTTTTCTCCTATTTTTTTCTTCTTCTTTCATCTTCTTCGATGTGTATCTATCGGAATAAATCAGGGACAAATTTAATTTGAGCACGAATGTTTCCCTTGAAACCCCCGACTCACCTAGCTTCCAACATTACTGTTTGTGCTAACGACAATAAACTATGCATGCTTATTATCTACCAATTTAAGCATGCTAGCCTGAAGACTCATCTTCTCTAATTTGAGCATGGTTATATATATATATATATATATATAGGAATATGCTAGCATGCTATGCATAGCATAGAACCCCTCCATGCAACGGCTTGGATTTCGAGTTTTCAAAATTATAATGGTCGATCCGAACCGTTCAACTTGTTCTCCATATTAATATGTGTTTGGAGACCAAATTTTATATTTTTTGGAATTTTTTTACTATTTCTTTAAATTTATTGAAAATTGCTGTTTTCAGCAAATCTGTACCATAAAAAAACAGCGATTTTCAATAAATCTAAAGAAATAGTAAAAAAATTCCAAAAAATGTAAAATTTGGTCTCCAAACACATATTAATATGGAGAACAAGATGAATGGTTCGGATCGACCATTAGGATTTTGAAAACTCAAAATCCAAGCTGTTGCATAGAGGGTTCTATGCTATGCATAGCACGCTAGCATGTTCCTATATATATATATATATATATATATATATATATAGGACTTGGTTATGGTGTTATGGGTAGCTAAGAGGCCTCCCGTGCTACGGCTCAATATTCGACTTTTCAAAATTCTAACGGTCGATCCGAACCGTTTATCTTATTCTCCATATTAATATGTGCTTGGAGACCAAATTTTACATTTTTTGGAAATTTTTTACTATTTTTTTAGATTTATTGAAAATCGCTATTTTTCAGACAAATCTGGACCATAAAAAACAGCGATATTCAATAAATCTAAAAAAATAGTAAAAAATTTCCAAAAAATGTAAAATTTGGTCTCCAAACACATATTAATATGCAGAACAAGATGAATAGTTCGGATCGACCGTTAGGATTTTGAAAAGTCGAATATTAAGCCGTAGCATGAGAGGCCTCTTAGCTACCCATAGCATATTAGCCAAATCCTATATATATATATATGAGTAGAACTAGGGTTCTCTTAAGCTCAGCAGAGTTTTGGTGAGCTTAACTCTAAAACTCATCAAATCGATTTCAAATAATGAATCCGAACCGTTGAAACCCACCTACCTTACGTGTGATGCATCTACATGTGAAATTTTTAAACATTTGAATTAATTTAGTAAAAAGTCAAGCAGTCAAAATTAGAAGGTTAATAAATTAATTTTAGTGTATTCATTTTTTTAATGTTTTTTGACCGCTTGACTTTATACTAAATTAATTCGAATGTTTAAAAATTTCACATGTAAATACATCACACGTAAGGTAGGCGGGTTTCAACGATTCGGATCCGTCATTTGAAATCGATTTGATAAGTTTTAGAGTTAAGCTCACCAAAACTCTGGTGAGCTTAAGAACACCCTAGTTCTACTATATATATATATTCTTTTTTTTTTGTCTAGATTTGTACAAGGAGGTTTAGTTGTAATGTTTTACGTACTATGAGTGTTTTTTTTTTTTTTTTCTTGTCTAAAGTGTTTCAATTGCTAAACTTCTTTGTGAACTAAACTTTAAGATTTATAAGATTAGTTTCAATTGTTAAAATTCTTCTACCTTACGAGTAATGTATCTAGATACAAAAAAATTAAAAATTATTTTATATAGAGACAAGTGGTCATTCAAAAAATGAATGCATTAAAATTAATTTATAAACTTTTAGTGGTCAAACTTTAAAATTTTTACATGTAAACTCTAAGATTTCAATAGTTTGGATTTGTTGTTTCAAGCCAATCCAATAAGTTTAGAATTGAGTTTACAAAGAAATTTGATAAACTTGGGAACATTGTAGTTCTAATATGTATGTATGTATGTATGTATGTATGTTTGTGTGTGTGTTTGTCTCAAAAATAAATTTATCTAACAATTTTTTGAGGATTTCAAATCTTGTACAATTGAATTTGTTAGATAAATTTATTTTATGAGGATTTCAAATCTTGTACAATTTAATTTGTCTTGATTTGCAAAAATTTATTATCAATGCAGAGGATACAAATTTCCTTTTTCCTACCTCGGATTCTCTTCGGTACAATGTCCTAAAAAATACTTAGGTGAATCCCATGTATACTGTATTTAGAAATAACTAGATGGGTTCTACGTTTGATAGCTTTGAAAATACTCATGTGGGTCCTACATTCGCTGTCCTTGAAAATAACCAGATGGACCCCACATACGCTGCCCTTGAAAATAATCCAGACAAAAGTCAAGTGAGAAGCATTTCTATGCGCCCTTTTTCCAAGGATCGGCTCATGGGAAAAAAAGAAGAGTATTTCCGTGGAGGATATTTGCGACAGTAGTATTTCCAAGGATATCGCATGAAAATGACAATTTTATGACATTTTTCAAGGATAGACTCAGAGAACAAGTACTTTTTCTGCTCTTGCAAAAAACGAATATTCTAGTAGTGTAGTGAGTATGAATTTCTATTGGCTACTCATATTATAGTTGATTATTATATTGATATCAATTTAACTCGATCTATATAATAATAGGGGGGAATTTCATGTATACTCTTCAAAAACTTGGAAGTTACGTATTTCATCTTCTAAAATTCATAATATCATATTTACCCTTCTAAACTTCAAGAACTCACAAATATATCAATTTTTATGTCTTTTCTATTGAAACTCATTTTAAATTTATGAAGTAACCATGTTACTCTTTATTAAAAAAAATAAAAAATATATAGCATGTTTTAGAAAAATGTCAGTCTTCTAATTAAACGCAAATAGATCATTTCTCTACTTCTAACACTTACACAGTAACTTTTAGGTATATGCATGAGAAATAGAAGACTAACATTTTGCAAAAACATACTCTAAATATTTTTATTTTTTAATGAAGGATAAAATGGGTGCTTCATAAATTTAAATAGAAAATGCATAAAAATAGATAAATTTGTAAGTTCTTGAAGTTTAGGAGGGTAAATATGATATTATGAATTTTAGAGGGGAAATAATTAATTTCCAAGTTTTTGAGGGTATACATGAAATTTCCCCCAATAATTAACTGCGGTTCAAACTGTCATTATAAGTACCTAATACCCAAATTATTCAGACAAGCAGTTGGACTCATATTTCCTGATAATGATATACTTAAAAGTTGAGAGATTTGTTTTTCATTTTATCTCAAAAAAATAAAAATAATAATACTGCGCGCTGTATCTGGCGTGTATCTAGCTAATTTCTTTGTAATAAACTACGTATGAACATAATTTTACAGCTGATTTAGATCTTTTCAATTATTGTCCGAATTAACAGACACTAAATTGAACGAAATGGCTCTCTGATTTGGATTCCTGCATGGTGCACAGTAATTTTGCTGCTCCTGCCACAAAGAAGTCTCATAGTTTTGGAACTGTAACATGCAAAATACCATCCCTGCGAAAAAAATAAATAAATGAATAAATATTTAGGAGCATATCAAGTTCAAAAGAGAGATGTTTATACTGGTACTGAGCAAATTAACAGTATTACACCAGATAATAGCACAATCAATTGATATCCAAAATTAGGTATAGATCATGTAGATCATGAATGATATTTAATGGAGCAAATTAAATAGGTAAAACTTACATGAATTTAGCCGAGACTGCATCTTTGTTCACGTTATTTGGTAATGGCCATGTAAGCCGGTATGGTCCTTGTGTGATTTCTCGTCGTTGAACAGATGTACTCATACCAGTCATCGAGTTGACCATCGACCGGCGACCCATGACAGTCAAACTACATTTTATTGGATTAATCAATATCTACCCATATGATTGTTTGAACTTTGAAGTGATGCAATAATATGAAAAATTTGTAAAATTTTTTTTTAAGAAACAAACTAAAACTATAAATATAAATTTACATGAGAAAGAAAAATTGCATACTTGTTATCATCAACTTCCACTTGTATTTCAGAAATTTTCACACCAGCAAGCTCTACTGTGACAGCGTAAAAACGCCCCATATCAACTGCATCCATTCGTGGGGCCCACTCAAATTGTCCTGCTGTAAATTTGATTTCTGTTTTAGTTTGAGCTCCACAGAAATTTCAGTTTACCAGTTTCTGTTCATCTATATTTATTGCTAACACATAAAAATAGACACCATTGCCAACAAATTACAATAAAAATTTGAAAAAGAAATATAATCAAATTATGTGGTAGCTTAAAAAGTATTTACCATTGGGTAAAGATGGCATATCCATCTGGCAACTTCTAGAAAATCTAGGCGGATCCTTTCTTGAATTTTGAAATTGTGGAATATTTTGTGATTGTCTTGAAAACATAGGCTTTCTGAAAGTCTTTTGAGAAGAACAACTCTGAGAATTTTGAGGATTCTTTTCCTGAGTAGCACAACCTGCCTCAGGATTCTGAAAAGAAGAATAAGGATACTGGTAAATACAAAGTTCTTTGTAGATGCAAGTGTTTGCGACCAATATATATTAAAATTTAATAAACTAAAATGTCTATGTGATTGAAACCTTTAGCATATGGAAAGATAGATTATTGAATTGCTATATGCTTGTAAAAGAAAATTAAAACAAAGTTGACCAAAATAAAATAATTGCATAGAAATTGAGCTACCTGTCTCATTGATTGCTGTTTCATGTGATATGCTTGATAGGCAGATCCTTGGCGTGCAAATAGGAGTCTGTTATCACACCTTCCTCCAATTGAATTTAAAGTGCTGCTACAATTCTGAGGCAAATTCAAAATCAAATTAAAAGCAAATTCCATTTACTGCAAATTTATCTCATTTTCCATCAAAAAAAAAAAAAAATTTAAAACAAACAACAGGTGTAGCAAGCGTCACTGACAATATAGAAATGAATTTTGTAGGAAATCATGCAAAAATTGCTTATTAAATCGTTGATATCTCTGAAATTGAAACAACAGATGAAGGCGCTTACCATGGGAAACAGATGTAGGGAGGAGAGTTCCTCGGCAGCTGCCAAGTGTCCCAAGATGAGAGAAATCCTCCTGGTTGCTGCTTGCTGTTCCATCCTGCGTATGGGATCCTAAACCTTGATGAACTTGAGATTTCACACCTCTCTCTCTCTTCCCTTTTTTTTTGGGAGAGAAAAGCGTCTTTTGTATTTAAACAGAAGAAGGCCGTTAGATATTTTTGGCGGGTTTGTGGCTATTGCGAAAAGAGCACCTGAGATTTTTTTTTCTTGCATCGACTGAAAAGTACCTCGGTTGGAGATAAGGTATTTGCGAAAGAAAAAAAAAAAAAAAGATATTTATCGGTGAGACTGAAAATTGAGACATGAAATATCATAAGAGATTATAGATAATTAATTAATTATCAACTTGAAAATTATTGTATATTGCGGACAAAATATCTCGTTTTGGAATTACATGTTAGTAAGAGGGAAAATATAGCATGCAAGGAAAAAAACATGAAATGTAAAAGTGGTTGTCGTATTGTAATATCCTCTATGAAAAAAGAAAAAGATATATCCTTACATGTTGGCAAGAGGGAAAATAGACACGTAAAAGATTCTTAATTGTGCTTGAAAAAAGATATATCCTTCTAATTATCCAACATATTGTAATATTTTTTTCTGACAAGTAAAAGTGATTGTAGTATTGTAAGATTGAGTCTATGGTATTATGCATATGCTTTGTAATACAAATTAATATTTTTATTTTCAAAATTAATATTGATGATTTAAAATGTTTAACATGATTCTCATATGAATATATATTTATAGATTGAATTTTATATATTTTAAATTTATTTACTATTTTTTTAAGATAGGTAGAAAATTACTTGATCTGAAAATTCTTAACCATTCAAAAAAAGTGATTTTTTACATATCTTAAAAGATAGTAAAATAATTCTAAAATATATGAAATTCAGTATGCAAGTATATATTTATATGAAAATTATGGTTAATAGTTTGAATCGACGGTTAGAATTTTCAAAATAAAAATATGAATCCATATTATAAACCAAATAATGTTATGCATAGTACCATAGACTCACTCGTATTGTAATGTCCTCTATGATATAAAATTTTTTTAAAAATAATAATAAATATTTTTTTCTTCTCTAATGGAAATGCTTTACATTGCCGAGTAATAAAAGTGAATGTATCATTTTTTTAAAGAGTAAATTTCACCTGAGGTTACTAAACTTTACGAATTAGTCACTCAACTTTGATTTGTCATGATCTAAGTCACTTAACTTTTATTTATTCCAAATTGGTCATTCTATAACTTTTTCGTCAAAATCGCTAACGGAATATGCCCATTTCATCCAAAACGCTAACGGAATATGTTCATTCCATTCAAAATTCTAATGGAATGAGAATATTTCATTAAAATTGTGGATGGAAAAGTTATGGAGTGACTAATTTTAGACAAATGGAAAGTTGAGTGACTTAATTGGGAAAAATTAAAATTGAGTGACTAATTCGTGACAAGGTACAAAATTTAGTGACCTTTGGGGGAATTTATCATTTTTTTAATATTATCATACTACCGGAAGTAGGGGTGAAAACGTTATGGACAATATCTTATTCGTATTCAATTTGTATTTAAAAACTTAGATGTGAATATCTGATATCCAAATATCTACGTGGATAAGGATATTGATATGGTTTTATGTTTCAATTATCTGTATCTGAATAATAAATATATACCTTATATTTTAATATATATTATTAAAAATATATGTTATTCACCATTATAATTATATAAATATTACAAACTTTAATATTTTTTATATTATTTTAATAAATATTCCATCTAATCCGGATCATAAATATTCAATCTGAGCCAGATCTATATTCGTATTTGTATCCGAAAAATGAAAAAAAAAAAAAGAAAGATATAGATATGGTTTTATCACTATTCGCTCTATTTTCAGCTCTAACCAGAAGAATTTTGTGTACTTGAAAATAAAATTTAAATAGATTAACATAAAGTAATTCAAATTGAAAATTTTAACAAAAATACAAGGAGAAAATTTTAAAATTTTGAAAGGTTAGATCGACCAAAGTCACTTTAAAACTTCAACCATTAACTTAATAAATATTTTATTTTACGGAATCACTTTTTTTTTTCTGTAACCTTTTCTTGTGCATTCATTCGCATATCTGAAGTCGGGTTAGTGCAGATTTAAATCCGTCGCGGATAAGGTTCCATAAAAGTTCTTCGGACAAAACTTGATACCAAAAAAAGAAAAAAAAAATTAAAAGAAAAAAGGAAAGAGTGAGATGAATAGACAAGCGGATAATAAATGAATAAAATATATTTTTCTCATTTCTATATGATCTAATAGTAATCTTTTTAAATGTCTTCATCATACATCTATTTTTTTAAACTTTAATAACTCAAAATTTAAAATTTAAAAGTCAAAATAAAACCGTTGGATATGATCTACGTCATTTTATTTATGCACGTATAAAAAATTATGACATTTCAATTTTCTTTTGATTGTCATCAAGAACTTGTAAAAAATGCATTAATGTGGATGATTTCTAGACGTTGATTTTTGAACTTATAGATTAACATAAAAATAAAATTGAAATGTGATAATTTTTTATGAGCAGATAGAGAAAATAACATAGATCACATCTAACGGTTTTATTTTGACTTTTAAGTTTTAAATTTTGAATTATTAAAGTTTAAAAAAATAAAGGCATTTGAACCCTCGTCTAGTAATAATAGATAGATAGAGTTTAAGAAGGGAACAAGCTACATAGTGACCTATAAATAGAAAGATCCAATGGGTCATGAATTGGGGCCCAATTTTGTGATGAGCAAAAAGAGCAATACTTTTAGGCCTGTGATTAGAAATAAAAACATCACGTGTCAAAAAGGAATTCACATCCTCTCCAATACCTGATAAGGGAATCTTTTACAATTACTAGATCTGGACCGTTCTTTTTTAATTGGCACGAATCTCAAAGTCAACTAATATTGCCCCCCGAATTCCAAATCGATTGAGATTTAATCTCAAATAGTAAAGTGAGGATAATATCATAAATTATCAATCTTTTTTTATTCAAAATATATTCAGCATTATGACATAATCTATCTTTTTTTATTTAAATTTCAAAATAACCTAGACATCATTGCATAATTAACTATCTTGATATATTCAAAATATTCAAACTACTGTATAATAAGCATCATTTTGTTACTTCTAGAAATATCTTATTATATTCAATCTAAGCCTTTATTTAAAACTCATATAAATTGAAAACAAAAAAAAGCTCATGTTGCATAGCGCATTGTAGCTTCCTTATTTTGATTTCGTTTGATGGATCTCTCATTAAATATTTAATAGTTTAATATAAAGCTTAGTATGTCAATTGAAAAAAAAAATTACGGTTAAAATCCAATGTAAGCCTTTATTTAAAGCTCATATAAATTGAAATAGTGCGTTATTATGCCATAGCTTAGCGTTTGGGGTCCAAAAATGCTATAGCGCATTATTTAGAACACTGGTAATAAGTCCCACGGAAGTGGCTTATTACAAGAAACCAGGAACAAATAATTAAGAGTGAGTTTATGTATTGTGCATATTACGGATTAATCCGTAATATGAATCAATATTTTCATTTTAAAAATCTTAACGATTAATCCGAACCGTTCAATATGATCTCCATATAAATATGTACTTGCAGACTGAATTTTATATTTTTTCTAGAATTTTTTTACTATTTTTTAAGACAGGTAGAAAAAAATGAAGTAATTATTTTACCTATCTTAAAAATTAGTAAGAAAATAGTAAAAAAAATATAAAATTGGTATGTAGGTAGAGAAGAGATCCACTTACATCAATTTTTGGTGACACCAAATTACACTCTGCATTTTCAAAGTCTAAATAGTCGATTCAAACCATATGGATATATTAAAACGTGCTTGTAGATTAAATTTTACATTTTTTTTGAATTTTTTATTTATTTATTAAGATTAGTACAAAAATTCATTGGTATAAAAATATTGATTTTGTAAAATACTTAATAAATAGTAAAAAAAAATCAAAAAAAAAATATATAATTTGATATGCAAGTACATTTAAATATATTAATCACATTGAATGGTTTAAATCGATTGTTTGGACTTTGAAATCTTAGAAAATGTAGAGTATAATATGATGTTACTAAAAAAGAGTGTAAGTGAATCCCTCCTCATGTAAGTATATATTTATATAAAAATTATATTGAATGGTTTGAATTGATTATTAGAATTTTAAAATTAAAAATATTAATTTATATTAGAAACTAAATCGTGATATGATATGCATAGTGCCATAGATTCACTCAATAATCAATATATTAGAATAAGAAATAAGTTTTCCTTGGAAAAAATTGGCCCCACTGACCGTGGTATTCTTATCTGGACCTACACCAGTCAGTGCACCGGGTCCACCACATTGTCACAAACACAAGTTAGTCATCATTCGACACTCATTCTATCCTATCGTAGACCACCACTGCTCCTAGGTAGCCACGTCATCCCTCTGGATTTTTTTTTTTTTTTTTTTTTAAGTGAAAGGCCCTTAGGCAGCACGTCATCCCCCTGTTAAATCTACCAATGAGAGGGAGATTCGATGCAGGGAAGCTACTTTTGGAAAAAGATGTATACTTACAAATTGGCGTTAATGAATACTAGTGATATTATGTGGATCTAAATTGATGACATTTTTGAAAGTTCACAAAAACCTGACTTATACTGTTATAAAATAATTTATAATATCAGAAGTGAAATATAGTTAGGTTTATGTTGTCGAGATGAGTTTATTTTTGTACACATCGATCATTAACTCTATGAAAAATTCAAATCCATGCAAGGAAATATTTTCATATTATACTAAATAACTTAATAATTTCATTACCACG
Organism: Carex pumila; assembly: GCA_033356055.1. Classification (NCBI taxonomy): domain Eukaryota; kingdom Viridiplantae; phylum Streptophyta; class Magnoliopsida; order Poales; family Cyperaceae; genus Carex; species Carex pumila. Next base: position 592,384 of record JARJHM010000048.1, on the reverse strand, counting down.
TTCAATGTCAATTAAACTAATTTTTTATTGTAATTTTATTTTTTAAACGTATGGATTGCTTGAAACTAGAGTATTTATACTCGGGCGGGTACGGGTACCCCGGGTATACCCGTCTCGGGTACGGGTATATCTCGGGTACGGGTATACTCGGGTACAAGAGTATTCGGGTACGGGTATGGCGGGTATAATTTTCAAAACCCATACCCTATCCGAGTTATACCCTTACCCGTGTATCCTAGACGGGTAAGGCGGGTACGGGTACGGGTAGGGCGGGTACGGGTATTTTTATTTTATTTTTATTTTTTTGCTGTTTTTTTTTCTGGTTTTTTTGTTTTTGTTTTTTTGTTGGTTTTTTTTCTGATTTTTTCTGGTTTTTTCTGGTTTTTTCTGGTTTTTTCTGGTTTTTTCTGTTTTTTTTCTGATTTTTTTGGGAGGAAAAATCAGAATTTTTGAATTTTGAAATGGATGAACAGTAACTCGGGTATACGGGTACTAGGGTACTCGGGTACGGGTTAAGTCGGGTACGGGTAAAATCGGGTAGGGTATAGTCGGGTATTGGTCTAAAAAAATGGGTCCGGTCCGGTTTTTACCCGTACCCGCGTACCCGAGTACCCGACCCATACCCGAGCTCGGGCACGGGTACCCCAGGCGGCGGGTACGGGCGGGTACGGGCGGGTATACCCGACCCGGGTAATATTAGAACTCTACTTGAAACTAAAATACATATTAATAATTAATGATTAAATTATTACTTGGTGCAATTTTGATCCTATACTTGCAGTATAATAATTTATGTTTTATCTATAATAAGGATGTGACATAAAAATTGTTCTTCACCCAGAAAACTATCATGTTTGTTTTATTTTCATGTTTTGGAGAACTGTTTTAATCACCACTCTTGCCAATTAACTATATATATATAATTAACTCAAATAAAAAACATGTAATTTTGAAAGAAAAATGAGATAACAAAAGAAAGGAAAAAAAAAAGGACAACTAGAACGCTACATTCAATCCTATACCATATCATTATAAGTTTAACATTCTACCTATGCATTAAAAAAATATTGTGACATTTTCCACATCATAAGTCACTCAACAGTGAACATGTCAAAATACCTAAATTATATGGCATACTTTAAATTCAACAAATCTTTTAAATTCTTCTACATTTTCCTTCTGGGACACAGATGCTAACTTATGTTATTGGCACAAAGAATCACATAATATCAGAGTATCAGCATTAGTTTTATATATATTTATTATTTTATTTTTTTTGACTTGAAACCCGTAGGCCAGTTTTATATTGTTCACAAGCGTGCAAGATGGTTGATTGACATCACATCACATATTGTACGCTTGTAAGCTTGTTGCTCAATTGACACGTCACTTGTAGCAATGGTGAGCTGCGATTGATATTTTCGGCCATGTAGATTTGCAATTTTTAATAGTTTGGATAATGTTTTTAAGTTTATCCCAGTCAGAAAACAGGTATTTTAATATTTTCAGAAAATGTCAGTTGTCAATTGACACGGAGTAAGTTATAGTTATCTACGGCGAACACAGAATATGATACGAAGTAGTGGGTAGCTGACATATGGGACCCATAAACCTTTTCTGTAAACTTCCTTTAAATGTATTTCTATTCACCTCTAATCACAATTCTGAGTGGTTCTCTCCTCAGTAGCGTAAAAGAAGTTTACCAATTTCATGATGTGTATATCTTTATTTAAATCTATAATCAACTATATATAAAATGTGAGCGCTTTATAATCGAAGAGATAGAGAGACAGAGAGAGAAACTATCTTTAATCGAAGAGAAAATAAAATAAAATAAAATAAAAAAGAGGAAGGAAAGAGTATAATAGTCCATAAATTAATTTTAGAGTATTAAATATTATTATTTTATTGTTTTGTATCTGTTTGTTTCATTATTTATTTTACTGTAGGTGAACTGTAGATCCATAATTAAAAATTAGATCTATAGATATATGTGACATATTATGGAGTTATACTGAACAAATATGTGAGTTCTTACTATTATAAACGAAGAATAAGCAATTATTGATTTTGAAAAGAACAATGAGTAATATTGAAATTTTTGAGGGGATACATGAAATTCCCCTTCTATTTTTATCTACATGGTGGGCTCTTATATCTATGTTGCTAATTGCTATATTATGATTAGTTGCACATCATCATCATTAGTGTTTATATCTACACAGCTAATTGTTAGTATCTATATATATGATTACTTTGTATAACTTCTCTTTTAGATGTTATTATAAAGAATCAACATCCAATATAACTAGTTTATAACATTTGACACAAGTACTTAAAAATGCAAGACTGAAATGACACCCAATATAGCTAGTATATACCCATTTTGATGTTATTATAAAGAATCAACATCTGATCTAATGACTAAAATAATACTATCTTTGTAAAATATAAATTTGAAATTTGAATGAGATTCTTTATAAATATTTTAAATTAAACGACATAATTCAATTTTTTTTGTCTAGAATGATAATATTATTTGTGGTCCCTCAAATCTATTCATGGGTCAATTTAATTTGAAGTAAGAATTACGTGGCAACTACACAAATACTAATAAGTAGCAACTAAGCACGCCTCCTGCGCATATAGGTCCTTTGTTTACACTCTAAATTAAATTTCTGAAAGTGACTTAAACTTTGTCAATATATCTCCTTTTGTCTTTAGTTCCCTTTGCCTCCACTAAACCTCTTTATAAACAAATCATAAACCAAGCTTTAAATTTCCTGGTTCCCTCCAATCCCCAAAATCTCCTCTCCGGCTCTCCCTCTTATAAAACACAAACTAATGGCCCGATTTTCAAACAGAGCAAAAATTGCTGTAATTATCTTCCTCTTTCTTCCTCCTTCCATATATGCAATAAGAATTCCAAATAGTATTGATCAAAGTTATGTTAGTGAGGGAAATGAGAGCAATAATGACGTGCTGCCTTTTGTCTCGGAAAATATAATCCGCCACGGTGGCGTTGCAAAAGTAATTGCGCGAATATTGGAGTCTGTGCCGAGCCCTGGAGTTGGCCATTAGTTTATATTGTTTGTTAATTTGTTGATAGTTGTGAAATTCCAGTTGGTTTATCTTTAGCTAGTGGTACTTTTTGTGTGTGAAAATTTCCTATTTATTTAAATCATGTTTTGGTATATAATCACTCGAGAGGGTCAAGTGTAAAATTTCCTTCTATTGTTTATAAACTAGTGTTTTAGAACTTCAGACTGATATGCACATATCTCCAGGTTAAATCAGGAGCAGTAGACTTTATAACTCGTAACCAGTATTTTGAAAAAAAAAAAAAAATACCAGTTGACCTGAGCAAGGCTCAACCAATTACCAGCATAGAGTTATATTATACCTACATACATAATGGTAAAACAATAGATTTGACTCTTTGGCACCTAAGACTCAACGAATGCATGCCCAAAATAATTGCAAGCCAATCATAGAGTTCTATTATAATTACTAGATTTACTCACAATAGGTTGATTAAACACTGAATATGATCTTCGAAGCTAAAATGGTTAGAATATCAAGCAAGACCTGCCATTTAAAAAAAAAAAAAAAAAAAACAAAAAAATAATGAGATTCTAGTCTGCCACAAGATCAGATATTAGTCCTCCTTGGAACCAGTACAGTCCACCATCTGTAATTTTTCCCAGACACAATCTTTAGTCTTGTACCAATAAAATGGGTAATGACTAGTTCACATTTACTAGACTTACAACTTTTCAATTTTTGAAATTCCTAATTATTAAGGGGTCAAAACGAAAAATCTTATGACAAAGTGACCTTTAGAACAATTCCTTGAGGATCCTCGTTTGCATAATTTTCAAAGTTCTCTTCCTGACCTGAATCTTTTCCTTTTGAATTCTGCAATAAATCAGAATAAAGAGGTTCAAATAATCAGCAGATGTAACAAGAAGAGAAATGCTTGCAAACAGGGTTGCATGCAAATAGATACAGACAAAACAAACAGATAAAAAAGGACCAAGTAGAAATCAATACAATTTTATATTTATATGGTTTTCACAGTTGTAGAGTGAATAAGTTGTCTTGCATATTTTACAACAGAGCCCTTCTAATTTGGGAAACCAGAATTGAAAAGCTAAAAGATTTTTCCTTTATAATCCACTCATCCAAAGGTCCCAGACCAGAGCAAATTGTTGTTGTAACAGAAAAAAAAAATGCTGAGAAACTTAAATTACCAGAAAGACAAAAGTCAAACAGTACCTCAGTTCCAGAATCACCTTCATCTGGCACAACCTCAAGAGGATAACAGGAATCAGTACCAGTCAAATTTGCTGGTTCCCACCTGAGAGTGGGACCAGGGGGCTCCTCATTTGTATCTTTTTTACTTATCTATATGAATGTAAAAGCAATTGTCTGAATTTAGTTTCACCACTTGTATTACCTTGCAGTATAGCTCCTATTCAGAACCAATAATAGCACTTATAGGATTATATCCAACTTTCTTTAGATGTTTCCCTATGGATCCATTGTCAGGGTAACATGTTGCAGCATATCAAAATATATTGAATGGGGTTCTTAGTAATGTCTCCTATGCCTCGTAATAAGATAATTTCTATGCAGTGTAAAACCTCTTTCTTTCTGTATTTAATGCCAGATGAAAAATTAAATAATCATAGTTCAACCAATAATATAATTACCAATATTGAATAAGCAATTAAAATTCTAAATTCAAACAGTGGACACATAAAACATAAATTACCAATAATATAATTCCTCAAACTACTGTCAACAAATACAAATAACTACAAATGAAATACTCTACAGCAACAGAAACTCTAAAATCATGAATATCTAAGATTCCACTTCAGATTGATCAGCTTTCACCACAGATCCCGGCAAAAGGACGATACTAGGCAACCTCTGCGGGTCCCACCCAAGAACCAGACAGACGGCCCTTGCCAAGGCTTGGTGGGCTGCACGCCGGCCTGTTTTACCAATAGCACTGGCATGCTGAACCAATGCTACACACCCTTTGTAGATCTTTCCCTTCCTCTTCTTGCCATCTCTCCTCATTTCACACACTAGACAGTAAAATTCACCGTTTTCATGATTTTTTTCATAACAGCCCCTCAAACCTGCATCATTTTCAAAAAGGTCCCCGAAAAATTCATCCACATCATTTTCCGATTCCGATTCGTATTCCGATTCTGAATCAGAATCCTGGGAGAAGAAACCTTTGCAAGATTGAATTGCGGAGAGTTGCGTCGACATCAAGTCAGCTCGAGCGGCTGAATTAGGAGACAGAGCAGGGGGGTTTTGTACGGCCTGTTCAAATGGAACCCACGCGTGTGGCGATGATTGCTCTGGAACTGAAGCCGGGTCACACGGCCACTCTTTTTCCTGCGTCGACTCCCGCTTTTGTTTCTCGTTGCTTCTTTCAGGCGTAAGCTGAGAACTCCGGTAGTCGTTGTAGCAAATACTAGGGTTAGGGTATGGGCGGGAGTAGCGGGTACGGTTAGAGGAGGGCCTCCGGTAGAATGTGTGATCATGGTAAGGGATATGATGGGAGGAGAAATTGGGGTTTGAGTTTGGTGGCCCCTGGTGCCAAAGAGAATGGAGATGGATAACTTCTCGCGCCAACTCTTGCTCACTGTAACTCATGGCGACAGAGAGAAGGGGAGGAGGAGGAGGGAATGTCGAGTGTGCGAAGTTACCGTGCCGTGGCCTGGTTTTCTGTACTTCGAGGGAATGGAGGTCTCCATTGATTGACTCGATGCGAAGTCGTCGCCTTTTGTCTTTCTTCTCTTTTCTTCTTTTCTTTTGTTTTTTTGTGAGAAAAGTCGTCGACCTTTCAAATTAGCCACATTTTTCTCTAGGCATGTCCCACCTAGGAAGAACAAATTGCAGTACAAACATTACTTAATAAATTGAGGTGGCATGTTTGACCTGATCCGACGGGTCAAACCAAGACAACCTGAAACCTTAGACGACCCGAAACATGATAACTCGAAAACCAAACCGAATCGACCGAGTGCGTTTCCTCTGAGATATCTCAACTTTTGCGTGGCCGACGTGTCCGGTGCCTATTCGGGGTTATGTGGGTCAGTATTATGTGTGCTTTAAGATTTGTGCAGAACGTAGTTAAATGGTTGGGATTTTCCATGAAGTCACGCAAAGTTTGAGATATCTCAGAGGATATGAATTCAATCAATCCAAGTCGATCTGAACTCGGACAATCCCAAATACTACGATCCGATCCAAAACGAGCTGGATTTTTTCCGAAGCCCGAAAATAATACCCGAGTTAGACAACTCGACTGGACTCGATATAAATTGAACCGAGACAGAAAAAAAACGATGCTGGACGACCTGAGACCAGACCCAACATTTCAACTGACCCGGCCTAACATCATATTTAACTGAGAAGGATTAAAATGCATCTTCTTTTGTGTTCCTAACGTGTATCTTGTTTTTATATTTTTATTTTCAAAGTTCAAATAATTGATTCGGACCTTCCAACATGTTCTTCATATTAAAATATGTCTGGAGATCAAATTTTACATTTTTTTAAAATTTTTTACTATTTTTTCAAAAAAATTGATTAAACTAACAAAAGAGAGTGTGCATTTTAACTCTCCCCTATTTAACCTTACAAAAATAAAAAAAATACAAACTTAATAAAAAAAACAAAAATTAAATTAAATTTTAATATCCATAATTAAAATTTTAAAATTATAGAACTGGCTTAGTTAGGGCGGATTCAGGATTTTCGTCGAGAGAGGAGGGCAAAAAAATATCGAATCGGATTTAAACTCATTAACTAATTGGGTACTCAATAAAAAAAAATGTCTTGTCTTATATTTTTCAATGCTCTAACTTATAATTTTTGATGTCTTAATTTATAATTTTAATTACCAATCATAATTCAAAAAAATATATTTTGATTTTATCACTAAATTTAAAATGAGTTTTAATTTGAAAAGGAAATGAATTGAATAAATGTGTGAAAATTTTAAATTTAAAAGGAACACGATATTATGAATATTACAAAAAAATACGTAATTTTAATTTTTTTTTGAAAGTATACATAAAATTGCCTCTATAAAATATATATAGAATAAGTCAAATACACAGCCACTGAATACAGCTCAGAAAAAGAAGAAGAAATATTGTGCATAATTAGTTTTTCTCTCTCTCTTACTTATTTTCTTTATAAAATTTTCTTTGTAAACTTTTTGACACTTCTAATATAGGGGTGCAAACGGGTTGGATAATATCCAATCGTATCCAATTTTGTATCGAAAATTTAATATGGATATCTGATATCTGAATATCTATGTGGATACGGATACGGATATGGTTTTGAATTTTAATTATCCGTATGCGAATAATAGATATATATTATATAGTTTAATATATGTCATTCACTACTATAAAAAACAGATATTCATATCCGGTTACCGTATCTGTAATACCGTATCCGTATCCAGAAAATAAAACAAATATGGATATAATTTTACCACTATCCGATCAGTTTGCACCCCTACCTGTATATGAAATCTTGGAGCTTTGACTCCCAAATTTTACAGAAAAAAAAAAAAAAAAAAGGTCAAATACACAGGCCTGGCCTGAGGCCTCTCCACCCGAGTATACAGCTCAGCAGGTAATCCAATGAAAGCAGCAACCCATATAAACTTGTGTTTTCGCGCTGTTATGTTTCAATAAAAATGACAGATTCTTTTAATAGGAAAATGTTCTTAATTAATGGAAAGCTTTTCCTCTCGTTGGCATGTACTTTTTTATAAGAAAGCTTTGTTAGCTGTTATTCTTTTCTACCACCACCTAAAGCTAAGACTTTATAATGGGAGTCCTCTAACCCCTTTTGGTTCTTAAATTCTTTTACTTCAGTGAGATTTGCGCACATTTATAATTATTGGAACTATAATGGCATAAGATAAGAAATCGATACATGATAACACTAAAAATTATTACTTATAGGTTGTTGGTCTCCATAAATGATCCGCTTAGTTTGTGATCTCCAAAACGATTTACAAATTTATACATATGGATAACTCATGAAGACGATCAGAATTAATGGTATTTCGTGTCTGCGTTTCTTTCTAGATACCAATGTAAAAGAAAGGTGTTTGAATATCTTCTCTTACTTTAGAGTAGCTTTGCTGGTACAATGGTACTCTTATCTAGCTAAAGTTGTTCTCTCCAAAAACAAAGACTGATGGCTTTCATTTTTGACATGAATGATCAAGTTATTACCATATATTAAAAAGAGAATTCCAATGCCACAAGCAACCCCATTTTTGTATCTATTTTTTTAAATTAAAATAAAATAAAATGGTGGAAATGAATTGTTCGTTTTTTTTTTCATGAATAATGCGTCATAAGATTTTATGACTTATTAATTATTATGTTCATTTTATACTTGATCAAGTGATTGAACATGAACACATCTAAGTTAATTATGATAGATTAATTTAATACATCTATATTTGGTCCACTCAATCCTCCTTAAAATTTACTCACAATTCAAGATTTGTTTCCTCTTTGCAAAGGCACTTTTTTTCCTGGTTAAATCAGAGTATCAGTTTCCAAGCTTCAAATTAGCATTTCATGAAGGAAAATGCCTGGGGCAAACCTCTACCTATTAGACTATTACCAGCGTAGCAATTTTGCAAATGTGGCAGAACTAACTAAATTCTAAAATTGCAAGCATCGAAAGTATTTTGGCACCCAAATATATAAACAGACCCAGAGCATGCATGTCAGAGTAAGCAAATCAGAGATTTCTACTGTTATTACTAGATATAGATATACTCATCTATCGTTGGTTAATACTGCATATGATCTTTGAAGCAAAAGAGTTGAATATCAAACAGGACCTGCAATATAACAAGAACTATAATTAGACAAAATCGAGCACAAAGTGCACAAATAGTAATAAAAATGTATTAAATGTGAAATTTAAAGAAAAAAGGAAGTACAGTGACTGTAGAAGAAATTACTTGTATGGTTGAAGAGGGATCAGAACTAAGCAACATTAGTGGTACCATTCTTTTTCTGCAATCAAACAACATAAAACCTCTTTGTAAACACAAGACATACGTTTTCATCAATAATAAATTAAACCTTGTAATAATTTTCCAGAATGAGTTATGTAAGAAAGCTGATGACCATATGACAAAATAAAGAGGTACTAAACAATGTAAAAAAAAAAAAGTGAACAAATATTTCTGAGATATGTACACACAGCCCAGCCAAAACTAAAAAGAAAAATCAGGCAGTTTCACAAAATTAATATCTTACATTTGGAACCAATCTGTCCCTCTTTGTTGTCACAAGAAAAATCTTCTATCTGCACCTTTCCATACCAAATTATCACTATTACTAGCAACTTGTAATATGGAAAAACCAGTTCATGTTCTAACTTCTAGGCAATGCCGCATTTCAAGTTCTTTCAGATATGAGGTTATCTTGGCGAGAAAATCAAGTGAAAATATGCAAGAGGCAAGTCAGAAACTAAGATAATTTTAGGGGGCTACATGCAAAATTTTATGAAGAAACTGACCTTATCGGATCAGTTCCTTTAGGATATTCATTTGGCTTACTTTTTTAATTCTCTTTCTGACTTGATACCTTTTCCTTTGGAATATGCCGTAACCATCATTAAAAAAAGGATCAACTAAATAGCAGTTACAACTATAAAGAAATGCTTCCAATTGAGGTTGCATGCAAATAAACACAAAAACAAAAAACTATAGATGAACCAAAGGTGCAAATAGAAATATAGGGTTCAAATGCCCCATTGTTTCCGTGCCCCAATTGTGCCTCACATGCTTATCTCCATTTTCAAAGTCCAACATTCAATCCAAATCACTAAACATGATCTCCATATTAAAATGTGCTAGGAGACCAAATATTATAATTTTATTGGAAATTTTTTTGCTAATTTTTTGATAGGTACAAAATCACTGTTTTTCATAAGATTGCAGACCATCCAAAAACAGTGATTTTGTACATATCTAAAATCTAGTAAAATATTTCCATAAAAATTTAAAATTTGGTGTCCAAGCACATTTTTTAATACGAAGATCAAGTTGAGCAGTTTGGATTGACCGTTTGGACTTTGAAAATGGAGATAAGGATGTGAGGAATGATTGGGGCACGAAAACAATGGGGCATTTCAACCCTACTTATGGAAATATATACAATTCCACTTTTAGCAACCCTTTGCAATTTGCAGATTGAATGAGCCAGTTTGCGGATTTACAGCTAAGTTCTTGATGTTTTGTAAACAAAAATTGACAACCTAGAAAAAAACATTCATTTACAAAAGAAGATCTGGCCTCATGAAGAATAGGTCAACAATTGACATTCTGCTTTCATTATCCATGCACCCTAGCTGAAGCAAACAATTGTTGCCAGTATATAGAAAACTAGACCATTACAACAAATTAAATTGCCACAAACAGCAAAGGAGGTACCTCAGTTCCTGAATCACCAGTCTCTGTGGCAACCTCAGAAGAAGGGGAAAGAGTGCCAGTACCAGGTATCTTTACCGGGTCCCACCCAAGAACCCGACAAATTGCCCTTGCAAGAGCCCGGTGAGCCCCACTCCAACCCGCCTTGGATACAGTATTGGCATGCTGTATCAGTGCAAGGCCGCTCTTGTAACGCATCCCCTTGCCCTTAAAATCCTCCCTTACCTGACAGATAAAGCAGTAAAAGTCGCCCTTCTCAGGGTTGTTTTTGTAATATTGCGTCAGTTTAGGGTCCTTTCCAAAGATACCATCAAAGAACTCATCCATGTCAGGCTTCACCTCAGACTCCGAATCAGAGGAATTGAACTCGTAATCTGATTCAGATCCAAAATCTTCCTTAATAGCTGAGAAAAACTTCTTTGTGGCCTTGATGGAGCGGCGCTGTATGTTGGCGGCTTTGGCAAGAGCTTCAGACTGGGCAGAGATAGGGGGTGGCGGTGGGGCCATTGCCAGCGTGGCAGCCCATGTGGCTGGTGGTTTGAGGTCTGGGTAGGGAGTGGGGCATGGTGGCCACTGGTCAGAGGCGGAATTAGGGTTTGGGTTTGCATCAGTATCCTTCTTATCCTGCATTTTTTATTTTTAAATAATTATTACTAAGACCATTCCCATACAAAATAATTGGAGTCTTGAGAAACACAAGTAAAATGATTAACAAAGTCTCCAAAATTTATACTCTAGACTAGATATAAATGCAAAGTTATATTTTGGTTTTATTGATTATTCTCACTTGCAACAGTGCTCTTTTTCAGAATTATCCTATCAGACCTCAAATTTGCATTGCATTGAATATTCATCAAAGGGATAAGTTTAATGGTACATCTTATATGCCAAGAAGAAACAAAAATCCGTTGCAGACCGTTGCAGAATGCCGAGCCAATGACACAGAAACAAAAATCCCCTTCTTGCCATCTCTCTCTCTCACTATCTCAAATTTTCAACGGGCTCAAGAATAAATCAAATGATTAACAGGATATAATACAAAAAAAACACTTTTAAGCTTTTCCAAAGCGAACGATGTAACGAACAACCAAGCAAACCATAGAACTGAGAAGGGGGGATAATACCAGAACGAGATCAGCAAGCTTCTGCTCCAGTCGATCCGCCACGTGCGCTACGTCGGAATGCACGTGCTGTTGATTCGCTCCGCCGGTGAGGTTATCCGCCATTGTTTGTGAAAGCGAAAGGTAAAGCGACAAAGAACGATTAGACTGGTAGTGAGGTGGGGAACTGGGAACGGGAAAGGCGTGAAAGGGTTTAAGGGAAGGGTAGAATCGGAACTATCGCCATGATTAAATTTGAGCCGTGTGATCGGGAATTCGTATCCTCTGCATTAACTCAAAAGGGAATCTTTTGAGTTAATGAATCCTGACTATCCGATTTATTTTAAGATTCGTGCAGACTAGATCCACACTAATATTAAAGAAGCCCTATATCATAAGTAGAGGCCGGATTGGCTCCGTTTAAAATCAGACGGTTAAGATTCTTTTTTGAGTTAATGCAGAGGATACGCATTCGTGTGATCAGCGACTAGAAGACGGACTTAACATATCACGTCGTAAACTCCAAGATTAAATAAACGACAAACATTAGAAAATAGGGAGAATTAATATATATCACTCAAAAGTTTCAATACGACGTACGTATCTCTTCAAAATCAGTAATTACATATTTATCATTAAAAATTATATAAATTTACATATTTGTTAAATCTAATTCTATAACATATCAAATATTGTAAAAAATAATTAAATAATATTTTTTTAAACTTTAAAATTTCCATTATACCCTTCAGTTTCTTTAATTCGTCTGAATTCTCTTCAATGTAAGACACCAAACCCCTCTCTCCTCTAAACACACCAAATCATATATTTCTCCCTGACTTTTTATATTATTTAACTAGAATAAAAAAATTATTACTATCATGGAGAAATAAAAAAATGTGTTGAAGAGTTGGAGGATATATAGAATATATTCAACTCTAGAGGGATAAATAAGAAACTCAAGACAAATTGAAGGATATATAGAAAATTAATCCAAAAATTAAAATTTTCAAAGGACAAAACTGAATACTGTTAATTTATAAAAGGTGCTTAATTGACACTTCTTTTCCTCTCTTTCCACCCTTCATTATTCAGTGGATAATGAAAAATTGGCACAACACGAGCATGAAAGGACGTTTTTTTTTTCTTCTTTTTGAAATATGAGTTGGATGTCAAGTCACCTAACACATTTCAAACATCTGCATATTAATACAGAGAATTTTTCCCACCTTATGAGTTGTTTCGAACCCATGACCTACCACATAAGAATCATATGCCTTTGTCACTACACTAAAAACACATTCAAATGTTTTACTTAGAAAGCGAGATTTTTTTTTTTAATCTAATAATTAGATCTAAGAATTCGAACGTTAGTGGGGACTTGATCCCTATTTTTACTCAAAAAAAAAAAAAAAATTTCGAACGTTAAATAATAAAACAAAAGTTCTCATAAAATTAGATTGGGGGGCTACATCGAGAATCCTCTATTGCGACTTTCGATATCTACAACTTCTTGAACATGCATTTTTTCAGATAGATAAGAACAGAGGCGGAGTAAAAAAATAAGATAATATATGACAAAAACAATTAAGTAAGACATAATTGTATAATTGTTTTGAACACAATTGTAAAGAAAAATCCTGAAAAAAAAACATATTTTCAAAGGGAAAAAAAAATTAGGGACAGATAACTGTCTTCCTCTAACCTCATATGACAATAAACCATATATAATTTGTCCTTTAATAGTTTTTTTTCTAGTTACTAATATTCAAGCTTGAGATTTTTGAATAATGTACTGCATGAAAAATATGCGACATATTTTAAACGATAGTTAGCACCTCTCATTATAAAAGATCATTTATACCTTTTTTTGGTTTGGAATAGGCAATTTTTTGTCTTTCAGTCTACATGAGGTTTAAAAACTTGGAGATTGAGAATTTAAATAACGGTATCTAATAAAAAGAATAATCATAACGCATTAAAGATTAAAATATGAATAACGGTATATCAAAAGTTGGATAGCCAAATAAGGAGAACTATAATTGAAAGGGTTTCATTTTAAAGGCAACCCAGGTTTAGTGAAGTGTACAAGCATTTTTAGAGATGTTTTTGACAGTTAATTATTTTCATATATGTCAAAAGGGAAAAAAAAAAAAAGGAAAAAGAAATGAGATTATGATAATTAGGTGTTATGCAAATAGATCGCTTACATTTTGTGTAAATCGTGCATATAATCATATGTCCGTAGTTTAATCATCTCAATACCCCTGAGAAATTAATTAATTAATTCAAAACTATGAATGGTCTACCCAAATTAATTAATTAATTCAGTTAAGTCTTTGATCATATTTTGATCCGATAAACTCTTTCAAGTATATATTGCTTATTACACATGCTTCAATCAACTCGCTAAAATTTTCTTGATTCGATTTTGGTCTTAACATTTTTAAAATTTTCTAAAATAAAAAGAAATGAAATTGGTTCAGATTGGTTAGTAAAATTTCAAGAGTAGAATTAGGTTGTTTTTAAGTTTATCAGATCCCTTTGGGAACCAAATTCTACAACTTATCGGATTGGTTTTAAACAACATATTCAAATCATTGAAAATTGCAATTATTTAATAAAAAAAATCAGAAAATTGCAATCCTTTAATAGAGAAAAAAAAAGACACATATTCATAATCAGAAAAAAAAAAAATTCCTTGCTCATTTTAATTAATCTAATTTCTAATTTTACAAAGTAAATTGGTGTCAACTCAAAAGCAGCTAAATAAGCAATAATTCAGAAATAAAAATGCAAACCATAATCCAAATGCCCCAAAATCTTGATTTTTGGGAGGAAGAAGTATGGTTTATTTTGTGGATGAAAGAAGTGTGATTTATTGTAGGATAGGAGCTAGAAGCAAGTATGGCACACTTGCCATATGGCAGGTCTTTAGTATTCCTTTTTACATACATATATCCTTCGTCTCCCCAATTTTTACTCCACGAGTTCTTCACGATCCAGTAATCATCGCCGTTTTCAGATCCATATCCGACCAGTAGAACTCCATGGTCGATGAGGTATGGATCGCTCGAGCAATTTCCATCGTAAATTCCCTGATATATTATTCGTCAATTGTTTTCGATAGATTTACTTGAAATGGAAATTCTATAGATTTACATGATGATTTAAAAAAGTGATACAAAAGCAAATAATAAAACCTAAGAGAAATGAAAAAAATCGGATATAGCATGTTAGGGTTTGTGATTTTTTGATCCATCAACCAAATTTTTATTCGACAAACTTACAATTGTCAAACAAAAAAAATAATAATTAGGCATACATATATACGATAAATATGTATAACCGACATAAGATGAAGAGGTTTAATATATGCTATATTTTGTATTGAACGACTTTAACTTTTTCAGTCGTTTGAGTTTAATTTATAGTTACTAATCAAATAAAAAAAAAAAACTTTGATTGTTTTTCTAAATAGAATTACATGACTACAAAAATCTGTTTATTCGTGAAGGTAAAAAATGACTATTGTCGAGAATAAACCGACAAAAAATAATATTCAAGAATATCGATATTACTGATGAAAGTATTCACACAAGAATACTAATATTGTTAAATACTTTTACCGTCAAGTCTAAGAGATATTTTGAAGCATTGAAATTTTTTTATTTTGGAAAGTAGATGATGCCTAGACCTAGTAAAAGTACCAACTTAACTCGTAGCTCTAGCATTATAATTAATTAATTAATTATTATTTATAGGAGAATGATAGATATCTTAAGTCTATTGATAAAACACTACTTAAATTATACGAAATTTGATAAATAAAATTGCTTCTATATTTAAAAAATATATGATATGATGAAGGTAGAGAAAGCAAGTGTATATGACGAGGATGTTGCACAACTACCTTACTCCATAAATTTTGAATGGGAATGAAGAAGAGAGAAAGGGATCAAATTACAAAGCATTCTTTCAGTTTCCTATTATGTCATTTTTAAATTTAGAAGTAGTTAAGAAAAATGAGGGGAAAAAACAAAAAGAGGGAAGAGATGGATGATTAGAGTTTACAATTTATGATTACTTCAAAAATCAAAATATTAGAAGGGAGAGACAATGCTTGAGGAGAAAAATACAAACCTAGAAACACAAAAGGCATCAATTTTCACTAATTTTCAGCCTTTTGATTTGAAGTAATCTTTTCTTCTTAAGTTGCCATTTTTTACTTTATTTTTTTTTTATTAGAGAGCATATATATCTAAAGATATTTTATATACTTAATTAAATGATGGCCAAAACTTACCCCCTTGTAAAGAAAGAAGTCTTCAGTATCAGCTGTGATGCCAACACTAATTGGTTGTTTAAGCACAGCGCATTGTAGCGCATGATCATTGGATGCCACAAACTTGTATCCGTCTATTTTCACCACCTTATTTTTAGCCTGTTAATTTAATTTTTCTTTAGTTAAGCAAAAATAAATAAATAAAGTAATTCAAAATAGCATCATTTTTTTTATATTGTATACTCCGCAAAGGTAAAACAATTTAATTAAAATCCAAATAGCTCCGATATGAACAATTCAAACCAAAGTGCACCAAAGGAATAAAAAAAAACTATTTTCGATGTCTCATGTAAAAAATTAAATACACTAGGCTGGATATTTTCATGTTAAATTAGTTTATGTTTCATCCTTATTTTTCAAAAAATAAATAAATAAAAAATGTCTCATGTAAGAAAGAAAACCAAGTATACCTGATTGATGTTGCATGTCTGATTTAGTCCGTCATAGGGATAGTTTGAGTCGGTATCAATTCCTCCATTTTTTATCACCCATTCAAATCCATCTTCCTTGGAGGCTCCTAAGCAGCCCCATTTGGGTGACATGCAGTCTACGAGCTCTTGTTCGGAGATGCTTATCAGCTCTCCGGTTTTTATTGCATTAATGCTTTCCATTGCTCCAGTTGCAGCGAATGCCCAACAACTCCCTATGTTATTATCAAACTTGTACGTAATTATTTATTTAAAAGACGTAACCAGAAAATTGGAATACGTACAGAAGGTATAAATATTATGTAATTTTATTTTACGAAAGAAGTTAATCGTATAATTTTGTAGAATTTTTTTTTTTTTTAGAACAAAACAATTTAATTTCAATTTATAGGAGATGCTTAGCATTCATTTCCCTCGAAACAAGATCCACTGCTATTCTTTCCATATTTTTCTCTCTATCTCTCTCATCTTTATCTCTTTACCTTTTCTTTCTACTTTTTCTCCTCCTCTGTTGAAGAGAGAGATAGACACATAAAGAAAAATACGAAGCTGCTATTCTTAGAAGAATAGGTATCCATTTTCCTTTATCAATTTCGGCCTATGATGTTCAGTGGATAATGGAAAGTTGGCACAACACAAGTATGGAAGGATGCTTTACGTAAAAGGATTGAGAGGGCTATAAATGAGTCGAGTTCAAACGAATTATCTTTAACTCGTACTCAGCTCATTTAGTAAATGAGTGAGTCAACTCTAGTTGGATGTTAATAACGAGCTGTAAAGCTAACTCGCGTTCAACTCATTATCAATTCGAATTGGCTCACAACTCGTTTATAACTTGTTTGACCAGTCAATTTTTTAGTTATAATTATATACTAGTTAAATATTATCTAAATACAAACAATTCAAATAATTTAGTAAGAGTTATCTAAACACAAACAATTCAAATATAATTAATAAGACAATAACAAAATAAATAAAAATTCAAACAACAGTTTATGAGTCATTTAGAAGGGTATGGAATTTATTGTGACGAACTTTGTGTAACTCGAGTTATTAGTAAGCGATCGAGTTATGATATACTCAAACTCAGCTCATTTATTAAACGAGACAGTCAACTCGAGTTGTAAATTAGCGAGTTTTAAATGAGTTAAGAGTGTGAGTGATTTTATACAGTCCTAAATAGAATGGTAGCATAGTTGGTTAGGAGAAAAGGTTCTAAAACTATGATTATTCAAAAGTTGAGAATTCGAGTCCCACTCATGACTTCACAACATGCGCGAAGCTTTCAAAAAATAGAGAGCTACAGTAGAAATCCTCACTTTGGATATCTACAACTCCTCAAGCATGCTTTTTAGGATAAGCAAGAATAGAGACGGAGTAAAAAAAATAATATAATGTATGACAAAATTTTCATAATAAGATATAATTGTATAATTATTTTGAATAAAATATCATATATTTTGCAAAAAAAATTCTTAAAGATAAGCATATTTTGAAAAAAGAAAAAGATTTAATCCAGAAATAAACAAGTGCATCCTCCTAACCTCATGTGGACAGAAACTATATAGAATTGGTTTTCTAATAGTTTTGTTCAAGTCAATATCTATTTCTAATAATCAAGCTTGAGTTTTCTAGACGATGTACCGGAGAAAAATATTTAAATGATAGTTAGCACCTCTCATAGTAAAAGGTCATTTATATTTCGAGCTGTTCAATTTGGAATAGACAAATTTTTGTCTTTCAATATACAAAGTCTAAAAAATTGTAGATTGAGAATTTGAATAACGTTATATATATAAAAAAAAAAAAAAAACTACACCTTCCGGCATTAAAAATAGAGATATAGAATAGCGGTATATCAAAAAGTTGGAGATTGCAATTGAGATTTGCTAGTTTGTAAAGGTAGATATAATATTATTGAAGCACATTTTAACATATCTATTATGTTGAACAGTTTAAATTGACTGTTTGGAATTTAAAAACTTTAAAAATAGAGAGTATAATTTGGTATCATCAAAAAATAGTGTAATTGAATCCCTCCTCTATTATTAATTCGAAAAAAATACACAATATTAAAAATTTGCAAATACACACATATTATTATATCGAAATTTTAAATAATAAAACAGGAAACTTACCACAATCATATCCTTGATCTTTTACTCGTGTTACCATACCTTGCTTCCTCCAATCAAGAAAAGGTGGCGCGCTACAATATTCATGTTCTTTCTTCATATTTATTTGGTCATTCTTTACTTCTTTTCTCTTTCTCATAGCAATATTTGTCAAATATTTCTCTCTGAACTCCTCGATACTTAAATCTGCAAGATTATTTAACCCCAAAACATGACCTCCTTTCTCTTTGTTCGTGTTCCATTTGTACACAAACTCAAAATTCTTTGCAAAATTCTCGAATCCCCGCACTTTATCTTCCGGTTGTGCGTAGGTTTTTTCATGCTTTTTCATCCATTGTTCAAAAAGTTGAACTAGTTCTTGCTTCTTTTCATGGTAATCAGAAGAACTGTATCCTAAACCGGATAAATCTGTACGTATTGAAGGTGCTAACATGACAATGGATAGACAAATAAGAAGAACTTTTGCTTGAATTTGGGTGTTTCTGAGAGACATTATTGTATGAGATGGTTGATTGAATTGCTGGTTATGATTTTATAACATCATTAATAGCAAAAAATAGTCTGTAAATTGAGGTTTGCGGAATTTAGAATCGAGTAGCTAGTATTAATTTTGAAACATAAACTATATATAATCGAAAGGTTTTGTTTTATTGAATTTAGCAACATACCTATAATTAAACTTTTTTTTAAGACTATACAAGTTGAACCTTAATAAGAAAGGCAACCAAGTTTAGAAGTGTACATGCATTTTTAGATATGTTTTGATTCCTATATTTTGATACAGTTATTTTCAAATATATCAAAAGAGTGAGGCTATGGTACTTTGCAGTGCACAGATTGTTCTATGCATTAGATTTATATTTTCGTTTTCAAAGCCCAAATAGTTAATTCGAACCGCTCAACATTATTATCATATGAAAATATACTTGAAGATCAAATTTTGTATTTTTTGGAATTTTTTTAATATTTTTTGAGGTAGGTAAAAAATCATTACTTACAGATGATCTAGAATTTTTAGATCAACAGATTTTCTAATTGTCTCAAAAAATAGTTAAAAAAATTTCAAAAAATATAAAATTTGGTCTCTTAGTATATTTTCATATGGTAATAATGTTGAGCAGTTCAGATTGAATATTTGGACTTTGAAGTTGGAGATATGAGTCCAATGCACAGAACAATCCGCGCATTGCAAAGTACCATAGCCTCACTCATATCAAAATGTAAAAGGTTAAAATGAAATGAGATTATGATAAATAGGTATTATGCAAATAGATTGCCTACATTTTGCATAAAATCTTATGTCCGTAGTTTAAGGTGTGTGTACAAAATATGTTCAGCCATATTATTCATCTCAATACCCCTGAGAAATTAATTAATTAATTAATTAGTTCAAAACTATGAAAGGTCTACCCAAATTAATTAATTGGCTCAATTAAGTCTTTGATTATATATTTATATTTCTTCTCGATCAACTTTTGAACTAACTGCCTATTACGCATGCTTCAATCATTTCTTAAAATTTTCTTGATTCGATTATTGTCTTTGCTATTTTTGAATTTTCTAAAATAAACAATTTGAAAATGCTTTAGATTGGTTAGTAAAATTCAATTAGTATTATAATAATGTCTTCTATAAGTAGTGTACGGGTTTACGATTTTGTGTGGCTAATTAAATCAATGAAAAGTACATAATCTTGATTTAATCATGTGCAAAAAGTTAGTTGAAGACTTAATTGACACAAATAAAAAAATTAACGAACCAAAAGCGGACTTTCCTTATCTAATTATTGAGGACTTAAAATTAGATCACGATACCTCAAATAACAGATATTTAGATTATAATTTTTTTTTTTCAATCTCGTGGTTTTTGGCGTCTTTTTTAACCTACCTAATTTTTATTGAAAATAATAAAAGGTTTGTAGGTGGGAGGATTTACAAATCGGCAAGATGGTAAGAAAAAAAAACCCCGAAAACATCAAAACTTAGGATGCCAAATACGTACTATAAACAATTTTTTTTTTTAATTTTCAGAGAAGCTGCGAAGTCATTAGGGGGAATCGAACTCTTGATCTTTGAGTACAACAACTCTATGACTTATTCTTAGCCAATTGTACTACCTCCTCTTTCTCGTACTATAAACACCTTAAAACGTGCCACTATTGCTAATCGTAACAGTAGGGGAGAAATTTGCGTCTGACATCTATCGGATTTAAATTTAATGGATTCCACTGTTATTTGATCCGTTTTAAGATTTATACAAACTAGATAAGCACGAATCATGAAACAAATGTGCATGAACTTTAAAGCCGATTGGACGGTAGACAAACCTATTGGACCCAAGTCCGGTGGGCATTGGACGCAACCCGTTCTCTCCAAGTAGAGCTTGAAGAATCTGCTCGTCATTTTTCGAGATGCATGAATTATTCAGATATATACTTTTATATTTAATTTTGAAATGTTGAATTGATATATGTAGAAATTTCGTAGATTAATCTTTTTTTTTTTATAAATTATAAGTTACATTTTGATACATTATCATAGATTTCTAATTTACAAGGCTGAAGAACCGTTAATGATGTTCTGTAATAAATCTAAGGGAGAATTTCATCGAAGTCTAACTACACTTTGTTATTTTTATCGAATTTCATCGACTATGCTAAGCGTTACCAGGTGATGTGCAAACAAATATTTTTATTTCGAGTGCGTCTCCTCTGAGATATCTCAACTTTTGCATGACCGACGTGTCCGGTGCCTATTCGGGGGTGATGTAGGGGGTCAGTATTTGTGCGCTTTGAGATTCGTGCGGAACGTATTTAAACGGTTGGGATTTTCCGTAAAGTCACGCAAAGTTTGAGATATCTCCGAGGATACGAATTCGTTTATTTCGCCAGGTCTCTCTATAAAATGCCCTTTCACACGCCTGACCCTTTGAAACTCAAAAGTCATCATTTCTCTTCGAAGCACAAGAGAACCTCACAGATATAATCATAAATCATCTAATCTATTCACAAACATAAAAATCCGTATGGTTCATCAACTAATATAGGATCTCAATCTCAACTGCTGTTTACAATCACAACGGTCAACTCCAATGTGCCAGATCAACTTCTGTATTACATGGAGAAGTCATGGCAAAAAATTCCAAACAATAAAACCATGCCTCAACCCCCAACTCTGATTCTATCAGACTACAGTATACTGGCATATATATCTGATTCATCACAAAGATCTACAAGTTTTGGCCCACTGAAGAGTTACAGAAAAATTTGCCAGGTGCCGGGGCCCCGCAATCTCGTAAATCATTCAAGATGCTTTTGCAGGAATTATGTGTTTCAAAAAATTGCCTATGTAATTTCTCCCCGGATATGTGACTCTATATGTACCTGATGTAGCCTAGTCTTAAATTTTTGAAAATTTCCCAAGGGATTTTACCTCAAGAAAATAAAGTATCATCTCACTTGCGCATCAATTTAAAAGCCACTCAATGTTCAACAAGTGAAATAAGCAACAAATCAGAAACACAAATGTACACTAATTACAGGTTACTCAAATGCCCGATATGGGGAGATAGTAGCGTGATTTTTTGTAGGGTACGAGGCAAGTCCATGTATAGCACACTTACCATACGGCAGGCTTAAATCTCTTTTTATGTAGATATAGCCTTGGTTTCCCCATCTTGTACCCCAGGAGTTCTTTAAGATCCAGTAATCAGTGCCATTCTCAGATCCATATCCAACAAGCAGCACTGCGTGGTTTATTTCATCTGGATCACTTGAGCAATTTCCGTTGTAGATTCCCTATCATTACAATTGAGCAATTGCTGGTTTAGTTGCATTTTTCACAAGAAATAGAAACAAATTGTCTTTCCTTTACAGGTCAAGAAGTGCATCCTGCCATGAAGCATGCACACAAATAAACCAAGAAATGCACTTGATACAAAAAATTCGTAAAGATCCCTTTAATACATTTTAGAACTATTGAAGCTTACCTCTTTGTAAAGCTGGAAGTCACGAGCACCGGCATCAATGCCGACACTAATTGGTTGTTTCAGTACAGCACAGAGAAGCGCCTCATCATTCGGTGGCACATCTTGGTACCCATCTATTGTCACTGCTTTATTATTCGCCTGCCATATAATTTTTCATTAGCCACACACACACACAGATATAATTCTGTTATTTTTATTACAGTACTATGCATACCGCAGATTGGTCCGTATACGGATCAATATTTTCGTTTTTATGTCCAAATAATTGATCTGAACCGTTCAAGATGATCTCTGTATGAAATATACTTGCAGACTAAATTTTACATTTTTTTTAAAAAATTACTATTTTTTTATATAGGTAGAAAATCACTACTTTTGAATGGTCTAGAATTTTTAGATCAAGTGATTTTTGACATCTACAAAAATAGCAAAGAAAATTTTTAAAAATGTAAAATTTGATCTACAAGTACATTTTTATATGAAGGTCATGTTCAATGGTTCAGATCGACTATTTAGACTTAGAAAATGGAGATATTAATCCATAGTACAGATCATTATGCGCTATGCATAGTACCATAGCCTCACTCATAAGATCCCATATCAGAAAAGGCAAGTACAACATCAGAAAAAGAAAGGTACAGTTGTTGAAAATAATCTTCTGGTTGAATTACCTGAGTGATGTTGCATATACCGTCTTTTGTTGTATAGGGATAATTTGACTCGGTGCTGATCCCTCCATTTTGGATAATCCATTCAAATGCATAATCCATGTAGCCTCCATTGCAACCCCAGTTGGTAGTGACGCACTCTACAAGCTCTTGTTCCGAGAGGCTGATCAGCTCTCCAGTGGTTATCGCATTAATTCCTTCAATGGCTCCAGTTGTAGAGAATGACCAACAGCTTCCTAAATACAAAAAAAAATTACAATTTAAGTGGTACGATTTATTTTACATACCAAAGGAATAGTTGCTTGTCCGCAACTGGTTTTCACATACCAGTTGGATACTGTTAAATGTGGTTTGACTTTTTTCTGTTATTCTGAGTGCTAATTGCCACATTTTTTGAAAAATAAAATACTAAAATTATGGAAATTTATCTAGTAGTTTTGAATTTCAGATGGCAACAACGATGTACTAATCGACAAGAAATAAAAAATACATCTTACCGCATTGGCCTTGGTTTTTTACGGCGGTAACCACACCTTTCTCCTCCCAATTGAGGGAAGGAGGCGCATCGCAACT
Source organism: Carex pumila (assembly GCA_033356055.1). Classification (NCBI taxonomy): domain Eukaryota; kingdom Viridiplantae; phylum Streptophyta; class Magnoliopsida; order Poales; family Cyperaceae; genus Carex; species Carex pumila. The sequence goes on along the minus strand of JARJHM010000048.1, from coordinate 568,635 downwards.
CTCGTAGTTTCTCTCACTATACGATCCCACCCTTCTCTCTCTTCTCTTTCCCATCTGAAACTTACTCAAATACTTCTCCCTGAACTCCTCGTTGCTCAAATCCGCCAAATTATTCATCCCTACAGAATGACCTCCATTCGCGTTCCTTCCATTCACATATTCGTAATTTCTCAAGAAATTCTCAAATCCACGAGTTCTATCCTCCGGCTGGGAATAGATTTTCCCATGCGTCTCCATCCATTGTTCGAAAAGTTGAGCTACATGAAGCTTGTGTGCATTTGTCGGGTAAGGGTTGTATCCAGCAATGGAGAAATCTGTCGGGATTGAAAGGACCATAACGGCCATGGATTGCCATAGAAGGAGAACCAATGCTCGAATTTGGGGGGTTTTGAGAAACATTGTTGTGTGAGGAAAATTGGAATACGGTTGATTCGATTGAGATTCTAGTTTTGATTTATAATCTCTCCTAATTTTAAAAGTCAACAGGATGACGCATGATCACGTAACAATTTTCTCTCTTAGTTTTCTTTTGTATTCTCTCTCAATTATTGTCTATGAACAAACTACCACTGTACCACGAAACATGGGTTGAGACTTAAGACTTGAGAATCCTGGAAATACTAGATCCAGACCGTTCTTTTAACTTCACACGAATCTCAAAGCTCAAATAATACTTTTTTTTAATTCGAATCCCGCATATTGGAGAGGATACCCTTCCGAGATTCTTGTGGACTAAATAACTGCCATTTAATGTCAAGAGGGGCCCACTTGGACAATAATTAGTTAGTGGATCTGGGAAATTAATTGATTTTACAGGAGGTAGTTACAGGCTTACAGCCAGTTTATAACTAATCTTTCCATTACTTGAAGACTGGATCTCTCCATTACATCGATAAAGATATGGCTATCAGCCTCTTGTTAGTAGAGTACGGGCGCCTCCAGTCGTCGTCAGGCCCATTTCTTCAACAAAAAGGTAAACGGGCTTTTTACTAAAAAAAAACTGAGAGATGAATTCCTAAAGATAGCCCCATTTTCCTCTATGGTTCTCTTTATACGAGGAGGTTTTTTTGTGCACGTTTGAGTTTTTGCCTACGAACTTTCATTAAAAAAAAAGTGTTAAATTAATAGAGAAGAATTAACAAGGATTGCATGAGAGTTAGTCAAAAAGGCTTTTATCAAGCAGGTTTTGGATGCTAATACCCACAGTTTGCGGATTTCAACATGAAAAGGTATAGTTTGCAGATTACAATTGTACAGAATAAGATGCTAAAATTTGATCTATGAAGCCATTGAAAAATAAATTATTAATATTATAACTTTTTTTAAGTCAGTAGGTCTTAGCGGTAGGTGTGAAAACGAATCAGATATTATCTCTCTAATTGAAAATTAGATATAGATATCGGATATCTGAATATCGATGATTTTAAATTTTAATTGTTTATATCTGAATAGTAGAAATATATTATAAAATTATTTATATTTATATAAATATCTACGGATATCCGTGTTTGTACGTATCCAATCCATATCCATAGTAAAAAAATAAAACAAATATGAATATTATTTTATCATTATCCTATCCGTTTGCACTCCTATCTTAGCCTACTTTAATCTTTTAATTAATTATGAAAAGAGTTTACAAGGAGAGGAAATTTTACAATAATTCCCGTATTACCACACATTCAAACCAATTTCCATGAAAATCCGACTACAGCAATTGAATTTCACATTACTTGAAATTAGTGTTTTAAATAGTTAGTTATAGCTTTTATGAATCATAAAGTTAAGCTATGAGTTTATGAGATAAAAGTGCGCTAATTCAACTACGACCGCTATAGTTGTAATAGTTGACCGTTATTACTGCTATGTGTTATTGCTACCGCTATGCTATATGAGTTTTTTTTTTTTTGCGATTTATATGAGCTTATGTGTTTATGTTTCTATTTCTAATGCTACATACTGTGCTATAATAAGTATGCTTAATCGAGCTATGTGCTTTTGTTTCTAATTGTAATTTAGTCTCTCAATCTACATCAGAAAATATTCAAATATTAATAATTCTTTTTGCTTGCTCTTCGTCTTGCATTCACTTGTAAAATAATTGCCGTTCATTTCATTGAAAACTGATTTTGATTATTGTAATATATAAAATGTTCAAATAGGTATACTAACTTCATTTCCCTTGTAAAATTAATTGTTCTTCGTTTATTATAATTTGTAATACAATGAAGTATGAATTATTAAATAATGTTACTTTGTAGTTTTTTTTTATTTGTATGATTAAAAAATATAAATTTAGATTAGTTATCATTTAGTTGTTATTTTAATTCTTCAATATTAATTATGTTAACAATTAATAGAAATACATAATATAAATTTTGAAAAGAAAAAAAAAATATATGTATGATACGTTATAGGCTTATAACTTACGCAACTACGCAATAATTTTATTTTCTTATTTCTCCGCTATATCGCTGTAATTGCTTGTTCGAAACTCCTCTCTTGAGATTTGCTATTATGAATGAATCACTTTCATGATTCAGTTTTAATCGTCTCCAGTAGTAGCTGCTATCTTACGTCCAGTACTGACATCCATGACCCGCTCTTCAGTCTTGCATTTTCTGTATCCGTTGTTATAATTCCGGTTCGACGGTCAGCTAGCATATTGGATCTGAGGAGTGGGGCCCAAAATGCAGCGATTCATTTGGTTTGATTATCTGCCCGATCGCCTTGCTCTCTGTGCCCGAGATATTGACCGAGTCAAAATGGCCTACTCCCACTTCAACCTGCTCCTCGTGACAGTGTGCGCCGTCTCTCTCTTTACGCGGCCCGTTCTCCCTCTCCCTCCAGCGCCATCATTACTGGAGATCATCCTGGTAAGATGCTTCTCACTGATTACTCTTTCTAGCATAAGTTGTTTCTAGCTAATGTTGTTTTAAATACGGTCAAATTATAGTTAATTGAATTTCGAGAGTTAATTTAGGCATCTTCTGAATTTTGGCTAGCTGCGGATAAAATTTGGAGTTCAAATCTAAATGTAATCTATTGGGATAAAATTGTTTCCAGTTTTTCATTGGTAATTTGGTATATATCATTTCGTCTTTCAGGGGTTTTGTTAAATACTCCAATGGTGCCACTGTTGATTGCTAACTAAGCACTTGTGCATTGATTATTTCATGAGATATCACTTGCATATGCCACAGTTGCTTAGTAGTTCTTTCATTTGCTTCCTTGTAATAAATATGGAGGGTTTTCCATGACATTCTGTTAATTGGCTCACTTGTTAGAGCCTTTTAGTTATTTTTGTTAGTTGGATACATTTGTGGATTGCCTGAGGATAGTTTGCACGTGCTCCTGTTGCACGTCTTTATGTCAGTTCTTATTGTAAGACTTTCTTTTCTATTAAAAGATGGGCAATTCTGCCTTTTTTTCAAAAAAGAAAAAAAAAAAGGTTTTGTTAAATCCAATTCTAAAGTGATTAGAGACAGGGACCCAAATCCCAATTAGTTTGTTGATAATCAAATTGGGAACTGTAGACAAAACCCTAACAGCCTTATCATAGTTATATTTAATCAGAGTGGAGGGCTTTTTTTGTGCCAGTCTTGAATTCGGAGACCACTGACTTGCACTTCCCAAATTAGTTTGTTATTCGTGACCCATTGAAGAGGCGGGCAGTCTTGTGCGCGACCTGGCGAACATGCAACCCTTGAGAAGTGATGCCGGGAATCTGACCTCCCTGAACTTCGAAAGGCATGGCGTGGGAAGTGACTAGGCCAGTGAGCCAAGCAATCATCTCCTACTGGATTGACTGATCACACGAAAAAAAAAACTTTCACTCAACCACACCAAACCGCAACCTGGGGGTGACTTTCCGCTTTCTTGAGTGCTTCCTCAAGAACACTTGTTGGCTGACCGTGAGCTTCGTTGGGTTCGTCAATAATTGAATATATAAAGAAAGAAAATTCTCATCTTTTTATTGATTCCCATCATTTTATAAAGTTTTCAGTATGATGAAAATTAAAATGATTCCTCCAATTGGCAATATGATGAAAATGAAAATGTATATGTTTTCAGTTTCACCTTTTGGCCTGGCAAACATGAAAATGAGAGTGCTCTTGTTTTCTTTTTCTTCTAATTTGTAACTTTGCAACTTTTATTATTTTAATGTTGAGTATGGAGGTCAATTGTACAGTACCCATAGCATTTTACTTGAAATTATATAGAAAATCATGTATGAGCACAAAAATGGAAATGGAGACCTCTGCACCGTATGTCTAAAAGGCAAACCAGTTGTTTCTAGCTGTTAGCAGTACCATCCCACTAAATAAGCTTCTTTTTGCTTATCATTCACCAGATAATGTGTTTTTTATCTTTTTCTTTCTCTTCATATTTGTTAGTCTTGTTTCTGCAGAAGTATCATTATTGCTATACTTTTTTTTTTTTACTATATATCCCCGTATTTGTTGGATGCTTATCCTTTCTTTTGTTGTTGCTTTTTATAACAGCTGATGGAGCCAAAAGTATCTGAGCAGCAGCAAGGTATGATCTGTTGGAACTGTTAATTTCTTATTATAGGCTATATCATTCCTTTTTTTCCAAGCAATTATCAGTAGATGATTTACCGAAATCAGTTTTATTGAAATGGCAGAGGAGATTGTTCACAAATCAAAGCATATGAAAATGATGACATTGGTGATCTACGGTATCTATTCTCACTTATTCTTGCTTTAAGGTTTTAATTTTGTTTTCTATTAAGAGAACCTTCATCTTTACTTTTTCTCCATATCATTTTTCTTTTTCTTCCTTTTTTATAACAGAAAGCATTCAAGACGAGCATATCTTGACAAAAGAAAAGAGAAGCTATTAGAGATCGAGTAAGTAGATACTTTGTTTAGTGCCCTAAGCAGCAATTTTGTCCACCATTAATCACTGAACCCTGACTTACATTTATTCTTTTGTAGAGATGAAATAAGAGATTGTGAATACATATTTGAAGGCGTAAAACTAACTGAGGCAGAAGAAAGGGAATTGAGGTAAAAATTTCATTTCCTTTTTCCCTTTTACAAGTATTTGTTTCTTGAATTATCACCATTGAAATAGGTTAATTGACCGATGGGAAGGTTGCCAGTACAAAGCTCACTCCAAAGGTTACAAAATACAGAATTTTCAGGTTTAAGGTGTCATTAATGCTGCAGGGATATTGAATCTTCAAGAAAAAGAATTAAATATAAAGACTAAAACCAAACAAACAGGGGCAGGAAAATTCTTAAACATTTTGAGTAACTTTTTTCTGTGTTTATTATCCTCCAGGTATAAGAAAGAAATATATGAACTTGCGAAGAAGCATTGGGAGGAGGATAATGAAGATGAGGTACCTGATTGTTATTCAGTTTTGATTCTATTTACTCCACGCCATTTAGTTCATTTAGTTGTACTTCTATTTGACCATCTAATGTTAATTATTGTATTGTAATATAAAATTCAGTACGTGATGCCTGGTGTGTATGACATAGATGGGGGAATACATCAGGAGGAGAGATTTTCTGTCGCAATGCAGCACTACTGGTTAGTCCCTTAAAAATTTATGCAAATTACATGTATATATCATTCTGGCACTAATTACTGTCTTCTATGTATTCTGCTTGGAATTGGTAGATAGTTATTGCTCCCCTCTTTTTGTTTCTCCGATTTAGGAGATAGCTTACGACTGAAATTTTCTAGTTTTGCATGCCACTTCCAACATTTTGTAGATACTTCGCAAATAAAATCCAACCTTCTCAGGTAATGGGTTCCATTAATGCTGACAACTTTTCTCTTACTCTTGAAATGGTCTTCTGTGCCTAATGAATAACTAAAATTAAGCAAAATGAATTATTATTGTTATTGTTATTGTTATTGTTATTGTTATTGGTGCAAGAGCCAAAACTGAAAAGGGGAAATGATGTTAGTATCTTCTATTTGAACAGTTGGGGTGTTATTTACAAAAAAAACACAAAGAATATCCTTCTTTTTGTAAAGCTGTTGTTTTTGCAATAAATTTTCCAGGGATGCATATTATACTTGTCAGCGACAACAAAGAAATACCACGTGGGAAAGGGAAGTCGGCATTGTGAGGTTATTTCTTTAGTTGTGAGAAAGGTTTATGATTTCTTATGGTCCCTCCTGCATTTCTTCTCTGAGAAAGAAAGAAAGGAAGGGGAGCAGCAACTTTTAAGTTGAACATCTCCTGGAGAAAATCTGTTTCTGAAATGCAAATAATGTAATTTTTTTAATTGATAAATCTCCGACGGTGGCTTTAATTCAATTTCACTTCTTTTGAGGTTCAGACTGGAGTGTTAATTTCTCATTTCTCATTCCTCATTTTTTTTTTTTTATTGAAGGTCCTGGTACATTCAACATCTTTTAGATGTTATTTTTAAGGATTGAACATGCGTCTCCTACTGTGCTAAGCGCCTAAGCCTACAGTTTGTACTTTGTAGTGTTATTTTTCATTTAATATTATTATATTTTGTGGAAAACTGGCTTCGAAGCATTGCACTTATGTATTGTGTCTATTGTCATTGTCTTGATTTACAATGGAAGCAACCCGGGTATAAATATAACGTCAATTACTTCTCCATTACTATTCATTTGTAGGCCTTTGGCGGCATTCAGGCGGCCCGCTTTGATAAAAAGGCCTGCGTTGCGTAGGAAAGTTATGCTTACATAATTTTATGCTCCAATTGAATATCGTATATAGATGCGTACATGCATTGTAAGGGAAAAAAGGGCAAAAAAAGGGGGGGAGATCAAAATGAAATTAATTTGAGCCACTTGTCTCAATTGAATCCTACCGGTCTGATATCTAATGGTACCACTTGTCTCAAATTTTTTTGAAGCAAGTAGGTCTTAGCCTACTTAAATATTTTATTAAATTAATAAAAAAAAGTAAACAAAGAGAGGAGTCGGTATGGAAATAGATACTAATGTAATTTGCAATACCTTTTCCCCAAGTACTCTAGAAATCTGCTGAAAAATAATGCTGAGCACACTGAATTTAATTTTACAATAATTTCCGGATTACCACACATTCAAAGCAATTTCCATGGAAACCCTACTCCATCAGCACTTCACATTACTTGAAAGCCCTCTCTGTTCCAAAGAAGAGATTTTCTCTTATTATAAAACTCATCTCCTATTCTTCTCCAGGGAAGCTTATGATTTGCAAGTCTTTTTCTTTTCGCCTTTATACCAGTAATGTCCCGACCATTCTATCAAAGGGGAAATATCAAACAAAACAATTAATTAGAACCATAAGGTTGAAATAAAAGGATATATCTCTACTTTTGATAAACAAAGGCTGAAGTTTCACTACTTCCTAAACGTGTATTTTGAACAATTTCAGGCTGGTACAATATTGTTCAATGATCATTGATCAAGGGCCTTTGCATTTCTAACATAATGCATTTTAATTAATTGATGAACACTAACCTGGAGGCAAACCCTGTCTTTGAGATCACAAATGGGGTAATCTTGGGGACAGCAATAAATGCTTCCCTCACAGCATACAGCATTCTGGTAAGCACAACAGCCATAGAGAAAACATAATTCGCCAAACTGGTACAAACAACAGCATGTCTCGCCAGATGTGCAGTATGACATGTCACCGCATATTACCTGCCACGTACAAAATTAAAATAATGGTAATTAACTGCTGGGTCTCTTGCCTAAATATAATTTCTATATTATCCTATATCCTGTGCACTGCTATAATTTATTTGTGATGCTTCTTTTGATGGTCATTATCAACTTAGAAATAATTGCATTTAGCTACAAAAGATTCTTTTTTTAATAGAAGCAACAAAAGATATACATATTAACCAATCCATAAGAAGAAAATGACAAATAGATCCCTTAATATTTGGGTTGTAGCTTACCGGAGAAGGGCCTGGAGGTGGTGGAGGAAGCGGTGATGGTGGCGGCGGAGACAGGGGAACAGCTGGAGATGGGAATGGGGATGAAGATGGGAATTCCTTAGTGGGGTAAGAGGCCATAGCATTAATGGCACAGGTACCATATGGCAAATTCAGATTTCTTTTGATGTATATGTATCCCTGCAATCCCCAACTTGTACCCCATGAGTTCTTCACAATCCAATAGAAAATTCCATTTTCAGATCCATATCCAACGATCAAAACGGCATGATCGATATCATCTGGATTGCTCGAGCAATCCCCATCATAGATGCCCTATCAAATCCAAATTAAAAAGTTCCTTGTCAATTACCTCAAATTACAAATAAGAAGGAAAAGTTTTCAAAGCTTCTACAGGCAATATGGGACATTGCATTATGCATTGAAATAGTTTAAACATATTGGTATATTGTAAACCATACATTGCATCCATGCCAAAGGTAGTTTATGAGAAATCGGTATCTTACCTTTCTGGTGAGATATAAGTTTAACAAAAATTCAAATAAAATTTAATTATGAAGTTTCATTTACCCCGGTATAGAGTTGGAAGTCAAGAGAAGAGGCATCAATGCCGACACTGATTGGCTGCGTCACCACCGCACAAAGAAGTGCCTCATCATTTTGTGCCACATCTTTGTACCCATCTATTGTTACCACCTTTATTTCTTCCTAAAATTTTTATTATTTTCGGATTACCGCATAAACTTTAAAATACAACTGTCATTTGTTCATTCACACAGATATGCAGAAACAAAATTAGAGTTGCCGTAATCACTCTTAACATTTTTTTGAAATTAGAATACCTTCAATCCTTGTAGTACTGTTTGATTAAAATAAAATTACAGTAATTACTCTTAATATTTTTTATAATTAGTGACAATTAGGATACATGCCATTCTCATAGAACTGTTTGATTAAAATAAAAAAAGCTGCAATCTATTATAACCGAGTTTAGCAGAAACTTTAAAAGGTGTTTTATGTTTCAAATTTGGAACACCTTTTGAATGTTGCATGCACTGTCAGTCCCAGTGTAGGAATAGTTTGCCTCAGAATCGATTCCTCCATTACTGACAACCCACTCAAAGGCGTAATCCATGTAGCCTCCATCACACCCGTCATTGGTCGTGTCACAATCGATGAGTTCCTGTTCAGAGAGGCTGATCAGATCTCCAGTTGCAATTGCATTGATTCCCTCCATTGCTCCAGTCGATGAAAACGCCCAGCAACTCCCTGTTAGGAAAGATAACATTTTTAACTCAAAATAGACGATTTGAACCATTCATCATGATGTCCATATAAAAATTTACTTGAAGACCAAATTTTATATTTTTAAGAATTTTTTTTACTATTTTTTTAGATAGGTAGTTACTACTTTTGAACGGTCTCTGGATCAAGTGATTTTGTATCCATCTATAAAAAAAAAAAATGTAAAATGTGATTTATAAGTACATTTTCATATGGGGATCATGTTGAATAGTTCATATGAATTGTTTGGACTTTGATAACAGAGATATTGATCCATAGTACCGATCAATCCGCACCATGCATAGTATTATAGCCTCACTCATAAAAGTAAGTCTGTACCAATTAACCAAAATGTTACAGCAACAGTGCCAGGCATAGTTGGTATCTATCAGGGTGGTAAGAAGTTATTTTTGTCATAAAATAACAAAGAACTAAAGTAACAATAACAATTAATCATACCACAGTCGCCTTGATCTTTTATGCCAGTAACTGCACCTTTTTTTCTCCAATCAAGTGACCAAGGCGCTTCACAACTTTCATAGTTTCTTTCTTTATACAATTCAACCTTTCTCTCTGCTCTTCTTTTCACATTCATTCTTCTAATATACTTCGCTTTGAACTCATCATTACTCAAATCTGCAAATTTATTTAAACCTACAAGATGACCTCCTTTCTCTCTCTCTGTATTCCTTTGATCAACAAATTCCAAGTTTCTCGCAAAATTCTCAAACCCTCTTGCCTTGTCCGCTGGTTGCATGTAGATTTTTTCATGCTTTTTGATCCATTGTTCAAAAATTTGAACTAAGTCATGGTTAGTTGAGTTAGTAGAAGGGTTGGAACCGGTAATAGAGAAATCACTAGGTGTAGCAGAAACCAGAATCATGGCCACTGATGACCATAGAACGAGATCTAGGACATCAATTTTGGTTCTTTTGAGAAACATTTTTGAGTGAGAAACTGATAAAGTTGATAGAATTGGTATCCAGGGTTTTAAAGGTTGAATACTTTGAATGTTAGTTGGAAGTGATTTATGGCAGGTTCTTAGTTGCTCTGATAACCCAATAACCCATTGAAAGCGGAACCGCTTGTTATAAATAGTTGACTCACTGCTGTGTATACTAAGACCTGAACTTAGATAGCATGTTGTTTGTGGCTGATTTAGATCGCTATTTTGTATATAAGTATATTGTCCTTTTGTTAATTTTATTCAATGTTTTGTGGCTAAAAGACAATGAGCAGATCATTCTGGATTTCAAATCATAAGATAATTACTTGTGTATGATTTTGTGTCTATTGCATTTCATACAAACAAAATAAAATAAAAGTAATGTGCACATGTATAAAACGTATTTGCACACAATTCTTCTTACTTAAATATGGACCATCATATCAACACCAGACAATTCCTTCCTCTCTCTTGGTTCTACCTTTTTAATTGGAGAGGAGAATAAGAGAGAGGAGAAACCAGAGTCAAGCAGAGCCGATCGGAACTGAGAGTGTGGTATCGTCAGAATTCGGAGCATAAAGTTCCTAATTGAGTGTAATAGTGAGTAAATCCGGTCATTGTCGGAGCGCAATGGCGATCGAAGAAACGGATCCGATCATGGAGTGTGATTTCAAGTAGATTTGGTTGTTGTTAGAATGCAACAATAGTTTAAGAAGCGGATCCAGTCATGAAGTGAGATGGTGATTACGAGAGAATTATAATGTTATATTAGTTTAGCGGATTTTACGAATATAAAATAATAGATTTAGGAATTACAGTCATTTGATTTATTATAAATATTTTTTTATTAATAAAATTGTTAATAGATATTTAAAGCCACACTAACTTAAAAAAAAAAAAAAGACAATTCAAGTCAGAGAAGAAACAATCCGTCCTGTGAAATCAAAGTACAATTTAGGCCATTTGATTTCAATTGAAAGACCCGCAATATATCTAGCACATTCGTTTGATCATTTTGCTGCCATGTTAATATTCTTTGGATATGCATCCAGGGTTTCATTTGAATCCTAGGGATATCATAAATCAGAGTATAAATTTTAATAAGAATATTTAACACGGAAAAAAAAACGGGGGTTGGTAGGAGTATTTCTTATCTAACTAGGATCAGATCTAGAAGAGCTTCTCTCCAAGAAGTCAAGGTCAAGCTAACAGTCAGATATATGACCGTTAGGTTTATACAGTGCAAGAATTAAACAGTCATATTAGTACGGTACGCCGTTGGATTAAATGAGCGGTACGGATCAATCCACTAAATAATTGAGATATCTCCAAGGATACGGATAACCTGTCTACTATTTCTGGCACCATTTAAATTTTGTAACAGATAACCTGTCTACTATTTCGCATTCACGAACTACAAGACGCCTTATTCCTTAATTAGATCAATTAATTTCATCATATAAAATTAGGAACAATCTTATTTCTTTACAAAGAACAATACAATAATATATCTATTCATATGTGGCTGACATGCTTGCGAAGAAAGGGAGAATTTTGAAGACCGAATGCATAGGATACACATTCCCTATGTTTGGGCAATAGGATAGTGATACCAGGGCTTTTATCTTAATTAGTCGAGGTAACTGGTATAGGAAACTGATGTACTGCCTACGGGCTTCAAACAATCAAAAAAAAAAAAAAAAAACCAGGACCCCTGTTGACTAACAAGTCCCCGATCCAACTCTATTCAACACACTTTATTTTCAAATATACCATCCCAAATATTTGTAAGACACCCAAAAATTAAAAATAAATCATCTATTTGACTACATTAACTAAATTCATGTTGATCCATCATATTATTTGACAGAGAGCTCAAATCTCCGCAATCTTTCCCAACAAAATTCACTAACCAAGGCAGTACAAACTTGTAGAAAAACTGGTCTCTGAACCATCTGGTGGCACCTGACCACCACTTTTGTGCACCGCAACCGCTTTGTTGCACCCACCCAGATAACCATGAGCCCGCAATCAGACCTGTCACCCTCCACCTCCTCTCATCCACATACCTGTAATTAACATTTAAAAGAGATTTTTTACAATATTACATCATATTAACTGGTTAAATGATCACAATAAGTTCATTTTTAAGTATGTTAAACTATCTAGTAAATTACTAACTAATATTATTATTGAGCATCAGCTTGGTTTACGTCTGTTTTAATTAGATTGTCTATAATTCTGTTCACATAAAACATGTCTCATCATTTACACTCATGACTTATGTGAATAACAGAATTGTTAAAAATTCGTACCTCTTCAACCCTTTCTCCACCCATTGTTTGTCATTGGCTGCCGTTTTATGAGCTTGACTGAGGCAACGTGCAAGAACAACAGCATCCTCGAGTGCTGAGCAACTGCCCTGCCCAAGATCAGGCGTCATGGGGTGCATCGCATCACCAGCAACAGTGACGTTGCCGTCTTGAGCTCTGTCTAAGGCTACATTCCACGGTGCACAAAATCGGAGTGGGGTCCATGCCAGACTGGAGAGATCAGTGTGTTTGGTGACCGTTAGGAAATTAGAAGGGAAGTCTTTTGCTAAATTGTCTGTTATTTCCTTCAGTATCATTTCAGGACTCCTTGATACATCTTGTTCTGAAATATTTTGTGTATATTTTGTAAGAATAAACTGGTCTATGTTTAAATTACTCCGTCATTAATGAAAAGTAGTATGAAAGAATTAAAAAGAGAACAAATGAAATGATATATTCTCACCTAAGGAAGATGAATCATGAAGATAGAACCAGTTGACTTCCCTGGAGTTGAGAGGGATGAATCCAGCCCTGATGCCGAAGCCTAAATACTGCCACACCATCATTTCAAATCCATGGTCTTCTGGAAATACCGCTAGCCCTAATACTGCCGATCGACCCGAGTTTAATGGCTGAGATAGGCCCAACCACTGGGCCACTACAGAGTGGACCCCATCACATCCTATCACCACCTAGTACAACATGAAGGGTTCAAATAAAATGTGAAACATCTTACTTGAGATTCGATATATAAATCGGAAAAACAATATTAAAGCATACTATATGTTTTTCCTTTTTTTTAAGAGAATTACAGACACATTAACTTAGGTGTAGTACGGATCTAACTTTTTTTTTGTTCTTATTGTTTAGCCTAATAGTACGCAAACTGAAAATTAATCGGCATAATTAAATGTAGAAATTGAGTTCAGAAGTTTCGAATTATACCTTGGCTTTTATAATGGTGCCATCATCTAAATACAGGGCAGTAATTTTGGAAGAATCTTCTAAAATTTCGCTCTTAATGGAGATTAGCTTAGATGAAAACCTAATTGCATCCGGTGGCAACTCTTCTGCTAGCGCCTTGAGCAAAGCCTCTCTCTTAACACATCTCACACCACTATCATCTCCCCTTTTGCACCAAATAAACACAAAATTGGTAAAGTAACAGACAAATTCAGCACATTATATTAAAATACGACGTATATTTTTCCACCACTTGATATAATAACTGTCATGGTAAAAAATATTAGTTATCTGATCTTATAAGTTTGACATTAACAGATTTTATTTAGAGATGAATTCAATTACCTATCCTTCTTCACTGGCAAGACCATCTCTTGACTAGCTCCTGTTTCTAAGTTTGTAATCAATGATCTGATACAGAAACAATGAAATATCATTAAAAATAATTGAAAGTATATACTAATATTATACGCAAATTGAAAGAATGAGGTACTTTGTAAAGATTTTATAAGTAGATGTGAGTTTATGATCCACTCCAAGCGCTCTTAGTGCAAACCAGGCATTGGGAGATAGAGTGAGGGCCATACCGCCAGCTCGGAGCTCCTGGTGCCGCTCCAAAACCCGTGCCCGGAATCCGACCCGTTTAAGAGCCACGGCCATCGCCACACCAGCGATTCCTCCGCCTACAATGACAATTTCGTTGTTTTCTACCATCCTCATCTTCTCTGTTTCTTTTCTCTGAACAAAAGATAATTGATGTTATTTTCTAGTTATTGTATTATTTAGTTTTGGTCTTTACAAATGCATTTCTTCACTTCTTATATAGATATAGCCTTTAGAGAGAATATGACATGTCAATTATGTCAGGGGAAATATGACGTGTCAATGATGTTAAGGGGAAAATATGACGTGTCAATGATGTCACCTGGATAACAGAACGTGTCAATGATGTCACACGGTGAAAAGTGAAGTTTCAATGACTTGGCGGAGAAAATCAATTGACTAAGTCCGTAGCATAGTGACGAATTATATCTGAATAATTTTTTTTTTGGGATTACCGAATCGAATGCTAAATAATTTGTGAATTTTACGAATTTTTCTCAAATTTTACAAATTATTTATGAATGTTTTTTGAATTTTTTCAAGAACAATATTTTTTTTCTCTTTTACAGAATTGAGATTTTTGATTCGAATAATTCCGATTTATTTTCAAATTATACATGAATTATTTCCGAATTACGAATTTTTCATCTCGCGAAACCAAATCCGAATAATTCATTTATCACTATGGTCTGTAGGACTGTACATCTGTACCCATGTTTGGTGCACGGTGCACCAGACAGAAATGCATGGATTAATTGAAGGGAAAAAAGATTATAAAATTCTATCCGATTACTATAAGTATGGTTGACGAATCAACGGTGAAATTTTAGTTGATATGTTAAACTTTTTCCGAATCTGCACCCACTGGCTGGCCTACTCGTGTAAATATATATTGTTGAAAAAAACGGAAGGCACGGCTTGAATTGCATTAAGATTGGCATGCTACAGAATAATAGAAACGAACTCATCGTCTTTCGGAATTGCAAAACATTAATTGCTCACAAAAAAAATACAAAGTCTTCCGTTGATTATTTCTTTCTTTCTTTTTTCTTTGTTCAGGTGAGTAAAGGCACTTTTAACAGAAGTAAACATAGTGGCAAAGTTTGTCATAGAGATACCTAAAGTTATTAAAATTAGACATGACGATCAGATTAGGGAAAACCTCAAAAGCAAGGCTAGGTGGTGTTTCTTAAGAAGTTAGATTGCCGAAATTTTTATTTTTATCATCTTTTAAATAATTAATCCAATTATCGTTTTTGGTCATAATTTTATATTTACTTTTAAATGGCAAACCATAACGGAGTTATCGGAAACGGCGGCCTTATTTTTTTTTTCTTGTAAATGGCAAACTCCAAAAATAAAAAAATAGTTGTCATTTCATACAATGGACTAATATGTTTTTAAATTTAGCGCGCTTTAATATCTACTAATAATTAATTATTAATAAAAAAATATGTATTTATACGAAACGAGTGACTCTAATATTTTACTCTAAATTATTTAAAATTACTCTAATTTCTAGGTCTACCATTTAAAAGTAATTCTCTGAATTACTCAAAATTCCTCTAATCATTCTTAATTATCTTTTAAATTTTTAGAACTACTCTTTTAATTGTACTTATATAAACTCATCACTCTAATATCTTAATTCTCATCTCGCTCCATGACTGAATTCGCTATTTTGATCACTGTCGTGCTCCAATGACTAGATCTACTTACTGTTGCACTCTAATCAAAATGATGGCTCTATACTCTAATTAAGCTCCGACACTACTGTGCACGTCTCTCTCTCCCTTATCCCTTATTCTTATCTTCCCTTGAGGAGGTAAAGCCAAGAGAAGAGAGGAGGATCAGAGATGAAGCCTAGAAATAGTAAAGAGGACAGACGGGTGTGGAGGGGGGAGGGGATGCTGGCAACTCTAGTATTTTGCTGAAATTATCGCTTTCGAAACAAAGAGCAAAAGTTTCACTGGAGACCGCAACGGCCAGGGGCGGAGCCAGAGTTTTAACCAATGGGAATCAAAACACATACTAAAAAAAAAAATTCAGTGGGGTCCCACAATGAAGGGTAGGTCAATTGAAGAGAAATTGAGAGTGGAAGCTAGAGAGAGAGTTTCATGTGAAGAGGTACTTGAATTCTCATATTTTTCGAGAGAAAACACTACAAGTCTCCATATTGCACATATATTAAATAGTTAGTTTGTTCTCTTAAAAAAAAGGATTAAGTATATAAATTTTTAACAAAAGTATGAGGGTCAATTTTAAAATACCCATAACATTTACACTAAAATATATAATAAATACATTCTTAATAATTAAATTTTGAAAAATAATGGGGTCAATTGACCCCCATTGTCTTCAATTGAATCCGCCTCTGGCAACGGCTATCTAATTATGGGTTGCTATTCGACCAATCCGCTGTTTTGGGTAGCTATTTCATATGGCGATCAAATATAGCGACCGGTCTGGTTTGGATCGCTATTTTATATGACGACCATGTTATTTCTTGAATTCTGAGAATGGGTTTGAAGATGGTGAAAATAAAAATTTCGGATTATTTGAGCCTAAGAATTATTTGTTTTACAAAATGTTTAAGTTTTGAATATCAACATGTATCGAAGCATATCTAACAACATTGTACATTTATTCAAATAAAAATTAATTCTTAGGTTATATGAATATCAACATGTTTATCAAACATGAATTTCGTTCTCTTTTAATTGTTATCTTGTTTTTGTGTCATTTGTTTCTCTTCCACATTTCAACAAGATTTCTTTTTTTTATTCTGTCTGTAGTAGAGCAGCAACCTCCGATTCAGATATAAATCGTGATTTCTGTTCAACATCCTTACAAACTGGTTCAACAAAAACATTGGCCAACTTAACCGATATTTTTCGCATCAGCATAAACCTTGCTATTAAAAATGTAACAAAAACCATATCACATATAAAATCACTGAGGCTATGACTGAAGTGGACACCTGCAAGGATAAAAGCAACAACAAATCGATTTTATCTAAGGAGCATGGAAATTCATTTTAGCTTTGTGCAATGGCTCATATCTTTCTCAGCAAAGATGTTCTTAAAAGAACTTAGCTAATTTTCTTTGCTTGAAAAAGGTTGATGAAGCGTGCTGGGTTGTACACATCAGCTCTAATATGATATTTGCCACACTACAAAATACGTTGAATATCGATCGAATATGTACTCCGCAGTAAAAATATTAAAAAAATTCTGATTCTGTACACAAAATAAAATGAATACTATATACAAAAAATGCACAAAATAGATATATAGTGCAGATATATCAAGAGTTTGTTCCTCTCTTATTGTTGGTCTATTGAGGTTTAAACAAAATCAAAACACAATTCCTACTATAAAAATTCTGAAAATTCAAAAATTCGGTAAAAAGGAATTAATCAGAATAAATTAAATTAAATTGTGATTTTTGGATTGTATTGACATTGTTCTTAAGCGTATTTAGCTCTATCTTACAAGATTTAGAGAATTATCATCAAAATAATTTGAGACTGCCACTTTTGAGAGCACAATCATAAGAATAATAATACCATTTCCCTCATCCCCTGTCCCCTCATTTATCCCCACACACTCTCTCTCTCAATATTAATTTCCTTAACTGCCATTTATCCCCCATTTATCTCGCTAATAATTTTTATTTATCTCCGCATTAAACTATACTGTCCTTTAATAACAATCCCCGCATTAATTATACTGTCCTCTAATAATAATCTCTACATTAATTATATTTATTGGTATTCAAAAAAGTATTTATCATTGTTTCTAACAAGTATTTATCATTGTCTCTGACATGATGATATTTTCATTTAATTAAACATTACTTATTGACAAGTTCAAGAACAAAGTTTAAGAAAATATTTATCATTGTTTCTGACAAGTTTTATCATTGATTATGAGAAGTATCTATCATTGTCTTTGACATGATGATACATTGATTTGATTAAACATTAATTATTAACAAGTCCAAGAATAAAGTTCAAAAAAATATCTATCATTGTTTATGACAAATATTTATCATTATGTCTGAGAAGTATTCATCATTATCATTGACAATATGACATTGATTTAATTAAATATTACTTATTGACAAGTTCAAGAACAAAGTATTCATTTTTGCATCATTAAGTATTTATCCATGTAACATAAAATATTTAATTAATCTATTTAAGTCACAAATGTTTTATTGAAAGTTGCAATTATGTCTGAGAAATATTTATCCATATTTATCATAATGTCTGAGAAGTATTTATCATTGGGTGGAGGGATTGTTTATTTAATGGTCTTCAGTTGTGCGGGAACGATACAAAAAAGGAAAATTTTGCACGGGGATGACTGTCAAGTATTTATCATTGGGTGAGGGAATTATTTATTTAATGGTCCCCAGTTGTGCAAGAACGATACAAAAAAAATAAAAATTTGTGCAAACATAACTAATGGATTGATTTATTCTTTCACAAATAGAGATAATTGCATAGGAATTAATACTTGCAAATTCAATATAAATACTTTGATACTTCAAGTTAAACACTAACAGCTTATTAATGATTGAACGGTCCCCCTATAATTGTTTTGAAAGTTTCTATAGAGTTTTTTGTAGAGATAAAAGTACGAGAATTGTTATCAGGATTCCAATCATAAGTGATGGTCGATAACTATACATTATTAAGTGGTTAATTCAAATCGATCCTAATCAAATGAGAGTAGATACACACATCAAGTTGAAACTTAATTGAGAATCAAAGAACGACTATGAATCGAAGGTGGTGCGCCAGTGAGGAGAAGGTAAGGACATGCTCAGCAATCTTAAAAGATAACCCTAACTTAGATTCAAGTATTAACAACATTTATGTTATCATTTACCAAAGAATAAACATAATATCTTCAACTCAATGTGACAGGACTTTTTCTTTATTTAACATAAATTGATTTACAGAAAAAAAAAAAAAAAAAATCTGAAGTATGGAAAAATCTCAAAACAACCATTACAGTGAATGTATATTTACACTCTACAACCTTCAGTCCCAGCAATAACGAAGAAAAATTAAAATTGCAAAATAACTACATGTTGAGCCATTCAAAACAGCAGCAGAGGCCCCAGCAAAATCTAGCCGGGTAATCCCTAACAAATATATCCCAGTTATAGCCGACAACATAAAAGCTGAAGGAGCGCTTTCGGTGAGCCATGATGACACGTGTAACAGGCAGGAAGGAAATAATGTGACGCTCTGTGATGACCCGAGCAGAGGGGGGAACAGGTGCACGGCTGGCAATGACTTCGGACGAGAAGCTGTTTAAATGGTATGAATCAGCAAAGAAAGCTGGTGGGCACTGGTACGCTTGGATGTTGCACAGTTGCGTGCCTCTTGCATTGTGAAATACTTCATCTGGAACTGATGCTGCCGTGCTTGTTGTACTAACTTTTTTTGTATATAATGTTTCCCTGTATATGCCAGATATGTAGACTTCATTAGCACCAAAGCATTTGAACATCATTAGAATATATTTCATTTGGAAAACAAATGACGAATCGTTCACCATCGGACAACAGCAATGCTGCGGGTGAGAAGAGAACCATGACCAGCACATGCCATACACTTTACTAATCCTCTTGAGTTGCAGCTTGCACATTCCTGAGTCCCCTTGCCCATACACATTGTGCATCTGTATCAAACAAAAAACACATTTAATATCAGATATCAGAAATTTACCAAACCAGCAAATGCAATGATCCCATTTGAAAAAAACTACTGTGTACAAATCATACATGGTATCGGAATCATCTTGGTCCTTAACTAACCCTGCTCCATGACATTCGGGGCACATTGTCATCTGCATCATACCATGGCAAAATGCACAAGTTGTCTCTCCTCTGCTATTGCAATCTATAATTTTTCAAACATTTTAGATATAATACCAACCATGCCGCATAAGAAGCAGCATAGGTGTGAATATGAAAAAAAAAAAGTAAATTTCTTATCAATTTTGCCAACAAGAGTCATCCTCAAGTTGATTTTTTTTTTAACATTTAGTGTTCTTTTTTCTGCCACAATTTTCTTCTTGTACAACATTCAAGTATAATCAAAAGATAAATAAAATGTGAACAGTAACTCAAATCTGAAACATCCAGTATAGTTTGTACTGTTTGACAATTCAGAAAGCCACAGTTACCTTTATTTCCACCTCTTCTATTCTAAATGACAGAAAGGAATAAATGCTGGAATTGGAGCAAAGGTAAACTTACCATCACACCTTTGAACAGCTTCAGAGTGAGGGATTTTGATCCTGACCTTCTTTTCAGGAATAAAAGGTTGCGGGTAGTCGACCCGTAAATCCAGTTCCCATACTCCAAGCTGCTTTCCTTTGTCTCTCCCATCAATCTCTCCACCAAAGTATGGCTCTTTCTCTATTACAGTTTCTCTTTTCTCGATAAAGGTTTCTAGTGTCCCCACATATGCAAAGGACTGCTCAATAGAAGTTATTTGCCACCTGCGTGCAGGTGCACTTCCCCAGCAACATTTATGACCTACATGGTTTATCAGCAACTGCCGTATTTCCACTTCATCCAATACCCAACTGCAAATTCGTTTACATTTGCATTACTCCCTCAGATATACATTTCTGTTCGACTTAGAAAAGGAAAGATTTTTTTTTTCTACAAAAAATATCATCAGTGATATGCATAGTTAAATGCATAAATGGGATGAAAAACCTGCCAATTTGCCTTGAAGGGTCACCGGATTGGTAATTATTGTGGCCTCCTTGATAAACAAACCCTTCCTGAGAAAGATCTGTCAAGTCCACCAAATTCAAACATGTTAAAAAATGTCATTCAGTAATTGAGCCCATTTATAAGTTGTATACAAACTCTTCAATCAGATGTGGATTGCAGAAATCACCAATAGAAGCCTTGAATTATTAAATAATTAATTCAAATGGGATCAATGCATAAATTGCAAAATTAAAAGGATATTATGTACCATGGGTAGGGGAAGATGCATGGGGAAAGGGAAGGTGTGGTGGATCAGATTCAGGGGAGCTGACGAGGGCGCCATGAAGGGAAGGTGGATAGCAACTGAATCTGTCGTCTGTCTCAGAGAATTTGGATCCCAATCGCACCTCCTCTCCAGTCGGCACGCGCGTGTAGTACTCGTACGACCTCAACGACTCCATCCTATCGTTCGAATTATCTGCTGCTGCTCCGTCGCCGGGCATAGGGAGAGAAAGAGAGGTAATTGCAAGGATGCTATTGTATGATTCGACTGAAAGAGGGAAAAGGGAGGGGAGGCCTGACGGTCTACGAATTCGTATCCCCTCAGGTTACCTGATTGAGTAGAATTGAATCGGACGGTCTGAAAATGGATTGGAACGCATCTTAAAGTACAAATAATCCTGCCCATTGTCATCCCGAATCCCGACCGGATGACAGTAAATCTTAACCGTCCATTTCAATTGGGTTGACTCAGGTACCTGGGAGGATAGGATCCGGCCTCTACGGAGGGCCTGGTGGCGTACAAGGCAAAAAATAAAATCACAGGCAACGGGTCTGATCCGGATATAAATTGTTACCCGACCCATAAAACAAGTCAGATTGTGTCAGATCATTTTTTTTTCTTTTAATTAAAATCGACGGGTCCTTTCCAATTTTCCATTAAATTCATATCACTAATCACCTGCATTAACATATAGTTTTGAGTTTAAATCTGGTTGACGGGTCCGTTCGTTTGAGTTTATCATATCACCAGCATTACAGCTTGATTACTTTAATCCACTAGATAATCAAAGAAGAGTCCGGAACTAAATTTATCTAACGGAGAGTACTTACAGAAAGGAATAATCTGAATGATTCTGAATTTCTGATTTGTCTAAATGAGAGTACTTACATAAAGGGAAAATCTGAATTATTCTGATTTGTCGAAATGAGAGTACTTAAGGATGTCATCATCATTTAAATATAAACAAGTACTGATATTTAAATTATATAAAAATTATTTTTAAACTATCTATGTGTTCAACAATATTATACATATATATTAATCTTTAGTTTTAAATCTATATTAGTTTAAAAAATATCATAAAATCGCGAAGGGGGTCTTCAGATCATGATCGGTTACTAGAGACGATATAAAATTTCAAATTTTACATGGTTTTTTCGTAAAAGCACTAATCGTGCTCAAAAGTAACAACAGCAACAAATTATGAGATTACAATAAGTTATTTATGCACTGTGTTTGTCCGCCATTTTAGTTATTCCCTCAAGTAAAAACTATTAAATCTCTCATCTCGCCTTTTATTGTTTCTCTTTTTCACGCATCGTCGCTTCAAGGTAAAAAGATAAATTGTCGCGCAAAATAAGTTCATTTTCTTCATTTCTTGTTTAGATGCGTTATATTAGTTTGTAATATTTTCAAAAGAAATACACCATTTTTATAAAACAAAATTGTTACTTATGTTTTATTTTTATATTTTATTTTATTTTTCAATTTTTGCACTATCAGTGACTAGCTATTACTTTTAATCTGTAATTTGTATCATTGCTATTGAGCGTATACCTTGTAATTTGTATCATTTTTATAAACCTACCTTGTACACACAAATTTTGGCTCATATCGCAAAATTGTGATTATTCACTTGCGTTAATTTTATAACTAAAGAACCCTTGTTTCAAACTCCTATAGTCTAACTTAAAAAGTACTTCTACAATATATATATAATAGATAAATTTTAATTTCTTGAGTTTACACCTTGTAAATTTTAATTTCATCTCATGTTAGATTTATAATATTATTATTTACATATGGAAACTCTTCATATTACAGCTTTGCTCAACAGGCAAATTACGTAGGAGTTCACGGCTCACTAGCAAAGAGATATTGTCTTATAGTGATGAATACCAACAAACGATGAAATTGATTCTCTGATAAAAGGGGTCTGTTCTAAGAAAGAATGGTCTTCTTTGAAAATAATTTCCAGCAAAAATCCTAAAAAGAAGAGATGCTAAATCAAAGAAGAAAAGGTAAAGAAACTTCGAAAAAGAATAGCGGGCTTCAAAAGAAAAAATCTAGATTTAATTCCTTTAATAGAAACCCCATTTTAGAAGGGATGATTACAAAGGATCCAGCAAAGTATAATGGTAAACTAAATTGAATCTTAAGTTACACATTTGTATAAAAGAGCATAAATTTATTAGTTTGTCAAATCTACTAATTGACAATTTGGTAATTGCCATAGTATTCTAATAATTTGGTAAATAAACTTTCAATATTGATTTTTTCAAATATCTTAATCATTAAAGACATCTTTTAAAAAAAAAAAAAAAACATAACAGAAGCTGTCATGGACATTAAAGACATCTTTAATGTTGAATATTTTAAATTTAGTTAGAAAAATGTTGACAACTTTAACTAACTTAAAGAACCACAAATTAACAAAATAATTTAATCACTGAATTATATGGCACGATATATGTATAAGAATCATTCTTATAATGAAATAAGACAAGATAATCATTTAATCATATCATTTGTACTGTTCACCTAAACATGTATAAAACATGTATAATCATAGTGTTTCTATGACTAAATTTTTTTCTTTATAATCAAATATGACATTTATAGACTCATAAGGTCATGATCTAATTGATAGTACTAGCCCAGTATAACTATCAACTCAGCCCATTGAGTTTTATCACGACCCAATGCATCTCGACTAAAATTTGGAGCCCAATATCATGTCATATTACATTATAATAGAATATTAATTATTGTAATTGGCATCTACTCAAAATATTGGCGAACCCAAATGAAGGACAATTATTTGTTCAAAATTGTAAATAAGTATGGCCCTATCAAATTTTAAGAGGTAAAAATATATTTTATTTGAGCCATAAGTCTAACATAAATAATAAAAATATGCATATAATTATTTTTTGGAGAAAATGCGGGTTTGAATTTCGATCGCATGAAGTATAAATGAATAAATAAATGCTGGTGGTTAGAAAACATATCCATTTAATTGTAAAGTATGCCCCGAACCAATTCATTCTTTACCCAACATGGTAGCTTAGTAGGTTGAATTCAGATATCTCACTTCTCTGACCCGTTGTTGACCCGATCGATTGGATGCGACTAGAATTTTTTTATAAACCATAATTAATAAAAGAGGAGGGATCAAGTTACAACATTTTTTGAGTTACAACAAGCATTATTTACATTTTCAAAGTCCAAATTGTCGATCCAAACCGTTAGATATGATCTCTACAATAAAATGTGCTTGAAGACTAAATTTTACATTTTTTGGAATTTTTTTACTATTTATTAAGATGGGTACAAAATTCAATGGTATGAATTTGACTAGTTTTTTTACCCACCTTAATAAATACTAAAAAAATTCCAAAAAATGTAAAATTTGGTCTCCAAGCATATTTTATTGTAGAGATCACATCTAACGGTTTAGATCGACGATTTGGACTTTGAAAATATAAATAATGCTTGTTGTAACTTGTTGTAACTCAAAAAATGTTGTAACTTGATCCCTCCTCTTAATAAAATTGATTTAAGTTGTCATGATCATTATATTAGACTCGGATTAGATGCGACTAGAATTTTTTTTTTATAAACCATAATTAATAAAATTAATTTTAGCAAAGCAACATGATTATTTTCTTTTATAAAAACAACAAGGACCGAATAGCCTATTCGATCTCCATCTATTTTATTTTTTACCTCTGTTTCACCCAAGACCTCCTATTTCTTCTGTTTGCCCCTGCTTTGGCCGAACACCTACATTTTTTGGATCTTTTTTTTTTGGCCCTGTTTCTTTTAGGAACAACCTCTGTTTCTGTCAGGAACAAGTTGTTTCCACAGAAAAGTGCAATATAGATGGAGACTGAATAGGCTATTCGGTCCTTGTTGTTTTTGTAAAAAATAATAATAATAATCATGTTACTTTGCTACAATTAATTAATTATGGTCTATAAAAAAAATTTCATGCGACTAGCTCGTTGAAAATAATTATAATAATTTTTTGATTCAGGTCCGAATCCAATTCGACCAAAGTTTGGACGTTATATAGAATACTACTGGGATGCCTCACTTAATTTGCTTCGGAAATGCTAATTGCAATAATTTTTATTGAGTTGCCGATGATACACAGTATAAAAATACCATGCAAATAAACAGTATAAAGATAGAAACACAAAGCATCTCGTGCAATATAATCTTTTTACATGACAACAGAGTACGTGTTCTTTCACCCTCTTTCACCCTTTTTCCCTCATTTGTTTGGCTGAAATCCTGTGAGTATATATATCTGCATCACGGAGAGAGCACCAATAGTCATGGAATAAACGAGCTGGAACCAATAGAACAGCGCCAACTATTGCATGTTATGTTTGGGGTTGCAGCAGAAGATACGAATCCCCCTCAAAAAAAAAAAAAAAAAACAGAAGATACGAATGCCACCAAAAAGCAACGCCAAGGTGATGAACACAAAATGCTTACTTTACAGCTTGAACGCAAACCGGACTTACAGGATTGCCATTACCCACACAATCTCGAATTCGTATCCTCTGAGATATCCCAAACTTTGCGTGACTTTATGGAAAATCCCAACCGCTTAAATACGTTCTGCACGAATCTCAAAGCATGCATAATACTGACCTCCTATATCACCCTCGAATAGGCACCGGACACGTCGGTCATGCAAAAGTTGAGATATCTCAGAGGATACGCACTCCACAATCTCCAAGTTCCCCAAACTGCTATCATGATGCTAAATATTTCAAAAATGTTTCTCAAACGAAATATTTGATCAGCATATTCACACGGAATATTTATATATATAAAGTCTGGCTAATATGTTTTTAGTAGCATTTCAGTTCATATATTTTCAATCCAAAATCTATATGATTAGCTTCAAACAAAAAATTCAAACCAATTTTCTTTTAGAGAGCTTCATTTACATATAAGATATTTTAATTTTAAAATTTATTTAGTATTAAGTCAAGCTGTCAAAAAACAAACATTTGTGTACATATTGATGCATTGTTAGTATGTCGAAAAAGACCATTTTTAAAATATCATAAAAAATTGTAAAAATTGGTAGTTTAAAAAAAAAATCATATTAGCTGGACTCCATGTGTGTGTTAGTTAAGTTTGTTTCTTGTTTTGAAAAAAAAAAAAATCAAGAACCAAATCTTAAAAGTTCTCCTGAAAACCTAAATTAACTAATGTAAAATATAAGTTTTGAGACTAAGCCTTAAGCTCATCTCTTCTAAGTCTTCTGTTACGCCACCTTGTTTATAATCCTCCTTTATACTTGTTTCTTATGCAAACCTTGTCCAGAAGGGTGGGACTAATTTAGATTTAGCCCGGCATATCAAACGGGGAGGAATATCCTCTGTGATAAGCCGATAACTGACCAGTGTTGTAAATAACAGTATGAAGTTGTTGGACGGACATGATACTATCAAGCGATTAATCGGTATGTAATCAATTAATTGGAATTATGCAAACAATTTAATGTTTTTATTAAATTTATGTATATATCATAATTTATTTAATTCATTCAACTTATGAAATAAACTTAATTTAACTTAGTTCTATTCTACTATTATAACATGACACTACGCTTATTTTTTCTTAAAGAATAGGCACTTTACATGCGTAAATAACATATTTATTTAATGAAAAATAAATTCAAGAATTAAATTTTTTTAAATACTAATAACATATTATTTAAAAAATAAAAGAAACATTCCACCGTAAAATCACTAAATTTAATTTATGATAACAACTTAGTTTCATAATAAACATATCATACTAATTGAAAAAAAATACATCAGTGAGTAAGAAAATATATAGTATATAAATAACAGAAGAGTTAATCAATTTCAAAGTAAGAAGAAAAAAATATATATAACAAATATTGGATGTATGTCCAAGCACAAATAAAGCTACAATACATGATTTATAAAACTTATTATCACACACTATCACATAAAAAAATAATCAATGTGAAAAATAAATATTCAGTGGAATAAATTGAAATAAACAAGAATAAACGAAAATAAACAGAAATAAATGGATGATTAAACGGTAAAACGACAGATTAATCATTTTCATCTGCAAATAGACATATGTTAAATGTATTCGTAATGGTTTGACCGCTATTAACAATTAAATGACTATTTAATCCGCCGCTAATACTTTTTTTACAACACTATACTTGACTACATCATATTAAGTTAAAATCGAACCAAATTTTTTTAGTCCATTTAAAATGTAGAGGATTTACTTTAAGATTTGTGTTAATTTAAATTAAACGGTTCAAATCTAACCTGACAGGATCATATACCTAATCTGAACTCATCATACCTGACAGCAATGTTGTAAAAAATGGTCTTAACGACTGTTTAATCAGTCGTTTAATCGTTAACAACGGCCAAATCGTTACAAATACATTTAACGGATGCATTGCGGATGAAAACAGTTAATCAACTGTTTTTTCCAATTAATCGGCCATTTTGTTTAATCATCTATTTATTCCCGTTTATTTTTGTTTATTCTAATTTATTCCAGTGAATATTTATTTTTCACATCAACTTTTTTTTGTGGTAGTATGTGATAATAAGTTTTATAAATCATGTATTGTAATTTTATTTGTACTTGGACATACATTCAATATTTTTTATATATGTTTTTTTTTCTTACTTACGTTGAAATTGATTAATTCTTATGTTATTTATATACCATATATTTTTTTTACTAATTACTGATGTAAATTTTTTCAATTAGTACGACATATTTATTTATGAAACTAGTTGTTATCATAAACTAAATTTAGTGATTTTCTGTTTGAATGTTTCATTTCTTTGTTATTAGTATTTGAAAATTTTAAATTCTTGAATTTTTTTTATTTAATGTGTTTCTTATACATGTAACATACTTATGTGTTAAAAAATATGTTATTAGTATTTTTCATTAAATAATATGTTATTTGTAAAATGCTTTTGTGTTAAGAAAAAATAAACGTAGTATCATGTTATAATAAATTTAATGAGTTAAATAAATTATTTTTAATAAATTATGATATATATATATATATAAATTTAACAAAAATATTAAATCGACCACATACCGATTAATCGTTTAGCAATATTCCATCTGTCTGACGGCCAGATATTGTTATTTACAACACTTGACATACAGCAGCAGCTAGTTCTAAATTTCTAGCTTCTTTACTGACCTTGATAACTTGGTATTTTATTTGATATTTACTATTATGTCATTTTATTTTAAGCTCTCGGCTCGAGTCAAATTTAATTACACCATGTGCAATTAGCGCAAGACTTTGGTGAATTATAGTTGGAGTCGATCATCGACCCTAGCAGCAGCTAGACTTGCAGCATTCATATGTGTTTTTGGCAGTGTTTTAAAATGCGGTTTTGTTCATGCATGTGAAAGGTCACTGCATATTGCATATGCAGTATATAAACGCATATGCAGATTTTAAAATAAAAATTTACGTATATATATGTATCTATATATATTTATATTCATATATTTGAATTTATTTTCACATACATAACTAACAATAATTTTTTCACATAAATTCTAATTAAAATACTATAAAATTATCAAATTAATCAAGCATATGCCGCATATTTGAACCGCATGGTCGTTTTCATTCCGCAAAGCCGCATATTCGGACCGCGTATGCAGCCGCATGCTCAAAATCGCATGAAAAAACCGTATAACTATTCTGAACATAGCTGCCGACTGCATAGACATATGCAGCCCATGCGGTCGCAATTTTAAACACTGACTTTTTGGTGCACGATGAAGTAATTAAACTACGTGCAATTAGCTTGAGGTGTTACTTCCTCATATTTTGTGCAAGCTTTATTAGTATACTACAAAAAGGAGATGTTATCCAGATGCCACTGCTTGAGTTTGCTTTTTGTGGGTCACTCAAAACACTTCTTTGTATACTTCAAGATAATGGTGATTGTTGAAAAGTGACTTAAGTACACTTTTTTTTTTCTTTTAAAATTTATATACACATCCCAACACGTGGAAAAATGAATTTATCATATGTACGCAAAGTTTTTTACTCTTATCTGCGGCAAACACTAACTCTTAAAATTCTGAAGTGGAATCCGGGCTCATATTCTCGATATAATATGAAATTAATTAATTATGTTATTATCAATTCTATCATGGCATGTAACATCACGTTATGTGTGTCAGTTAAATAATATAATTGGCATACGTAGCATATTCATTCACGTGTGTGACTCAATTCAATTGAAAAAAACACTACACATCATGTAAACTGATCTAATAATGTCACATGACACGTTACATTATCAATATTTCCAATAGTATATATATTTTTTAGTTTAATTTGCAATCTTTTCATTTTTCAAATATTTTCAATGAACTCAAATTAAAAAAAAAATTGATAAACGTGACCGTGACCAGTTATAACGTAAGCATAGATAACATAATCATTTCTGTGATATAACTGTTCTCTATTATTTTAATCACGTCACATAAAAAAAATTTGATCACGTGTGTAAATTAACTTCATGAAATCACAACACATTAGTCGCATCTTATCACGCACTACGTATTGGTTTTTCCATTGAACTACCAAAGAGCCTAGAAACCCTTTAAGAACGAACATGTGTGCAAGCGCCAAGCGGTATGTTCGTGGAATTCAATACTAATCCTCTGGCTTACATGTTATACTACAGCATTCAAACTTCTAATATAAATCTCCCACTTATCCAAGTTTGCACAGATCTATGAATTATATTCCCGCAGAGACTAAACTACATCACTCATACAAAATAACTCAACACATATTCTCGTACTACTATCACATACATGCACACACACACATCCTCTTCACTTCCTCTTCACTTTAGAAAGTAACCTTATTCAAAATTCATAAGAACAAAATACATATATCCTCATTTTCTTCAATTACCACTTAAGCACCCCAACCTCAGCCATAGAGCACAAATACACCAAGAACCCTCTCAACCCACTCAAACTATAACTCCGCTTCTTATAGCTTGCACAATCCAGAACCCTAACCTGCACAAACTACTCTCAAACCCCTTGAAACTCCACACAAACCCTCCACTACCCCAACTAAACCATACTTAAACCCACCTACTACCCCACCCCCTCTTCCCCCGGACCCCAAACACAGACACAAACCCTAATCAGGCACCAGCCTACTATTAAGAGCGAGCTCAAACCTCCCACACGACTCGTCCCGCATCTCAGTGCTCATGTCATTCTCAGGTGCAGGATAATAATCCTCACGCAACTGCACATCTCTCAAATTCGGCATCTGCAAGAAAAACCTCATAAAATGCTCATGCGCTGTGCCGTGTATAAACAATTTCCTCAAATGAAAACACATCTGGATCAACCCTGTTGCCGGCAGAGAGAGACTTCTCTGGTTGACCTCTCTGTCTTGCGGGGGCCAGTAGTCGAGCTCTTGCAAAAATAGGTCCCCAATTCCATGCAAATAGAATCTCTCCCAAAGAGAGAGATCCATCTGGCCGAATGGGGCAGTGAAGGCATAACCAATGGCCTCACCCAAGTCAAGCTTCATTTTAGAGAGCTCTGGGAAATATGAAAGGATGCTCAGGCCGAAAGTGCGTGGATCCGGCTTGGCACGACAGTTGCCCTCTACCTTGATTGTGATTGAGCTCAGAATGGGGCAGTCTTCAAGACCGATATCCCGTAGAGGGAATAGAAACTCACCAGCTGGCAGCCAAAGGGATAGTTCACGCAGGCACTCCCAGCTCTCAGGCCTGTGTAGAGATGAGAGGTTTTATCACCATAACATTTGAGTGAGGCTATGGTACTAGGCATAGCGTGGATTGGTCCGTACTATGCATTACTATTTCTGTTTTCAAAGTCCAAGTCAAAAAGTCAAAAGTCGATCTAAAGATTAAACCATTCAAAAGTAGTGATTTTCTACATATCTAAGAAAATAGTTAAAAAAATAAATTTAGTATGCAAGTACATTTTAATGTGGAAATCACGTTGAACGGTTCGGATCCACTGTTTGGACTTTGAAAATGGAGATATTTATACACAGTACGGACCAATCCGTGCTATGCATAGTACTATAGCCTCACTCAATAATAGAAACAAAATCAGAATAACAATTTTGTAGGGAATTTACCATTGAGAGCATCCTCCGTTGACTGTACCAGTAGCACCAAAACCCTCAAGATTCTCTTCATACTCATACCGGCGCCGTTTACTCTGTGGCTCACAGAGACCATTCCGATCATTGTTATCATCCAACAGATCATGCTCTGGCCCATTCTCTGCCTTAGACTGGGTCCATATGCAGTCTAAGTGCAACCTCTCAAGCCGGCGTCTTACTGGCTTCAGTGCTTTAACCAATGCTGGTGCAGAAATAAGAGGGCAACGTGATACACTAAGATCCTTTAATGTTTGTCTCAGCCCAATAGCCAATTTCTGAATCCCCAATTCAGTCACCAAATCACACCCGATTAAGTCGAATCTTGATAGCCTGGTACAACCACGAGCAATTGCAGAAAGGCTGGAGTCTGACAAATCAGCACAGTTTTTTAGGCACAAGGACTCCAACCCGCCACATACTGCAACACCATCCAAGTGGAGCCATTTACCTATACAAACCCCTTGAAAATAACCCAGCTTTAGGTTTTTTACCAAAGGACCAGCACGGCGCTGACCTAGGGCTTCCAAAGCGGGGCCCACTTCGAGGATGGGGTGGGAAAGGTCCAGAGAGAAGTCGGTTAGGGGGAGTGAGGAGAAGAGGGTCTCGAGACAAGCTGGGGTTATGGCCGAGGGGTTGTCTTCAGGGAGATTATTAACAGCTCCTGGGTTATTGTTCAGATTGATAGTGGTGGGGTCCACCAGGTGGAGAGTTGTCAGATGTGGGCAATTGGTAGCGAGTTTGCGCAGTGTTTCATCATTGACAAAATCCATATATCTGGGTTGCAAAATTGAGGAAAACTAAGTGAAACCAAGGTTTTCAATAATGGTTTTCAATAATGGATACTGGTACCCAGTAAGCTGCATTAGATGATGTAATAATTTTTTTTCTTTTTCCATTTTTATGTGTTGATTTCCCGTATGCAAGTTGTAATTCTAATTATTCACAAGAATCTCCAACTTTTTTCCAACCCAAATTTAACATAGAGACCCTTATAATTTGACAAATATGAAACTTCAGCTCTTTTACAGGCACTGTCTAAAATAGTGAACTCATATTGTAATGCACCGAAACGCCTAACTACCCATAGCCAGTTCCACAGATAGTTTCCTTAAAAGTTGAAACGAAGGGAGTCAAGGGACCCCCAAAGGCAAATTTCCCCAAAACAAGCAAAAAAGCTCAAAAAAAAAAAAGCAAACAAAATTGATAAAGGCATAAAGCAATTGACCTTGGATTGAAAACACAAGGAGCAACAAGCCGTTGCAGATTGGGGCACACTTCTGATATGCTGACAAGCTCAGAGGCCCGAAACCCATCAGTGGCATTGGCCAGCATCAGATCCAAACCCGTTAACCCTTTAGCAACCAGTGGGTAGCTCCTGATTGCCTCAGTCACATCCTCAGTCCAGCAATAGAACTCATTCAAATCAATCTCTTCAATTTCCCCACAATTCTCGAATAACGGGTGAAGATCAGACCCAATTGTGATGCCCGCCCCGCTCGGGCGGTTGTGCCATCTGACAAGCTTAACCCGCTTCAGCTTGGGCCAATGGTGGGTGAGGGAAATCAATGCTGTCGGATCACGGGAGTAGAGTTTCAACGAATTGACACCTGGGAACTTGTCAGGCAAGGTGGGGCCCACGAGGAGAGGGGTATTGGAGAGAGGGCGGCCCCATGGGGAGAGGTTGGAGAGGTCGAGAGAAGAGAGGGAAGGGAAGCTAGGGAAGGGGGAGGGAGGATAGGGAATTGTAAAGGGGTTCCCTCTGAGCGAGAGAGAGGAGCGGGTTCTTCTCTCCAGATCCCTCCACCGGCGACACACCAGAGAGGCTGAATTGCGAGCACGAGTGGGCTCGATGAAGGAGAAGATTTGTTGGAGGAGCGCCTCAGGGAGGTCATGGAGGTGGATCTTGGTCGTAATTTGAGCAATTTCCCAGGGCATTTTAGGAAACTTGGTTTCAACAGCAGAAGAGAAGAGAGGAGGAAGGGGCAGAGGAGGGAAGAAGAGATGAGATGGAGATTGTATTGTATGATTGTATCCTATACATGAGCAAGGGGTTTGGTTGAAGGTTTGGGAAGTAGATGAGAGAGGGGGTTTTGGTTTCCTGTTACGCATTCGTATGGCAGTGTGTGATGTCCATTGTCTCTTGTGGTGCTTTGATTCCTTTGAAAGAAGTGTCACCTTCTATTGATCGAAACCTTCTCAACATGTTTCATGTCACAATTAATTATTATAGAAAAGGCCTGGAGAAAAGCGGATTGGGTTTATGCTACAGTTATATTATTCAATTGATGCATATTTTTTTTTAATTCTTTTCATTGGTCATTGAAAATTTACAATTAGTAGATTTTACTATTTTAGTATGTTTTGTCTAATGTTATTTTAGATTATCATTAAAAGTTTTACTAAAGAAGACAAAAATTGGCAGGAGAATTTAAAGTACTCACATCTTAATTATATGAAATATATCTTTATATTAAACGGCCTACTACTATTATGTTTTAGGTCTGAAATTTTCATCTATTCTATTCAACATAACTGTTAAAAAGTTTGTATATAAAAGAAGAATGTTGTGCTATCTCATTTTATCGGAAGCAGTGCGAGAGAAAAAATATTATGTAAGAAAAGAATTAAATATTAAATAAAAATATATTAGAGTAAAAATGAACAAAAAGATTTTATATTTTATCTTTTCTTTCATAAAAAAATACAAATTTTTGCACCTCTAACTGAAAAATGGTCCAAATTTTCCTATCTTTAAATTTTTAATTAGTTATTCACCAATCCTTATTTTTGTTACATAATTTTGTATAAAAATTAAAAAAAAAATTGAAAACAATGAAACAAAATATATTTTTCAACATAAGAAGAAAATGGCCGAAAAAACCGGACCAAGCTATAAAGCAAGAAAACAAGTACAACACAATATTCAACTCCAGTAGAACCTTATGAAATCTCTGTTCTATACACATGGCGTGGCAAGAGGAGCTGAGAT
This sequence comes from Carex pumila, assembly GCA_033356055.1. Taxonomy (NCBI): domain Eukaryota; kingdom Viridiplantae; phylum Streptophyta; class Magnoliopsida; order Poales; family Cyperaceae; genus Carex; species Carex pumila. The sequence continues at coordinate 534,349 of JARJHM010000048.1, read as the reverse complement.
GATGGCCTGGGGATACAAAGCGTCATCCGCTTTCGTGGGTTTCTACTATATCAACACATTCTCCATTTTACGGACTTTTACTCGTTGAAGATCTTTTCCGTTTCTGTTGGTGCGGGAATCGGCTGCGGCCGAAATTGAGGCGAAGAAAACGAACACGTGTACTTCTTCGTAGACATTTGTAAAATCACCGAGTTACAAAACATTTAATCCTATTTATCTTGTCCGGTTGTCAGAATATGGAAATAGTGAATTTCAATTATCCAATTTGATCGGATATTTTTTCACCATAAAACTGGTTTTCTTAATTAAAATTGTTGTTTGACATTAGCGATAAAGATAATATTATTAATTTTACATATTGCCCCTTGGCCCTTGCAGCAAATTTTTTATTAACATTTTTTTTTTGCTTTAAGACCTTCCATATATTTATTATCACAACTTCTTAACTTAAGACAAGTTTGTATTGCTTTAAAATAATTAAATTGCAATGCTATCTTGTTCATATTTTTTTCCGAGGAGGGTTCAAATGCTTCCATTTTTTTGTCTCTATCGTACCTCTATTTTTAAAAACTTATTAAACTCAAAATTAAATCGTTGGATATGATCTACATCATTTTATTTATGCATGTGTAAAAATTGATAACATTTCAATTTTGTTTTGGTTGTCATCAAGAGCTTGTAAAAAATGCACTAATGTGAATAATTTTTAGACATTGATTTTTCAACTTATTGATTCACATAAAAATAAAATTAAAATGTGATAATTTTTTATGAGTACATAATGAAAATAACATAGATCATATCTAATGGTTTTATTTTAACTTTTAAGTTATAAATTTTGAGTTATTAAAGTTTTAAAAATAAAAATACTGAGGAGACAAAAAAATAGAAGCATTTGAATTCTCCTTTCTTTTTCCTGTTCTATTTATTTATAAGTTGTTGTGTAGATATATGCTACTTAAATAGAGGGTATGAAAGTGGCACCTCACCATTCTTGTCCCCATGTGACTCTCTTTTATTGCAGTTAGGCCCACAATATCACAACTATTTGTAATTATTTGTGTTGAGTTTGTGTACTAGTCAAGAACCACAATAAAATATTCTCTTGAGTTGATCTACCTAGAATTACATATCGACGTGTCATAATTGTTCTAGATTTATGTGTGGTCCTGAGGTCCTCCAATGTGCCTTGTCATTTGGCAACTAAGTAAGAGTTTTGTCGTTTATATGGATTTATAACACTAGCACATGTCACGGCGCCAAAGTTATATTTATTACAAACAATAGAACTATTTGTCGAATTAGATAAGGAATAAACCAGATGATATCACGCTTCAATTGTATTTCACATTGTATTCTATTTTCAAAGTTCAAACATATTAAAATATACATAGAGATAAAAGATAAATAAATAAATCTTCGAAACTTTTAGTATTTTATATATAGATATAAAATTATTGTTTTTGAACAATCGATGATATATTGAAGAAACAGTAATTTGTATCTATCTAAAAAATAGTAAAAAATAAATAAAATTATAAAGTTTGGTCTCCAAGCACATTTCAGCTTTCATAATAATTAAATTACATCAAAATTGATAGACAACATATTTGAACCATGAAGAACATATTTACAATTTAATATCATACTTTCGACATTTTTTTGTCGATTGCATAACTTCCAGTAATCAGATAAATACGGTTGATAATATATATTTTTTTTTTTCATTACCGTTCTTTGACAAAAATAATGCATGACGCCACGTGTTTCACACTTTATTGAAAACCTCAACTAGTTGTACAATCACACAAGGACCAAGAGGAATGAATGCCAACTGAACAACTGTTTCACAGAATTTTTTTTTATAGACTATGATTAGAAAAAAAAAATTATGAAACCAATGTTATTATTTTTTATTTATAAAAATAATTAGAACTGAATTTTTTTTAGACTAAAATTACAATTCGGTCTCAGATATTTTTATAATTTTTCAATATTTTTTTTTTTTTAATTTGTAAAAACAGCTGAGACCAAAATGATATTTCAGTTCCAAAAACAATTCTTATGAACACAAAATGAACCATAAGGCCGTAACTTTCCCCACAAGGCCACTAGTCTTAGCATGCTTCGTTGCCTTATACCGTCATTCCTTCGTTCTATCTTTCTTAGCCGGAAATAAATCTGTTGCGATTCTTTGAGATCGCAGGGACCCTGCAATTCCAAATCTCACCATCTATTTTGTGAAATCTACAAATCTTGAAAGCAATTATTTTCTTTGCACGAATCTCAAAATAAATAAAATGGCGGATGTGGAATTGCAGGTCCTGTGATCCCAAAGAATCACGGCAGATTTATTTCCTTCTTAGCCTGTCAAACTAACGCTATCAAAATAAAAATAAAAAATTAAATTATTTCAACAGAAATGACTTCATAAAGATGATTTAGGATTAGAATTTGTTGATCGGGAAGATCTATACACTAATAAGAATTCATTATCAGTAAATATTTAGAGAAATTATCTTGTCCCTCCTTCCGCTCTTCAGAAAATTTTCCAATCCACTTTCTTTTATTGAACCTCTGTAACTTTTTTTTTACGAAGTTCAATTTCCATTTTCTAATGTTTTCTATGCATAGTTGATATGTTATATACAAGCACATGCACGCATAGAGATCAACACTTACATTATAAGAAGAATATTTATTCATTTCTCTTTCTCATCACCACTCCATTTTTTACATATTTTAAAATGAGAGTTTTTTTCCTCCGTTAATCTCATCCGTATTTTCAATGACCTATAAGAAATTTTGTGAATATAAAACTATGAATGTCTTGCTCCGTTTCTTTTTTTATATACAGTGTATAAAAACTTAATATGCTAGGTATATAATTACTTGAAATCTTAAGTATTTAAATTTAAAATTATATAAGTATAAATACTTGATATGTTAGATATAAATGTTTGACCTGTTATGTATAAATATTTGATATTTTTCTGACACGCTGAAAAGTTTAAAATCAATAAATTTGTTAACATTTTACACTAGCTGATTCTACTTTCGTACAGAATATTTATAAAATATTACAATTCAAATTAAAACCCAACTAATATCAATTTTACAATATATATTAAGACTTGATATGTCTAGTCAACACTTGCATGCATAGGTATCAACTAACAACACTTAATATGTTATATATATATTTGATATGTCTAGCTGTAAATTTGTTTGCGCCTTTTAGAAGATAGTTCCGATCAAAGTTAGTTAGAATCGAGAGATTTGTCTGGAGATATTTCTAGAGAACTATTATCACGTCTCAAATATTTATTATTCTTAATTTTCACTAATTGAGAAAAAAAAAACTTATATTCTGAAATTTTTTAAAAAAAAAGAAGAGAAAGAAGAACAAGAACAACAATAGGAGCACGGGGAAGATCCATAATCAACCTATTTACACAATCTATCACAATATTTAGTCTTGCTTTCATAATTACTCAGTGCAATTAATTAGAAGCAATGTTATTACAAGTATTATTCATGCTGCATCTGAGTTAAGGGAGTGGGATGCATTAATTTGATGACAGCTCAAATCAGTCTGATGTTCGGTTAGAACTATTCGATTTGTCTCATAATTCGTGTATTATGTTTCAATATACATGCATGCTTTAATATTTGTGTGGATCGAGTGCACGCAGATAATGAAATGAATCATACCAATTTGGGTCCGATGCCCATCAAACGCTTTCCTTTTGATGATTTTCTATTTTTATGTTTTTTTTTTAAAACATGATTTTATAGACAAATATAAGAACTATTATTTGATGTAGTAACAAAAATTTAATGTTCTATTTTGTGAGAGATGTAGATTCAAAATCTAAATGATTTTCTTTTTTTAAAATATTAAAGCTCCAAGTTTTCAGCTTAGAGTTGATGTAACATCTGTATAGTATAGTAGACAATATGACTACAACTTATTAGATGACATTTTTCTCTCAAAATTATTGCAATCGGTTAATTCTATTTCATCCTAATTTAATATACAACATCATTTTAAAACCTCTCTTGAAAATTGGTCATGTAATAAATTACCCACATTTTTCCTTCAAAAAGATCCATATTCACATATTTTGTTCTAATATGGATAACTGTGAGAATTTTTTTTTGCTGGTAATTAAGCCTTCTTTTATATATATCTGCAAGAGTTTAGATCTTGCCTGTGAAACCGCATATTATAATTAATTGGTTAATTAACTATGCACTTTGAACAATTGCACAGTAAATACATATTTTTTTCAATCTTGACTTTTCAACTCAAGAATTAACAGCCTAGTTTGTACGCTTGTAATTGAGTATTTTGCCCCGTACATGCAAAATGTCAATACTGATGACGAAACCATTTTTTTTTGGGTTAATTTTCTATATACGTAAATAAGACATCTCTAATTTCTTATTTACCTCTCAAATCTTTAATTTATCTTATTTATCCCTTAACTCTTATAATAATTTCTTATTTACCCATCACTTAATCATTTCAAAATTATCTCCAATTTAATTATAAAAGATCTTGATTAAAAAATTAAAAGACAAAGTTGCCCTTCTTATTCTTTTCTACATCATCTGTCACGAGCCCACCAAAATTAAGTAGAAGCACCCCGATCTTTTCTTTTCCAATTATCAGTGAGTTGGAGAATTTGAAGGGGAGAACAGTTTCATAGGCTGAAAAATTTCAAGTTGATTCCTAATTTTAAAGAAACGATGAAGTTGGGTCATAATTTTTATTAGCACTAAATTGTTCATCGATCTTTTAAGAAAAAAAAAGGTTAAATTAATAGAATAACCAATTTAGTTATTTAAAGAGATATTAAAGAATTATCAAAGTTCTCCTTTAACTATGTTCTTTTTCGAAAATTCAAAATTCAATTTGATATAGGTCAACCTTTTTTTTCTTCTAAAAGTATAAAGATTAATTTAGTGCAAACAAAAATACAATAACTAATTTGATCTTTTAGAAAAACAATTGAAGGATGAAGACCAAAAAATTTCCCAATTTCTGAATATTTAAGTAACTTCTCTCTTTATTCGAACTAAATTGTGAATTAATTATGCATTGCTTATGTTAATTCTTTTCTCTCTTTTACCAATTTAATATTTATTGAAAAATTCAAGGACAAAAATCTGATTCATTTTTCTATATAATTTTAGTGTCCAAGGAACTTCTCCTTTTGTTATAAATACTTTGGAATTAACATGCATTGCTTCATTGGTAATTTATTCTCATACATCATAAATCATGCAATTAAAAAGCAACAATAATCTTCGACTGGAGCTGAAAATATAAGGCCCTGTTCGGCCTCTAATTGAGAATGTATATGGATATGGAAATTGAACTGAAAAGTACTGTTTTCGTGAAAAAAAAAGATTCAGTTGAATTGAAATTTTTTTTTCACAGGAACAGTAACGCTGCCGAACAGTACCTAAAAAGAAAGTTAATTGGCATTGCTACAGTAGAAAAGATAAGAAGGTGATATTTAATAAAAAAAAGTTTAACCAATTTTAATGGGGTATGCGTATGACACGTGGTTGAATGGTGTTAAAAGTGAAGATTGTGATTTAAAGTTAAACAGAGCAATAATCAGAGCATATAGATAAATATATAGTCTAATGATAAGTCTAATATTCCATAGAATGACAGAATAGATAACTTAGAGAGCGATCTCTTTTTCTTGAAAAAGTCAAATTAAATGTTCTAAACTTGGAGATTCGAAGCAGAGCTCCTAACCAATTTCAATATATCTCATCATGTCCTTATCCAGAAGCGATAGGTTGATTGTCTTCTATACCCAATCAATTTATTTACCTTATCCAGAAGATAGACTAGGCGAGCTGAATGCCATGCCTCCGGTCCACATGCACCGGAGAAATCTCTTCCAAGATATTATAGAGTATGACTAATATAACATCAGTGTCACTTTAGTCTATATAACACAAATTTTAAAACTTATTAAATCGAGTTCAAATGATAAATCCAAACTGTTCAAACTAATTTACTTTATGAATATGGTTAATATATAACATCAGTGTCATTTCAGTCTATTTAACATTATTCCGTATGTTGCCAAATGACCACCATAAATAATAAGCATATTTAGAAAATGAAATGCACATTATTTTTAAATTGTGGTCATTTTAAATACATTGATATTACATGTACAATCAACTAATGTATGAGAAATTGACCTAAAAATATAAGTAATTCATCTTTGAATATAACGAAAAAAATGTGATATGTAAAATTCAAGTCTAGTTGGTTGATTAATGTCCACCTACTCTATCTGTTAAATTAAGTCTAGTTGGTCGATTAATTAACATTGACTTGAGGATCCAGTACTGTTAGTAACTGGAGAAAAACAGAATCACAAGAAAATCAAGTCATGATAAAAGCGACAACCATGAAATGATGAAAATCATTCCACCACATCTAATTTCCACGTACACAGGCCATATGCTCCCGCCAGGTGTCCTGCTAAATGCTACAAAAGGCTACTCTGGTTTCTCTGTTACCTCCAGTTTGATGGATGCTCTGTTGAGCTGTAACCAGTGTTTTAAAAGTCGGCCGATTAGACTGAATATTCGTATTCGATTGGAAATTTAATAGAAAATGAATATTCGGTCCAATATTCAGTTTTGAATATTCAGCCGAATTTTTTCAAATAAAAAATAAGAATCCGAATAATTCAAATTCAAATTTGAAAAATAAATTCAGATACTTACAAGTGGAGAGATTATGAATGACTAGAAAATAAAACTGTGTTGAGCAAAAACTTTTGAATATTCAAAACTGTGTTGAGCAGATACCACATGGGACCGAATATTCATTTTCTTATAAAACCAATAGTTTAAAGCAAAGACTTTTGAATATTAAACTGTGTTTGAAGAAATTAGATACATTTTTTCTACGAAATTAATATGAATTTTCATTTGAAAATCCGAATATATAAATCTGAATATTCGGCCGCATACCGTATATGCGGTATTCGGTGGCTTTCCGAATACCGAATAAGAACCGATTATTAAAACACTGGTTGTAACACAGACAAGGTCGGAGCAGGCTCTCTCTCCCAATTTTTTTTATGTAACATTTAAATAAACATAAATATATAATATCGAATCAGTAAACGCTGTTTTCATCACAGAAAAACGCTGTCATTATCTAGGTTTACCTCCAGAGAAATACTGCCAATAACAGTGGTTAACCCTAAAGCCAACATTATTTGAAAAAATTATAAAAAATACAGTGAAATGTTGTCAATAACATCGTTTTATCTCAGTATAGAAACACTGTTACTGACAACATTTGTGTTAGATTTTGAAAATTTTCATATTTAGTGTCACAAATTTAAACTATCTTTTTAAAAAAATGCTTACAGATAAAAGAAAATCAGTACATGCAGACTCTTTTTCAGGGAGCGTATTCTCTGCGGAGGTTTTACCTGCGGTGGTTTTGATCTGGCGTTCGTTTCGGATCGGACAGATTATATCAGATCTTGCCCGAATTTTAAAAAAACTCAAAATTTAGTGAACTCTTAATCCAGTCCATCCGATTCAAAACGAACAGACCAGATCAAAACTACTGCACAGCAATGCAGGTAAAACCTCCGCAGACGATAGCGTTCCTCTTTTCCAGTGATGTAGATAACAGAGAATCTGGTTACTAGGAAGATAAATCTGACATGATAAAGGAGATAAGTTTTTCTGTGATCTTTCATCGTATAACATACCGCGTGTCAATGAAACAGAAAGTGTTTCCTTTGATTAAAATATGTAATAGCCTACGGCTCTTTACGCTCCATTTTTTACTATTTTTTTAGAATATATATATATATTTTAAAGTAAATACAAAAATTATTAGTATTAAAATGCTCTATTGTTTACTCTAATTATGTTTCACATTCTTATATTTATTTTTAAGGTTTAAATAGTCGATCTGAATCACTCAACATATATAATCTCCATATAAAAATATGCTTAGATACCACTTCTTGCATTTTTGAATATTTTTTATTATTTATTTAGACAATACAAATTATAAAATCAATGTCTTTGAATGGTCAAAAATCTTATTAAAAACAATAATTTTGTATTTATCTAAAAAAGTAATAATATTTTTTTCCAAAAAATAATAATTGTCTCTAAACACATTTTAATATAAAAATCATGTTGAACTTGTTCAGATTGACTACTCAGATTTTGAAAACAGAGATAAAAGTATGAGATATGATTGAAAAACAAAAATAATAAGACATGTTAATACTCAACTCATAATAGTTATACTCAGACAATGGACACATCTAATCCTCTCTGAGTCACAAAAACAGAATGGAGCATGGAGCATTTGTCAAACAATTGATTAAGAAATGATATTATTTTTGTCCTCATTCCAATCCAATCTCCATCTCTCTGTCATGAATAAGAAAAACATGTGAATGAGATCTACCTAACTGGATAGATGGGCCGCACCAGAATAGTACTACACTACAGTACACCATCTAAACCTTTTTTTTGCTTTTAAGCCCATTTGGGACTTAAATTATCTAATCAGTGGCCACTATCTCCTTCCTGTTTGGTTAAAAAAACAGGAAAAATTGGACCATGCAATGTTATCTGAAAGCAATTGCTACTGGTGTTGTACCAAGAGGGAAAATAATTTAAAAAATAACAAAAAGAAAAAGAGGGAACAGTGAATCTGAACTGAAAAAGCAGCTTATCTTTTGTCTGTAATCTAGCAAAAAAAGAAATAACAAAAAGAAAAAGAGGGAGCAGTGAATCTGAACTTAAAAAGCAACTTATCTATTGTCTGTAATCCAGTAGATTCGCTGTTTTAACTGAACTGCAGTATGGGCCTATGGCCAGCCAGATATTAGAATATGGTACATTCATTTGAGTTTTTTTTTTTTTTTTTACATTGTACATTTCGATCAGAGTCCCAAATTTGAGATCGAATAAACCGGAGAAACCGACTGTAATTATAAAATTACAGCACACTATGTAAAAATTACAAAAATTAAGTGAACAAAATTACAGGACGCTCCTCCATATCTTTTTTTTTTTCTTTTTTTTCTTTTTTAAATCTCGAAGATTCTGCATGTTAGGTTTAATGTGAATTAGTTAATTCACAGAGAGGTGTTCAAAATAGACCCTTCCAGGTTCAGTTACAGTCTGATGTGTATCAAGATGTGTGCGCTTTATTTTAAAATCCGTGCAAATTTGCTTCAATAATCGTGCGCACACATCTTGATGAGAATCAAATGGTCCAATGTCTATCAAACCTACTATGTTCTTAGAGTGGAAAAAAATGTGACGTGCCGTTCCGTTTCGTGACTAACATGCCGTGACTTTGGTCTCGTACCGTGCTGTGCCATGACCAAGCTAATTTTTAACGTGCTAGTGTTATGACTAAAATGTCAAGAGATGGTCATGGCATGTGGATGGTCACGCAGTGTCTAAACGTGATGTGACCCAACGTAACTTCCGTGACTCGCGTGACCATTTAATCATAATTTATGTTAGTTTATTTAAGATTCACAATTTAATCAAAATCTAGCGGTTCTAATTACACGCAACTTGCGTGATCACGTGCCGTGTCGTAATCAGATCTTTTATGTGATGTAATGTGTTGTGTCAAGTTTTTAAAAAAATAATCATAACACAAAATGCATGAATCATGACACATAACCGACACACGTACCGTGCCATTTTGTGACGGAGCGGATTTCATAGTGCCATTTTTTCCACTCTATCTGTTCTCCAGAGGGAGATGTGCAGCAATTATTGCACTCCGAAAAGTTTCAAATCGTCTAAAATTAAAAAGGAAATTCCAAGATGGGCTGACATCAAAGTAAGAACTTACATCGTTTTTTTTGCATCATTAACAGCCTGCGGGATATCCGGCCTGATTTCGCTCCAATTGTCAAGCACACGAGCCCGGTGGTGAACAGATAAGATGGTTTCAGGTTTTTTTTTTTTTTTTTTCCTTTTTGCCAACTTGTTTTCAAGTTTCCAGTGTGTTGTCGAAGTCAGGGGCAGAATTAGACTTTCAAACTATGAGAGTTAGATATATAAAAAAAAAATTACTGCAAATAAAGGTCAAATGTATACTGTTCATAGCATTTTACTCTAAACTATATAAAAAATGAGGAGGGTTCAAATGCACCCAAATGCATCCTATTATTTTTCTTCATTTTTAAAGCCCGAATAGTAAATCCGAACCATTAAATACGATCTATATATTAAGATGCGCTTGGAGACCAAATTTTATATTTTTTGGAATTTTTTGACTATTTTATTAAACCACTTTGAAAATCACTAATCCAATGGTCTAGAAAATATAAAATTAGCAATTTTCAAAGTGGCTTAATAAATAGTAAAAAAATTCCAAAAAAAGTAAAATTTGGTCTCCAAGCACATATTAATATATAGATCACATCTAACGGTTCGGATTGACTTCGGACTTTGAAAATGGAGAAAAAAAATTTGAAAGATAGGATGCATCTGGGTGCATTCGAACCCTCCTCATAAAAAATAGAGTATAAATATAACAATTTTGAAAATTAATGAGAATCAAAATCAATTGACCTGCATGAGGGTGGTTCCGCCATTGGCCGAAGCATCATATGTGAAAACACAGCAAATAATGGTAAAATCATATTTGTATCTTTTTTATTTTTTTATATATAGATACGGAGCGAATATCAGATGGATCTTGATTCAAATATAAATTAGATTGAATTTTTATTAGAATAATATAAAAATTATTAAAACAATATTAAAATTTATAATATTTATCCAATTACAATGGTGAATAACATAATTTTTTAGAATATATATTAAACTATATAATATATATTTACTATTTAGATACATATAATTCAAATGTTAAATCATATTAGTATTTATATCCACAGATATTCAAATATATGGAATATTTATATCTAATTTTTCAAATAGAAATGAGATATTATCCTTATCGTTTTCAACCCTAAAGAAGCATCCATCATTCTCTCTCCGTGACCAATTCATGCTTTTCAAAATTTTATTCTGGGGAGCGGAGGTCTGTCATAACTTCAATTTTGAGTTTGGATCTGGATCCTGTTAGCTAATTTAAATTATAAGTTTGATAATAAATCGTTGGAGCTGGAATAAATTTGTTTGAATAGTTTGAATCTAAACTCAAAATCCAAGTTACCTTAAGGTGATATGAATTCGTTTCTAACGAAGATATTGAATTCAAATCCGTCCTTCCAATCTAAGATGTATGATTACTGTTCAATTTTGTTCGATTGAATTTAAATTTACATTAGTTTTAATTATTTCGTAAATTTAAACTGTCTACACAATTCTTAATATAAATCAAACGATTTAGATTGGACTTCGGATAAATTTCGATTAATTGTTGATGTGAGAAACGATTCGTTATGTATACAAATCCAGAACCTAACCAACAATTAAATATTTAAATGACGACATTGCCTCGTGTAATAATGTTACTATAGAATGTATTTTTAATTTGGTCAAAGGGTTGACATGGTTAGTCTTATTCAAAGGGTGAATTAAATTATTACAAAATATATTTCGGATTTCAGTTATTCTATTTGCTTAATTTCATTAGAAAATTAAAATATAAATATATAATACGTATGTTTATGTTTTCAACAAAACATTATAAAAACATGGACCGAGAGTAGAAATTTTGAATTTTTCAAATATATATTTGAACACGTCAAACTCAATTTATTTCAACATAGAAATTTATTTGTTTATATATTATACATTTGCAAGCACATTTTATCTAATAAATCAGTCTTACCTGCTCTTTTAATTGTATGAAACTATTATTTTAGATCGAAAATTATTTTAACATTCATTGGAAATTCCAAACCACGTGCTGTGATGGTGTCCTAATTAATTAGCTTTGATTACGCCAAATCACAGGACAATAATTTATTAAATCAATATAAATAAGGTTGAAATTACAAATAATAAATTTATGGATAATTTATTCGACGTATAGATAATTTAATAATTAAATTTTATGTAATTTATTATCCTCCGGTGCCACGTCAAGAATCATGACTTCAACTCTTCCAGTCACTTAACAAGAAACAATAAAATGTACATAAAATTTTATCATTTTTTATAAATGTACTATGTTCCCTGTATAAATTATGTTGATAATATTGAATATTAAAGTGAAACTTTATTTTTAAGAGGAGAGTTCGAATGCTTTTATTTTTTTTTACCTCCGTTTTATATTTTGTAGTTTTACTATCCATAATTCCATATCATCTTATTTGTTGCTTTTTTGACAATTGATTCGATCAAATTTCTCACCCTTTAAGAGCGGACGGCCTCTGACCGTACACGGTAGACCGGTCTATTTATACGTCAATCGTCCCTACCACATATCTCACTGACAAACGGGTCCTCACATCGCCAATATAGAGATATAATTCCAAATCAAACGAACTGGATCGGGCTTAGAAGGTGCTATGTCAAACCAACCTGTCGTCCTAAAACTAAACCGTTCATTTGACCAACCAATGACCCGATCTACCGTGAACCCACCAACCTAAGATTTCCGTTCCATTTAGATATCTCAATTGTGCTTTGAGATTCGTGTATAACTTATTTTAACTGTTGAGATATTCCAGAAAAACACTCAAAATTTGAGATATCTCAGAGGATACAATTTATCGTACGTCCCATCCGCGCGCATGCTAAGGTGATAGAGGATGTGATCAACGGTCTTTGCCTTCCTGAAAGGCAGCGGGGTAACAGTTTAAGAATGTATGAACATATGGTCAGGACGGACGTAGGATTTTTGTTAAGGCGGGACAATAATCGGATGCAAATAACTTATTGGGTTCAAACCCAATAGCTTATCAGGTACAATTCAACATAACAAAAAAAATACCAATTAATATAATAAAAATCTTAAATTACTTGAAAAAAAATCAACAATTCAACATTTATAGGGTATTTGAAATCAACATTTCAGTCCAACTTGGCAGCCTCTGCCTTTGAATTAAAAAAAAAACAAAACATTTTGGTTCAACTAATTTTTGATATTTGGGATCAGCGCTTATTCGGGCTCTACTAATTTGTTTCGCTCAGAGTTTATATGGGCTCCGTTCCGTCTATTAAAATTTCAAAATGGACTACAGAGGGGCAATTTGAATTCCAGGAAGGGGCAGAGGTCAGAAAAGCAGATTTTTAGCACTATTTTTAAAAATCCAGCAGGAAGCAGCTGACCCCCCTATGCTATAGTGGATCCCCCTGCATATGGTAAGAGTTGCAGAGTTGCACACAATTGCAACATGCGGGAGGGAGAGATTATCACAACCTCACAACTTGGTAAACGCGGCAAGAACAACAAAACAGAGCAGGAGCGGATCAGATGGCATGAACTTTGTCAGACAACTAGGAATTGAAATGTTTCTACTTTTCATTAAGTAGTCGTTTTACAATGTACTGTAAGTTTTTTCAATAAATACACCTACGGATTTCTCTTAAAAAAAAATAAAGGAAAGAACTGTCGTGACTTCACTCATGCACAAATCCGCGTCCGGATTCTCTGAATGAACTCAAATTTTGAGATTAGATCAGGACCGTCCGATCTGAATCCGGTCAATCTAGTCCAAAGTGTAATACTAGTGCAAAAACAGATCAGACGGTCCGGATCTAAACTCAAAATTTAAGTGACCTTAGGTGATTGAATTCCAAAATTCCATGCTCAGACGCTATTTAGGAAGCAAAAAATAAGCAGTTATTTTCAAGATCCTATTGATTTAGGTGGAAGATAATAAAATTTAAATTTAAAGTTTCTGTTTTGGTCAAGGGTTTTCGTCTTGGATGGCGTGTTGCGCGCCATCTGCACGCCATCTCTCGCTTATGTCTGTAAAAGGCGCAATTACCGTTTGGCCCCGCCGCACTGCTCCCGTTCCCACGCGATCTCGTCTCTCCAATTTTCACGGAGCCCCTCTCTGATCTCGTAATTGCTCAGGTCATCTTACATCCATCTTCATGCTTCACAATTAGGTTCGACAACTGAGGTTACGCATGTGTTTGGATGCGAATTGCGGATTCCAGAGTTCAACTAGTTTGGTTTTAGAGCTTTCGAGGTTCATTGATTGAAGTTTTCGGCGTATTGTTTTGCGAGTCCTTTTCCAAAAGGTGAATTTTCATTTTCTTATTTTAAAGTGACAGGGGCTTTTTGCCACGATATACACTGTCCCGAGCTTCTAGTATAATTTACAATTTTTTAAAAGATGTCAACTTGACTTGATGATTCTAGAAACTTGGACATAGTTGCAAACTTGCAATTGTTCAGACAATGAAATTGATCTGACCATTTTGCTCTTGTCAGATATTTTTCTTTTCAGTACTTAAAATCTATCCGAAGTAACATCAATTTTGCATTGGATCAGATTATGTCGAATCCTACTCAGGGGAGTGCCACCACATCTGGTGGCTTTTCCAGTGGAGAAAAAAGACCCAATCACCTCCTTGTACTTGTTCATGGCATCTTAGCCAGGTATAGTTCTTGACATCTAAATGCATAATAGAAAGTAACAAAATTTCTTTTTAATGCTCTTTTTGATGTTTTGTTTAGTCCAAATGACTGGATATATGCTGAAGCAGAGCTCAAGAGACGCCTTGGCTCCAATTTCTTGATTTATGGTATGATATCAATTTACATTCTAATTGTTATTTGACAAGAATAGAAATTTGGATTTGTTGTTGTAACGTTTAAACTCAGCACTGGGGTTATTTAATCAGGGTTTTAAAGTCTGAACGAGCTTATTGAGATATGAAATTTGTCAGGGAGTGGGAGAGGATTATTGAAGTCTTAAACTAAATTCAATGGCTTACAAGTAGGAGAATTGTGTTATATGTTACTACCATATTCATAATTTGTTATTCTGCTTTTATTTTGTCAGTTAGCTCCGCAAATAGCTTCATCAAAACGTTCGAAGGGATAGATGTCGCAGGAAGGCGATTAGCAGCTGAAGTATGAAACCAACTTATATATATATTACTTTCCTATGTTTTATTTATTCTTCAATATTCTGATTGTTTCAGAAAAAAGGTCCATTAACCTAAAAACTAACAGTATATTATGTTTATTTTTGTGGATGGATTTCAATAAACTTTATAGTCAAATAAGATTACTAGATGGTGTACCCAATATATTCTTATTTACTATTTCTTTCTTTCTTTTTTTTTGCGTATAATCAGGTAGAAAATGTGGTTGAAGAGAACTATGGATTGACAAAAATATCTTTCCTTGCACACTCTCTTGGTGGATTGTTCACAAGATACGCAATTGCGGTGATGTATTCCTCAGATGACCTCACCATGGGCGTAAATATCACTTCACAAAACACAAAAACAGATGATTCAAAAGAAGTTACATCAAGGTCTGGCCTAATTGCGGGATTGGAGCCTATCAATTTCATTACCCTTGCAACACCACATCTTGGAGTTAGAGGGAATAAACAGGTATGGATACATGTTTACCATGTTTCTGCACTGTAAGTAACAGTTGTTGCACATATCTTCCCTCGGGTCTCTTGTTTTATTTTTTTACTTTTTCTCAGTTTGGAGTTAATTTTTTTTTTTCTGGATTGGGTATTTTGTTGGGTAAGAGCATACTATACTGTCACTGTTTGAATATTTTCAATTAATATCCCCAACTCCCACACAGTTTGGTATTGTGCACATCGTTGTCAATTGTTTTCAATTTTCCACTGGCTGTTGCGATCATTTTTCTTTTTAAATAACCAAATTGAGCGAAATGAAGCCAAGCAGATTTTATTCAGACTTTTATGCATGAAGTAGCTGAAGAGTTGGGGGCAATGTAGTCATTATCTTCTGGGATCAACATCTAGAGTTTTGAAAATTGGGTATTACTTGCACGTGCACCAAAATATTTTTGGGAATTAACTGAACTTTCTGGTTGCATCATACACGAATGTAACACTTTTATGTTTACCTTTTCTGTGATAGTGAACTGTTTGGTTTTACAGACTGCTTTTAAGAGTAGTAGTACCAGTTGCAAAATTTGTATTTGCAATTGACCCTTCATTTCTATGATATATTTGCAAATTTAACCAATCTTTACACATTCATGTAATAAAAGGAATAGTTCATCACTCTCTGTTTGGTTTTAGTTCAAAGTAATCTAAAATTCAAACAAAGAAGTTTAATATTTGGGTTTAGATTATGCATCTGTTTGAGCCAGTATGAAAACCTCAGGGCAAGTAAGTCAATTTCTCTGTAAGCTTAACTTTCGTTTTAATTATCTGGTGTTATTAGAAATATCCAAAAGATCCTTGAATTGATTACGATGATGGGGATTGTCATTTGTGCTATATAGAGGAGGATCCAATTATAGTGAATGGGGGTCAATTGACCCCCATTTATTTTTAATTTTTTGTACTTTTGAATGATTTTCTATATAATTTAGAGTAAAATGCTATGGTACTGTAAAATTGGAACTTCATACGCAATATAAAAATTTTATATGATTGACTTCCATAACTTGAAAACCTTGCTCCTCTCCTGGGCTATACATATAAATTCCTTAACCTTGCTGCTTTTAATATCTTGAATTGTCAGCTTCCATTCCTACTTGGTTTAGAAATGTTGGAAAAACTGGCGCCTCCTTTGGCTCCTCTACTTGTTGGTCAAACTGGCCGTCAGCTGTTTCTGACAGATGGAAAACCCAGCAAGCGGCCTCTTCTTTTGCACATGGCATCTGATGGTGAAGATAATGAATACATGTATGACTTATAAAGTGTTTGGAGTGAGGCTATGGTACTATGCATACCCTGGATTGGTCCGTACTATGGATCAGTATCTTTGTTTTCAAAGTTCGTATAGTCGATATGAACCGTTCAGCATAATCTCCATATGAAAATGTACTATCAGACTAAATTTTACATTTTGTAGAATTTTTTTAGATAAGTAGAAAATCACTTCTTTTGAATGGTCTAGGACTTTTAGATCAAGTGATTTTTCAACCTATCTAAAAAAATAGTAAAATTTTTTTATAAGAAATGTAAAATGTGATCAACACGTACAATTTTCATATGGAGCTCATGTTAAATGGTTTAGATTGACTGTTTGGACTTTAAAGACGGAGATCTTGATCCATAGTACGGACCAATCCGTGTTATGCATAGTACCATGGCCTCACTCAAGTATTTGTTTTACATTGATTTTGCTTAGCTGATCTTTGTGTTTTCAAAATATGTACTAAAAAAAGAAGAAGAAAGTGGCAATATCTCATAAAAAGCTAATTTATATTGTGGTACCCCTATAGAATGTGATTCATAAAAAGCACCATTTTTGTGGTGTAATGCATCTTTGGCTAGTAAGAAAAATATAATCCCTCAACAAAAGTTGAGATAATCCTTACAAAATTACCATTAAGTAGACCAAAGAAGTGACCTCATGCACTATTGATTTATTTTTTTAAGAGGAGGGATTCACTTACAACATTTGTAAGTTACAACATCTTACAATATCTCGGTTTTGCAATATTAAAAGTCCAAATAGTCGATCCAAACTGTTCAACATAATATCTATATTAAAATGTGCTTGGACATAAAATTTTACATTTTTTTAATTTTTTTACTATTTATTAAGTATTTTACAAAACTGCTGTTTTTAGATAATTCTGGACCACTGAAAAACAATAGTTTTGTAAAATACTTAATAAATAGTAAAAAAATTTTAAAAAATGTAAAATTTTATCTCCAAGAACATTTTAATATATATACATCATGTTGAACGGTTTGGATTGACTGTTTGGAGTTTAAAATTGCAAAACCGAATTGTTGTAAGATGTTGTAACTTACAAATGTTGTAAGTGGATCCCTCTTTTTTTAATATTACCACTTTCTTCTGTTAACTTTAGTTTATTTACACCTTTTTTTTTTTTTTTTTTTTTCATTTTGCAGTTCTGCTCTTGCTGCTTTTAAGAATCGGACAGTGTATGCAAATGTTTCATATGACCGTATCCTTTCCAACACTAGTACCTTTTTCTTTAAATGTCATGCGGTATTGGCCTTTAAATATTGAAAGAATTGTTTCAGATTTCAACAGTTATTTTCTTTTATAATAAGAGGTTTAAACTGTTTAAACCGCCTTTCAGCACCTGTTTTCTTAAGCTTAACACCAGACATGGTTGGCTGGCGTACCTCTTCTATTAGAAGAGAGACAGAGCTTAAGGTACGTGACTCACAAAATTTACTATTATTCATGTATCTGAAGAAGGGAACATTTGATAAAATAAAAAGTTCGGTAAATCACCTGATATATAAATAAAGTATTGACGCTTAAAAAAATATTAATTTCAACCCAAAATCTTACTATATCCCATTTCAAATACAGTCCACTTAGTTGCTTAGTAATGCGTGTAAAGGAAAAAGTTCAAGAAAATAGGTTATAGGCATTCTTTTTAGTGTACATATGCACGCTTATAAAATCTTAAATTAATGAATTTCCTAAGACCACATATGACATTCGATAAATAAAAAGTTTGGTAAATCATCTGATATATGAATAAATTGTAGACGCTTAAAAAATATTATTTTTACCCAAAATCTTACCATGTCGCATTTTAATTACACCACACGTACACTTAGTTGCTTGTTAATGCATGTACAAGGAATAAAGAACAAGAAAGTAGGTTATAGGCACTCTTCAAGTTTAGATGCGCACTTATAAAATTTTAAATTATGAATTTTGTAAGAGCATGTATGACATTAGCAATTATTTTTTGACAGCCCTCAACACTGTTCAAAATTTACTATTATTCATGTATTTGAAGAAGGAAACATTCAATAAAATAAAAAGTTTGTAAATCACCTTATGTATAAATGAATTGTAGATGCTTAAAAAATATTATTTCAACCCAAAATCTTACTATGTACGTTTTAAATACACTGCACGTACACTTAGTTTCTTATTAATGCTTGTACAAGAACAACAACAAGAAAGTAGGTTATAGGCATTCTTTGAGGAGGAGGGTTCAAATGCACCATCATTTTGGTGCTCCAATATGCACCATGTCATTTATTTCCATTTTCAAAGTCCGAACAGTCGATCTGAATCGCTCAACATGATCTTCATAATAAAATATGCTTGGAGACCAAATTTTATACTTTTTATACTTTTTTACTATTTTTTTAGATAGGTATAATATGACTTTATCGGATGGTCCAGAATCTCCCTAAAAATGTGATTTTGTATCTATCTTAAAAAATAGTAAAAAAATTCTAAAAAATATAAAATTTGGCCTCCAAGCATATTTTATTATGAAGATCATGTTGAGCGGTTCAGATCGACTGTTCGGACTTTGAAAATGGAAATAAATGACATGGTGCATATTGGAGCACCAAAATGATGGTGCATTTGAACCCTCCTCTTCTTTGAGTGTAGATGTGCACTTGTAAAATATTAAATTATGAATTTTATAAGAGCATGTATGACATTAGCATTTATTTTTTTGACAGCCCTCGACACAGTGTTTGGATGGATATAAGCACGTGGTAGGTGTGGAGCACTGCCCTGCGGTATCATCTGACGGGCCCCAGTTCCCTTCTGAGGCAGCCATGGCAAAGAAAGCTGCTCAGGAAGCACCAACCCCTCAAAACACTGATCAGTACCATCACATAATGGAAGGTATTAGAAGGAAACATAAGCATGTTTTACTTGAGATTTGGCAAATTAAACTCAAATATTCTAATAGATGCAAAGTTGACACAGACTTTAAGGTGATGGAAAGGTATATAGTTTCTAATGAATAGCCTTTTTGCTTAAGCCCAAAGTGAACTAAAATCAAGCCCTGCAATATTAATATTCTGGGCATGAGCGGAACTAGAAAATTGAGATTGGGAGCTGAAAAATCTAATGTAGTGTAATTTCATTTTTTAAGGGGGTTGAAAAGTATTGATACATACAAAAATTACAAAATTTAATGGACAAATTTACAAATTTAATATTTCTGGTTTCGAGTTGCAAAAATTGGCTTCAGCTTGCATAAATAAATTTTACTGTCATTGTTTCAGACTTTCAGTTACTGAAGTCCAATCCTCCTTTTATGGAAAATTTCATGCTGTGGTTCTTAGTTCTAGTTTTACTGTTTAGCGTTTATAAGTTTATAACATTGGGTTTCAAGGAGCTAACACTTTATGAATGTAAATAGAGGAGATGATACGGGGTTTGCAAAGAGTTAGCTGGAAAAAAGTGGATGTCAGCTTTCATGCCGCACTGTGGCCATTCTTGGCGCACAACAACATCCATGTATTGTGCATTACTTTTCTATCTTTTGTTTATGCTTTTACCCACTCAGTACTGGGTTTGCCCTTAAAAGAGGAAAACTATCAACTCAAAAAATATTCCTATTAGTTAGCTACTTAGCTGTGTAGGTTACAAAGTTATCCTGTCATTCTTGTTAGTTGCATCCACCTAGCCTCTTGAATATTTTTTTTCTTTTCTTTTTTGTTATGTTTTCTTTTTTATGTAATAGCCCCTGACAGTACACTATATTTAGACAATGAGGTAGCATTGTGATTGTCGGGTTAATTAAATGACCAAAGTACCCTACACATGTCAACACATGGGTTTGTTTGAATGCCTGGTTATCTTTAACATTCAAATTTATTTATATTTTACTTTAAGCTAAGTTATCATTTTAATTAGGTGAAAACTGAGTGGCTGCACAACGCAGGTGCCAGTGTAATTTCTCATGTGGCAGATAGTATAAAGCAGCACGAATATCATACATGCATTTTTGCTCATCTATAACCTTCTGCAATCCATATAGTCACATGGTTTATGGGATTATTTTGTCACTTGAGGTATTAAAATAAACATATTATTTTTTCTTTACAAAATTTGCTACAATGGAGAGTTTAGTTTTGCTAGATTTGGTACCATATCTAGGATTAGTTGCTACCTTGTACCTTACTGTTCCCGGCTTGAAAATGTAACAGACCTCTTTTTCTGATCTGTGGAAATCTGCTATCTGTTTATTTTAATCATACTTTTGAATGTATATTTTATGCCTATTTTCAGGTATTCTAAAAGCTTCCCCATCAACATATAAATTTTAATATGCTGACACAAGACCATGCAAGGACCACAACTGTGTTTGTTTATATTTTCCCCTAAGAAGAAGGCTTGTATAATAGATGAAGTTTACAAAATATAAATAATAAATTTGTAAATAGATACCTTAACAATCAATGAAAGGCAATGGTATGCAGAAATAGGGCAATACGAAATAGTGGCAGACATCTGTTCATTTCATGAGAATTTATTTATTAATGATGTATATTGTTCCATGTGGGATCTATCAAGTAAAACTAGTAAAAACGTGGCAATTTTATATGTTTGTTTATTTTGAAAAATAACCCTTTTTTTTTTTTGCTTTTTGGTGTTCTGATTTCGATGAGAAATGTGATTGCAAGTAATGGTTTTAGGTACTGTAGTGCTTCAAATAGAAAAAGAAGAAGAAGGTATCGTGTTGCTACTTGATTCTGTAGAGGTAGAAAATTTGTACCAGCAAGTAATGGACCTTGTGAAGACATTAGTGTATGGTTTGGGATGTGTTGACTGAGATGTCATATTTGAATTTGGACATAGTTTAATAGGTAGGAGCAGTGACGGACGCTTGAATCATTTTTGCATTGCCATCAAAAAGAGCATGTCATAGACACCCTTTGTTTCAGACTGAAACAGCAAAGATAAATAGGTAGGAGCAGTGACGGACACTTAAATCATTTTTGCTTGACTAAACCTTAGGAATTTGAAAATTGTTAGGTGTTATTTTACGAAGAATGGCTGACACCAGGACTCCCTTGCAAAAGCAGCAAAATATTGGGTTAGTTCGCATAAAGTGTATTTCTCTGTATCTCTGCACAAGGTAATGGGGAGAGGATGCGAGTTGAACAATGGATTAGGGGGAACCTGTGAGGCTGTGACTGTGAGGAGGTGATAAATTTACTTGCCTGGTTACATGAGTAACATGTTATAAGCCTGATTTCGTAACTGGTTTCTACCATGTCAGAAGTTCTGACACAAAATCTTATGAAAACTGGTATATCAGATCTTGAGTGGACTATTTGTTAATCATCTTTTTCTGGACAAACAGTAAGATCGAGGCCATCGATTTCCATTAGAAATTTTTAAATATTACAGATACCAGTTCGTTGTAGAGTTAAAGCAACATATACTGCACAAGCAACTGGTACCAGCAATCACAGGTTTCCAGAACAAAATATCAAATATCCCCCCATTCTAACCGGATAAGGGATAACCCAAAATGGTGGATAATTACACCGAGGTCCCTACAGGAACCCTAAATACCAAGAGAAAAAATAAAAAGGATGTCAGCATATTAGCCAATCAGAAAAAGGTCAGGATTCAGGATTTTTCTGGAGTAGCGCTATTAAACGCAAAAATTAAGATTTTGAGCATTGAGAGAAAACTCTCTTCTTAAATTCCTGATTTACCCTTATTCTCTCATTTGAATTTAATTAAGAAGCGGAGGTAATAAAAGAAAGTGGGCCCATCGCTAGAGGAGAATCTGCTATGTATCCTATTAATTTATTTTTGGGAAAATAATATAAAATATGAAAATTCTGGACTCTGGAGAGGGGTTTATAAAATGATTATATTTTTGCTCCCAAGTACCAATGTTCATTTCATTTTATTCGCAACTTGGTCCATTGTGTCAGGTTGGTGTTATATACCTTACCAGTTACCACTGCCCAGAGGTTTATAGAAAATTAGGTAAACGCTTAACCTTGGATAACATCATTCTACTTCTACATATATTTTGTCTCAGTAACAAATTGCATATGGTAGCTACCGACATTTTATTCTACTTCTACATATATTGTCTCAGTAACATATTGCATATGGTAGCTACCGACATTTTATTCTACTTCTACATATATTTTGTCTCAGTAACATATTGCACATGGTAGCTACCGACATTTTATTCTACTTCTACATAATCTAATCCGTACGTTTGTGTCCAATATGTGATATCTTGTTGCTTTCTCCTTTAACGTACCTTCTAAATTTTACTGCACTGGTAGACAGGGGAGGACCACACAGAACCAAAGGGGTCGGGTACCTAAGGTAAAAAAAATTTTAGAGGAAAATTTTAATCATTTTACAAACTCCTCTCCAGAATTTTCATATTTTATATTATTTTCGAAAAAACAAAATTTAATAGGATAGAAGATTTCCTGGACTCACTTTTTTTTTTATTACCTCGCTTCTTAATTAAGATTGATTAAGTTGGAAAGAGAGGGCAAGGGTAAATTAGGAATTTAAGAAGAAGATTTTCTCTGAGCACTCAAAATCAAAATTTATGTGCTTAGAATAGCATTAACCCTTTTCTTAACCAATATCTGACCTTGGTTCTTTTGATTTTCCTTTAATTTTTGTTTCTTCTTTAAGAGCCCATAGGCATGGTATTTGATAGTAAGAACATCTACATCTTTAAAACTCTTAGAATTTTTAAACTAGTTTCAAGGATGCAGATATATTTTTTATTTAGTAACTTTGTTTCAAAATTTTTTTAATAAGAAACCGTTTATAAACTTTGACGTGGTCAAATAATTCACTGAAATTATTTTCTCTAATAATTTATTTGCTTATGTGGCAATTAAGAAACTCTAATTTTAGTTTCAGGAATGTAGAGATTTAGAAATTTTCAGAGACAATTTCTAAAAATTAGTTAACAGTTATTTAGAAACTTAAGAGTTTTAGGGACGTAAATGCTCTAAATACAGATTATTCTTTTTTCTACAGTATAGATAAAACTTTCTTTGACTCTTCTAGTAATCGGGTTGGCTTTGCAATACCAATTTGTTGATTCCTTTTTTCCCGGATGATGAACGGCCTTAAAAACTAATTATAGATCTAACAAAATGGACCAAAAATATTATACTTCAAAAGAAGCAGAGATTAATTTTGAGGATGCAAAAATAGCTAACTGTTTATTGTTACTCTTCTTTTATATTACTACAGTTATTTACTTGAAAGAGTTGTGGAGACTGGAGAGCTGATTCTGGTAACAAGTTATATTACTACAGTTATTTACAGATAGGCTTATTTAAGAAAAGCACAACCCTGTTACCAGAATAAGCATATCTGTTCAATTTTTTATCTGTAACATTTTAGAAAAAAAGATTGAACTTGTGTCATCAAATCAAAAATATTTCCATATTTTTCCATTCATGACATAAACACTAACATTGCTAGCAAGACGAAATACTCATCATATTAAATTTTTAAAGATTGAGCTTCATTAGTATTTTTAAACACTCGTCGATTGAAAAAAATATTTACATCTCATTAGTCTTACAATTTACCACTCATTGATTAAAAAAATTTTTACGAACCAGAGTTGAACTTAAAACTGTTTATTAACATACAATCGTACACCCATTACTTGAAAACACACAATCGGACAAGAGCCGGTAGGATTCCTATCTAGGAATAGTAAAACATAGTTGGCATTAGAACCTAGAGAGAAAAAAACAATGACGATCATGTGCATTGAAAGAGACACAAATGCAACTTGAACAATTAATTAATTAATGAAGTGCGTTTTCAGGTTCGGTGGGCTCAAACTTTCCAAATAATTAATATTCTAAGCCCAAAAAAAAGTTAATTTCGTAAAATTGAGAGAATGTAAGGGCCTGTTCGGTAGGTTACTGTGTATATGAGAAAAAAAAAAATTCAGATTGAATTTTTTTTTTTCCATAAACACAGTAAAAATCAGTTCAATTATTATGTCAATTTCCTAACTCATTTAAACGCCAAATAGGCCCTTAAAGAATTAAGAGGGATGATAACAATCATCCGAGATATTTCATTTTATGTAGATGGATACATGCCAATAAAAAGAAATGAAATCTAACACATGCCAATAAAAAGATCACATGAATATAGAGATACAGACACCTCGCCAAACATGATCGAGTGGTCAATGAATGCGTGTCCTCTGCATTAACTAAAAAAAAAAAAACTTTTAAATTAATGAATTTTAACCTGTTGATTTTAAACCGAGCCAATTCAACTATTATCTGTAACATAGAAAGCCCTTTAATATATTCGTTGGAATTTTAAAACAGATATGTTCAAGGAGGAGGGATCAAGTTACAACATTTTTTGAGTTACAACAAGCATTATTTACATTTTCAAAGTCCAAATCGTCGATCCAAACCGTTAGATGTGATCTTTACAATAAAATATGCTTGGAGACCAAATTTTATATTTTTTGGAATTTTTTTACTATTTATTAAGATGGGTACAAAATTCAATGATACGAATTTAACTAGTTTTTGTACCCACCTTAATAAATAGTAAAAAAATTTCGAAAAATGTAAAATTTGGCCTCCAAACATATTTTATTATAGAGATCACATCTAACGGTTTGGATCGACAATTTATACTTCTAAAATATAAATAATACTTGTTGTAACTCAAAAAATATTGTAACTTGATCTCTCCTCATGTTCAAGATGCATTAATTAAAAAAGATTCCCTTTTGAGTAACGCAGAGTCGCAGAGGATACGAATTGGTGGTCAGTCATGATGCCAAAGTTCCGTACAAACGAGGAAGATATTTAAAGCAAATGATTAACGCTAGCCTGCTATATAGTCGGTGGAATCTTCTCTATCGTCTCTCTTTATTCTCCGATTTTCTACAAACTTGGTCTAGGATTTTTTGTGACGACGAACATGAATATTTTTGTGTGGTGAGTAATGATTTTTAAGAAGGAACGGGTAGACGAAATTCCGCATCGCGCTAATAAATTCCCGTAATTGCCACATAGATCGGTAGTGCAACAAGAGAGAGAAATCGTGGGTGGTCGGTGGTCCACACTCTCCTGCGGGGCCCGTACCGACCTTGTGCCTCAGCCAAGCGCAAGCTGCGCAAGGCCGCATGAGTCCACGTCCTCTGCATTAACGCATTATTTGAATTTAGATACAGTCCGTCCGATCAGAATAGAGCCTAATCTAGACCACTTATTTTTCACCTGGCCCTTAATATTTGTGAGAATGCAAATCGTACGGTATAAATATAAACTTACAATTTGAGGTAACTCCGAGATATTAAATTTATTTATTTATTTATTTTGATTGGATAAATTTATTTTGTTGATCAGGCCGCAAAGGGATATCACGTACTTTCTCCTTTCTAATCGTTTGTGAAATGTTCCGTGTAAATTTTAATGTTAAAGTTGTGAATTAGAATATAACAAACCCGGCACACAGTAAGAATTCATTAGGCACACTACCAGCATAACAGTCGACGAAAAATTAATCGTCTGGTAGAATTACGTGCGAACCCTTCTAAATCATATTAATTGCCAAGTTTCATGCGGTCATGCGGATTAGTATTTTATGTTTTAAACATTTACATCTCTTTGGGTATATCGGCTGGATATTTTCTCAAAATAGCTGTCTCATCACCGTGAACAAAATAAGTTCAATACTGAATATATTTTGAACATATTTACAGCCATTTTAATAGCCGTATGCTTTATTTTGCGAAAAAGACAAGAAAGAATAAATATGTATGATTGGGTTCAGACCGAGTAGAGAAGGTACATATGTTGCTTCAGAACATATATACGGAAAAATAATAAAAGTGATGTTGGTTGCATTTTAATATTGACAATGAATGTAGTCGTGTACGTGTTTATAGATTATAAAAAAAATGATTACAAAATAACTATCAAATTAGCTGAAGCACAGGGACGGATTTAGAATTTTTATCAGAAGATTAATTTTTCGTCGACTTATATTTTCTAATGCTCTGACTTGTAATTTATGATGCTCTACCTTATAATTTTAATTATCAATCATAATTCAAGAAATTTATTTTAAAATTAACCTTAAATTACAAATTAAATATTCAGAGGGAGGTGAACAAATTTCTAGAAGAAGATAAAATTAATTGAGACCGATAAATCTCCATTAAAACTCAAAATCCAAGAGACAAGAAATGACATTTTCTTTCAACCTCTGATTGTAATATTTTTCACAAACCGGATGAAAAGAATCTTTTTTTTTTCCTCCAAATAATAAATTTTGTCTGAGCAGTTGGGAATTTATTTATACAATAGTCTGGCGTTGATACATTTTTGCATGCATATAGTTAAATCATAGTGTTTTAATTAACTGCAGTGGCAGTAAGTACATCGTGACTAGATCAACAAATACTCAATATAAATTTAGAAAAGAAAAAAAAAAGGCACATTTTAAAATTTTGCAACGTATCTGACAAGGAAGAAAAGATTCGCCTAATGGCACCCTTTATCCAAATATTGACCTTCTAGTCTGACTACAAAAACTTGGGAGATTTTCTTGCATCTCCATTTGCAGGAAATCCAGCGCACCCGTCCATCGAGTCCATATCCACTGGGGTAACATGATATTTCTGTTAAGATATGGACTGTCCGATCAGAATCCGGGCCCACCTGGACCGAGATGGAATGAATTCATAGCGTTAATATTCGTGCCAAATTAGATCTGACGGTCTAGATCTAATCTCAAAAGTTCTGTTACCTCAGGTGATATGATTTCCCAGCTTCACCTCCTAGTCTCCTACAAACAAAACAGGATAGCAGATTAAAAAAAGAGAAAAGGGGGAGATCATAATAATAAGAGAAAAAAAAACAAAGAACTGTGGAAAGAGAAAGCGCACAACTGCAATCCCTCTCCGCGATCTTCTCTCTAGGGTTTCAACCTCTATTTTTTTCTGTATGGATGCCGGAGGTGGACTGCCTGATTCGGAGATGGCGGAGGCGGGGGCGCTTCCAGCTCAGCCCCCGCAGCAACCTGCTGCGGCGGTGCCGGGAATAGAGAGCAACATTCAGGCGACACTCAGCCATGGCGGGAAATTTATTCAATACAACATCTTTGGCAACATTTTTGAGGTTTCCGCCAAGTATCGACCTCCTATTCTCCCCATCGGGAAAGGCGCTTATGGAATTGTCTGGTACTATTTCTCTCTTCTCCGTCCTTTTTTCCCTCTGAATATTTTGGATCAGTGGTCGTTTGGATCTTTTTTTCTTTTTTTTTTTAAGAATTAGATTAGTTATTAATGGGGAGGAGATATATTTTGTTGATTTGCTTCCATTTTGGCGTAATTATCGTATTTTATATGTTATCCCTCATTAGATCCTTTGTGATTTCCTTTTTCTCTGCAACGAATTTAGGTTTGATTCAGTTCATCTCCAGAGGGGTAATGGATCTACTGTTTCCTTAAAAGCTAGAGACAAAGTTAGTTATCTTAGATATTATGCTGTATCTGCATCTTTGATTAAGATTTGACTAAAATAAGCTGTTTATAAAATGCGTAATTTTTAGTATTTTTCTCTACTAATTACAAGCTCTTTATGATGGTCTGGTATTTGTTTGTTGTGGTTCTTGACTACTGGCTAAGGTTAAAAATGGAAAAGTAGTTACTGAAATCTCAATTCGGTTCTTTAGCAATTCTACTCCACATTTAATATTGTTTCTATACCATCTGAATCTTAAAGTGAATTGAATAATGAAAATAACAACTTTATATTGCTTATGATTCTCTGTTATTTGTAGACTATTATAAATCTCTGATTCTATATGTTTGACTCATTCTTGACTTTCAACTTAGGCTAGAACTATGCATTTACTTGTTATTTTAAGGTCACATCAGATTGACTCTTAACTGCTGCATTAATTTTAAGTCTGTTAATTTATTCTTTGTTTGAGGTTAAACTATAGTAGTGTTTACTTGACTGCTGCTTATAATGACCTCATCTCTGGAATTTAATTATAACCTTTGCTATCATAATTACAAGCCATTCCTTTCAGATGATAGATCATTTTGAACTATTTTTACTTATTTTTTATGTGCTCATTATGGATGCTTTGAATTATTACCTGCATTCTGCTTCTGCCTTAACACTTTTTTATTTCGTGGAACTGGTACAAATTAAATTGTGATCAGCTCGGCTTTAAACTCAGAGACGGGAGAGCAAGTTGCCATTAAAAAAATAGCAAATGCATTTGACAACAAGATTGATGCCAAGAGAACTCTTCGCGAAATCAAGCTCCTCCGCCATATGGACCATGAAAATGTTAGCTCTCTATCTCTCTGTCTCTCTCTCCCCCTCCCCCCTTTTACCGTTCATACTTGCCAATCTTTCATATTGTGTGGTACCACTGCTTGGTTACTGTTATGTAATTGCTAGGAGATCCTATTTTTTATCCATAAAATGCCAAAGCTTCAAAATTCGTATGTGGCATTTGTAAAGAGCCCGTACCTTTGTCGGAGAACTGAAACAATGGTCAATTTTGTTAGTTAGCCTAATATCACAGCCCTATTAATGATAAATGGATTAAGAATGATGTTGTGAAAAGAATATAGATGCAATTTATCTTTTGTTTTTACTCTTTACTTTGAATGGTGCATCAAATGAGACACTAAATATCACATTGTTACTTTTGAAGGATTATTTGTCATTATCTAATAATTATTTATACTAATACTTGTACGTTGTTATTTTATAAAGACTTACATTTTCCTTATCTAATAGTTATTCATTTGTTAATTGATAATACGGGTGGTGTTAAATTAAATAAATCAGTATGAACCTTTTTTTTTTTAAATCTCATTCAACAATAGTTTCTTTCTTTCTTTTTGAATCCTAAGCAGTTTCTTAGTAAAGGATGAGCCTGAGCCTCTCCTTGGACCGTTTATTTCTTGATTTCTGATTTGTCAAAACAGTGGAATCATTTATCCTCCTAAAATTAGACATATAGAAGTCTAATAAAAGGCATGCACATGTGAAGCTTGGTAGCTGTGAGTTCAAAACCAAGAATTTTTCATGCAAGCTTGATCAAAACACTTTTTTTATATTTTATTTGGTTGTTTTAATATTTTCCTAATATTGTGGTGATTTTTTATGCAGATTGTTGCAATAAGAGATATAATACCACCACCTGTGCGAGAGACATTTAATGACGTGTACATTGCATACGAGTTAATGGATACTGATCTCCATCAAATCATTCGCTCTAATCAAGCTTTATCAGAAGAGCACTGTCAGGTGTCACTTTTGACTCCTATTTTTTTATTGATAATTAAATTTCTTTGTCCTTCTACAATAACTGTTTCTACTATTCAGTCGTTTAGCCAGTTAAATTAGGAAACCAAATTAGTTGTTCTAATTAAGTTGAAATAGCTTTGTTGAGAAGGCTCCATTTACTCGTAGATTCATCATGTTCTATTTGCAACGAGCACCCAGAATTCTTAAGATGTTCATGGCTCATTCTGAAGTGTTAACATAGCCTGATGATATCTATATACTTTAACTATGTTAACTTTTTTACATGTATATTTTTGTTCATTATAAACTCAACTACTACCATGCAACACAAATTTGATATTCTTGGTTTTGTTAAGGGAAATTATTATCAATAGACCTTATCAGAGTTAATATGAAGTCGTCAGGGTGTTTAGTCATGTTTTGTTTGAGTTTCTGTACTTTCAATGAATATTCTTTCAAAATTATTTAAAACATGGGGAATTGTAGTACAAAATCTGACAAAAAAATTTGGTGTTGATTATGCTATGCAGTATTTTCTTTACCAAATCCTTAGAGGCTTAAAGTACATCCACTCAGCAAGTGTTCTCCACCGGGATCTAAAGCCCAGCAACCTCTTGTTGAATGCTAATTGTGACCTTAAAATCTGCGATTTTGGACTTGCACGTACGACTTCAGAGACCGATTTCATGACTGAGTACGTGGTCACTAGGTGGTACAGAGCTCCTGAGTTGTTGCTCAATTCGTCAGAGTATACAGCTGCTATTGATGTGTGGTCTGTGGGGTGCATTTTTATGGAGCTTATGGATAGAAAACCACTTTTCCCTGGCCGGGACCATGTGCACCAGCTAAGATTGCTCATGGAGGTCAGTACAAATTCTTTTTTCTTCCTTTTGTTTTTATCTGCGCCCATGTGAAATGTGGAATCACTAAATTTGATGAAGGATGCATAAAAGCAGCCACCTTTTTGTTTTTAGTACAATAGAATTTTTTGATCTGATGTACTATTTTGATTTTTTTATAATACACCTGTTCGATAGTATGGGGTTCTGTTTGTTTGGTATATTTATCAGGTCTTCTTTATTCAATTTTTTGTTTACTTGTTTTGTTAAGAATTCCTGAGGATCCAGAAGCAAAGTATACCAAATAACACCAGCCTTAACCAGAGACTCAATTTTAGTAAGAATGTTGAACTTGAAATTTAGTTGCATACTTGCTTTCCACTTCAGAAAAGAAAAGCTTGAGATCCAGTAGATAACCAGCAAGTATTGGTTTTGTACAATCTGGTATCTATTGGCTCAAGACACTTGCTGTACAACACCGAAATATGTGCTGGTCATCCCTGACTAAAAAGAAATAATTAAAAGTATTTATCTAGATTCTAGGCTCGTAATGATAATATTACCTTTATGTACTAACTGGTATGTTATCAGTACGTTATAAAATTGAGCCCTAAAGTTTCTGAGAGAGCTTGTTTATTGATCAACGCATGCATTCTAACTTGTTTGCTCTTGATTTTTGAGTATGACAGCTGATTGGCACACCAAATGAGGCAGATCTGGATTTTGTGAATGAAAATGCAAGGAGGTACATACGTCAGCTTCCTAGATATGCGCGCCAGTCATTAATTGAGAAATTTCCTCATGTTCATCCCTCAGCCATTGATCTTGTTGAGAAGATGCTCACCTTTGACCCTAGAAGGAGAATCACAGGTCTGCTGTTAATTTTTCTTTCTTCAAGTATTAATTTTTGTGTGGGTCTTTGCCATTTTAGTCTTTATTGTTGGTAACTTGGCCTACTTTTCTTTGGTAATTATTAACTGAGAACAGTGTGCTATGATTAGCTTATTTAGTTTATACGCCTATATGCTAACTTGGTAGTCCCAAGTAATGGGTCTAGCACAACACATTGGGTATTCATATTCTTAGGAACTAATTAAATCAGGCCCAACCCTATCCATTCGCTTGTTCAGCTTAACCATTGATTTAGTTCTACAAGTTATCAGATTTCTTTCTTTTGAAAACAATTTAGACTTCATTTCATACTTCATGATAAATATTAGGTAATACAAAGCACAAACATTTTGTTATACAAAACATTTTTAACTAAATGCAAATGAATCTGGCTAATGCAACCCACTAGCACTCCTAAAAACCTTTTTAACTCAAATATAGAACCACATGCTTTTGCATCAAATATGACTCGTCACCAGTTTCAAGGCCTAAAATAGTATAAAGTATCAGCATTTTTCGTTATCACTGATTGAATTTGGTACAGTGGAGGAGGCTCTTGAACACCCGTACCTGTCATCACTGCATGACGTCAGCGATGAACCAGTGGCCATGAACCCGTTCAGGTTTGATTTTGAACAGCACAACCTTTCCGAAGATCAAATGAAGGACCTCATCCATCAGGAGGCCTTGGCATTTAACCCTGAGTACCTATGAGATAACACGGACAAATAAATGACAGGTATTGAAGCATTTTCATTAGCCACTTACTGGACTTCTCTGTAACCCTACTTATGTGGTGTACATAATTGCTTTTTTACCTTTTCAATTTGGATATTTATTTGATGTAGATCGGTTAACTGTGTGATTTTCCCAAAGGGGAGTCGGATATTGGTATCAATTTATCATTTCAATTATTCTGGTCTTTCTTGGTGGATTTGTCTGAAGGATTGTACCTCTGAAGCATTGCTTATGTGAAATCTCTCCATTTAATTAATTCTTAGTAGTATTCAAACTGAGGTGCCAATTTGCATTAACTCTCTGAGGCCTACAAGCACTTGCGATATGACCCCAAGCATTTCTGGACCTGTAACTTTGATGTGTTTTTCCAAGCATAGTTCACTAATATATAATTTTTTAATATTATTGGATGTTTTTAGATCTCACAAGAGTGGTCTTTGTTCCTAAATAAGTACATTATGTTTTAACTTCTGTTGATTAGCGATATTCCTTTATTTTATTTTTAAATGAGTCTTGGGTACTATGCAAAGTGTAGATCCGTTTGTAATATGGACCCATTTCTGTATTTAAAATATTAGGAATGTTGATAAAAAATAATCATGTGATTTTCTAAATTTAAAGGAACTGTTCAACATGACCACTTTCGGATCACTAATATATTATTTCTCTGTGCTATGCAAACAACCAATTTGAATTGTTCAACATGATCTTCATATGAAAAATGTACTTGGAGAATTGGTAAGATACCGCAAAATTCATTTCACGACACCTGAATGAGTGGTGGTAGGAGAATGCATAAATTGCAAAACCTTATTAACTGTGAAGGCTATGTTGGGTCTTGTGATAGTTGCATATTGTAAAGCTCCAATGATGGTGCGATAGAGTTGCGGATTGTCAAATGGGTCACCGCTTAGAAAGGAGATGAGAATTGTGATAGTTGCATATTGTAAAGCTCCAATGATGGTGCGATAGTTGCATATTTGCAATCACAGGAGATGGACATGGATTAGAATTGTGTCATGTTGGTTCGAGCAAGAATATCATGAATTCATTTGGGTTGACCAAGGTGTAATCCATGAGAGTTGATGAGAACCTCGATACCAAGGAAGTAATGAAGAAACCCCAAGTATTTGAGAGCAAACTTGGCATGTAAGAACCGAATGAACTCAAGGATTTGGTCGGAATGAGAACCGATGACCAAAATGTCGTCAACATAGATCAATATAATGAGGGTTTGGTTTTTGCTTTTGAGGACAAATAGGGAGGGATCATATCTCAAGGGAATAAAGTCATGTTCAGTCAAGGTTGAACTAAGTGTATGAAATCAAGCTCGTGGTGATTGTTTTAAGCCATACAAAGCTTTGGAAATGTGATACACATAATTGGGATGAGCAAAATTAATAAACCCGGGAGTTGGTGCATAAAAATCATCTCGGGAAGATTCCCATGCAATAATGCATTATGGACATCAAGTTGGTGGGATTGTGCATTCAAAGGAAAGCACAAGAGAGAGAACCATGTAAATCATAGTAGGACGGGCCACTGGGCTAAAAATTTCAAAATAATCAACCTCCTTTTCTTGCTGAAATTCTTTGGCTACTAGACGTCCCTTGTAGCATTCAATGGAGCCATCCACTTTTGTTTGATTTTATACACCCGTTACATCCCATGATGTTTTGTTCGGGTGGAGGAGGAACGAGTGTCCATATTTTGTTTTTGAGAAAGGCATCAATTTTTTTGTGCATAGCATCTATCCATTGTTCATGCTTCTTTTGGGTTCGGGTTCAAGAGAAGAGGTGTTAATAAAAGCCAAGTGATCTGGAAATTGTTGAATTTTTCGTGTATTATCTCCAGTGCGAGTAACGATATGGTGAGTAAACACAGGTGCAGGTGCTGGAAAAGACACGGGGGAGATAGCGGCTGGGGTACTGAGAGAATTAAGTTGGGCTTCTGATGGAGGGTTTTGGGCTGTGAGGGGAGAGGAAGGAAGAGAACTGGTGACTGAGCCTCACAATTAGATTGGGCCGCTGCAAGATGTGGTGCTTCGATCGGGGCCAAGGAATTATTTGAAGTGTGAACCACACCAACAAAAATTGAAGCTGTTGGCGCTCCAGTGAATAGTGGCAACCAGAGAGAGGTGTCTATATCGGTTGAGACAACAGAAAGTTGGGGATTTTTAAAGGAAAACGAATTTTCATCAAATCTGACATGCCTAGAGACATAGGTCCGTTTAATATTTAAATCAAAGCATTTGTAACTCTTTTGATTGAGCGCATAACCGAGAAAGTCACAAGTAGTGGATCGGTTTTGTAACTAACTCCTTGTTGTTCTAGTTTTTAAAATTTCTTTTTATGGGAATCAATTTTATAATTAATATGATTAAGATAATATTTTTTATATAGAAGACTACATGTTCGAAATTCAATTAAATATTTAAAGTTAAATGACTTAACTTCTATTTTTATCTAAGAAAAATTTGTCACAAGATTGTAAGCATTTAACCTTGAATATCATTTCGATTTAAAAAAATTAGGGATATTGATGAACAATGTCTCCCCGTCCCTTCGGAAGCAGATATGTTGCTTTTAATCCTTGCACAATCTTAGACCAATTATTCCAATGCTTTGAATAGGGGCTTTTTGTTATAAAAATGCGGAATTTATGGGATTGTACGAGGTATAGTACAAACGTGACGGTCCAAATTGAAGTTTGAGCTCGTATTATCAAACTCAGATAACTTGCGTTGTGTTTTATACAAATACACAATTATTAGATCAAATGTGATTTGTTTATAGAGTACGTTTGAATGCACTCTATAATAGTTAGAATAGCTACTATTTGAGAATAGCATTAACTCAAAAGTATTCAGAATATCTAAAAAGTTATTTGGATACACTCTTTGAAATAGAGTTTGCATTCTTTGCAACAGTCGCTATTCCTTTTGTTGAAATAGTGAGATAGCACTGTTCTGCCTGTTCAGAATAACAAGTGTGATTGTTTGAATGGACTTAATTTAAAATAGCACTGCTATTCTAAAAATAACACTCTTCTCATACCATCCAACCAATGACAACTTACGATTTGAACAATGCTAAAATTCGGACCAGATGAAATTTACCAAGGAAATATGTTACGACTGGCAACTTACAACAAAGACCAATTTGACCATGTTGGCTTCGATTTGATGACAAATAATCGATTTTAGCAGAGAAAGTATAATAAGCGAAACAAGCAAATAAAATACATTTCACATAGCGTCTATGAAGAAACTTGCTTCTCTAATTTTGTTGTTATTGAGACACAAGGCCTACGGGCATGTTTCTTTGAAAAAAAAAAAAAAGTAACTGGAAGATTATATAAGATGGGGGTGCCCACAATTTAAGTTAAAAAAATATACTGGTACAGTGGTACCGCTTACTGGTACAGTGAGAGTTTGCATTTTTCTGCAGTTTTTACATTCAGTTCAATTATTACAGAGTCTACGTTATTAGTACTTTATGGTTACATTAATATAGATTTTGATTTTGCTTTTATGGATTGTATTTTCTGTTTTCTTTTGCATCCCTTGTTTATTTTGTTTTACACTTTGAAATCTTGACACAATTCGTGTCCATTATAAATGAAATCTAAGACTAGACCTTAACTTTCTCTCTCTAAAAAAAAGTTATTTGACTAGGAACATATAATAACATGTAGAGTCAAAGATAGCTGTCCCCTCAATGGAGAGGACTTTTTGTCTCTTTTATGTTTTGCTCTTTGATTTCTCGGGAGTCAAGCGCCCGATATTTTTTTAATATCCGTCGAAAAATAAAAATTTCACAATTATTCAAAAAATTTAGTTATCCTAAAATCTACCTAAACCGCGCATACTTCGAGTGGTTAAAATCTACCTAAAGTTTGGGCGGTTCTACTGATTACATATATTAATTTTATGAAAGCTGATAATTAATCCGGCACCTCTCACTCTGCAATCAACTCTGTACAAAATGTCAAAAAACTCCAGCTGTTATTTTTTTTTCATAAGATATTAACACTTACGTACAAAAGTATTTATTTCTAAGAACGGAAGTATTTATCCCTAAGCACAAAAATATTTAGGGGACCATGCACGTTTTTTTTCATGGAGGGTGGGGAAAATTTTAAATCACATGGGGGGCCATGCACGTTTTTAGAGGTGAGTTTTTTTTTATCTCATTTCAATCTCGTTCACATTTCTCAAGATCTATGAGAAATTTTGCGAATTTAAAACCAATAACGTTTTCTACGTAATTTTCTTTTTCAAATGAGATCTATAATGACATACTTTCGGGCAAGTTGTTACAGAAGTATTTATCTCTCATCGTGCAAGTATTTATATATATACTTGAAAGTATTTTTTTGCATATAATACTTATAATACATGATATTAATACTTTCATATGTCAATATAAATACTTATAATACCTGATATTAATGCTTTCATATGTCAGTATAAATACTTTTATATATTAGTATAAATACTTATAATAATTGACAGTAATACTTTCATATGTCTGTATAGGTATAAATACTTGCACGATTAGAGATAAATACTTCTGTAATGACTTGTCCGAAAGTATGTTATCATGAATCTCATTTGAAAGAGAAAATTACGTAGAAAACATTCGTGGTTTTAGATTCGCAAAATTTTTCATAAATCGTGAGAAATGTGAACGAGATCGAAATGAAATAAAACTAATTTGGAGAGAGATAGAGTGGGGGATGGAATGTGGGGGGTGGGGGGGGGGGGGGGGAGTAATATAATTGTTCTAATTTTATAATCCAACAAAAAAAAATATAAATTGTTTTTTTTTTAAATAAACAGAAATAACTCATTTAATTATGTGACATGGTTCAACAAATTAAAACTATTATATTTTACAAATTATGAATTTATATATCATATGGAATGTTGATATTATACTAATAATATAATATTGTATGTATATTAGTTTTTGCCAACGCTTCAAAATATAAATAATTATGACATAAACTAACAACACGGAAATAAATAGTTAATGCTTTGAAATCTCCAAAAGAAAGATATGCGTCAAAAAGATAATTAATGTACATAAAACTATATTGGCGTCTATCAAAATTAAGCACATACAAAATTCCATAAATTGTTTATTTTTAAAGCGCATCTCATGATAAACACTACAATATTGTCATGCGATATTGTTTTCTTTTCACAAAAATAGCGTGACATAGTCTCGTTGTAGGGGCAGAAAGTCTGAATATAATGGAAAATTAAGGGTTAGATATTAATGAAGTCATGACATAGAAAAGGTCGATGTAACAAAAAAAATTAGGGCACTATGTTAGGTTTGTTGTTTGTGATAAATTAATCATTAGTTGTTTCCGACGAATTTAATTATTTTCTTTATCATGATTGTAAGATACGGCCCATTAAGGCCTTGTTTGGAATTTATTGGGCCTTGGAATGGATCCTACATCCAAAAATTTCATGAGACACATTCATGAATGAGGACGGTTCAAATGCCTTCAATTTTTGTGTCTCCATCATGTCGCTATTTTTAAAAATTTTAATAACTCAAAATTTAAATCTTAAAATTCAAAATAAAACCATTGGATATGAACTATATCATTTTTTCTATGCACATGTAAAAAATTATGGCATTTCAACTTTGTTTTGATTGTCATCTTGAGTTTGTAAAAATGTATACAGATGTGAATAATTTTTAGACGTTGATTTTTCAACTTATAGATTCATATAAAAGCAAAATCAAAATGTGTTAAATTTTTATGGACACATAGAGAAAATAACATAGATTACATCTAACGGTTTTATTTTGACGTTTAAATTTTAAACTTTGAGTTATTTAAGTTTTTAAAAATGGAGGCATGATGGAGACACAAAAAATGGAGGCATTTGAATCCTCCTCTTCATGAATTAACCTTTTTGAAATTTTTGCAAGTTGGTTTGGTTACACTCTTTCTAATTTCTTTTAAATATGTAGCGTCTCTATCTACACAGAAGAAGGAACATCAGAAGAAACGAAGTCTATGACTAATTAATGGAAGTCAATTAATGTTCTATTTATCACCACCAAAGAACCAACCAATAATATTATCAATTGCCATTTGAATCAAATTAAATGGTTATGGTACAAGGTAACGATATAGAAACTACTAGTATACATGACATTTGACAGGGACTTGTGTGCAAATAGTACCATATCTACGGTTACGTGTGTAAAATTGAATTACCGTGTGATTGTCTGAAAAGGAGATGTTATTAGTTTGGTCAACCAAATAATCATCATCAAATACATTTTTAACAAAACTTGCACGGAAAACCATTCTTAGCTTGACAAAAGTGTTTGAAACTAATCATCAGATTACCAAATATGACACGTCAATGTACACAATTAAGATAGTTTAGTGCATTAATGAAGTAATTATTACTACCAAATGTTGCATCTGATATTTTGTCCCCAACCAATATGTCAGGTTTTGTGTTCTGGACAAATTAATTAAATTGATTTTTTTTAAATGTAGGTACTCTTATGTCCCCTCATAATTAGGGTGCTCATTGGGTTTGGTTTATTTGGTTTTCATTTGAATGAAAAAAAGTTTGAATTAAATGGTTTAGTTTTTCAGTTTAAATGGACTAGTTCTGTTGAATTTTTTAATTATTTCAAGTTTGTATGATTTGGTTTAGGTTTTTTAAAATCAAAGAGATCAAACCGACCGAACTTTGTATGATTCAAATTCATGCTTCGAATTTTAGACTTAAAATGAGGGAAAAAAAATCTATTTGAATATTTTAGAACATCTACATGTTGTGTATGGAATTAAAAAATATGTGTAATGTCAACAACTAATATATTTACATTTATTTCCATGATTATAAAATGATATTTGTGTATGTATTGAGTTTTATTTCGGTTCGTTCAAACAAACTAAAAAAATTACTTTGGTTATTTTGGTTCGGTTGTTATTCAGTTAATTAACAAGTTCAATTCCGTTGGTTTGGTCATATTTTTGAAAACCAAATAAAATTTTGATTTGTCTATTTAAATTCAGTTTAACCGAACCAATCCAATAAACGCCCCTACTTATAATATTGAATTACATTGTATTTGTTATTCAATTCCTCAATTTAAATTTTCTGAATGTATTTACCAATCAGAGTTTATTACTGCACGAGTGCACTATAAACAAAATTAAATATTTACTCTGCTCATAAAAAATATTTTATTGAAAGTATTTCCTAAACAAGGTATAATATATAACACATTCATTGGGTTTGCAGGTTATTTTAAAATCATTAAACATTTGTGAAGTAAAATACACTCAAGCCAATGTATACTTGGCAAATAATATGAATACTACTATAAAATGCAAAGTCAATTTATTTTGTTTGATTATTACTTTGATGGAGAGAGTACAACCAATCCTTTATTTAACCAACCAGCGAGCAACACGGTATTCTACAAATTAAAACCACATTATATCCAGATACAGAGTGAGTCTTGGGCTCTCAAATTCCGGTGACAACAGCAAATAATAAATAATAATATTTCATTTCTGAATAGGTGCTCGTAGATTTGTAGAGATGGTGGTAGTTAGCTCGGAATACTATCTTTTGCGAAGCTTTTAATTTGATCTGTTTGTTTTAATCGAATAGATCAAATTAAATCTCAAAATTTAAATTCCTCGGAAACAAATGAATCAGATTAAAAACTCCTGATACTCTCCCGATTAGCTCAGGAGCCAAAAATCACCGAAAGACCGAGCATCAGCATCAGCATCTCCCGCTCTTCTAAATCCCAACTGTTCTTGGATGAATAGAGAACAAACAAAAACTGCGGGGCCCAGCCACTGAATCTACTTCTCTGCGGACATTTTTTGCTGTACCCCTAATTTAAGAAGAAATCGCAATAATACAGAATAAAAGGATCATTATTTTTTTAAAAGAGTTGGAGGTCCTACAGATTCGTACATTGACATCTAACTAGTTTTTAAGATAAAAATAAAAGACAAGCCTCTTTAAATATTAATAAGAAAAGTTTCTTATTTAAATTTTTGTATGTGCTACTTTTAGCAGTGGATTTATGATTTTCGTCAGAGAGCAAAAAATATCAAATAGTAGTGCTTGTGTAATGTATTGCGCATGGAGTACTCGGTGCTATACGAATGTGTATCCTCTGCATTAATTCAAAAGTGATTCTTTTGAGTTAAAGTATCTCAACCGTCTGATTTTAAATGAAGTTAATCTGGCACTTGCTTATAACTTAACTTTTCAATATTAGTGCAGATCTAGTTCACATGTATCTTATAATAGATTGGACGATTGATATTCATTAGCTCAAAAGATTCCTTTTGAGTTAATGCAGAGGATATGAATTAACCTGATTGTTCACAAAGGGACAACGAACCTCTGTGTGAACAATTGGAGACTTCAATCAATTATCCTTAATATACCCTTTCCTTAACTGAATGATTCTTCCTTTTTTATGCTAATATTTGATGCTTTTTTCTTCTTCCGGTGTCATACCTGTGGAACGCACCATGTGGCTGAGACGTATATTTTTAGAAGAGTAAATCAATTTGATTTTCTATAGAAGATCAGTAATAGATTAAATGAAAAAGGTAATAAAAAAAAGTATATAGACAGGATATTTCATATTTTTATGATAAAATTAAAAAAATCTGAACCTTTTATGGGTACACAAGGAATTAAGCCTGTTTAAATATGCGGAATATTGTCTTGAGTTCTAAAGTTATAATTTATAGTTTTAATGATGTTTAGGTAATTGTTTGTACAGCCTAATCTTACAAGCTTAAAGATAAATTTCTTAAACTAACTTCAAATTTAGTAATCCTGTGATGTTAAACTTAAAACTAGAATGTAATTTACAAAATATGTAGGCAAAAAATAAAAATTATAAGGCACTGCAGTATATCTTTTCTTATGTAGCTGCATCTTTTTCTGATATAGCTCGTCTTTTTCAATACTGGATTATTCGAAAGTAGTGACTTACTATCTATAAAAAAATAGTGAAAGAATTTTAAAAATTATAAAATTTGATCTCCATATATGAAGATCTTGTTTGATGATTTGGATTGATTATTTGAATTTTGAAGATAGAGATATGAATCCATAAGATGGGTCTATTTGAAATATGCATATTACGGTATTACTATAGCCTTTTCTCTTTTTAGTTTCTAATTTTGATGATGTCAAAGTACAGAGTCGGAAGCAAGTATTGAAGGAACAA
Source organism: Carex pumila (assembly GCA_033356055.1). Classification (NCBI taxonomy): domain Eukaryota; kingdom Viridiplantae; phylum Streptophyta; class Magnoliopsida; order Poales; family Cyperaceae; genus Carex; species Carex pumila. The sequence continues at coordinate 492,421 of JARJHM010000048.1, read as the reverse complement.
GGGTAAAAAATACACAAGAGAAATACTACAAAAACTCAAGCTGTATATATTGTATATAAATTTAATTTTTCTTTGAAAAAGAATGAGGATCAATCATATAATATGAAAGTTAATTTATAATATCTATAACATTTTACTATAAAATATATAACAAAATCATACAATAATCATTAGATTTTGAAATAAAATATGAAGGTCAATTAATCATCATTTACTTCATATCTCTCCGTTTCTGTTGAAGTATCTCTTTATGCAACATAATTTTCAAAAAAAAAAATGTATTATACACCCCTCACATGTTCAATTCTCACAACAGACATCCAAAAAGAAATGGATGCGAAAATTTAACGGAATCTCTTATTTAAAAAAAAAATATGAGAAAATTAGTGGTGTGCAATGAAGTACGCAAAGCAAATACATTTAAAACTAGAAAATGGCTCATCTCATGGGACGTGACAGTAGAGGAAGGTACAAGTAACCACCTGCCTAAATTGGTTTGAATTAGTTTGTTAAGCACAAAGGTAATGTTTCTTGACTTCTAGTTAATTAAGTCTCGTTAGTTGCTTTACACCTCATCGCTTCCTTCTAAATAAATATGTAAATTCAATTTCCTGAAAGATATTTGCTGACATAAGCCATAACGGATACTTAATTTGCTCATTACAATAATATCTTTTTAGGCTGAAAATAGGCAAATTTCACAGGATAACACTACTTGTTATTATTTACTTCACGTTTCCACGTGGCGACTCAATATTGGTTATTTGAACATTTTTTGTTTGTTCATTTCAAATTAAAATCTTACTTATAATGACAAATTATCTTTTAATAAGACAAAACTTTAAAGATCAATGCAAATGCTAAATTATATATAGTTCCCTATGAATTAGAAATTTCTATTTTTCTGTTAGATATTAAAAAAAATTGCAATCATTGTACTTATTTAGTAATAATTAGAGATCAAACTACCCACCTTTTTTAATATCCACAAAGCATTTAAGTTTCGAATATGCGATATTTTACATACATAATATTATTTTTGTCATTAGATCAAAAGTTGATATCTGCAATTACAAATACCTGTTTGTCCTTCGTATTAAATTAGCTATTCAACTCTATAATTTTAATTTTTTTTATTCTACCTTCATACTTAATATTTTTTTTTGACTAAACGGTATATTCCAACATCTTTTATATGTTATTACATTAAGCATGCGGTTCTTATATACTCAATATTTTTATTTTCGCACAATTAAATATAAAATTAATCTTGGATTTTAGCAGTGCCACCCAATGATTTAAGAAATCAACTTAAAACCTGAATTATTGATGTACATTTTAATTTGGAAGGAACAACGGAATGCAACTCTCAGCCTTTCACTAGATAGAGGCTGAGTTTGGAGTAAAAAAAAAAAAACTAAAGCTACCAACTAAACAAGAACTAAGTACACACAAATAGTTGAACAACATTCCGTAAAGTTAAAGCCATGACGAATTTAATTAGAACAATAATTTTTTGGGAACTTCTATGTTTATCCCTAAAAAATCTCGAAAGTACATATTTTCTTCTGCAATTCATAAATCATATTTTTTCTTTTTAAATTTTAAATACTTACAAGTTTATTCAATTTATTATATTTTTGTTAAAATTTATTTTAAATTTATAAATTTCATTTTATTCTTTATTAAAAATAAAAAAATGTACAGGGGCATGTGGTGCTTGCTTGCTTTCTTTCTTTCTTTTTTTGTTCTTGTTATTGGTCTCTATCAATCAATTTCCGTCTCTGGACCTTTTAAAAGGCTAAAAGGATCTCCGTTTTCCTTGTGTGAAGTGTAAATTTTCTTCATTCAATATTTTGTATATCATATCGTAGTTTTCTTATTAATATTGTTATCGGTGTACTATTTAAATTTAAAAAAAATGAAATTGTAAATGTATTTTTGTACTATCTAATAAGGCATATAACAAATTAAATGTTCAATAATTTTAAAAAATATATGTGATCTCTAGATCACAGCTTCTATTAAAAATTAAAAGAGTGAGTCCATGGTACTATTCATATTACGATTTGGCCCGTAATACGGCTCAATATTCGACTTTTTAAAATTGTAACGGTTGATCCGAACTGTTCATCTTGTTCTCCATATTAATATGTGTTTGGAGAAACAAATTTTACATTTTTTGAAATTTGTTTACTATCTTTTTAGATTTATTGAAAATCACTATTTTTGGATGGTCCAGAATTTTTAGATCAAGTGATTTTCTAAATATCTAAAAAAATAGTAATTTTTTTTTAAAATGTAAAATTTGATCTCCAAACACATATTAATATGGAGAACAAGATGAACAGTTCGGATCAACCGTTACAATTTTGAAAAGTCGAATATTGAGCCGTATTACAGGCCAAATCGTGATATGCATAGTACCATAGACTCATCATAAAGTTTACAATTTTACATCATTCCAAAAAGAGATGTGTCCACTCACCAGAACCTTACACTACCTAAGTTAACTGATTAAGCTTATTTTCCAATGGCCTTCTAAAGGGAGCAGCTCCGTTGGAACAAGGAGGAATGCCATATTTTATTAGAACAAGTTGCTTTCATAATTCCTGACGTGAGGGTTCCTCAAATTTCCACTGTCACTTACCTAATAAAGCCTGATTCTTTTGTATCTAGATTGATTACTTTAATTAATTTCTCCAAAAACAGAAATATTAGGACAAACTGGCTCTCAGTTAATAAACAATTCTCTTGTGCATAGACATGAGCGAGTCTACTCTCAAACCAAGAGATTAGGAGCAAAAGAAGTACAGTGGAGTAGGTCTTATGGATATTAGATTTACAATTTTGAGTTTGATGGACTCAAAAACCATCTGATATGCTTTAAGATCTGCGTGCATGAATATTGAAGCGGAGTATACAGTCTTGGAATTCATTGAATCCGAAGTAGATTTGATGTCCATTAGACCTACTCCACTTTATCGGAAAAGGGAAATAAAATTAACAAGTTTTGCTTTTTTTTTTTTTCAACCTTTTAATATTTTCAACATTTTAAATCTGGTATTTCTTTTGAGATCCGCACATTACAAATTTAGATTACTGAAAGTATTTGAATAGTTGGGATGAGGAAAAACAAAAACTTACTTTTATGAGAGAATTCTGAGAGAAGAACAACATACTCATCTAGAAAAAAGAGTGCTAAGCACTCCTTATAAATTAAATGTTCACAATTTAATCCTATAAATTTTTTAAATTTTGCAAAAATTATTATTAGTAGCTCTCCTCATAAAAATAAAATTAGATGATGCTTATAATCTTATTCATTAAATCTTGCTAATCTCAATTTTTTGATTCTGTTCCTATGAGAGATGCTTAGTTAGAATGATGATGTTAATTTTTTTAATTAAGTATATTGAATTTTAATTGAATTTTTTTATAACTTTTTATAATGTTCATTCTCTCTCATAAAATATTCTACATATTATACATTTTATGTTTTAGTCCTATGATTTAAACTTTTTAATGTTGTGAATCAGCGAATGTGCATAGATCGTCAGTCACATGCCACAAGAACATTGATAACAAGAGAAGCATATAGAAAAGCACATAATTAGTCAAAATCAAATTTTACATTCTATTCGGAAAATAAAAATTTATCTGTAATTTTAAATTTTTTTTTCAGTCTAAGCCATATAATTAAAGAAATTAATGATCACATCGTAATTGGACATATCATAATGAGTATATTAGAATAATATTTGTATTTTTCAAATTATAAGAAATTTTGTTTTATTTTATAGACTTGCGTTTGCGTATAGGTATGTATTATGTAATAGGAATTCATATCCCTTATTGATCTGTTTTGATACAAATATTAAAGGAATTAATTCTGCGCATTCCATTTCGGACCTGATTGGTCTAAATCTTCAAAATGTGAGTTTGAATTCGAAATCATGTAATAGTTAAGTATGTATTATTATATTAATTATCAGATCCCTTTCTAGAAAAGTTAATTATTTAATAAAGTATTCTATATGATAAGGCCTGAGAAAAAAAATCTAACATGTACTTTTCTTTTTTTTCAATGTTTTTGTTAGCGTCCCTTTCGTTCTTTTGGTTTATGGCAAAGAAAACATTACTATTTATATTTCAGTATAACTTTCTAACATAAATTTGATCAAGTATAAAAACTGATTTTACAAATATAAACTCAAATTATAAGTCTAATCATATTTGTAATGGTCATAAACCTACAAATTTAAACACTGACATTACAAATATAAACACCAAAACATGCATTGGCCTCCATTTTTTGTTTTGGGAGCAGTAAAATCACATTTTTTGAGATACATGATAACAAACTATTTGGAGGAGAAAACAAAAAAAAAAAAACGGAGCTGAAATATTTTTAGCTGTCTTTAACATATTATACAACAAATATTAATTTTGAACAACTTGTATTCGTGCTTCATATATTAAATGGCATCATCATGCAAATAAGTTTCTCATGCTTCAAATTAATAAAACATAAACTCGTATTTAAAATTAGAATGACATATTACAAATTGACAATTTTTTTCATAAAATAAGTAATTCCGTGGATGCCAGTGTCATATTTTAGACGCGTAATGGTATCTACCACACTTGACAGCTTCTATTACAAATATATATATTTTTTATTATTATTGATTAGAGCCGCATATAGATCTCAAAACAAATTCCCCATAACAATATCGCAACAGAAGTCATAATAATAGCCTTTAGTAAAAATAGTATTTAAATATCTATTTTTTATACTTTTTTCAAGTTCTTATTTAGTTTTTACCAAAAATCTAAAATTCAAATAGAAAAAAAAAACCTTTAGATTTGTGATCTATTTCAAAATTTTTAAGTTATCATTTCCATCCTAATTATATATGTTGACGTGAATTGCAATTTCAATTATATACATGTAGACTAAGTATTTATTAAAATTTTGTTAAATTGATAATTTACCTAAAAATACCACATCATATAAGTTTTTTACAATAAATAACTGAATTAATGTTAACTCAAAATTAAGGCACAATGCAAACATGAAAAACAAGATATGATAACTCTAATTGAAAAACTAACATCTTTAAAAGAACCTGTAAACATAATTAGGTTTGTATTTTGAGTAGAACTAGGGTATTTTTAGTGAATTTAACTTCAAAACATAACAAATTGGTTTCTCAGGCTAAACTAAAACCATTGAAATTTAGAATTTTTTTGATATAATTTAGTATAAAGTCAAGCGGTCTAAAAAAAATATGAATTAATTTTAATGCACTTATTTTTCATCATATTTCAATTGCTTGACATTATATTAAATTAATTTACAAATTTTACATGTAAACACATTATCCGGGAAGGAATTCGATTTTAATAGTTTGAATTTATCATTTGAAACTAATTCTATAAATTTTAAAATTAAGTTCATAAAAAAATAGAAATAAATTTAAAATCACCCTAATTTTACAAATGTATTTTACCAAATGCTGACAGTATCAACTATCATCAATGAGTCAATCACCAATCACCATCTTTGAATAAATGGAGGCCTCCAGTTGTTTGAAATGGAAAAGATATAAATCGAAATAATGCGATGAGAACGGGGAAGTGTGAAGACGTCAAATTATACAGATATCCACAAACCCAAATTCGTTGCTTACAGAAAGGAAACAAAAAAAAGAAGAAGAAGGGATGGATAGATAAAAGAAAGAAAAGAACTGCTGTGTACTTTTCAAGCAGAGAGAAGACAAAGCTTTTTCTGGTTAGAAGAAACTTCTCCTCCTAAAATCTCTCTCTTTCTCTGGCCTTTCTTACTTTCATCACTTCTCAATCATCCTCGTCTTACAAGACCCAGTACAGCCATGGCGTCTCTTCTACTCTAGGTATACTCTCTCTTTTACTTGCCTTCACCTTTCTCTAGTTATTATCCGTCTAGGCGCAAATACGGTATATCGTTAGTTCGATACTGCGATTCTTCTCCAGTTGGAACGAACCGGGATATGTCCCTTCACCGGTCAGGCGCTGCCACGTCAACTCAACGGGCGTACTGGTGCGTTATATCGGTATTTCAGTTACTCGGCTGCTGGGTCATGCCTGAGCTGACGTGTCAGTATCTTAAGGGCTACGGGAATCTCTGGTTGAATTTTCTAATGGAGAGGATTGGCCCAGAAGTACTCCCTTAGACCCTGAAAAAGAGAGGATTAATAGAATTGGGGTAGGCATGCAGATCGTTTACATGCAATTCATCTCATTTCTGGTATTTGGAATAGTTATTTGAAATTTGAATGACTTTTGGTTGCTGTGTTTATTAATTTATTTTTAAGTAAGCAATGAGTGCCTCTGTAAATATCAGTAAATTACAGAAGTAAGAAGAGAACTAGATAAGAGACGATCAGAAAAAAAAGGCTTAAAGAGTTTTAAACTACTCTTTCATGGCCTGAGGGTGGTACCAGTGTTAGAGAACTAATAATAGGGTCCATGTGATAATTACCAATACTTAATTGTAAATATGAAAAGGATACACAAACAATCTTGTATTCAGTTCTTGAGAAGCATGAACCTGTCCTACCTGGTAACATTATGTACCAATGCGGCCTTATAATCAGTACTGTACAGTAAGTATTTGGTATCAAAGGTCGTCAGCACTTATAATGCGGATTTAAAGCTTATGAAAGTGGAATGCGCTTCCGTTACCAACATAGACCCTTTTTTTATCCTTATTGTTTTTTTGCTATTAAATGTTCCCTTGAGTCACGATGTGTACAGTGAGAATTTATTGCCAATATATATATAGAATGCAAGCAGAAATGTTGGTTACATGAAAGAACAATTTAATTGTTAATGTTATTGATTAAGGCTGTTAAAGACATGAGAAATTGTAAATTTACCACGTTATGAAAAAAAAAAAAAAAAAAAAACTTGGCCGGAAATGCGCATATGAAAAAAAAATGAACTAACTCCTTTGGCAAAACTTAGTTGTAACGTGAAGTTTCCATAATGCAAGTGATTGTCAAAAGTATGGAAGGGCAAGATTCAATGCGAAATTTATTCTTAGCTTTATGTAATTGATTTAAGGAGAATTAGTTGTACGGCTTTGATGGAAACAGAAATAGCATTTAAAAAAATATGGTTTTGTGAAATGGGATTGCTGTACTGATCAGCTTATGGCAGTATGGTTTTCAATATGGTTTTACTTTTCAATGACTTTGCTGTACTAGACAAGAATACAAGGACATTTTTTCAAGTATGTACAAAATAGTTACAGGTCTTCTGGATTTTTAACCAGAAATTTAGTGAATCTTTCTGGAGGGATTAAAATGAAATTAAAAAAAAGTTTTGGACTTATTTTAGGAAAATGCAAGGTTCGCGTGCTTATTAAGCTTCCTTTCTATATATATGTGCAATTGTCTCTAGTGAAGCGAATGTCCTCCGAATATATTGAAATTCTACTAAAGTACTTTTCAAAATTTTGATTCAACTAGGTTAGCATGTTCTTCATGTTTTAGTTATGTAGGTAGATCTGTTATTATTCTTTCTCCCGTTTATATATTAAGATTTTAATAGATTTATTGAAGTTTCTAATCAAATTATTCATTGCTTTATCAATCAGTGCTTAATAATCGTAGATCTTCGATTTTGTTTTGGTCTTGCATGTGAATTTTTTCAATCCTCAATTTTTTTATTTTTTGTTTCAAATCGTCAGTATTGTTAATGGATCTTCAAAATTTTCAGTTATACCCCAGCCTCTATTTGAAGCACATACAACAAAAGTCAGTTTTTTGGCATTCCCCAACAGTAAAATGGGGAATACAGCGTGTGGTAGCAGGAGGCAAGTGGATGAGAGGTACACAAGGCCGCAAGGTTTATATCCACATGGAAGCATAGATGAAAAGAAGCTCAGAAAATTAATCCTTGATTTCAAGCTTGCACCGTGTTATCCTGGTGAAGATGAATTAGCAATGGATCTGGAAGAGTGCCCCATTTGTTTTTTGGTACTTCAACTTTTTTAATTTTGCATAATATGTTTTTTTAATTAAATATAACTTGTGTTAGTGTTCTGATCACATGCAACGTCCTTTTTTTTTTTTTTTTTTTTTTCTGGCAAATACTGTTATAGATGAATAAGATGATTGCTTTGCCTAATATTAATGCATGTGCTAAGGAGTATGCCCAATGATATTTTCACAAGATTCCCCACAATTTCCCAAACTTTGACTTTAGTTCTCACATAATGTTTCTGTGTTAAGACAAGTTTGCATCTGATCGAGTACCTTTTGGTATAAGTGAAAAGGATACACAAACAATATGTGCCTTTTGGTTCATGATTGTGTAGTTATTGCAATCTGTTCAATTTCATATATTATATGAAATGAAGTTTAATGGATTGATTTCTTGCATGCATGGTACTTATAATTTTTATTTCCTTTCGTAGTATTATCCAAGTCTGAACCGCTCTAAATGTTGTGCACAGAGCATATGTACAGGTATGATCTTTACCTATGTTTAACATATCATGAGACTCATTATCCCATTTTTCTCCACTTTATCCCTCTACAAAACATGGCCTTAGTATTAATTGTAAAGATATGTGTGAAATTATTTTCTATATTATAAACTGTAAGAACTTCTGCAATTCGCTCCAAGCATCTTTTCAGTAAGTGTAGGAATTAATTTAGTTTAGTCCCCTCCAGGGCAGCACTGTATTTATCTGCTTTCCTAGACATATATGGTGCTTATCTTTTTCACCTGTTTGTGATGGTTAGCATACTCTTTTGAATTATGGGAATGTCACTTGTACCCTTCTTCCAATTTTTTTCATAAAGTACCACAACAACCATGCACATACCAAAACTACCCCTCATACCTACCACATAATAAGAGAGAGGCAGTTCAAGAGGGGAGCAGATTCATGAGTGAATTTGGGTTTTGGGCAGGGGGGTGGGGGGTTGGGGGGAGGAATATGGATGTTTGTTGTTTATAATTCCAGTAATGCTTTCTATGTTGTAAGAATTTTGTATTTGGTGTTTTTCAGAGTGCTTTCTTCAGGTCAAGCCGCACCAAACAACTCGGCATGTGCTGTATCCTTTGTTATTAATTATCTGAAAGTGTGCATGGAACTTGAAACTATGGATCTTATTTTAATGTATCTGAAAAAATGTTTAATTACTTAACCTTATTATAAAGATGCCCTTTCTGTAAAACTACAAGTTATACTGTGGAATACCGGGGGTTCAAGACAAGGGATGAGAAGCGCAAGGACCAGATTGTAAGTTCCTCAGTTTTCATTTTATTTGGACTTTTTTGTGCACATAGGCCCTCAGAATTTTTTCTATCTTTTAAGTTCAGCATTTCATCCAATGCAGTTGTTGGACCCTTGGTAGATCTGTGCCTGGTCTGAGCCCAAATTTTAGAAGTTGGTTTTTAGTTGGTCCCACTTAGTACCAAATTAACACATTCACTTATGTTATTTAGCCTCTTCTGGTATTCAACATTGCAAGTTATTTCAGGTAATAGAATTAATTTTCCATTTCAACTCACTTTTGTGCAATTATGCCTCAGCAAAACTCAATTCATGCTCAATGATCCTATTGTGCTGAAGCATCATTTGGCCCTTGAAACTGTTCATAAGAAGAAAAAAAAAATAGAAATTTATCGAACCACCTACTGTAGCATTATTTTTTATGCCCAATTTTACAAAAGCTAGTGCTTTGATTTTTTAGGGTAAGTTTCTTTAGTTAGTTTCAAGACAGTGCTCTTTAGTTGTTCCAGTCTTTCCTTTTTCTTTTCTTACTTTTTTTTGGATGTAGGAGGAGCAAAAGGTCATAGAGGCCCAGATAAGGCTAAGACAACAAGAAATCCTGGATGAAAATGAGAGATTGCAAAAGAGAAAGAATGCTGCCACTTCAACTTCAAGTACCATTGCCGTTCCTACTGAAGAACAATTCCGTGATTTATGTGGTGTACCGAGTTCATGTATGAATTATTATTATTATTTTTTTTTTGGAATATTTTCAGGTTATTTATGTTTTCTTTGTTGTTTGGGGTTACAGTTGTAGACTATATATCTGGACTTGACAGCTTGGTCCCAGTCTGGTCAGATTAGGGCTACCAGTAAAGTAATTAGTTGCTGTTCTGTCAACACTCTGGTGGATCAGGTCAGGTTCAGAACAGCATGGTAATGAAATAATCTGACCTGCCCGACCTGTTTAGTAGAACGCTGAAGCACGTAATGTTGTTCCTATCTGAACCCAACAGGTCCACTTGATCCTTCCCGGAATTATATGACCAGTAGGTTGTGGATCCAGGTTAGCCAGCCTTTATGACCTGACCCAATTAATAATAGTTCTAAAACTTCTGCTGAAACCAAAAACCCAAGCACCCAATTAGGCCCAGTTGAAGACCACCTGTCCAAAAGGATACTTTTTTGACAATTTAGACCCTGTGCCAACCTGATCTGACATTGACCTAAACATTAGACAACCTGATGGGTTACTCAGTGGGGTCCAGTAGATCAGGTTATCTCCAACATTATTTTCTAGTTTAGTTGGAAATATGCTGACCTACCTGCCTAAGTACATCACCTGGTTGAAATTTAATGTCAGAAATCTGTTTCAGTGCATGCTATATTTAATTGATTGTTTTTTATTTTGGTCTTGAAAGTGCCGCAAAGAGCTGAAAGCAGCGATGGATATCTTTCTTCTCGTTCTGTGAGCCTCTCTTCCTCAAACACTAGGCCTTCTCCTATTACACAGGCTAGGTACAGTGAAGGAAGCCTGACAAACATTTTCAATTGTGTTACCATTCACTTGCTTTTAATTTTAATTTTTTAACTTTTTTTTAATTTTCTGGTGAGAACATGAGTTAAGTTTTGATCATTCTTTAATTGAAGGAATGGAGACTATAATCTGGATTTGGAGGAAGTGATGCTTATGGAGGCAATGTGGCTCTCTCTTCAGGTGAATAACAAAACATTAGTATAAAATGCTTGTTAAGAAGAAATTCCGCATTTGCATTGCAAAACCTCAAACATAATTTATAGTTGTATGCCAGTTAATAATGCGATTTGACTTATGTACCGAAGAAACAGAAAAGAAGAGAAATATAACTTGTGGGGTAGGTCCGGTAGGGGTAGTTTGAGCTGCTTTTGAAAATAAATGGGAAAATGAAGTGGTATAGGTAACATTTAAACTGTAAATTTTGTAAGATAATCTTGAGAGGTGTTGAACTGTTGATACAAGTTATTATTTATATGTATTACATGTAAATAAATTCCTCTTACTTCAAAACAGGAGCAAGAATCTCGAGTAAATGACAACAATGCCACTCCGATCTCCGAGATGACGCCATCCCCCAATTCCTCTACTGGACTTGTTTGTGCAGTTGCTGACCTGGCAGAGCATCAGCACCGGCTTCCAGAAGCTTCGCCTTATTCCCATGCCAATCCAAGCCATCTAGAAACTTCTAACAGTTCTCACCCCATGACTAGCGAAGCAAATTCCCCGATAAGAGGGCTTGTGGCAAGAGAGGATCGGCAGTTTGACCACTGGTCAATAACTGCAGAGAGGGGGGCCAGTGCCAGTAGCAGTTACAGTGATGCTGGTATGATGAACTGGAATATACCAGAGGGTTTTGAGGAGCAGATGAGACTGGCTTTGGCAGTTTCTCTGGCTGAAGCGCGGGCCAGGGCTAGGGTTTCGGGCTGATGCGGAAGCTTTTCTTTTGATTGATATTCCTTTCTTTAAATTTTCTATTCAGTGCACGTGCGTCCATGTGTGTGAGTTTTTGTGTGTGTGTGTGTGTTGCGGGGATTGGGGGGGGATTCAAATTGCGTTTATTGTAGGATATAGTTGTGGATTATGGTATTGCTTAAATTATATAGGGTTGTATAGGATATGGGAAAAAAAAAGAGTTGGGGAAAGGAGGAATATTTTGGTATCTTTGCATCTCTGTTTGGCGGTAGGGAGTACTGTTCAACATTGGTTGGAGTCATCTTAGGGTCTATCTAGTTGTTTCATTGAAGAAAGTAATGTAAAACGAAAAAAAAAAAAAGTTTGAAATAGGGAATTGTAAATGAAATGGATATGTTGAAGAAATGTAATGGCAGTGGTAGCATAGCTTTAGCTTGTAGTATAGTAGTAAAATTTGTTCTGATAGTTTGTCATGAGTTTCTCCAATGGTTCACTTTTCAAGATGCATATACTTTTGTTCTTTCATATTATGTATAGTTCTTGAGATAGGTATCAATTTTTTGGTTCGATAGATGGTTAGACTGTGCCTTGTACTGTGTTTACTCTAATCTCTTTAAAATTGCTTCTAATCTCTTTAAAATTGCTTCTAATCAATAACTTCTAGTTTCTAATACTTTCTCTCATTCTCTTCTTGTTATTCGGTTTACTAGACACTTGCATTCTATTTACTGAATGGCAACACCTTAACATTTTAACGTATAGCTCTATATTTATTGATCTAACCTCAGATAATTTTTTTTTGGACCCGTTCGAATTTATTTACTATTTACTCTCTCTATTTGTGGTTGTCCAATATGGATATTTCAAATAAATCATACTCTACTTTATGGCATGCTAAAATTCAATTAAAAATCAAAATTTTTATTTGGTTACTTCGACAAAATAAAATTCTTACTAAATGTAACTTAGTTAAACAAGATTGGCAACCTGTGGTGCACCTGAGATAGTGAATTATCTTTTTGTGACTTGTTCTTATATTTCTACTCTTTGGTCATGAATAGGGAACCGCAATAACTTTGATTATAATTGTACTACTATTTCAAACTTGTGGCTTTTTGATTACTGAATTTCTTTAAAATATTAATTACTTGTGAACTAATTAGGACTGCAACTCTATGGTTGGTTTGGTTTATCAAAAATAAGATTTGTTTTCAACAAATACTAGTCCCTCCATTAGCTTTGTAAGTTATGTTATTATAACTTTAACTTCTTATTAGTGTAAGGCAAGACTTGATGATTAATATTTTAAATTAACTTTAATTCTACTTATGGATATTACTTTTTGAATTATACATACTCTTTGATAATCTTTTTGGATACATACACTTAGGAAAGGAAAAACTCTCTGTTGGATTTCGAAGAGGACGTTTTTCTTGGTTAAGAGCTGTTGAACCTCTCTGACCATCTATGTGATAGGGCTAATTTCAATGCAATTGATGTTGTTGCTGGCTTCCTCAATGTTGATTCTTCTGATGAAGTTTCTAGTTCCTTTGCTAGTATTAGTGCTTTAATTATGAGTGACACTTCTTAATTGCTTTAGTGGACTATTTGTTCATCTATTATTACCATTTTGCAAGATTGTTATGAGTCTTTACGGTTCTTAATCACTGTTTAGATATTTTGTGTAGTATACTATTGATTGTACTTATTGCAAAACTGGTGGTATCTCCACTTTATTAAAAAAGAAAAGAAAAATATTATGTGTAGTTCTCTCTTCGCATGAATTTTTTTTGTTTTTTTTTTTGTTTTGAGTGTAATACTGGGATCAAGTCAACTTAATTGTGCGACAAATGAATGACGAAGTTCACAGATAGCGTTACGTAATGGGAGCAGTGTATGTTCAATGTCCATCGGATCTAATTTGGGTTCGATGTGCAGTGATACCGTTGGATCCTCGATTTTAGATCAATCACTTGATTAATGAAGCGGTCAAGCCAAATCCATATTAAATCAATTCTATAACCGATTCATCAATTAAACCCGCTCTTTGTTTTTGTTTCCCACCTCTCATTACGACTCCTAAGCACAATTGACCCTTTATCAAGAGCCACCCGGCCCACCCCATTCCACCACGAAATTTGAATTGTGACCATCGGACCTACACTGCTCCCTTACATATATAATAGGCAGCAAAAATGCATCAATAAACCAAGCCAGCATTTATGCTTTGAGAAAAATCCAAAGATGTGTGTCACGAGAAGTCCAGAACAAGAACCTCATATTATTCCAACAATTTAGCCACAGTGCATGACAAACGGTAATGTACATTTCAAAAGTTTATTAAGGGTTGAAAACACCACATGTTTTCTTTGAACAAAAAAGAATAAAACAACAAAACAAAATAACGACAGGCCGTACCGAATCGAGCTTGGGTGTGGCCCAAACCGATCCACTTACCTTCCAGATCAATAATTGGGCCGTGTTCAGTATCGTTCTCCGACTACTACATTTGGTTCGTGTTCGCCCAAACAAAATAATATATATAAAAGTAAAACATCGTTCGATTTGTGCCAACCAATGAAACAAGCAGGAAATTAACAGGCAAAGCATATAACATTCTCATAAATGAACATAGAGCATTAATTAAGTACGTGCAACCTGAGAACACAGTTGGCAACTTGGCATGCCATTGCATGCATTCCTATCTTTAGTTCTTGACGAAATTAATTACCATGTGAAATATCCCTTGTCAAACAAGCATCCAACCGCACCTTCAAACCAACAGGCTTAGAAACTGCTCTCATAAACTCATCATCCTTCAATAACTCGACCATGGTGTTGGGTAACAAGCACACCTCCAAGTCCATGCTTCCTCTACCCTCCCACCCAGGATACAACGATAACTTGCCATCAAACTTATTTGCAGTGCCACTGCCTACTGACACCGGCTTCCCCCACCCAAAATCACACTCATACATTTCAAATCGGGGTCCATTGGCAATGTACACAGGATGTTGGATGACAGCACTTTGTTTGAAAATTGTTGGGTTTGACATCCATGCACGTACGTTGCTTTTTATCGAGGAGTCATCATGTGCAGCGATGGCACGGTTCACAAGCCATGCTGCCCACCCGAGATCATGATCGAGAATCTCTTGCACGGATGCAGCAGTTTTTATCACATTAATGCTGTTACCAAAGTAGTTTGGTGAGAGAGGTGGTTGCAGTCTCGGGCGGTTTTGAATTGCCAGCATAAAGGTTGTCTGAGCATCTTCTGGTAGATGACGGGCCCGAGTGATAGATCGCCACATCAACGAGGCAAGAGCTTGAAAAGAAGAAATATTGCCTGCAAAACCAAAAAGAGTTCAAAATTAGATCTAATTAACTTAAATACAATAATAGTTTAGAGTAGTAGTTCATATAATTTTGCTCTACTTCTGATAGCAATTCCAAAAAGAGTTCAAGAGCTTATGATTCTACAGGTATATAGTCATACAAAATCAGAGTTTTCTTAGATAAAACTGTATCAGACATTCAGATTTTTCACCAAAGGTTCACCAAGGTTAAGGGGAATTTCAGTTTCAATAGGTAACAAACATCCACCAAAATAAGATAACAAAACTCTCGATGTGGTTCTCTCAATATATTAATTACCTATTTGAAAATTAAGACTTCTATGCAAATTCCAACAAATTGGTCTTTAATTTGAGCCAGTACAGTAGTACCTTCTTCACACTCTTGGTTTGCTCTAGCCTTGAGTCTGGCGATTGACTCAGGAGAAAAGTGGAATAACCTCTCCCGTATTGGAGGAGACACATGCCTCTCGATAAATTCAGTCGGAGAAGAAAATGGAAGCTTGATAGGTGGATCTCCAAATCCATCGACGAAGAACTTTTCATGAACCGGCGATCGTGAAAGCACATAGTCTATCCCAGCAGCTTTGGCGCGAGCGATCTCTGCCCATGAATTCCAGAAATGCCAGATAGAAGTACCATCAGCAATCATTACGTTCAGAGCACAGCCCACAAACACACCATCACTGAGCTCTGTGACCTGTATTTCTTAAAGGACAAATAAACACAGATCAGGTACTAATACAGATGCAATCATCATGCAACTATACTATTGCAGTAATAGCAAAAGGTAAAATTATGCATATGATCTTTGGTCATGTAAAATTTGTGATTGCATTTATAACCAATTACGTGACATGGTTTCACCCATCAAAATTGAAATAATTGCCTTCAGCTCTCACTACCACTGACGAAAGTGTCACAGCCTCACAGGGGAGGCAAAAGTGTCACAACTCCCACAAACCTGGGCTATAGCAGAAAAGGAAAAAAAAAAAACTGGGCTGTGCGGGAAAAAAAATAACAAGTTGGTAAGTGCCTGGAAAACAAATGAGTACCCTATGGCCTGCCTCTAGAATGTCACTACATATTCTATGGGACAGAATAATTTACTGAAATTTAAGAATTGTTGTATACTTGTATCTCTGAGTCGGATTTTTCAGATAAATAACCCCATACACAGTGAACGAACCAAGCCAAAACCCAGATGAGCATGAGCCTATCTCTCATTGGAGCATCCACATTCAGCCTAACAGTAAATTAATAACTAATATTGATAAGATTCACTCGATAGAAGGATAACTTGCAAATGATTAATAACTAATATTGCCAAATGACTTATTGTTTCAAAAGACAATTAAACTAGGCATTAGGATGATAATCCATTATTAAATGGTTCTAATAATTTAGACTTTTATCTGGCTGTACTGTAACATTTCAACGACCCTTAAAGAACTTATTAAGTGTAACAATTTTTAAATCCATAGCATATAAATGCCAAATGAGAATAAAATCATATTGTTTGGTCATTTTTGCACCTTTTTGCCAAGCTAATTATTTTTTTCATTTTAAGAAAACTTACTGAATATTAAAGAGTGTGCAAACAAAATATTTCCCTTCTCTTTACTTCACAATAAAATTAGTATTATAAAAATAGAAAAAAGTTGCATTTATTTATAGGACAAACTGGACAAGTAATCAGTCAACTCTGGTCAAATTTGAGAAATGAAGCCGTAATTGTTCAGTATTGAATCAAAATGAGTCAAGTGTTTTAGTTAGGAAAAAGAAACGGAAGTTTAGTGGTTAAAAGCATAGTTGGAAAAATCCGCGGATATTGGATCGGTATCGGCAGTTCCTGATCCGATCCTGAGCCAATTCTCACGTAACAAATTATAAAAAAAGAAAATCCCAATCCTGAGCCGATCTCGATCCGATCCCGTATCAGTATCGGCCGGGATCGATCCCGATCCCAATACCGATAATTCCTACTAGGATTAAAAGTTGCATAAAAGTTGGACGATATTTAAAAAAAAAAAAAGAAGAAGGTAATTTTCCCAAATATACACCTGTACAACGAGAAGCGGTTTACAGCAGCCGTCAAAGCTAACAGCCCCATCAAGTGGGAAAAGCTCTTTTAGCACCTCTGGCGAATCCCGGTCATAGTATGATGCCACGTCAGCAACCGTGATTTGCTCCGCAACAGCTTGTATGATCTCCGCCCCATCTGATCCAGGGACTAGCTCTAGCTCGACAAACGTGGCCTGACCATCGCAAGTGACTTTCAGGCGGCCTGAGAAAGGGTAGAAGTGATGTAGGGCTTCTTCTAAGGAATCTTTCAACAACCGAAAGATTTCTTTGAAAGAGAGGTGAGGAGGCTTAACAAAGACGAGGCCTTTCTGTATGTATTGTGCATTGAGCAAGGCCAGCTCCCATGTTGTCAACTGGATCAGACGAGGCGCAAGGGGATTTGCTGTGCATTTGATTTGGTAAGTATCAGTGATGCTAACGGTAGGAAATGTAGATGCCATTGCCCATTGGATTTTTGAAGCTGGAGCGTAGGCGACTCGCAAAGTTGGACTTTGCGTGTGTTTGATTCAGATCTGAGAGAGAGGGAGAGAGCAAAGGTCCCCCAAGGTATACACCTTTATTTGTCCTCTCTCTTTCACATCTCCATCAAACGCACTAAGACCTTTAATTGCTTGGGCCTGTGGGGCATGTAGGTAAGAAACATATATAGATTGAAAGCACTAGCTCGAGTACAACGAGTACCACGAGTGAATTTTGTTTTGTTTTGTTTTTTTTTTTAAAGTTTTTTTCAAACTTGTTAATTTTTTTAATTGATCATAGAATTGAAATATCATTTTCTTAATGTCAGTGTTTCCCACGCCAACTATATATGCCTCAGGAATCTTATGTTCTTTTGCAAATAATTATCAATTTTGATTATGTTATATATGATTTGACATGAAGCACAAATTAAATAGAAACATGACAGATGCATATAATGTGCCGTAAAAGAATTTTAGCTTTACATATATATTTGCGCAAAAATGATTTATAATTAGAATTTGTTGACACCGACCGAAAATAAGAAATGTGGCTGATTTATATTTTAAGGAGGTAGTAGAGTTGCATGGCATTTTAAATATCATAATGTATATCTGATCGAGATCTGACATTAATTTGTTGGACATTTTCGACGCATTCTTGGGAGAAATTAAGAATAAAATTGTAGTTTAGTTCATCCTATGAAAAATGTAATTACAGATCATTCTTTTTTAATTTTCTTATATTTTTAAGATAGATAAAAAATACTACTTTAGGATAATATTTAATCTTTAGATTAAGTTATTTTCTATCGAGGAGGGTTCTAATACCTCATCATATCTTATATTTTATATTTTAGTTTTCGAAGTTCAAATTGTCGATCTGAACCGTTCAACAAAATATTTATACTAAAATATGCATGAAGATAAGATTTTATATTTTTTTGGAATTTTTTTGCTATGTTTTAAGATAGGTACAAAATCACTGTTTTTGAATTGTTCAAAAAACAGTGATTTTCTACCCATCTTAAAAAATAGTAAATTTTTTTCAAAAATTATAAAATTTCATCCCTAACCATATTTTAGTATGGATATCATGTTGAACGGTTCGGATCGACAATTTAGACTTTGAATTTGAAAAAAATGAAGATATTGATTAAACTTTCAAGGTCTTTGGTGAAAAATAATCAGAAAACAAAAAAAAATCTGATCAAATTGGACTTCTTTGTAATAAAAATTAATTTAGGACTATTGACGATTAAACTTCTAAGATCTTCAGTGAAAAATAATAATAAAATTAAATAATATATATCTAAAACATTGAATTTATCTAATTGGTAAACAAAAATTCCAAACTGT
Source organism: Carex pumila (assembly GCA_033356055.1). Lineage (NCBI taxonomy): Eukaryota > Viridiplantae > Streptophyta > Magnoliopsida > Poales > Cyperaceae > Carex > Carex pumila. The sequence continues at coordinate 473,443 of JARJHM010000048.1, read as the reverse complement.
CAAATTATTTTGCAATTTGAGTAGATTTAAAAATAACTTTGAATTTTGGATAGATTTAAAATTTTATATATTAAGTTGGAGCAAAATAATAATTTTGAGGTTAATTAGTATTTGAACAATGATGCATTTAGTGGTTAGGTAGGACCTTAGGGGTGTTAATGGGTAGACATTTGCTCTTGGGTAGGGTACGGGTACCTTAGGTATACCCGGGACGGGTAGTCGGGTAGGGCAGGTACGGGTAGGATGAGTAGTCGGGTAGAACGGGTACGGGTAGGTCGGGTAGGTCGGGTAGGTTTTTAAAAAAGTGTACCCTACCTGTGTCAAACCCGTGCCCGTCTCAGGTAATGGGTACGGGTAATGGATACCTTGAGTAGGGTATGGATCTTTTTTATGTTTTTTTTTCTGTATTATTTATGCTTTGAGATTCGTGCCAAGTTAAAGGACAGATCCTGGACCATCCATTTCAATTGTACTCAGTCAGGTAACCTGAGTATTATTAAAGGGGCTAGAATTATTTCTGCTTTGAGATTTTTGCCAAGTTAAAAGACAGATCTTGGACCGTCCATTTCAATTGTACTTAGTCAGGTAACCCGAGGGATTGAACCGGCGGCAAAATTTTAAAAAAAATTTGAAATTCAAATTTTTAACGGGTAACGGGTACGGGTACAACGGGTAAAGTAGGCGGGTACAATGGATAAAGGGGTGCGGGTGCAGGTACAACGGGTACGGGTAGGCGGGTTTCGGGTACGGGTACGGCAGGTACGGGTACAACGGATTTTTTTTTCCAAAATGCTCTGTCTGGTCCGTCTCAAACCCGTACCCATCTACCCATTTACCCGCTTGTACCCGGGCACAGGTACGGGTACTTCGGGTAACAGGTACGGGCCGGGCAAAACGGGTACTACCCGTTCAGGTATAAGCAAATCTCTATTAATGGGTATGATACGAGTAGGGTGAAATCATTTTCATATCCATATCTACTAAGAATTGATCTTACCCATACCTGTTAAGAATTTGCTTTACCCTACTCTATCCATACCCGTTAAGTTTAGTGGATAATAAAACGGTAGTGAGCGAATAATGAATAATACAAATACAATAGTTTTATTATTTTTACAAATAAATCATCAAAACTTATCATGTCATACATATGCAATCACAATAACTAATATAAAATTAAAAATATAAATGTACAATTAATTCTAAATAATAGTTTTTTATTAAGCAAAATTAGAAAATCAAAATCACAAATATTTATTCTAACAAATTCAATTCCTTAACTAAATAATAAAAAATTCAAATAAAAAATAAAATATTTAGCATAATATTCTTCTTATAATATTATTTATTTTATATAATTATCCATTATCCAACGAGTACGAAATAATCTTTATCCGTATTCACATTTGTTTGATAAATGAAATAAAATTCTTATTCATACACAAACTCAATAAGTTAATGAAAAAAAAGTCTTATCCATATCCATTTTATCCAATACGATATGGGTAGATCACCCCTCGGTTATTAGGTTATGAATTATGATCCGAGATTATTGAAAACTGAAAAATAATCTTTTGTGTGAATTTTTGAAATTCTTTATGTTATAAATAAAAATTTAAGTCAGTCCAGCACTTGGCTTTGACTTACTGACAGACTTTCCAGCTCTCTCTTCCACAATCAAGTAGCTCGAGCTGTTTCTCTCGTATCTCAATCAAACACTCAAAAAATTCAAACTTTCGGAATCGCCTACAATCCAGCTTCAAAAATTCAATGGCATCAAAATCCACTACCGTTAGCACTATCGCTAACTACCAAATTAAGTGCGCAGCAAATCCCCTTGCGCCACGTCTGATCCAGTTCACCCCATGGGAGCTGGCCTTGCTCAATATACAATACATACAAAAAGGCCTCCTCTTTGCTAAACCTCCTCACCTCTCCTTCAAAGAAATCTTTGAGTTGTTGAAAGATTCCTTAGAAGAAGTTCTACATCACTTCTACCCTTTCTCAGGCCGCCTGAAAGTCACTTGCGATGGTGAGGCCACGTTTGTGGAATTAGAGCTAATACCAGGATCGGATGGGGCGGAGATCATACAAGCTGTTGCGGAGCGAGTCACGGTTGCTGACGTGGCAGCATACGATAGCGGGGATTCGCCGGAGGTGAGAAAAGAGCTTTTCCCACTCGATGAAGCTGTTAGCTTTGACGGCTGCTGTAAACCGCTTCTCGCTGTACAGGTCTATATTTGGGAAACTTATTTTTTTTCTTAATGATCGTTCAACTTATGGGCCACTGAACTTTCGTTTCCTTTTCTAAACTGAGACACTTGACTCATTTTTTTGATCCAATACTAAACAGATTACGGCTTTATTTCTCTAATTTGACAAGAGTCAACTTATTGATACTCCAGTTAACTTTATAAAAATCTCACTTTTTCTATTTAAAAAAAATAAAGAGAAGGGAAATATTTTGTTTGCACACTTTTTTACAGTTCGGTAAGGTCTCTTAAAATGGATGATTAGAATGGCAAAAACTTGGAAAGATGACCAAACAATATGATTTTATTCATATTTGGTAATTATATGTTATGGTTTTAAAATTGTACTTCTTGTAAGGTCGTTGAACTTGAAATGTTACTGCCAGATAAAAGTCTTTAGTTCTTTGAACTTGAATTAGTTATTTAATGCTAGGCTGAATGTGGGTGCTCCAATGACAGATTGGTTCATCTGGGTTTTAAATTAGGTCGTTCAGGTTTGGCATTAATTTTGTCTATGGGAACTAGGGATGCAAACGAATTGAACTTATCTCAGTTTGAGTTTGGTTTGAATTAATTTCAAACTAAGTTTAGTTTGAATTAATTTCGAATCAAATTTTTTTTTTTTTTTTTTTTTTGAAAAATTGGTAGCAGCTACCAATATTGAATTGAATAAATGTGTTTACAACATCTCTAGTCTAATAAAATTATAAATATTACAAATCAGCCAATTCCTGTAGGCATAAGCCCTCTTAGCATTGTGTCATTAGCCATTGAATGTGGCCTCTGACCCATACCCACAGTAATCCACAATCGAGCCTCTTCTCCTGCCATGTTAGAAAGTACCCCTGGTGGCCTTCTCTTCCCTCGAAATATCACTTCATTCGCTGCTTCCACAGCAACCATATAACTGCCATACATCGTGTCGCCCATTGTCTTTGTGGTATCCCTAGTGCTGCACTATACCGAGTTCTAGACAGCTCCCAGGTCTCCAAAACCGTATCAGCAGTTTGCATCAGATTCTCCATACGGTGCCACACTGCTTGTGCATAAGAGCATTGAAAGAACAAATGATGCACAGTTTCCATCGAGCAATTGTCACACATAGCACATCTAGCGTCACAATTCATACCTCTTGTAAGCATCACATCATGTGTTAGTACTCTATTATTAAGCACAAGGTATGTAAGGATTTTGACTTTAGCTGGTGCAAGGCTTCTCCACACCTCAAAATAGCCCCATTTCTCTTTTCCAGCTGTGATCATGATATTATATACTGAGGCAGCAGTGTAATTCTCATGGCTTGACCAATGCCATGCTAGGGTATCCTCCTCATCTGTTAAGACCGGTACCGTACCAATATAGTGAGTGAGTAGTTTAGGTTTGGTTTCAAACACATCAGACAAGGTTATGCATTGAGAGGGTGGTCTAGACCTTCCATCCTTGAGAGCTCGGATAGGTTCCAACCCCCATTTGTCATACCAAAAAGAAATCATCTTTCCATTGCCTATTGACCATTTAATAGACCAGTGAAATAAGGAGTTTAGTTTGATAATTTGAATCCAAAAGTAAGATCCATTAACTAACCAAACTTTAGGATACTGTTCTTGAGGTCGATGTCTCCTTAAATTGTTAACTGTTTCGTACCATAAGCTGCTTGGTTGATTAAATGCTTTCCACCACCACCTTAAAAGCAAAGCTTTGTTTCGTAACTCCAGATTCGGTACCCCCATACCTCCATAGCATTTAGGCATGCAAATAACCTCCCAATTAATCAACGGTATTCCTCTTCCCTGACCTTGCAATTTGCCTCATAGAAAATTTCTACAGAGCTGATCCACTCTCGTGAAGAACCATTTCGGTAATGAAAAGCATGTCATAAAATAGATAGGCACACTAGTCAAAACTGAAGTAATTAGTTGTAGCCTCCCTCCTTTAGACAACAACTTTCCTTGCCACCCATCTATTCTTGCACCAATTTTCTCTAGTAACGGAACAAAGTCACGTCTACTTGGCTTTTTGACTGAAAGAGGCATCCCGAGATAAGAGATTGGCATCTCAGTTTGCGCACATCGCACATCCCATAACTGTGGATACCATCCAGATTTCAGCTTCCGAGAGATTAATGGAGCAAAAGGAACTCTTATCAAAATTGATCTGTAAACCCGATATCTTAGCAAAGAGTCTAAGAACGAGTTTGAGTGTAATCATTGTCGATAAATCTGCATGAGCGACAATAGCGGTGTCATCCGCATATTGTAAAGCAATGATGGGTTGGTTTATTTTTGTCGAAATTTTAACATCCAAAGTTTCATTGACCCTTTCAATTAATCTTTGCAAAACATCCGCTGCTATTAGGAATAGCATTGGTGAGAGCGGATCACCTTGACGAAGGCCTCGTTTGTATTTGAAGAAACCCGATACTTCACCATTAATGATGATACGAGATTGGGATGTGGCTAGAATTAAACGAATCCATCGAATCCATTTTCCAGGAAATCCCCTAACTTGCATAATCGCAATTAGAAAGTCCCAATTAACAGAATCAAATGCCTTTGCAAAATCTATCTTGAAAAACACCGCATTTCGCTTAGAATAAGACACATGCTGTAGTATTTCTCGAACGGCAACAAAATTTTCAGAAATTTGTCTGCCTTTTACAAATGCAGTTTGATTGGTAGAGATCAATTGAGGCAGAAAGACTGAGAGTCTAGTCGCAAGCATTTTGGATATTATTTTTGGAATCAAACTGATCACACTAATGGGGCGAAAATCCTTCAATTCTGTTGCCTCTGATTTCTTAGGAATCATGATAATATTAGCAGTATTTAGTGGACGGAGGTCTATTTCTTCATCATAGAACTGATGCACCAAATTAATCACCACTCCTTTAATTTCTGCCCAATACACCTTTGCAAATTCACTTGGAAGGCCGTCAGGGAATCAAATTTTTTACGAACTCAATTTTTTAAGAAAGAGTGATCGTCGTCGCTGAAAGTAGGAGGTGAAAGTCGTCTAAGATTTTAGAACTGAGAGCGGGAGTTACGACTTACGAGTTATAACTTATGGCTGGGTGGCCTTATGTTTTAACTTTTAAGTCATCAGCGAACATAGGTCATCAGCGGAAATTAACGGTTCACGTTACTTTGACATTCAAACTAGAATAGTCCGCGAACCTATTTCGAACGAATCAGTTCCAGTTTGAATTTGGTTTGAATTAATTTCGAACTATTTCGAATCAAACTCGAATCCAATCACGAACTACGAATTTTTTGTGCAGCCCTAATGGGAACTATAATCAGAAAAATCCGAAATAGAGATCCAACAATTCTTAAATTTCAGTAAATTAATCTGTCCCATCTAAGAAGATATAGGGATACTTTCGTCAGTGGTAGTGGGAGCTGAAGGCAATTATTTCAATTTTGATGGGAGAAACCATGAACTATAAATGCAATCAGTAGAAGAAGCTTGCTTCAATTTATTTTAGTTCTTATAAGTGTAAAATGGGAATAATGAATTTAGAAGGTTGATGGATTGGGTATATATGTGAATTTTTTTTTTAATTTGATGGACAAATATGAAATTAGAAACTTTTGAGGAGGGATATGTGATATTGAAGTTTTTGAGGGGGATACATGAAATTCCCCCAATATTTTAGAAGAACAAAGGTCATATACATAATTCTATCTTTTGCTATAACTGCAGTAGTGTAGTTGCATCTGTATTTGTACCTGATGTGTTTATCTGTCGTTTGAGAGCATAGGTGACAGAGCTCAGTGATGGTGTGTTTTTGGGCTGTGCTCTGAACGTAATGGTTGCTGATGGAACTTCCATCTGGCATTTCTGGAATTCATGGGCAGAGATTGCACGCGCCAAAGCTGCCGCAATAGAGTATGTGCTTTCACGACCACCAGTTCATGAGAAGTTCTTCATGGATGGATTTGGAAATCCTCCTATCAAGCTTCCTTTTTCGTCTCCAACCCAATTTATTGAGAGGTTTGTGTCTCCTCCAATACGGGAGAAGTTGTTCCACTTTTCTCCTGAGTCGATCGCCAGACTCAAGGCTAGAGCAAACCTAGAGTGTCGAGAAGGTATTAGCTCAAATTAAAGGTCTAGTTACAGGAATTTTGCATAGTAGTCTTCCTCCACTGGTAATTAGTTTAGTTGAGGGAAATGAAATCAAGAGTTCTGTTATGTTATTTTTTCAGATCCTTGGTACCAATTGAATCTGAAATAATACTAAAATTACCCTTGATTTCGGCTACCTTTTGGTGAAATCTGAATGTCTGATATAACTTCACCTGAGAACCCTCTGATTTTTCATGGCTAATACCAGTTGAATCATAGGTAGAATGATCAAATTTAATTTATTAATAATAGAGCAATTTTATATGAAACTACTGCCCTAGAACAATTATTTTATTTAAATTAATTAGATCTATCTTTCAACTCTTTGTGGTTCTGTAGGCACTATTTCTTCTTTTCAAGCTCTAGCCTCATTAGTGTGGCGATCTATTACTCGGGCCCGTCATCTGCCACCAGATGCTCAGACGGCCTGTCAGCTGGCAATTCAGAACCGCCCGAGATTGCAACCGCCTCTCTCACCATACTACTTTGGTAGCAGCATTTATGTGACAAAGGCTGTTGCAAGTGTGCGAGAGATTCTAGACCATGATCTTGGTTGGGCAGCATGGCATGTGAACCGTGCCGTTGCAGAACATGATGACTCCTCAATAAGAAACAAGGTATGTGCATGGATGGCCAATCCGACAATTCTCAAGCTAAGCTCTTACAACCAAAATGCTGTGCACATTGGCAGCGGACCCCGATTTGAAATGTATGAGTGTGATTTTGGGTGGGGGAAGCCAGTGTCAACAGGCAGTGGTACTGCAAATAAGCAAGACGGGAAGCTGTCACTGTATCCTGGGTGGGAGGGTAGGGGAAGCATGGATTTGGAGGTGTGCTTGTTTCCCGATGCCATGGCCGAGTTATTGAAGGATCATGAGTTTATGAGTGCAGTTTCTGAGCCAGTTGATTTAATGATGCGTTTGGATGCTTGTTTGACAAAGTAGATTTCTCATTTCATATGGTTATTACATCAAGAACTAAAAATAGGAAGGTATGCGCAATGGCATGCCAACTGTATTATCTGGTTGCACGTACTTAGATGCTCTATATTCATTTATGAGAATGTTATATGGATTGCTTCCTGTTTGTTTCACTGGTTAGCACAAATAAAGATCATGTTTTGTTTTATATTATATTTTAAACTGTCTTGCACACTGGTAGCAAACGAACAGCATCGCAATAAACAAGTGAATGGCTACAACATCAGCATATTTATTACAACTCAAATTTATCACAGTTGTTGTCAAAGCACTGTCCATCCATTGTCCACCGTGCCAAGCAAAAATCACAGTTAATATAAAGATGGTCAGCAGAACTTATCATACAAATTAATAAAAAGTGGGCACACATATGTTATCAAAAGTTGATTGTTTTAATTGTTCCGAAATTTTTATTAATAGAAAATATATTAAATAAATATCGAGATTAGAGAACGCTTTTGTGTTTTATCGAAATATAGGGAAATCGTTATGGTTTATCACGGCATCTGGCCGTTATGGCTTATCACAGCCAGCATTAACACTTAATTAATCATTATCTATTCTAATTGAACCGCGCAAGAAAAAACCGAAAAAAAAACACTGGCCGTTACTATCTATCACGGCCAGAGACAGAAAGAAAGAAAAAAAAAAGGGGGGGGGGGTGCTGGCCGTGATAACCCATCATGGCCATAGGTTAAAACAAATTTTTTTTTTTTTTCGGACCTGGCCGTTACTGTTCATCACGGACAGGTTTTTTTATTTTTTTTTTATTTTGTCTCTGGCCGTTCCAATTTATCACGGACAAGGTTTTTTTTTTTTTTTTTTTTTTCTGTTTTTTTCATGGTTCAGTTAGAATGGTTAAGCTTGTTAATTAGGTGCTAACTCTGGCCGTGATAAGCCATAACGGCCAGAGGCTGTGATAAGCCATAACGGCCAGAGGCCGTGATAAACCATAACGGTTTTCCTATATCTGGATAAAACACAAAAACGTTCTCTAATCTCGATATTTATTTAATATATTTTCTATTAATAAAAATTTCGGTTTAATTGTTTCCTTGGTTGCTAGCTGGGATAACATATGCCAACCTAGAATTTGTTGGGTTCTGTTAAACTAAATGAGGGGCCAGAGGGCATTAAAATTCTTGACATGAAGATATTTACTTTGAGCGAAGGACAAATAAAAGTCTCAATTCTTAGGACCATTTTTGTTTGATAAAATGGAGAACTGGAGAAGTGTCCGATTCCACCACTATAATTTGTGCCTGTTGGGGTTTCAACTTTAAATCATGGATTATCATCCAAATATCTTCTCTTAACACAGTAAGTCATTTACAAATGGTAGTTATTTATCATGTGAACTACTATATATGCTCAGTACTTCTAATCCTATCTGACGTCTATGGCATGATTCTTGTCATGTCTAACACCTTCCACTAAATGCTAGCCTGAATGCAGATGCTCCACTGAGAGGTATTGGTTCATCTTTGTTTTGGTTGGGTTGGTCTGGTCTGGAATTAATTCTGGTCTGTTAGGTTGTTAACTTCTTATTTGAAAAATTAGAATCAGAGATACTGTAATTCTTATATTTTCAGTAATTATATATCGTATAGCAGAAGATGTAGTGACACCTGGGTCAGTGGTAGTAGGAGCTGAAACCAATTATTTCAATTTTTGATGGGAGAAATGACATCTTAAATTTTCAGTAATTACATCTTCAATTATAGATGCAATCACAAACCAACTTTTTACGAGAACAAAAGTCATATACACATTTCTACCTTTTGCTCTTATTGTATAGTTTGCATCTGTATTTGTGCCTGATATGTTTTTATTTGTCCTTTGATAATATAGGTCACAGAGCTCAGTGATGGTGTGTTTGTGCTCTGAACGTAATGGTTGTTGATGGAACTTCCATCTGGCATTTATGCAATTCATGGCCAGAGATTGCTCATGCCAAAGCTTCCAGGATAGATTATGTGCTCTCTCGACAACCAGTTCATGAAAAGTTCTTCATTGATGGACATGGAGATCCTCTGATCAAGCTTCCTATTTCTTCTCCAACCCAATTTATTGAGCGGTTTGTGCCTCCTCCAATAAGGGAGAAGATGTTCCACTTCTCTCGTGAGTCAATTGCAAAACTGAAGGCTAGAGCAAACAAAGAGTGTGGCAAAGGTATGTACTAGCTCATATTAATGGCCTACTTGTAGGATCTTTACATCGAGCGAGCATTAGCGCAAGAGAGTAAGAAATGTCGCAATAAGAGCATGATGGATTTGTATTATAGTACATATTCAAACTCTAAATGAGAGTTTGACAAATAATAATAACAAATTTACCAGTAAGAAGCTGACTCGATCAACCACCTGTTTAATTAGTGTTCAAACAGTAAGAGGATGTACATGTTGATTGAAACAACGCAGCAAGTCAATTTAATTACCAGGAGGACGGCTGCATATTAAAGAAGATACAATTTCAGCTTTACTAAACCTAAAGTTTAGTAAAGTTGAAAGATCAATTATTCTCATAACACAATTTGTGTTGTGGAGGGAAAGATGTTGTAGAAGGTTTACTGAGACTTCACATTGTTTGTAAGAATTGGTGCAAAATGTGCAAATGCTGTGGAAATACAGCTCGATGGCTACTAATCAAGCTGAGATATATGAAGTGATGTTACTTCCTGATGGCCTCTTCTAAATATAACTTTCGTTCAAATTTTTTGTTTTATCTTTTCGTCTTTTTTTTGTTACTTCGTTTCATTTTGTTGTTAGTATTTGTATGCTCAACTGTTTTGAGCATTATTGTATTTAATTATATAAGTTACAACATCTTTATAACAGCAACAATCTTATAATTAAATGATGGCATTACCCTTATTTTTCCTCAAAAAAAAGTCACAAATTTGTCCACAAATTTGAGAATAGGAACATCATGAATAAATTTTAATTATGCATCGATTGCTTATACAAAATAGAAGACATTTTCAGTTTCCTTCAGCCAACTACAACGCATAACACCAAAACAAAGTCTAAATTTTACTAATAAATAAAATCCTCCAGGTAACGATGTAACAAGGACCTGACGAACCAAAATAACGCACTTCTAACAAAATGGATTTGGAGATTGGACAAAAACAGAGATAGTCAGTGGGCGGACCTTCTCTCATCACAATCCAAATCTTTTTTCCTGATGCACCTTTCCACAATTTCTAACTTCTACTCTGCCTTGGTGAAACATCCTGCGGGCATAACAACTTTGCACTGGACGGTGAGTGGTGAATTCACTAGTTCTTCGGCATATCACATGATGCATGACAAAGGGGTAGTTTGCCATTTCTACTGCATCTTGTGGAAGATTAAAGCTCCTCCAAGGCAAGAGTTTTTATTTGGTTACTCGTCAGGAACAAAATACTAACTCAACAGGTCTTGGCCAAGAGAGGAATACATGCTGTACCTCTTTTTTTTGTACTAATCAATCAAAGACATCCTTGAAGACAGGAACCACATTTTTTGGATATGTCCGTTTGCACGACAGTTCTGGAGAGCACTTTCACCACAGTTGGGCACTCTAACGACATCACCTACGATTACAAGGGCGTGGTGGCAGCGGCGAACAACAGTTCAAGACGCTCAAAAGGGGCTCTGGGACACGCTATGGGCAGCGGCGGTATGGACATTATAGCATGTGAGAAACAGATGAATCTTTTCACAGGAGCGTAGGGAGATTTCCACATTAATCAATGAGACTAGACTCGAATACAGATCAAATTATGGTCTTCCTTATTATAGTGAGGTAGCAATGATGGGGATGAACCAACGAAGCAGGGACCATTCAAGCGGATACTGTGTTCTAATTGCTGTTTTATTTGATAGATGAATTATGGTATTATAGTATAGTGCATTGTAGTGTATGGTGGCATATGTAAAACAATGTTATCAGAACCAAGCCGGACATCGACCTGGTAAACCTCCGGGTCTATGGTTTATTGGTTGGACCGATGGATCAATTAGTTCAGCTGTTGATTTTTAAAAAAAAAAGCAACTTATAACATGAATGCCCAAAATAATATGTACCTGTACAAAGTTAACAAAAGTAAGTCAATTGCTTAAACGTTTTCTATTATGTTAACTTCATACTATGCTATTTTGCTGACCCCAATTGCTAAATTTCGTTAAATTTATTTCTTGCTGGTCCATTGAATCATGCCTTAACATACTAGCTATCTCGGAGTAAATAAAACAACCAGGAAGCATCGTCCAATCCCCACAAGCCTTCCTGCACCTGACTTTAGAGTCTCCTCCCTTGAATTTGGCCTCTTGACTAAGTCAACTCTGAGGAATGCATTCCTTTCTTTCTCAACTCTAATGACCAATCTCGGAATTGATGGCTCGGGCATGTTCTCCTCATTTTTATTTAGGTGGATGCAAGACATTATCATAAGAATGCCAGTTTTTCCCATTTCACCTTCGCTATTTGTCGTCGGATCTAATCGGTCTCCTCTTATTTTTGCATTTTTAGATGGGAATAAGACCCCTTGGCCCACCAAAGCTTGGTGCACATGACCTTTTGAAGGGGTTTGTAAGTGGTTTATGTGAGCCACGTTTAAACATAAAAAATCGAATAGAATAGTGGAAATGAAAAACTAGCGACTCTGTTTTGAACCGGCATTTGTGTCGGTTTGATTTAGCGATTTTTTAATAAAACCAGCCGATTAAACCTCTTTTGACCGGTTCCGGTTCATTAACTGAACGGTATTTCTAAACAACCGAATTGGAGAGTAACTCGTTCTGGGTTTTTTCCGGTTGCACCACCGGTCCAGTCCGTTTTTGATGATACTGATGTAAAAGACTTTGTAATTATTTTTATTTTATTAATACAAATCGTTGGCGAGCAATGGCTCATTGACCTTTAAAAAGAAAAAAAAAAAAAAAATGTAACAGTGTAACAAGAAGAAAATAAGAAGACTCGAGAGGCACTGATGCTAAAATGTCACATGGGCCGCTGCTGGTGTGTATCTCCTCGTAGCTACACGCTGATGCATGGCAAGAGGAGTATCATAATCGTCACCTGATACTATGCGTGATATCGGGCTAAGGTGTCTGCATCCCAAACTCCTGCTGGTGCGAAGGTCCAGCCTCATGGTCGTGCGCCCTAGGAGGTGGCCACTGTGCTGTCTGATATATGGCTGCCTGATACTCTGCGGCCTGATACTGAGCTGCCTGATACTGAGCTGCCTGATACTCTGCGGCCTGATACTGAGCTGCCTGATACTCTGCGGTCTGATACTGAGCTGCCTGATACTCTGCGGCCCGATACTCAGCTGCCTGATACTCTGCGGCCTGATTCTCAGTTGCCTGATACTTGGCTGCTTCCCAGTCTTGACGATCCATTGACATCTGCCACCGATGTTGTGAGGGATCTGATACAAGGGGAAGCTCCCAGGCCATCTGAAATTATTTAATTATTACAAATCATAATTAATTGAAAAGATAAACATAATTTATCTGAATTATAGTTCTTAATGTAGTTAATACCTATCTCGGATAAAAAGTGAAAATTTTGAAGTAGAATGACAAATTCTGTGGAACTGGGGTTCCTTTTATAGCAAACACTCCCGCTGGATTATCCAAGTTGATCTGAAAATACCCCCCATACTGGAGGTATTTAAATTTTTTTTTTTTTTATATGTTGTCATCAATAAAAAATTCGGGAATTACAGAATAAGGCAACAAAAGTTAAACATAAAAAGGTTAATGAGAGCCAAACCTGAAACGTCCTTTACCTGTGACATATTGACATATCATGGTCGATCCACAGTTAATTGACATTGCTTATAGCCAAATTCGTTTCCCAAAATTTAAACCTCTTACTTTGCAAATGCTGGTAATTTTTCCCTTTTTCCAACTTTTAATTCCTCTTGGTACGCAATGTTGGTTTATTATACAAAAAAAAAAAAAAAAAATTACCTTTTTGTCTTCACTTGTAGTGTTTAAGTTCCTGATGGAGTTTTCCATCTCATATAGTTCTTCCAAGCTCTCAATTTTTTCTATCGAGTTAATTTTTCTGGAATTACATAACAAACTCGTTATCTAATGTTTGGATGAAACAATAAATATATAAAGCAACTTAAAGACTTGCATTCCAAATCATGGTATGCTCTAATGTACACAGGTTCTGGTATAATTTCACATAAAAAAAATAATTTACGCGGGTGCTAACATACATAAATCTTTATGTTAACATAATAAATAAAGCTCGTCAATCTAGTGTTTGGACAAATTTTACTCCATATCATATATACTCCTTTTTGTAGTGGTCAAATTTTATAATACATTTGAACAAAAATCTAAATCGAGAAAGTAGAAAATATTTAAATAAGGTAAACTATTTATGAAATATCTTACTGGAGAGGGCGTAGACGATCTAGACGATCTTCAATTTCTGCCACCTGTCGTTTTAACTTTTCCAGTTGCTTTTTTTTTTTGTTTTAAATAAACAATCATTATTTTGAGCCCGAAAGTAAAATGAAATTAAAATATGTAATCTCTTTTGGCAATAAAATTCAACAACTTACCTCATAATTTTCTTCTCCGGTTGAATGCATGCTACAAAAAATATTAAAGCTATACATAAATAAAATTGATGTGCCAAACCTGGCAGTGAAAGTGTAATTATTTCTACAATGGAAGTATTATACTTGAGGACACATCTATATGTCTTTTTTGATAATACTGACTGTGGCTGTCAGTAACATATATATTTACATCAGACCACATCTATGTATGTCATACTCTAAATTTGGTAAAATATGACACTACCATGTTCACTCTGAGGGTTCATTCCATGCTTGCTGTGTGAAGGGAATATAGGTGAATTAATTAGGTTTTAAATATAACTAGTTAGATAGCATTGTAGTAGAAATGATGTACAAACTCAGGTGAATTTCCACGAATTAATAACAACATTTTGCATCAGATTTTTTTTTTTTGGTTAAAAATTGATCAGAGTTCAACATTAAGTTTGTTGTTTGTATAAACCTTGGTTAATTAGTTCCTAAAAGTGAAACTGAACAATAATATTTAAGACAATAAAAGATAATTCAATATAGTGGATCAATAATTATGGGTATATTAACATTAAGTCACTTGACCAGAGTAATTAAAAAAAAACACTATTGTGACAAAAAGAAATGTGAGGCTATGAAAACGGAGGAGTAAATTAATTAGAGGGAGATTGGACATACGATTTTTCTTTGATTTCTTTACTCTCGTTAAAATATTGCAGAATCAAATCACGGGAGCTTCTGAAAAAATATGAAAGAAAGAAACAAATCACATTTTTATGAATAGTTATTTACCATACATAATTAAGACGACAGCAGTAACATTAAGCCCAAAACAGACGTAAAATAGTTCTTTTGTATCATTATTTTTTAGTCCCCCACCTCTTCAATAACAACATTCTTCAAACAAAGATTACTAACAAATCACAATTAAAAATATAATTCAACGACTCAAGGCAAGTAAAGAAAACTACCTGGTCCCTTCAAAGCATGCATTGTATTGTCCAGTGTCAGGTTTCTTTGCAACAAGAAGAACCGAGACATCAGACATAATAGACAACTCCCTCACTTTCTTGCATAGTCCCTTATACCTGGTACGGTAAGTTTGCTTTCTCTGAGTAGCTGACTCTAGCTTTTCAATCGGAAGTTTGCGTCTTCCCATCTTCTGGTTTTTATTTCAACACAAACTACAAAAGATTAAAAATAAAAGTGATGGTCACAAACCAAATTATCAGGTCCTATTTAAATGCAGAGGCTATGTAATTTGGTAATGAGAGAAAAATATTCCATTTTTTCCAGTCGACAAACTAACTAGCGGCCCCTGCTATCCCAAGTTTTATTCAAAGAAAATGTTTAATCTGAGAAAAATATGGATTAGGAGCTATAATTGAAAGTCTAAAACAAATATATCTGAAGAGAAGAAGATAGCAATAGCATACCTTAAATTCTAAAACTCAAAATGAAAGACAGAAAGAGAACAAGGGAGGGGTATTTATAAGGAGAGACCGAACTCTAAGACGACAGCAGATATAGAATCTTTGTTTAATTATTGCACCTGGCGTACGTACGGAACAGATATATCTGGTTCAGTTATTCTATTAGTGGGGCTTACTATAAGATAGAACAGCTATATCTGGTTCAATTATTCTATTAGTGAGGCTCACTATAAAACGGAAATGCTATATCTGGTTCAGTTGGATATACTCTTCGCTGTTGAAATAGTAAGTCGGCTAGGAGTTCCGCATGTTACTCGGGATATTCTGTGGATAGTAATAAAGCTTCCAACTATTATCGCAAGCAATGTTGTGCACTTTTATTTGAAGCTTAATAACAAATTATCAATCGATAAAATAGCTGCTAGATGCATGGAATTTGATCATGAATAAAATAATGTGGTATGAAAACAAATTAAAAATGGTAAGTACAAAAATACAATACTATTTTGGGAAAGTCCAATAATATTATAGGGAGTACTAAAATGAGGACAACGTTTGACATTTTGAGAGCTGAGAGAAATATTTCTCTCTAAATTCCAATATTATCCTTTAACTTGACCCAAGTAAAAAAAGGAAAGGAAGTCAGAAAATTAGCCCACAGATCTTTTCCTTCCGTGAGAAAAATCACTCCAAATAAACATTATAATTCCCAAGAATCTTCTTCGTGATTCTCTTTCTTCTTCATTTTTTTCTTTATTTCAAAATTATTGTTCAGCGTGTACCCAAATTGGAAATGAATCACACTGTATCAATCGGAAAACAACTTAGTAGGAAATCAAATTGCGTGATTCTCATATACACTGAATTTCTCAACTCAAGCAAGCTTAAAGGCTTATACTTCAAGCGAGAGAAACTGATTAAAAACTCATCAAATCTCGTGCAGAAGGTTACAAGGTAAGCTATCTATGTATTTTTGAATTCAACATTTTTTTCTCTCTAAAAAATAGATTCAGTGCAACAAACTTGATAATTGCTTCTCATCATGTTGCCAGTCGAGGCGGCAAAATAACATCAATTAAGAAATAATTTTTTTTTGGGGCATTTGAGATGGATTAGCATCTTATATTATAATTGGGGAGTGCTATACATTTGTACTACTAATAGTTATTATTATATTAAGTAACACAAAATAAATTTACTCTCTTGCCAAGGCTGTGGCCATTAGAAATTTTTTTTTCAAATATCATTATGCCCATGCCCCCTTGAAGTAGTGGTAACATGTCAACCACTGATAATTTTAAAAAGTTCAGCACAAGATCTGACTGTTTCTAGTAAAAAGTCACATATGTTACTTAAGAAAATACTGATATGGTACAGCCCTGCACTAACTGGTACATTTTGTACTTGCTATTTGTTTTGTCATAAAAGTCAAAACCAAATTGGGTATTCTTAGGTTACTTGTGGAACTTACTTTGATTATTTTGGCTCTATTTGTACGTATTGGTAAGATACCAGGAGGAAGTTATATAGTATGTGAGCAGTAGTGAAAAAACTATCTTTGATGGTTTGTATTATGTATTTTAATTTTCATTATTTAATATAATTTTTTCAGTTTATATTTTGGCAGCTGCAACGAGCGAGAGATACTTGTTACAAAAAAAAAAAAATACAATATTTCCTTGTCTTTGAAATAACTCTTCTTGGTTATTTTTTTCCTTAATAGACTTATGTATTAATTATGGCATATTAATTGTAAAGATATGGGAAAGAAAGTAAAAGGACAATATTGGAATTTAGAGAGAAATATTCTCTCGGCTCTCAAAATTTCAAATGTTGCCCTCATTTTAGCACTCCCCTAATATTATACACAAAATTTAAAATTGACGAATAAGAATGTTCTGTAATAAGTACCGAAATTTTTATTTATACCATAATAATAATAATAAAAAAAATACCTCCGTTTGGTCGAAATTTTAAAAATACATAAGCCGCCAAACGTCTTTACAGCCGTAAAGATTGGGAGTCGTGAATTAGACCTGTGACCCTGTCTAGGCCGGGAGAATGAACAAATTGCCCTTCATTTTCAAATCAACAAACAAAATACCCCTCTTCATAAATTATTAACAAAATACCCTTATGGGCTCCACTTTCTCTTCTCTTTTCTCTCTCTCTCACTTCTCCTCAATTACTCTCCATCATTTTTTTATTTAAAATGGAGGGTTATGCAACATACCAACAAATATAAAACACATTTCATTGTTGCATAATATGTTGTGTTTTATTTAAGAAACCAATCTCCTTATGCAATTTTTTATTTCAAATGGAAGATTATACAATAAACCATAAAATATAAAACGCATCAAGATTGGTTTATTATTTAATGTTGGTGATTAAATTGCTTTCAATGTAAAAATTGTAATAAATTTATTTATTATTATGTTATTAATATTTTCTACTAGATCCATGAAATATGTAGCAAATATTATTTTCTTAATATTTTGTACTTTATCCATAAAGTTTGTAGGATGTAGCAGATATTTATTAATTTTTTTATAATTTTTAAATTGAAAGCAATTTAATGACCAACATTATATAATAAACCAATCTTGATGCATTTTATATTTTATGATCTGTTGTATAATCCTCCATTTGAAATAAAAAAAGTGCATAAAGAGATTGGTTTATTAAATAAAACACGACAAATTATACAACAAGGAAATGTGTTTATATTTGTTGGTATGTTGCATAACCCTCCATTTTAAATAAAAAAAAAATGATGGAGAGTAAATGAGGAGAAGTGGGAGGGAGAGAAAAGGGAAGAGAAAGTGGAGCCCACAAGGGCATTTTGTTAATAATTTATGAAGAGGGGTATTTTGTTTGTTAGTTTGAAAATGAAGGATAATTTGTACATTCTCCCGTCTAGGCCCCCAAATAAAATAGCGACTCCATTTTTTCTTATTAACATAAATTTATTAACAAAAAACAAAAAACTTTGTTCTTTGTGCCGTTCATAAATATTTATTATTCTGTGTTGTTCAAAACAAAACATTCATTTTTATTGTTCTATGTGCCTTTCAAAAAAAAAAAAAAAATGGGGCCATTATTTTATTGGAAGACCTTTAGACAGGGGTCGCAAGGTCAATTGACGGTTCCTAGTGTTTGAGACTGCTAAATGGTTTGACAGCTTGGGTGAATTTCAAATTTTAATCAAATGAGAATGTTTTGATTTTTTTTTTTTAATATGATAGAAATAAAAATTCCGGGTAATAAGTATATATGTCAAATGAGGCATTGTTTTTGCATTAGGTTTATAATTTAGTTGTCTTTTTAATATGATTTCTTTTTTCAAAAGCAACCAGGTGACAGATTTAAAGTGATAACTAATATATAATTTCACCTTGCAGTCGCTATTGTTTTGTATTTTGAGTATAGAAATTATAAATCAATTTGATACATTTTTTCACTTTTAAATTTATAAAAACCTTAGTACACAATGATAGATTGTTGCAAATATACAACCTATTTTTGTAGTAAAATAACGATTCAAAGATAACAAGAAATAAAAGTAAATTTGGGGGGGGGGGGGGGGGGGGTGGAAGATGTTTGAAAATTGGTTTTGTGGGTCTAGTATTCGATTGAGAGTCTAAAAGTAAATAAAACAATTCAAACAAACAAATAAAACAGAGTTTTGTGATTCAATAAGAGAGAAGTCTAGGGCTTTCAATATCCAATCACTTGGTTAAATTAACACTTAATTGATTTCTAAATTCATTTTTGCAATTATGAGGTTTCTAAGTCCTAAATATCAAAAATGGTCACTTTCATGAATTAATGACGTACATAGATAATTCAGATTTCACAATTAAATCATTCACCCTAGTTATCTAGACCATAAACCCATGTTAGCCTAATTTATCCCTAAATATCAATACTTCACGACTAAGTTCTTCATACCAATATTTGATTCAATTCTAAGGGTCCCAATCAAATATGAGGCTTCACAATTAAGTCTTTCACCTCAATTCAACTTTTGTTTCTTGTGGTTTCGGACTAAGAAATAGATTTGGCCATTTCTAATATTAATCCTAAGATTATTCATGTATATAATTTGGTACTATCAATTCTTTGATTCTAGCCCCTTAAGTTTTTTAAACCTAAGAGGGACACTAATTAACAGGCACACAAATCATACATGTACATGAATTATAAAATCAACAAGAACAAACATGTAAGCAAACGATTATCATAAAGAAAAATATCAAACTAAGATAGATTTAACACAATTTCATGCTTAAAGCCTAAGCCCCTAGAGAGGAAATCTCTCATAGGTGCATTAATATCCAAGAGAAATACAAAAGTAAACATGATAAAACTAAGAAAAACAAGAAAGAGAATAGAATACACCCTTCTTTTTGCTTGCTGCCCCTAGGCTTCACTTTGTTCACTCGAGCAACCTTCAATCCTTCGTTCTAATCACCTTAAATTACTTGGAGAAGATATAAAAGATGTAGAAAGTTGTGTAAAATAAAAGCTAAGTTGAAAGATGTCTTCTCCTGCTGCCTCCACGCCAATATATAGTAATTTTCGTGTCTTAGGCAGCAATCCCCCAAAATCTGGTAACAAATATGAGAAGATATCACAAAATAAGGCAAGATTGACATTGGTGCGGCCAACCTTGCGGCCTGTGTAAAATTCCTACAGCCTATGAAAACTGATTGAATTTTTCTAAGGAATAAGGATTTGTGCGTCTAGCTATGCGGTCTGCAGAACCCGCACGACAACCTGCAAAACCCTCTGAAAAACTGGAGACATCTTGATTTTAATTCCAGAATTCTTTTTCAGCTTTGATTTTATTTCATGCGGCCTTCACAAAAAATCTGTGCGGCTTTCATAAATTATGTCCACACACCAGCTTTGGTTCTGGAATTTTTGTGAATCGAACTTCAAATAGGCATAACTAATTATCTGTAACTCCATTTTCAGTGTTATACCACTTTTCAGAAAGCTTGCGAGAAGATTTGCAATTTGCTCCATTTCCTATAATTTAAATAGAGTTTGGTAATAACTTCATTCTTGATACATTTTAATACAAAATTACACTAAATACAAGAAAATTGGATTAGTTTTTCAAGACAAATCCTAATCAAAAGTATATATAATTGAGGCTTATCAGCTACCTTAATATTAAAAAAAAAAACTAATATATAATTTGAGATGCAATTGAAATAGATAACTTCAATTAATCTGTCGTATCTTTACTTCCTCCTAAGGAGAAATTTACTCAATTTATAGTATTTATTTTGTTAAAACTCATTATAAATTTATAAACATTCCATTTTATTCTTTATTAAATAATGAAAAAAAATGTATTCCCCTTTAAGAAATGTTTAGTCTTCTAATTTCTAATTAACCTGTTTGTGCGAACTAATAATTAATTTATGTACTTGTGTGAGGACTAATAATTCATTTACCCGGATTTCTGTTCTTCCTTTTTTTTTTTAATCTTTATTCTGATCACTTAGTTGCTTGGGCTTTTTTTTTTTTAAATTTGGACAGAGCTCAGAACTTTCTTCAACATCTTTTTTCTTCTTTGGGCATGGTTAGGGGTGAAAACAGAGTCGGATTATCCGGCGGATATCCGCTCCGAATCCGGATAATTTGAATTCGGATAATTTTCAAAAATCCATAAAAGATCCGGATACAGAGTCCTAAATGGAGCGGATATCCGAATTATCTGGATTCGGATAGTTTAGCCGGACCCATATAAAAAAGGAATAAATATTTGCTATAGGTGAGATTTGAACCCATGCCCTCCCATCTCAATGCCTTTAGACTAAACTTCAAACCACTACACCACAACATCTTTTGTTATCATACACTTATTTGATATATATATATATATATATATATATATATATATATATATATATATATATATTATATGAATAGATTATCTCCCATCTCTTATAAGTTCATTAATATTTATATTTAATGTTTTAATTAATATTTGTATCTTAAAAGTTCATATATCTTAATTATCCGATCATTATTCGTTTTATATCCGTATTTGAATCCGTATCCGTAGACTATCCGTTCTGTATCCGTATCCGTTTAAGGCGGATTTGGTTTTGAATTTTGATATCCGTTTACTATCCGTATCCGTATTTGTATCCGTTCATTATCCGACGGATGCAGATATGGTATCAGCACTATCCGCTCCGTTTTCACCCCTAGGCATGGTCCACCTTCAATTGGCCCATAGTTATTTCCACCCCTAGGCATGGTCCACCCTCTAATCCGTATCCGACCATGATTAGAGTTGTTAGATATTTTTAGCTTTTAACGAAGTCCACTAAAATATTACGTCTTGATGTGTTGTTTTGTTATTAATCTTCAACCGAACTACATCCCAAAAACTCAGATAGCACAAATTAGTTATTCATTTCGAACTTCTCGATACAAGTTCCAAAAGCAGATAAATAAAAATTAAATGAACAAAGAGATATAGTAGCACAGGAGGCAGGAGCACTTGAGTTTGTATCGTATCGTGTCATATAGTCAACAGACTCAACCAAATTAAAAGATCCGTACTAGAATAATCTTGATGCAAGTGAAGTCTGAACGAGTGCTTATCCTCTGAGATATCTCATATTTTGTTTGACCGACGTGTCCGACGTCTATTCGGGAATAGTGCAGGGGCAGTATTATTTGAGCTTTGAGATTCGTGCATAAGTATTTGTACGGTTGAGATTTTCCAAAAAGTCACGCAAAATTTAAGATATCTCAGAGGATGCGAATTCAGTATGAACTTGGTTAGGGCTTTTCGCGGATCCTCTGTGGATGGTAAATTGCAAGTGATCATGTTGTGACAATTAGGATCAATTGACAATATTGACTCTCATATTCTGCTAAAAACTTGCAATGTTCCTGCACAATGAAATAATATACAGCTCCATACCCTTCAAATTTACAGCTAATTTTTCATTGATATATTGATATCTAATAGTTTCAAGGAAAGCAAGCAGTTCTATATTTTTACTTAATTACTGTGGAAGCATTTTGTGTAAAATATATGAACAATTGATGACGCTTATTTGTATGGACTACAGAGATACTACTGGTTCCAAATAATGAAACTACATAACATCCAAGTTGAAAATCCAATTCTAATTAATATTTTCATCCTAAGAATTGTAAAAATAAATTGTCCAAAGAAACAATCGATCTCCAGCATCCGAGGATGATCACTGGGCGCGGCGCCAGATGAAATAAAATATTTCACCTGATTTGAAATTTCATAAATGCTTCCGTGATGTAAATTCAATAATTTTACAAGAAAAAAAAAAAACATGATAGATTTGTATTACTAATCATTTTAATTAATTTAGTTGGGTTAATTTGTTATGTCAGAAAAGATTACCACTTAATGGGTCAACTTTTTTAGAAGTGCTAAAACTAAAATACTTGGCGGCTCAAATTAAGGATTGAAACTAGAAAAGAAAAAAAGAAAAAAAAAAGCATCAAGGAATAGAAAATCAAACATGTATATATAACACAGAGATCTTCTGAAGCACCTAAAACACAATGCTAGCTAGCAGAATGAATTTAAAAGTTTAATCAGAGGTCACACAGGAGATTCCGATGCTGTTGTCAAGACCGTCGACCGGCACATGGGGCAAGTAGAGTGCAACCTCAGCCACTTGTCGATACATTCAATATGAAAGATATGTTTACAAGCCGGTAATTGCTTCACAATGTCCCCAATTTTCAATACGCCGAGACAAATGACGCATTGTGCCCATCTGTTGCTTGTACAGCTACTGCAATCGCTGCTAGCTTCGCCAAACTCAATGCCGGCATTGTTGTTTTCTCTTTCGTACTCAAATGTCGGCAGAGCTTCAATTGATGAGTTGTCTAACCCAGCATCTATGATACCAAAACCACCGAAATTACAGAAATTAGCGGTGATTGAAGCCCTCCATGGCCGCCTTAGCACACTGATGATACAACCAATGAGGAAGGTGATAACTAAGAAGAAGACAAAGCTGAGAAACCAGCTGAGGCCGCGGCAGAAGAACATCAGGATGAAGAAGGAAAGAATAGGGGTGATGATTAAGCACATCATGCCATTATTGATTTCTCGTCTTCTGGGGATCACAGCGTGGTAATTTAATCCGGGTTGTTGCATTTTTTTTAAATTATTGATTTGAGGTTAGTTTAGCTTGGGGTTGCAGTTAAGGCACCTGATATATATCGATGGAGTTATAATGCAGTAAAAGAAGCAATCATTAAGAATTAATTATAGATCTTTAATTTGCATTGTATTTATCGAAGTTATTTAATTTGCCTGTCTTTGTTGATTGTATTGTAATATTTTAAGAGCATCTGGTTCTTATATACCTGTTTTAATTAAACTATTATAGTTTATTTGTACACTTTTTAAATCCTTGTCTTTTCAATAAATTATGGTTTAGACCATGTTATAGTTTATTTATATAGCTTATAAAATAACTCATAAAAAGCTCATTTTTTTTACCGCTCAACTTTATACTAATTGAATTTAAAACTTCTAAAAAAAATTATGTACATCACTCATGAAATAGATAAATTTTAACAATTTGAATTCGTCATTTGAAAATAATCTGATAAATTTTTGGAGTTGTGCTCACCAACAATGAGCACCTCACACTCTAGTTTTGCTCTAAAGAGATGATAAAATATATGCGTTGTGCAGAGAGATAGTAAAAATTGATCTCATTATTATCTTTTTCTTTTTCTGAGTCGTACTTTTCTTCTTTAACAAAAAAACAATTTCTTTGTGTCACTCTGAATAATAAGCAACAAAAAACAATTTTATTGAAGTCAAATGTCTTGTTTAACTTATCTTTTTTCTGAAGAACAACTAAGAAGTCAGGTGGCAATATATTGATAAATAAAATTATTTACATCTCCAAAGGAGTTTCCTAATGTCTTGTTTAACTTATCAAAATGTTTCTACACAAATTAATTAATATCGTTTCCCTGGATGCACTTAAAAAAGTGTAGTCAACCATATCGCATAGTATTACCGATCTTATCTGAGGCAAAAGCTTTACTCAACAAGTGCCAACTTATTGGGTCAAGATTAATATAACATATATAGATATACCCAAATTAGGAACGCTATTCTCTGTAGAGTTTTTTTGTGTGGAGTGCGGAACTTTTAATTTAGTCTGTTTGTTTTGGATCGGACAGACTGAATTAAGGGTTCATCAAATTTTGAGTTTTTTTAAAATTCGGATAAGATCTAATCTGATCCGTCCGATTTAAAACAAATGGATCAAATTAAAAACTCCGCACATAATACTTTCCCCCGAAATTAACCCTAGCTATATATGTTCGAGAAGAATAGGAAAATGACAGAAGCACGTCATCGACCCACAAGGCTTGAGAATCAATTAACTTTACCAACTTAATTTGAAAATTACATTATTAAAATTGAAGAAACTAATCATGCTTGATATAAATTTAGATCTATATATATGGTCGTCAAGTAGATTTCGATAAAACTAACAATTAATGTTTTAATTAACTTGTTTCATGAGAATCCGTTTTTGATCTAATGATAAAGACAATATTCTCCATATAAGAAGTCGCATGTTCGAAATTCAAAAAAAATATTCTTTGTAAATATTAAATAGATTTACAAATAGTTGCTAGATTGATCTCCAATATTTTTACTCAGAAAAATTATCTTGCTTCATGAATGACTTGTTGATTTTATGCTCACTAAATTTCTATTGATCAGTAGCTAGTACAAAACAATAATTATGCAAATTATCGTATTGTCTTTTATATGGTGTATTTTAATTTGTAAGTCTATGAGGTCATTAGATGGAATTTGTTAATAACTCCAAAAAACTTTGAAAAGAAAAAGTAATTAAGCTTTACATATATGATAATGAGTCTCGTCTCTTAATATTAAAAGACAAATTTAATTTTTACGAAAGACGTACGTGTAAAAAGAAAAGAATGATGAAATTCTCTTATTAATAAAAAAAAAATGAGAAGCTTCCAAATGTCCCTAACTTAATAGTAAAAAGATATGATATGAACAATATATTATGTTATAGGAGCTAGAATTTCTATCGTATTGGCGTCAACAATTTTTTTAATAAAATAGATAAGATAATAAAAGAACCATCGTTTATTTAAGCATAAAATTGACCAAAACCGATCAAAACGGACTTACTTTTATCAATTAACTATTGATGTCAATATCAAAGTTAGTTACCAAAACGGACACGTCATCATGAAAAAATTTATAATAACACTTTGCAAACCTAAAAGTTAAACCCAAAGTTGCAATGATTAATATATTATTTCTTCGAGACAATTAATTTAATTGAATGGACTTGACCAAACTTTTAAATCGTCCCGAAATATATATGGAGCAAGCAGTTCAAATCAGTTTGAGACCATCCACTAATTAAAAAAAAAATACGAGAATCAATTTTTTTATCTAGTAACAAAAATAAAATATAGTGTATTTTTAAGTTAGACCACTATTTTTTGGATTCAAATCCGCTGTTAGTATCTTTTGGTGAACGGTAACTCTATTATTTATATTTGTTTGAATCCAGTCATTTAATTTTTTTCGGAAACAAATTTCAAAGAATTTTTTTTCATAACTTTTTTGTGTATGCATCTCAAAAAAATTTATTAACATGATTTGAAAAAGAATAGATAGCAGGTTACTGTTTATGGATGAAAATAACAGTAGATTTAGATCCCTATTTTTGTCCCTAAAGAAGAAAGGTTCATAGTTACAATCCGGAGAGAAGCATTAAGCGTACTCGTTGCAAAGGAAAACGCAATGCCAAATTAATTGAAAAAAAAAATTAAGGTTGGAATTTGGAATTATATAAGTTCGCTAGGAATTGTTTACCGTGTGCATGGGCGAATCTAGTTACTGAATTTTTTTTTGTTGTTATTCAAAAATCTTTTTGTGTATATATTAGTTTAATGCCCATATTTTGTACATTTTTTTATTTTAATCTCCGTACTCACAAAATAACAAGTATAATTTGAAAGTAACTATTATTCAATTCTTAATTAGAAAACTATTATCTCCATTGAATTATTTCTCTATTTGCTCATATATATGGGAGGCTAGGCTACAGATTAGAAATGTTGCCTGCCAATGAAAATGATTTGAGAGCTTTAACTATTATCTCACAATTTAAAAAATTATAATTGGTCAAGTTTAAGTCTAGTTTGAACAATATAATTTACAAGATTACAATCTCGAATCCACCTTTAATATGATGACAAAAAGGCAACACTCTCCATGTGAGTAGTTGTAGGTTAGAAATCTAGATTGAGAGTATTTTTGAAAATTAAATAACAGTTGGAAGGGTAGACATTCACCTCTATCTCCCAAAAAAAAAATTCTAATTAACCACAAGCCATGGTTTTTGAGTTTGAAAAACTTGGGTCAAATTTTATTTAAATACAATTAGATCCCAAGTACAAATTTTTTTGTTTAAATAAAATTTCGTCATATATGTCATTTCTTAAATTTCAATTTTGAAGAAGAATTGATTGTGGATCATTTTCTTCACTATGCTGACTACAATGTTTTCACAGTAAAATTGTACAAATACTTTACTAAAAAGAAATGTAACAAATACAAAAGATTCCAGCAATACTTCTTTTCTGCAGTCAGCAAACATACTATCTTGGCAACAATTTTAAATTTTAAATAAACAGTAGTGACACAATTTTGAGTAAAATATTTATGGACATTTACACATGCATATATATACATGATATCATTTCATCACCTCGAGAAAACATAGCATCAGACAATCTTACATTACACCTCTGCCACTAGATTGGAGGTTGCGTCAGTTGGTGTGGCTGATCCTCGACATAACGGGCACGTCTAGTGTGATTTCAACCACATGTCTACGCATTCAACATGGAACAAATGCTTACAAGCTGGAATACTTCTCACCATTTCCCCAATCTGCAGCATTCCAATACAAATAGCACATTGCAACCATCCATTGCCATCAGATACATCGTTGTTCTTACAGTCACAATATCTTTGATACCGATAAGAAGGCAATGCTGCAATGGTTGAAGCACCCAACCCTGCCTCTACTGGCACAAAATCATGAGGCAGAGTTTGTACCAGGAGGGGTCCCTCTGGTGCCCGTCTCAACCAATCGTTGTAGAAGGCAGATAAAACGGTACAAAAAACAAGGAAGATACATGCCCAAAGAATGCTGATGAAGAAAAGCAAGACAAGAAATGACACAACTGATGATACAAAAAACAGAATTGTGCCACAAACGATTTCATTTAGGCATGGATGTCTGGGATGGCGGTTTGAGTACTCAGTGAGGGGACGAAACATTGGTCTGATTCAGAATGCTTACTTGATGCAGAGCTTTTTTTGAGGAAATACTTGATGCAGAACTTTGGATCAACAATATAAGCAAAGGTGGTTTATTTTAGGAAGCAATCTGGAGTAGAATCTTTTACTTCCAGAAGGGCACTTGAGTGTGGTTTCATTTGGAATCCATCCTTGAGTTAAATTTTGAAGGCTCACGGAATAGATTACAATGTATATAATACTCTAGTTTATGTTGGCGAAATCTGGCATATACCATTACAATATACTAATTATACAAATTCTCGCATTTAACCATGCATGCAAGGCACGGAAGCAATTTGCCAAAGCTGTTGGCTACTTTTCTGTTTTTTATTTTAATACAAAATCGAAATCATAGTTGACCAAAATTAACAGAGATCTTACTGACATTCTTTCAGAGCATTCAAAATGTATAACATGTATCACACTAACTAAACCGCAACTGATTCAAAATTGCCTAATAGGATGTACAAATAAATTTGTCTATACCTCTACTCCTAACCAATCAGCAACCATAGTTGAGCTCTTTCTCACATTGAATTTCTTCATCCAGCCGTATGGAAAATAAAATGAAACAGTAAATAAAATATCAAATTTATAGATAGACTTCCAGCCCAATATAAATAGGCTGCGGTTACCTGTTGAAACACAAATCTAAACCCCGTTAAGAAAACAAAAATAAAGCTCAAAACTCAAGAGGAGGCCCATCCTGTCAACGCTCAACATTTCCACAAGCATAA
Organism: Carex pumila; assembly: GCA_033356055.1. Classification (NCBI taxonomy): domain Eukaryota; kingdom Viridiplantae; phylum Streptophyta; class Magnoliopsida; order Poales; family Cyperaceae; genus Carex; species Carex pumila. The sequence continues at coordinate 444,930 of JARJHM010000048.1, read as the reverse complement.
AACCAAACACAGCGGGATCAGCAGTTGTATGTATATACATCCAACAATCCACATGTAAATTAATTTTATTAATTTCAATTTTTTTTTATTGATATCAGTAATATTGTTAATGTTGGAATAGTTTTGTTGTTAAAATAATACAATGAATTGTTTAATCATTGCACCTCTTTTCTGATATTCAACCGTTATCCTTGTCAACTATGTATCCTTGTCCAAATATTATTTTAGGGTGGGTTTGCATAACTCAAATAATCCGAAATTTTTATTCTATCATTTTTCTTAAAAAATTAAACCAAAAACTTTTTTTTTCTAAAAAATTTGACCTCAAATGCTGGGTCCGCAATATGCTGATGTGACCTCAAATATGAGTCTGCATCAGCATAGTGCGGCCCTCTTTTTTTTTTGGCTAATGTTTTTTATTTGAAATTCTCATCGTCTGACATATCTCAAACTTTTAGAAAATCAAAACTATTAAAATATTCCTGCGCTATCTCAAACTATTAGAAAATGGTACAATTAAAAATTTTGGCTCAAGAATAAAGCTAATTTGGGTTAGCTCCACTATTTCAAATCTTAATGATCCAAATACAAATTATATTAGCTCAAGAATAACACTATTGTACTAACCCATAAAAATAGTGGGTTAGCAAGAATAAAGCTAGTGGAGTTGGTGATATTAATAAAATATTTGATTTATTTCAAATAAAATTAGTTTAAATATTAAATTAGTACTAAATAAAATATATGGTTAGTATTAAATAAATATTATATTATTAGATTAGATTAGTATTAAAAAAATATTAGTTTAAATACTAAATGTAATATAATATTAGTTTAAATGTTAAATGTAATATAATATTATTTAAATATTAAATTAGTGTTAAATAAATATGATATTAAATTAGATTATAATTAAATAAAATGTTAGATTAAATATAATATAATATTAGTTTAAAAATATAATGTAATATAATATTAGTTTAAATATTAATTAGTATTAAATAAATATAATATCATATTAGATTAGATTAGATTAGTATTAACTATTAAATGAAATATTATATTAAATAATATAACAGTAATTTATATATTAAATATAAATATAATGTTAATTTAAATATTAAATGCAATATAATATTATTTTAAATATTAGATTATTATTAAATAAAATATTATATTAAATATAATATTATATTAGTTTAAATATAATGTAATATAATATTAGTTTAAATGTTTAATCTAATATCATATTAGTTTAAATTTAAATTACTATTAAGTAAATATAATATAATATTATATTAGATTGGATGAGTATTAAATGAAATATTATATTAGTATTAAAAATATTAATTTAAATGTAATATAATGATAGTTTGAATATTTAATGTAATATAATATTAATTCAAATATTAAATTAGTTTAATTATTATTCTATTCATCCCTGCTGGTCTACGTCTGAAAATAACTTTTCTATTAGTATGTTGTATAGTCAACTGAGCATAATTTCCTCCTCCTTCCACCACGCATATAATGCTGCCAAAATAATACAGCATAAAGAAAGAACAAATGTCATTCCTTCATCAATCCACATGTTAATCAATACGAATATTTTAAACTACTTTTATTTCTCCTCACAAAAACACAAGTTAAGAAAAAACAAACAGCGAAATAAAAAGGAATCCAATCACCAATATTAGTTGAACTTATTTGCTAGACGTCTCCAACAATACCCCCAATTCAACTGGCGGAGACACCACAGCCAAAAATTCTTCGTCTTTCTCCAGCGCAGACATGTATTCTGGTAACATGCACACCTCCAAATCAACGCTCCCGCCACCTTCCCATCCCGGGTAAGCCGAAACCTTACCATCAAACTTATTTGCACTGCCGCTACGCGCCGCTACAGCCTTGCCCCAACCAAAATCACAACCATACATGTCAAACCGCGGTGAACTGCCCATCATTATGCTATGTATGTCAAACATATGCAAGTTGTACACAATTGGATTTGCCATGTACTTATGCACCATGTCTCTGATGGCAGAGTCAGTATGATTAGCAACGACTTGGTGTGCCAGCCATGCAGCCCAGCCAAGGTTGTTGTTAAGAAGCTCTCCTGCAGTTGTAGTTGTACTAGCAGCATAAATTGAGTTCCCAAAATAGTTTGCCGAGAGCGGCGGTTGTAACCTTGCTCGGTTTTGGATTGCTAAACGACAACTTGTTTTCTGGTCAGGAGGGTAGCGTCGAGCACGTATGATGCATCGCCACATCAGCGCACTCAAAGCTTGAAAAGTAGATATAACACCTAAATGAAAGACATAGTGTATAATTAAATCAAATATTTATGAATGTTTTTGTAATTCTTAATTAGCACGGTCATTTGATCTTCTTAAATACATGTTCTTAAGCACATTAAAGTATCTTGGAAGTCAATTTCCTCAAATTAGGAAATGTAAGAAAGAACACACACTGATTTGCCCAAAGAATAACATGCACAAGTTCTCCCAATTAAATAGTCAGGACGTACCTTTATCACATTCTCGGTTCGCTCTCGCCTTCAACTTTGCAAGACTTTCACTCGAGAAGTGAAACATCCGCTCCCTAAGAGGCGGTGGAGTAAATCGTACAACAAATTCGGCAGGAGAAGAGTAGGGGAGCTTGATAGGAGGTTCTCCATAGCCTCCTATGAACCACTTGTCATGGACCGGAGGCTGGGATAGCACGACCTCCTTTCCTGCTGCTTTGCATCGGGCTACCTCGGCCCATGCATTGAAGAACATCCAGTAAGAGGTGCCGTCGCCGATCACGTGGTTGAAATTGCAACCGATGAAGATTCCATCTATTAGCACTGTAGCCTGTACTTTTTAAATAATTCTGGCCCTCAAAATTGACCATGGCATGCATGTGCTAGAAAAAAATAATATAAAAATGACCAAGCCTAAAGGGAAAGCTGTCTCGACTTAGATATTCAACATTTTTTTAGACATATTTATCCGCTTTGTAAAGTGTTTTTCCTTTTAAGTGTGTGTAATACTTCTTTTCCGGGGCAGCAATGCTGTTATATTGTTGTTGTATTACAGTATATAATTTTTTGTCAGCACCAAATTACAAATCCAACAAAGTATGCATGCGTGGTGTGAAACTCGGTAAACTTCAAAAGAAAATTTAAAAGAATAACTAGGGAAATAAGAATTGTGCGTTGTGCCTCTTAACATTCAAATCAGCAACTTATATAATATGCGTGCAAGCCAGTTGTTGCATTTTAATTTTTTTCCCTAGAGTGGAGGACTGATTCCAGTCTCCAGAAATGCAACCAATAAATGTTTCTTCTCTAGTTCTCTTCATTTTGGTGTTTGGTGTTTACTTTAGCTTTCGAGTGATAGAAGTCAAATAGACAATGAGTCAATGACGTAACAAATTTATTTATTTTATTTATATTTTATTTTTTTGGCAGGTTAAGCCCGTAGGCAATGACGCAACACTTTACCTTTAAAATTATATCAACTGACCTGAACAGCGACGAGTGGATTGGTAGACCCGTCAAAATTGATTGCCAGGTCAAGTGGGAAAAACTTTTTCAGAAACTCAGGTAGATCCTGACCGTCCGCTCCCACCACATCAGCGATCGCAATGCCATCTGCCACGGCGTGCACAAATTCTGCTCCCTCCCCTTCACATCCCACCTCCACGTGGCAAGTGACACCACCCTCCTCGCACGTGACCGCCCTAATCCGGCCTGACAACGGGTAGTAGTGGAAAAGTGCCTCCTCTAGAGAACTCCTCAGCCGTTCGATGATTTGCTCGACCGAGAGGTCGGATGGGTTTTTGAACAGGAGGCCCTTTTGGATATGGTGGACAGAAAGCATGGCCGTGTCCCATGCGCTGAGGTGTAGCTGGCGTGGCCCTTGGGGATTGGGCCTTGGAGTTACTGCGTAGGTTTTGACGGTGCGCACAGCAGGGGATAGAGAAGGCATTTTGTGTGGAATGGAAGCGGAGAAGAATTTCTAGGAATTGGTAGCTGGTGCGATGGTGTGGTACTCAGCTCGTGTCCCTCTCAACTCACAAGTGTGGATCTGTATTTATAGAGTGCCAAGAGGAGAGAAATTCCAAATTTCTAATTGGTCAACATTTTGAAATGGTCAACATCTTTCTGCATAAACCAACCTCTTTTTTTTTATAATAAATTACTAAAGGCCCACAGGCCCCACTGCTTATTTCTTTTTTACTTCTGGTCAAACAGGCCAGGTCTTTTGGAATTGTGGTTGGACAGTGGCCACTACGGAAATAAATCAGCTACGATCCTACGGGATTGTAGGGTACTACGATTCGAAATTCAACCTTTCATTTTTTGAGTTACACGAATCTTTATAAAAGTTGTTTTTATGCACGAATCTCAAAATAAATAGAAGATTGGATTTAGAATCATAGAACCCTACAATCCCTTTAGGATCGTAGCAGATTTATTTCCGGTCACTAAATAAGTAGGTATACAATAGATTGGAAAAAAGCGGTCCCGTGCTGTCTTGTAATTAATATGTTGTGATTTTGGTATCGTGTTATGCTATAATTAAGTTAATTTTTACGTGTCGTGACTAAAATATTAAGAAATGGCTACGGCACGTGAATTGTGACCAAATATGTTTCGTATGACTATTTAATCATAATTTTAAGTTAATTTATTCAAAATTTATCATTTAATCAATATTTAATGGTCCTAATTATATGTGACTCGCGTGACTATGTTGTGCCGTGTCGTGATTAGATCTTTCATGTGACGTGCCGTACCGTACCAAAATTTCAAAAAATGGTCATGGTACGTGAATAATCACGGTACGGAACATGCGAGTCACGACACATAACTGACAAGCATACTGTACCATTCTGTGACATAACCGTACTGTTTCGTAACGGAACTGGCTCCGTTGTACTATTTTTTCCACTCTAGATATATATGTTAAGGAAAAAAAAATTTACTTTTTTTCAGAAAGCAAATTTTTACTGTTGTACTCCTTTTTTTGTTTATTTGAGGGTAAATCGAATAGAACTGTAGAAGCTATCAAATTGTCTAATATTTGGTTGAACGTTGATAAGATTCACATGCATAATTGGTACGAAAGAAAGTTCAACGAGAAACCCAGATGTTATTGTTTAAACATTACTCTGTATTGTCATTCAAACCATTACATCTTTTAAAAATTACTTTTGTGCCGATGTAATGATTTGATTGACAATACAAAGGAAAGTTCGACGAAATTGAGCTCCAGTGCAAGTGTTAGGTTTGATGTATTCAATGTTTTACCTAAATTTTTTTTTTTCTACAAAGGTGTCTATGTAGAGACAATGACTGTCTTAACAATTTCAATAGTCTCTTTAAAAGCCGAGCTAGAAAAATCTTTTAAAAAAAAAAGAACAGTGCTGTAAATAGTACGCTATAGCGATGTAATAGCGGTGTTATAGCGTTTTAGATCTTGAACAGTAAGTTATAGAATAAAAGTGTGTTATTTCAGCTCCGACCGCTATAGTGGTAATAGCGGTTTGCTATCTGCATTACACGCTACACGCTATAGCACACAATATGCTACATAGGTTTTTATACTAAAAAAATTAATTCTAAAGATCAACATTTTCAAGGTCTAAATTGATTTGGTTTCTAAATAGAAAAGGATAAATAGTTTATTCCATGATACTGAGATTTTTTTTAAATAGAATACAATTTATAGTTTATGCCATGATGTTTAAGTTATTTTGAATAAAAAAAATATATATAGGTTTGTTAGGACCAACGAAAACCATCCTCGACCATCACAGGACCATCTATGTTGAACATAAAATTAAGGGTAATTATAATTTTTCCCACCTATCCATCCCCCATTTCATTCCCCAACTAACTTTCTATTTTAACTATACCTATAACTACTATTTCTAACAACTTTTAATTCTTTCATCTTTCTTCCTTTCTCTTCCACCTCTATTTTCTTTTTTCACCTCCACCTTCTTCTCCCACCTCCACCTCCGCCTCCCTCTCCCACCTCCCTCTCCCACCTCCACCTCCCACCTCCCTCTCTCACCTTCACCTCCCACACTCCACCTCACCTCCGCCTCTACCTCCCTGTCCCACCTCCGCATCCCACCTCCTCCTCCGCCTCCGTTTTTCCATCGATAAGCTCCCCTCCCTCTCACACCTCCCACACTCTCCCACCTCGAAATGATAAATACAATAAGCTCCCTCCCTCTTACACTTTCGTCTCAATTTTTTTTCCTCTATGCCTACTGCTCCCGCTCCATTGAACGTTCTGTCGGAGATCATCCGTCACTCCATCCCAATCAAGCATGTGTGCCAGGAATGAATACTTCAACGTGTATGAATGAATACTTCAATGTGTATAGATGAATACTAGAGCACGTCTCTACTAGGTCAAATCCGTCACTGTCGATTGTATCAAAATAATTTTGTATATGTATATGCAATTAATCATTTTCATGTTTATGTTTCCCTTCCTCATGAAGTAGCGAGTTTTGCAAAGAACAAAGCTTTATTAATGGTGAATTAGGTCACTGCTTATTAAATAAATGACATAAAAATAAATTTTGAAAAAAAAATAGAGATATATGAATGAATACTTCAATGTGTATAAATGAATACTTAATATCTTAGGGTGAATACTTACGTAACAAGATATTAATACTTGTGCAACAGACAACTCGAAAGTATGTCATCATGTATCTCATTTGAAAGATAAAATTGTGTAGAAAACGTTCGTGATTTTAGATTTGCAAAATTCTTCACAGATCGTCATAAATATTGGTTAGATTGAATGGATAAAAAAAACCCACTTCTAAAAATGTGTAAAAAATAGATGAGTGATGTGTCCAGCTTTATATTTACACTTATACGATGAGGATTAATACTTTCTCTATAAGAGATGAATACTTGTGTAACGGACAACTCGAAAGTATGTCATCATGGATCTCATTTGAAAGATAAAATTGTGTAGAAAACGTTCGTTGTTTTAGATTTGCAAAATTTCTCATAGATCATCAGAAATATTGGCTAGATTGAACGGAGAAAAAAACCCACCTCTAAAAACGTGTAAAAGATGGATAAGTGATGTGTCTAGTTTTTATATTTGCACTTGCACGACGAGGATAAATACTTTCTTGATAAGAATGAATATTTGTACAATGAATAACTCGAAAGTATATCATCATGGATCTCATTTTAAAGATAAAATTATGTAACAAATATTCGTGGTTTTAGATTTGCAAAATTTATCACCGATCGTCAGACATATTGATTAGATTGAATGAAGAAAAAAAATCCCACCTCTAAAAACGTGTCCATTTTTTTTTTTTAAATACTTGATATGTTAAGTATAAATACTTGATATGTTATAGATGAATACTTGATACATTATAGATGAATACTTGCGTGCGCCAGTTGTAAAATCTTTCAAATATTATGTGGTCCCCAAATAGTAAGTGGTCCCCTAGGTAATTAGTAGTTATTGAAGTAGTTAATGACTGGGGATGAAATGAGGAATTGTTACGGGGGGATAGCTAGATGCTCCCTAAAATTAAATAGCGGAAGCGTAGAACGTCGTAGATTTCACATTATTTGATGAATAACAAAATTTTCATTTAATTTTACCATTTTCTATTTTGCACGATATAAATATATATTGCAAATCACGTTGTAAAGTCAGATTGAAACTGTAAATTAATTTTCATGGTTCTCAAATTTGGTAAATTCATACATTGTCATTGAATTCCAATTCATTATATTTTGGTCTAATTCTATGTACTCTTCTTTTATTCACAAATTAAGATATGGATCTCAATTATTTGATATATGGATGTTAAATTACAAATTAAAAGCTCACACTTTATTTATTTATAAAGGGCACAACTTCACTTGCTGAGGTGGAAAAAAAAAATGCCTAGGCAACGGTTATTAGCTCTTATTAATTTTTTTTCTGAAAAAATTCAAAGAAAAGTATTATTTGATGAACCTATCCAAATATCAATTGGTAAACTTCCTGCCTCTATAAATTGGAGGGTTCATATCTATGTTACCCCGATACGCCTCTTTAGGCCCCGTACCCGTATCAGGGGCATATCGGACACGGATACGCACCCGATACGGCTCCGATACACATCCGATACAGCTCCGATACGGCTCCAATACGTCTGAACCATGAACCGCACCCGCGCTCTCGTGAACCGCGCCTGTGAGGAAGTCTCAAGTAGGGGACAAAAGCTCTAACCACCACACCAAAGTATCACATGTGTTATACGCTAGTATCTATGGTATTTAATCTATACTTAGATTTAGCCTTTATTGTTTTGTACAAATTTAATTTTAATTATAATTATCAAAATACAATAATAAAATAATAAGAAATAATATGTATAATGGACGTATTGTATCCTAGATATTTGAAAATTACCGTATCGCCGTATCCGTATTGTATCCGATATGACACCTGTATCCATATCCATACAACATAGGTTCATATCAAAGAAAACTATTACTTGATGAACCTCGTTTTTTGCGGCCATTTTTATTAATAACCTTAAAAAGAAACTTAATTTTAAAAATAACCCTATATTGAATTTTTTATTAAAAATGCCCCAACTGCCAGGCTCACGGGCGGCCCAAAACACAAGCGGACTGCCTATGGCTGGGGCGCCCCACGGTCTTTTTTTTTTTATAGAGATCTTAGTATTTTGATTTGATTAATTTTGTGAAATTTTTTTTTCTTATTTAGAGTGTATGCCAAAAAATAAAATATTTGAAATATTTATGAAGTGATATCGTAAATTTTTATAACTTTGAATTTTTTTTTTTGGTGAACTTTGATTTTATTTGTTAGTTGGATATCACAAGTCTAAATGTAACACTAATTAAGGACTTGGCTTTTATTATGGGTTTTATAATATATGTATAATATATACACATACATATACACATACACATACACATATACATATACATACACATATACTAGTATTTTGATTTAAATAATTTTGTGAAGAAAAAGTTTTCTTGTTTAGAGTGTATACCAAAAAATAAAACATTTGGATATATTTATGAAGTGATGTCGTAAATTCATATAATATGCAATAATTTTTTTTTTTACGAAATTAATTTTCAGTGGTTCGTATAAAAGTTATACAAATTCAGTTAATTTTTATGTATAAATATTTTCTTATAATTTTGAATGAAAGTTTTAATTGAGAATTTTAATTTTTTATTATGTATGTACATATATGTTAATGAATGTCATTTGGAGATGCAATATATTGGAGATCTTTAATTAAGAGACATCATGTCATATATCACATACATACTCTTTTTTTGAAATGTTGGATCTAATACGCCTTAGTTTGTATGAAATTTCGGTCCAAACTAGATCATAACCAAGCATTATGTGGTTACTAAGTGGTAAAGATATAACTTTTATACAAACATTGTATTGGATCCTGAGGAGTATATGTTATGTTTTATTATATGAGATTGCACGTACAAAAGGCTTTGTATATATATGTGTTGCATGAATTGTAATTTTTTATCTTTTTTTGTTACTAACTAATATCAAATTATAATTGTAGTATGGACCAAAGCAAAAATGTATGTGTATATGTATACTAATATCAAATTATAAATAAAGTTTTATATATCGAACATTGATAAGGAATTTTGGAAGATATCGTTTGAGTAGTTTATCATTGTAATATTTTTTGAGAAAATAATCTCCCAAATCATTTATGTCACAGAAATTTCATCTATTTTTTTATGATTTGAATTACAAATTTATTTATAAAATGAGAAATAAAACTCAATGATTTAAAAATAATGTCACTTGAACGTGCATTGTTTTCTTATAGATCAGCACAATTATTTTATTTTTTCTCGGTTCACATGATCTTCACCTCTTAATCTTTGGCCAGCAGCATCCGTATTTGCTCCAAAGTGTTGTTTTTCAGTTTTTTCTTTTTCACTCTGTAAAAGTTGAAAAAAATTATGCATAATTGATCTCCACAATTATCTTGCCAAACTCCTTTTCCCATGTCATTTGAAGCCCAAGTTGAACAGTTTTGAGCTCAGTATTTAGAATTGAAATCAAACCTAAAGACACTTAAAATCCTCTCATCCAAAAGCCGTGCTCATCTCGTATTAGACTTCAAGCCCAAAAATAAAGCCCGTTAATATAACAAAAAGTAAAGCTCAAATATCAAGTGGCGTTGTTCATTGCAGAGCTCGTGCGGTATATGTTTGACAAAGGGGACCCACCGGCAGGGCTACCATGGCGCCATTAATTCTCTCAGCGCTCAACATTACCGTGTTATATATCCAACAATGCACTTGTAAATTAATTCCATGAATTTTTAAGACTTTTGAATTGATTTTAGGAATATTGTTAATGCTCAAATAATTCGGTTGTCAAATGATATGATCAATTTAATTAATAGCACCTCCCTTGTTCTATTAAACTATTATTTTTGTCGACTATAATTATGCTTTGTTCAAATATTATTGTAGGAAGCTACCTAGTCTACATCTGATTTTTTATTTTTTTTACTGTTTAGTTCAATGGTCACCATTTTGCTGTCTATACATTGTTCCCGTGTATAATATACTGTCTAAATAGTACAAAAGAAGAGCAGTTGACACTTCTTCACGATCCAAATTTCTCTCATATTAATAAATACGAACATGTTAAACTATTTTTATTTCTCCACACAAAAAATCTTTTACAATAAAGATACTACAAAACAAAACGAAGTATAGCCACCATTAGCTGATGAACTTGTACACTACACGGCCCTAAATCCTAATAATACTCCCAACTCAACTGGCGGAGACACCACCGCCAAGAATTCTTCATCTCTCTCCAGCGCAGACATGTACTCTGGTAATAAGCATACTTCCAAATCAATGCTCCCACCCCCTTCCCATCCCGGATATGCCGAAACCTTCCCATCAAACTTATTTGCACTACCGCTATGTGCTGCCACTGCCTTGCCCCAACCAAAATCACAACCATACATGTCAAACCGCGGTGAACTGCCCATCATTATGCCATGCATATCAACCATGTGCAAGTTTACCACAAACGGCTTTTCCAGATATTTATGCATTACGTCTCTGATGGTAGAGTTGGTATAATTAGCAACAGCTTGGTGTGCCAGCCATGCGGCCCAGCCAAGGTTGTTTTCTAAAAGTTCTCCTGCTGTTGTAGTTGTTCTAACAGCATAGACCGAGTTGCCAAAATAGTTTGCTGGGAGTGGGGGTTGTAACCTTGCTCGATTTTGGATTGCCAAACTACAACTTGTTTTCTGGTCAGGAAGGAAGCGTCGAGCACGTATGATGCAACGCCACATCAGTGCACTCAAAGCTTGAAAAGTGGATATTGTACCTAAATAAAACATATAATATACAATTATGAACGCTTATGTAATTGTTCATCAGCATGGCCATATGATCTGTTACTGTGTTAGAGTGGCAGAAGGTGCATGATCGCATTGGATTAGAACTAAAGACCAATCCCAGCCTTGAGCCGCTATGAAGGTTACACTCAACCTAAGATATAGAGAGTACGTAGTTTTTAAACAGTGAAGCTAATTTTGGAAGTCTATTTCTTCAAAATTAGAAAATGTAACAAATAATACATATATACATTGATTTAACTAAAAAATACCATCCATAAATCTTCCAAATTAAGGACGTACCTTTTCCGCATTCTTGGTTTGCTCTCGCCTTCAGCTTTGAAAGGGTTTCACTCGAGAAGTGAAACATCCGCTGTCTAAGAGGTGGCGGAGAAAATCGTACCACAAATTCAGCTGGAGAAGAATAGGGGAGCTTGATAGGGGGTTCTCCATAGCCTCCTACGAACCACTTGTCATGAACTGGAAGTTGGGAAAGCACAACCTTTTTTCCACCAGCTTTGCATCGGGCTATCTCTGCCCATCCATTGAAGAACATCCAGAAAGAGGTACCATCACCAATCGCGTGGTTGAAAGCACAACCAATGAAGATTCCATCTATTAGCTCTGTAACCTGTACATGTTTAAATGATTTGAACTATCAATCTCAAATTGACCATAACATACATACACAAACAAAAAATTATACAAAATTATCAAGTCATGGATGGAAAACTTTCTGAAGGAAGAGAGATGCATGTACATTTTGTTTTTTAACATATTATATCCTCTTTGCAAAAATTTCTCCTTTCAATTGAGTGTGTAAAACTTGTTTTCTGGGCAGTAAATTACATTGTTATATTACAGGTATATATTATTTTTCAGTATCAAATTTATAAATGAAAAATCCAAATTAGACAAAGTGTATATGTTCTTCTGTGTGAATTAAATTTATTCGGTTAAACATCAAAAAAGAAAATTTATTTGGGATCTAGAATTGCCAATGAGCCCGTTATATACTATGTGCAAGCAAGCCGCTTGGACTAACTTGCACATCTCCAAAAATGCAACCAATAAAATGTTTTTTTTTCTGTTCATTTTAGTGTTTACTTTTAGGCTTTTACCAATTTTGTAGCAGTAATAGTAATGTAAACAATGACACAACATTTTACCCTTTTCCGATTAAATGTACTATCATGTCTCAACTGACCTGAACAGCGAGGAGTGGATTGGTAGACCCGTCAAAATTGACCGCCAGGTCAAGTGGAAAAAACTCTTTCAAAAACACGGGTAAATCCTGACCGTCCGCTGCCACCACATCAGTGATCCCAATGCCATCCGCCACGGCGTGCACAAACTCCGCCCCTTCCCCCTCGCATCCCACCTCCACGTGGCAAGTGACACCACCACCCTCGCACGTGGCCGCCCTGATTCGACCTGACAAGCGGTAGAAATGGAAACCTCTAGAGAACTCCTCAGCCGTTCAATGATTTGCTCCACCGAGAGGTCGGATGGGTTTTTGAACAGGAGGCCCTTCTGGATGTAGTGGGCAGAAAGCATGGTTGTGTCCCATGCGCTGAGGTGTAACTGACGTGGCGCTTGGATATTGGGCCTTGGAGTTACTGCGTAGGTTCTGACGGTGCGCACAGCGGGGGATGGAGAAGGCATTTTGTATGTGAATGAAAGCGGAGAACACTGGTTTATTGGGAACTGGTAAGCTGGTGCGATGGTGGGGATCTGTATTTATAGTGCCAAGAGGAGGGAAATTCCAACTGGTTATCTCATTGAAATGGTTAGAAACTTAGATCAGAGATTACTTTTTGCATAAAGCAACCTCGGACCTCCATTTCGTTGTAAATTAAGAAAGGCCCACGGGCTCCACTGCTTAATTTTCTATTTCTGTCTAGAGTGAGGTAGTGTATTGCAAACAGTCCGGTTCAGACTTGACTGGTCTACGGTTTCCTACGGTTCATTGTTCTCACGGCTTGGAAGATCTATATGGTTCTAATTCAGCAGGTCCTACTTAAAATGGTTGGTCCAAATCCGTACTAAGATTATAATCCAGATTTACACGGTCCGGTCCGGTCCAAAGTCCAGTCTGATTCTGATTCGGTTCGTATAGATCCATGGATCTGTCATTTTTAAATAAAAAAAAAAAGTTAAATTGTTAAAAATCGAATAAATCATTGTGGAGGATTATAACAAATTCATCGAACGTTTGTTCACGATGAAAGATGTAATTTCTAACTTTTACATATTAAAAGTAACATAAAAATAACATAAAATTTACCATAAAAGTAAATCTAATATAAAAATTCAATTTAAATTACTCTAGAAATCTAACATAAAAATAAACCTAACTGGAACAAAGTTGAAATTTCAAAGATCAGTGTCAGTTTTTTATTAGATTTAAAATTTAATTTAGAGAAAATGGCTATATAGATTTTTGTTTTTGTTCTTTATAAAATTGAGGTATGAAAGTCTAGTTTCTAAATAATATAATTTCTTCATACAAAAATATAACAAATTAGTAATGTTTTAATAATTAATTGATAGAGATAAGAAATTAGAAAAGCTGAAATTTTAGTGAGCAATTCCACTTTTTTTACCTCATTCAAAATTCAATTTAAAGAAAATGAGTACATGGATTTTTGTATTCTTTATATCAAAATAAAGACATGTAAGTCTAGCTTTCAGATAATATAATTTCTCTCTACAAAAATATTACACATTATTACATATTTAATGATTAATTGACAAAAGTCCGAAATTAGGAAAGTTGAAATTTCAATGAGCAGTTCCAGTTTTTAATCAGATTCAAAATTCAATTTAGAGAAAATGACTACTATAATTTTTTGTTTTTATATCAAAATAAAGGTATGGAAGTCTAATTTACAGATAAGATAATTTCTCTATACAAAATATTATGTATAATTTTATCGATTAATTAATAGAGGTGAGAAATCAAAAAAGCTAAAATTCTAGTGAGGTCCTGTCCGAATATAGCAGTTTTAGTTCGGTTCTACATGGTTTCACAGGTTAATCTAGTCTAGTCTAGTTCTAGACGGTGTGGTTAGGGTTCGATCCAGTCCGGTTCTACACAGTTCCATGGGTTAGTCTGATCTAGTTCTACACGGTTCTAAGGAAAAATTCCGATCCAAACTCTTGCTAGACCTGTTTCTAGCCACAGTCTGGTCCGGTTCATATTTGGAGCATGGTCTAGAGTAGTTCGGGTTCGAACCACGGGTGGTCTGGTCAGGTTCTGAACTAGCCAATCAATTTCAATACACTAGAGTGAGGCTATGGTACTTTGCAATGCATTGATAGTTTCGTGAATTAGATTCATATTTTTGTCTTTAAAGTTCAAATAATTGATCCGAACTACTCAATATTATTATCATATAAGAATATACTTGGAGATCACATTTTAAATTTATTTTTTTGGAAACTTTTTGTTAATTTTGATATAATTACAAGAGTAGAATTAGGGTGCTCTTAAGCTTACCAAAGTTTTGGTGAGCTTAACTCTAAAATTCATTAAATCGATTTCAAATGATGAATTCAAGCCATTGAAACCTGTTTACCTTACCTGTGATGCATCTACATGTGAAATTTTTAAACATTTGAATTAATTTAGTATAAAGTCAAGCGGTCAAAAATATTCAAAAAATTAATGCATTAAAATTAATTTATTAACCTTCTAATTTTGACTGCTTGACTTTATATTAAATTAATTCGAATGTTTAAAAATTTCACATGTAGATGCATCATACGTAAGGTAGGCGGGTTTCAATGGTTCGAATTCAATCTTGATTTTTCAAATTTTGAACAGTCAATTCTTGTAGTCCATACACTAAATTTTTTTTAGATATTCAAATATTTAAAAACAACGATTTACTCCCAATCCCAAAAAAATAATGAAAATGATATGAAATGTTAAAAAAAATTATGACTTTCTAATTTGCACATAATTTTCAGCATCAATCTATCAAAGTACTAAATAATTTAGATTTTAAAAAAAATGGTCATGATCACTTTTTTGTTACTATGTAGTGTATGATCAATCATGATATAACTTTTTAGTGTGTTATCAGTTCACCTATTTATCACTTTACAGTGTATGGTTAGTTCACTCTGATATCACTTTTCAGTATGTTGTCAATTCACTTATTTATCACTTTGCAGTGTGTGATTAGTTCACTCTGATATCACTTTGCATTGTATAGTCAATACACTCATTTAAACTTTTTTAGAATATGATATATACAATTATATTGATCATAATCAGTAATTAGTATTAATACACTTAATATCGTTTAATATTATTATTATATCTTCTATAAAAAGAAAAACAAACAAACATCCTAATAAATTTTCCATGCTATTGCCGAACACCTACATTTACAAATTTCCTATGGGTTAAATAACTTTGGTTTTGACAAATTAAAATTTCCATTTTCATATTAAAAAATCTCATTCTCACAAAATCCCCATGCTACCGTATCGTTGCCAGACAGGGAAATTACCAGATAAATCTGTTGTTTCCATATTTGCACAAAATTCCCAGATAATACATGTTTTGAATTAGTAATATAATTAATATAATAAAAAAATAAAATATATAATAGACATTATATCTTTAATTTTTAAAAATTACCCTATCGCTGTATTCGTATTGTATCCAATACGACATCCGTGTCCATATCCATGCAACATAGGAGATTACTATATGCATAAAGCAACCTCGGACCTCGGTTTTATTGTAAATTAAGAAAGACCCACGGTTTGCTGGAATTGTAGCTGGTCACTGAACAAGTAGGAAATATATATACTGTTCAACTTTCTAAACTCGTGGACTCCTGGAATTGTGGCTGATCGGATGGCTGAATACTTGAATGTTGTTAAAATTGACATCCATAATTTGTACAAAAAAAAGTTCAACGAGAAACTTTGATTGACCACACAAATATCAAGGAAAGTTCAACGAAATTGAGCTCCAATGTGGGCGGGGAAATAAATATGCTGTTATTCCATTGGAATATCTGGTTTCTGTTATTCCGATTTCAAGTTTCCAACTATTCAATTTCATTGAGATCTGTGCATGAAAAAGTTTCTTTAAAACTCGTACATAATTTTTTTTGAATAATTAGTATTATAATAACATGAACCTGTTATTCCAACAGTAGATTTATTTCCTGCATGCGGGTTTCTGAAGTACTGATCAGTGGATGCTTTTAATTCAATCTTGATTTTCAAATTTTGAATAGTCAATTCATGTAGTCCACATACTTTGAGTGTGCTCTATAAAATTAGATTTAGAGAAAGGAAGAGAAGGCATGTAGTCCACATATTTGAGTGTGCTCTATAAAATTAGATTTAGAGGAATGGAAGAGAAGGAGATTGAAGGGATAAGAATGAGAACTATCATTTAAATCGCAGAGTATAGATTAGAGGGGAATGATATTATTTTTATGCCTTGGTTCTCTTCGACTTTTTTTTTCTCTTTAGCTACCCTCCAAAATTTAATTACTGGAGCACGTAAACTTGACCAATCCGGTCATCCCTCTCCTTTAGAGCACACTTTTAGGTTCTATTCAGCAGTAATATCGAAAGTTATTGTTCACATGAGAAAAAAAAAATTCACTAATATTGAATTTTTTTTTCTACAGGAACAGTAAAATCTAATTCAATTTTTTTTATCCCTATATCCATTCCTATTTTCTATTGGGCTGCCGAATAGATCCTTAGGAGTATCAATGGGCAGATACGGATCCGGTGGAAATTCTCCCACGATAAGTTATAAAATTGATTTCAATAGAAAAATAAATGTTATAATTATAATAACAATAAAAAAATTTCAAAATAAACATAATATTTTTTTTTGGCAATAAGCAGAAACTTGTACTTGACAGATAAACATGTTTTCATGGAAGTTGTACTTGTAAAAAAATGTCGTTGCATAAAAAAAACTAAATTGTATTTGATTAATAGACAATTTTTCAGGTACTCATCAACCGAGAGAGTAAGAACCAAATCTCAATATTAAAATATATATATCTATATATATATATATATATATATATATATATATATATATATATATTAAGATTCTAAATAGTGATTATAGCATTATACCTTTTAAGATTCAAAAAAACTATAGCGCAACCCTAGTAGCTATTTAGAATCATTATAAAATAAAAGTGATTAATAGTGTTATAGGTTTTGAGGTTCGGAAAAGCTACAGCGCATCTATTGTATAGTTATAGTTAGCTATTGAGAACCCTTAAAAAAATAAATAAATTATTGTCCAAACAATCGAGATTCTTAGTGGTCCACTTCCTTTTTGAACCATCGAGAATCCTGATGGTTCGTAAGAAAGTAAACCGCTGAGATTCTCGGCATGTTGGACATTTTTAAAAATTCTAAAAAATTATGGACATTTCTGTATTTTTCTATTTAATTTTGGATATTAATAAAAAAATTAGCACATCTGTTGTTAATACCACCCGGCACATCATGCTTGGTTAGCTCTTATTTTTTATTCTATATATTTTTTTTGATTGGAACTATCAGAGCCGTTTTCTGTCAAACAGTTCAAAGTGGCTTCAGAATTTATAGAGCATCATAATTTTCTTTTTTGTAGAGTTAGATAATCAACTTCGCCCTGCAGCATTGATCACGTATATAATTATAAATAGTTCACATGAAGAAAATATATATGTCACTCTTTATTCATAGCAATCCAAATTTTATCGTGTTAACGAACATTGTAAATTATTTTTATTTCTCTTAACAAAAGGGCTGGCAAAGAAACGACTCAACAAGAAAAACGAAATCCGCCACCATCAGCTGAACTTACTGGCCAGAAGTCCCTAATAATTCTCCCAACTCAACAGGTGAAGACACTACTGCCAAGAATTCTTCATCTCTCTCCAGCACATACATATATTCTGGTAACAAGCACACCTGTAAATCAATGCTCCCACCCCCTTCCCATCCTGGGTATGCCGAAATCTTACCATCATATTTATTCGCACTGCCACTACGCACCGCTACTGCCTTGCCCCAACCAAAATCACAACCATACATGTTGAATCGTGGTGAACTGTCCATCATTATGCTTTGTATGTCAAACATGTGTGTATTGTACACAAATGGATTTGCCATATACTTGTGCATCACGTCTTTGATGGTAGAGTCGGTATAATTTGCAACAGCTTGGTGTATCAGCCACCCAGCCCAGCCGAGGTTGTTTTCTAGAAGCTCTCCCGCTGTTGTAGTTGTGCTAATAGCATAGATCGAGTTGCCAAAATAGTTTGCTGGGAGCCGGGGTTGTAACCTCAATCGATTTTCGATTGCCAAACGACAACTAGTTTTCTGTTCAGGAAGATATTGTCGAGCGCGTGTGATGCAACGCCACATCAGCGCACTCAAAGCTTGAAAAGTAGATATGGTGCCTAAATGAAAAGCAACTGGAAAGTCAATTTCATAAATATAGGAACATCAAAGCAATTTCTCATTAGGTCATATGATCTTCTTCAATATAGGAACAACGAAGCAACTGGAGAGTCAATTTCCCCAAAATTAGGAAATGTATAAAAGAATCCATCATTGCATTGATTTGATCACAGAATAATATCCATATATCTTCTCAAATAATTAAGGATGTACCTTTTCCACATTCTTGGTTCGCACTAGCCTTCAGCTTTGTAAGGGTTTCACTGGAGAAGTGAAACATCCGCTCTCTCAGAGGCGGTGGAGCAAACCGTACAACAAAATCTGTAGGAGAAGAGTAAGAGAGCTTGATTGGGGGTTCTCCATAGCCTCCTATGAACCACCTTGAATGAACTGGAAGCCAGGAGAGCATGACCTCCTTCCCTGTTGCTTTGCAACGTGCTATCTCAGCCCATGCATTGAAGAACATCCAGAAAGAGGTGCCATCGCCAATCGCGTGGTTGAAAGTACAACCGATGAAAATTCCGTCTATTAACTCAGTAACCTGTACTACTTGTTCAAATGATTCTAACACTCAAAATAGGCCATCACATGGTAGGGCTAAATTTTTTTATAAAAATTACATAATTTTGTAAAAAAATTAGAGATGCAGCAAAAATTTATCTGCAAGTTCACAATTTTTTTGGACATATTATTATGTCTGCGTTTAGAAAAGTTTCTCACTTAAAGAGTGTGTCATACTTCTTTTATGGGGACGCAGCAATATTGCTATATGATTGTTATTTTCACTCTATATATTTTCTTCATTACCAAATTATAAATCAAACAAAGTATGCACTCCTGGCCGGAAACTTTTTCCTGTTGAACTTCAAAAAAGAAAATTTATAAAAGCATAACTAGAGATCTAGAATTGTGCCCCTTGAGATTCCAGTCCGCAGTCGGAACCTTAAATAATATGCTTGCAACCCATTGTTGCATTTTGATTTATTTATTTTTATTACAGAAATGCAACCCATAAAATGTTTCTTCTTTTCATTTGGGTGTTTAATTTAGCTATTGAGCAATAAAAGTCATGTCCACAAGAACTCAACATTTTACCTTTACCGATTATAAATTTTCTCAACTAACCTGAATAGCAAGCAGTGGATTGCAACACCCGTCAAAATTGACCGCCAGATCAAGAGGGAAAAACTCTTTCAAAACCTCGGGTAAATCCTGACCGTCCGCTGCCACCACATCAGCGATCCCAATGCCCTCCGCCACAGCATGCACAAACTCCGCCCCCTTCCCCTCATACCCCGCCTCCACGTGGCACGTAACATCACCCCCCTCGCAAGTGGTCGCCCTAATTCGGCCTGACAAGGGGTAAAAGTGGAAAAGCACGTCTTCTAGAGAACTCCTCAGCTGTTCGATGATTTGCTCCAGCAAGAGGTCCGATGGGTTTTTGAACAGGAGGCCCTTTTGGATATAGTTGAAAGAGAGCATGGCCGTGTCCCATGCGCTGAGGTCAATCTGACGTGGCGCTTGGGGATTGGGCCTTGGAATTACTGCGTAGGTGTTGACGGTGCGCACAGCAGGGGATGGAGAAGGCATTTTGTGGGGAATAGAAACGGAGAACACAGATTTATTAGGAATTTGGTAGATGTTTCGATGGTGGGATCTTCGCTCGTGACCTGGAATGAGATCACTCGGTTGCATGAATTTTCTGTCCTCTAAATCACTGTTGGTGGGAACTAGTCACTGCTAAATGAGACCGGTTACTCTAAGAATTTATCAACAGTGACTTTAAAAGCAAAAATTGCTTACCTCCACTGAAGCAGAGGATTTGGTCTTTCGTGACCTCCTCTCGAGTGTGGATCTGTATTTGCAATGTCAGTACAGAAAGAATTCTAAGAATTGATATCCCCTAAGGAAGCATAAATGTTTTTTTTTTTTTGAAAAGATCCGGAACGTTCAATCAGAACCCACACAATTATTAAAGGAACCTATACATTTCTCCACAGGCAAGGGTAGATTTAGTTAGAGTGTTGGTTCGTTTGTTTTATAGTGTGGATATCTACTTTAGTGCTCTCTATGAATAGCTGTGATACTTTGTGCTTGTAGGGCATCAAGAACTCACCGATTAGAGCATTTGTGTTCACATATAACTATAGTTATGTGACAATTCTCTTTGTAGAACTCTACAACTCGAGCTTTTAGGCTCAATCTTGTATACGAGTTAGGCTCGCATGTCACGAGTTATACCATTTCTTTTTATTTGAGTAATAAGACAGGTGCACTGACGAGGTTGCATTGCTCCGGATATATAGACATTTTAAACTGGACTCCGTTAACATCCTGCATGTTAATCTCTTTTACTTTATCTTTATTTATTTACTTTACATTATTGATTGGTTATAGTTGTTTGTGTGTTTTACCTACTACAATGAAAAACGTCCTAAGTTCTTTAAACATTGTATTCAACCATCTCTGAATACCGTTAGGGACAATAATTATAAGAGAAAAAAAAATCTCATATAAAATGACCACGATCATAATCAATCAACAATGTAAAGTAAATATATAGGAATAGATTAAGAGAGAAAAAATAATCATAAAAAAAAATTGGACACAATGATAAATAACATTTTATGTTTGTGTGTCCCCAGTGATTAATTCACGTTGACCACAACCAATAGAGACCAAGCTATCTAATGCTTTTAACCCAGTTTGCATAGGTTCGTGTATGGATTTACGCTCAATAATACCTGGCGCTTCCACTTCAACATGTAAATAACATTCTTTAAATAATATATTTCATTAGATAATATACATGTCTATGTATTTTTTTTAACATATTTTCATAGAAAAATCTCACACAAAATGATATTTAATGATATAAGAAAAGAAAAAGAAATGAATACATGACCAATCAATTATCAATCATCTAAAATTTCTTAAATAACATTTAAAAAAAATCATAACTAATAAAAAAAATAATACAATTTACACATAACGAGTACACATCTAAAAAAATTTAGACTTTTACACGTAAAAAAACATAAAAAAAAGAAGATGTATATAATCAAAAGAAGACAGACTAAAATTGAAGAACTGACATTTAATTCAAATTTTAATATTTTAGTCACAAACGAATCAAAACAACTACGTGCTTAATATAAAAATAAATACAACTTCCTACAGTCAATCGAAAGACAACTCAAAACATCAAAACACTAGTTATTGTTATGGTCCCTAGGTTAACCAAACATAACTCAATAATTAACTTACTAATGACATACAGACTCTAAATTGACTTTACTGCCTTGGAATACTTGTTTGATCACCTGGTTCTTTAGTGACCACCCAAATAATTTAAAATTAAGTGAATATCACCCGAATAATTAGATTTCAGATTCTACTACGTTCGCATCATGAATCTGCGGACGGATTGCCAACCCGTTCACGAAATAAATCTGCGGACTGACCTGTTCGCACCATGGATATGCGCACTGATCCGATCACATCATGGATATGCGAATGGGTCATCAGAAGCTGGCCAGGTCAGGAGCAGGTCAGTCAAGTGGGTCAGTCAGGAACGAGTCAGTCTGCAAATCCATTAATACTCACAATACCTCAAGGTTTTTTTTGGAAAACACAGAAATACAAAGGTCTAACATTCATACATAACATTCAAAATGTATAAAATGTTTCGCACAAACTAAAACTGCATCTGAAAATTATACAAATAAATCTAGCCTCCACTTAAATCGATCAGCAATCATAGTTATGCTTTTTTTCTCACATTGAATTTCATCATCCGGTGAGAAACGAAAATAATATAAAACGTTAAATATAATACCCAACTTACAGAGAGATCACTTCTAGCCCAATAAAGATGTGCTTCATATATCTGCAAAAACCCAAAACTAAAGCCCGTTAAAAGCACGTTAAAAACAAACAGTAAAGCTAAGAGCTCTTGTAGCGTTTTTCATTGCAGAGCTCCGGCGAAAGGGGGGCACAGGTAGGGTGGGGAAAGTATCATCTGCGGATTTTTTCTATGCGGAGTTGTGTGAAGCTTTTAATCTAGTTTGTTTGTTTTAAGTTAGACGGATCATATCAAATCTTACTCGAATTTAAAAAAAACTCAAAATTTGATAAACTTTTAATCCAGTCTGTTCGATCTGAAATGAACAGATCAGATTAAAAATTCTGCACAGAAAAACTCCGCAGAGGATAGCATTCCAGTAGGGTGTGGATGGCCACGGGTAAAAGTAATTTGGGATGTCATTTGAGCAGGGACATAGACCCTTCGAAGAGAGAGAAACAGAAGATTGTTTCCTAGTAAACAAAAAGACAAAGGCCGCCTTGAAAATGATACTGCACTAGAGATCAATAGATGGGTGACGACCCAATGAGATGTAAATAAATACGAGAGATGTCTGTGGTTGGCTTAGTGTATATATATAGTTAGAGAGAGCAACCGTTACATTTATATTGCTTGTGTTATTTTTTCTTCTTTTATCTTCTATTTTGTAATTAAACTTTTTTATTAATATAATTGTTGCTAGCTAAGGCGGCAACCATAAAAAAAGAAAGAATAAAGGGGCGCATGTTTGACAGGAGGTACCAGAACATGAAAGCCTTCTTCTCACAAAAAGCTCATCGAGAAATTAAAGACCAAACCAAATTAAACAAAATCCGACATTATTAGCTGAACTTATTAAGTAGATGTCCCTAATAATACCCCCAACTCAACCGGTGGAGACACCACTGCCAAGAATTCTTCATCTCTCTCCAGCATAGCCATATATTCTGGTAACAAGCCCACCTCCAAATCAATGCTCCCATCCCCTTCCCATCCTGGGTATGCCGAAACCTTACCATCAAATTTATGTGCACTGCCACTACGTACCGCTATTGCCTTGCCCCAACCAAAATCACAACCATACATGTCAAAACGAGGTGAACTGCCCATCATTATGCTTTGTATGTCAAACATACGCGAGTTGTACACAATTGGATTTTCCATGTACTTATGCATCGAATCTCTAATAGAAGAGTCAGTATGATTAGCAACTGCTTGGTGTACCAGCCACGAGGCCCAGCCGAGGTTGTTATCTAGAAGCTCTCCAACTGTTGTAGTTGTGCTGATTGGAAGGACTGAGTTTCCAAAATAGTTTGCCATGAGCTGAGGTTTTAACTTAGTTCGGTTTTGGCTTGCCAAACGACAACTTGTTTTCTGGTCAGGAGAGAGGCGTCGAGCACGTGTGATGCAACACCACATCAAGGCACTCAAAGCTTGAAAAGTAGATATTGTACCTACGTGAAACATATAATATAAAATTATAAAATTATATCAAATATATTTCAAATATATATTAATAATACTGGAATTCTTCATAAGCATGGTCATATCACATATGATCTTTCTTAATGAATATAAAAACATCAAAGCATCATAAAAGTCAATTTCCTCTAAAGTAGAAAATGTATCAAAGAATACATATTTACATTGATTTGACCAAGAATAACATGCACAAAATTTCTCAAATATTTAAGATTGTACCTTTTCCACATTCTTGATTCCCCCTTGCCTTCAGCTTTGCAAGGGTTTCACTAGAGAAGTGAAACATTCGCTCTCTTAGAGGTGGTGGAGCAAACCGCACAATAAATTCTGCAGGAGAAGAGTAGGAGAGCTTGATAGGAGGTTCTTCATAGCCTCCTATGAACCACCTGTCATGAACTGGAAGCCAAGAGAGACTGACCTCGTTCCCTGTTTCTTTGCATCGGGCTATTTCTGCCCATGCATTGAAGAACATCCAGTAAGAGGTACCGTCGCCAATCGTGTGGTTGAAAACGCAACTGATAAAAATTCCATCTATTAGCTCCGTAACCTGTAATTGTTTAAATGATTCTAACTCTCAAAATTGAACATAACATCCTTGCTAAAAAAAGTTATCATGATCACCAAATTTAGGAGGGAAAATTTTATGGACAAAAAAGATGCACCAAAAAATTATCTACAAGTATACAATATTTTTGAACATGTCCTCTATATTAAAATGTGCCTCGAGATCGAATTTTATATTTTTTGGAAAAAAATTTACTATTTTTTTAGAAATTTTGAAATCACTGTTTTAATTCAGGCCTTTTCTATATTAATACACTGAGTTTTCAAAAATCCTAAAAAAAATAGTAAATGTTTTTCAAAAAACTTAAAATTTAGTTTCAAATATATTTTGATGTAGATAACATGATGAGCACTTCATATTGACTATTTAAATATTTTTGTTTTGAAAGATGACTATTTGAACTTTAAAATATGAAGAACATGAAGCGCTTTAGAGTTCAAAATGCAAATCGAACAAAGTATGCACTCCTGCGTGAAAGACCTTTATTCATTTAACTTCAAAAATAAAATAAAATATAAAAGTATTACTAGAATTGTGCTTCTTAAGATTCCAGTCAGCACCTTAATTATATAATATGCTTGCAAGCCACTTGTTGCAATTTTTTTTTGCTTCTTATAGTTGTGGACTGCCATCTCCAGAAATGACACAACGAAAAAGGACGCAACCTTTTTTTTTTTTTTTTTTTTCCATTTTGGCGTTTACTTTAGTTATTGATAGCATGGTGACAAGATATTCGAATAATTCTTTTTTGAGGTGATACCGAATCAAACTTCGAATTATTTAGTTGACTGAACTTTGACTAAATTAAACCCGAATAATTTGCGAATTTTACGAAATTAACAATGAATTTTTTCTGAAATTTTCCAAGAATAATTAATTTTTTTGGATTTTTTTTTCCTTACAGGACTTAGATTTCTGATTCGGATAATTTCGAATCATTCTCGAATTATACCTGAATTATTTCTGAATCATGAATTTTGAATCTCGCCGAATTAAATCCGAATAATTTATTTGTCACAGTGATTGATAGTAAAAGTCAGGACACAAGGACGCAAGATTTAACAGCTACGGATTGAAAAAAAAATCACAACTGACCTGAGCAGCGAGGAGTGGGTTACTACACCCATCAAAATTGACCGCCAGGTCAAGAGGAAAAAACTCTTTCAAAAACTTGGGTAAATCCTGACCGTCCGCTGCCACCACATCAGCGATCCCAATGCCATCTGCCACGGCATGCACAAACTCCGGCCCCTCCCCCTAGGACACCACCTCCACGTGGCAAGTGACACCACCCCCTTCGCACGTGACCGCCCTCATCCGGCCTGATAAGGGGTAGAAGTGGAAAAGTGCCTCCTCTAGAGAACTCCTCAGGCGTTCGATGATATGCTCCAGCGAGAGGTCGGGTGGGTTTCTGAACAGAAGTCCCTTTTGGATGTAGTGTAAAGACAGCATGGCCGTGTCCCATGCGCTGAGGTCAATATGACGTGGCGCTTGGGGATTGGGTTTTGCATTTACTGCGTAGGTTTCCACGGTGCGCACAGCAGGGAACGGGGAAAGCATTTTGTGTGTAAATGGAAGCGGAGAATGATTTATTGGGGAGTTGTGCGATGGTGGGATTCTTCGCTCGTCACCCTCTCGTGTGTAGATCGGTATTTATAATAGAGTGCCAAATTATAATTGGTCAACGTTTGGACTTTTGAAGTACTTAGATAAGATCATAAGAGATTACTTTCTTCTTGAATGGTTTTATGGTATATTAAGAAAGGCCCCAGTGGCCAGTGCTTAAATTTCTACTTCCATCTAAATTAGCCAGTTTTTTTTGGAATTGTGGATGGCGACTACATAATTATGTAGGAAAATTTATACTCTGTTGTACTTTTTAAAATTAGAACTCATTAAAAAGTTATAATTAAAATAAGAGTATATATAAATAGTTACAGGTTAATCACTAAAATTTTGATTTAATTACATCCCTCTCCACAAATGATATACTATATATATTGAAAGGGGGGAAGGCTTGAAATTGTGCCTTCATTGACAAAGATCAGGCTTACATGCATATCTCTCTCTCTCTCTCTCTATATATATAGGACTTGGCTACGGTGCTATGGGTTGCATAGAGTTCTCCCGTGCTATGGTTCAATATTCGACTTTTCAAAATTCAAACGGTCGATCCGAACCGATCATCTTGTTCTCCATATTAATATGTGCTTGGAGATCAAATTTTACATATTTTGAAAAATTTTTACTATTTTTTTAGATTTATTGAATATCGCTGTTTTTAATGGTCCAAATTTGTCTGAAAAACAGCAATTTTCAATAAATCTAAAAAAATAGTAGAAAATTTCCAAAATATGTAAAATTTGATCTCCAAACACATATTAATATGAAGAACAAGATGATCGGTTCAGATCGACCATTTGAATAATGAAAAGTTGAATATTGAACCGTAGTCAAGTCGTATATAGGATTTGGCATAATATGCTATGGGTTGCATAAAGGCCTCCCATGCTACGGCTCAATATTCAACTTTTTAAAATTCTAATGGTCGATCCGAACCATTCATCTTGTTCTTCATATTAATATGTGTTTAGAGACCAAATTTTACATTTTTTGGAAATTTTTTACTATTTTTTTAGATTTATTGAATATCGCTATTTTTTATGGTCCAAATTTGTTTGAAAAACAGCAATTTTCAATAAATCTAAAAAAATAGTAAAAAATTTTCAAAATATGTAAAATTTGATTTGCAAACACATATTAATATGGAGAACAAGATGATCAGTTCGGATCGACCGTTTGAATTTTGAAAAGTCGAATATTGAACTGTAGCACGGGAGGACTCTATGCAACCCATAGCACCGTAGCCAAGTCCTATATATATATATATATATATATATATATATATATATATATATATATGAGTAGAACTAGGGTGTTCTGAAGCTCACCAAAGTGTTTGGTGAGCTTAACTTCAAAACTCATCAAATTGGTTTCAAATGACGAATCTGAACCGTTGAAACCCGCCTGTGATGCGTTTACATGTAAAAATTTTAAATATTTGAATTAATTTAGTATAAAGTTAAGCGGTCAAAAAACGTTCAAAAGATGAATGCACTAAAATTAATTTATTAACCTTCTAATTTTGACCGATTGACTTTATACTAAATTAATTTGAATGTTTAAAATTTTCACATGTAGACATATTACTCATAAGGTAGGTCGATTCCAACGGTTCGGACTCGTCATTTAAAACTAATTTGATGAGTTTTGGAGTTAAGTTCACCAAACACTTTGGTGGACTTAAGAACACCCTAGTTCTACTCATATATATATATATATATAAAGTAAGGCTTGGGTGCTATGGAAAGCATAGAGGGCCACCGTGCTATGGCTCAATATTCGACTTTTTAAAATTCTAATGGTCGATCCGAACCATTCATTTTGTTCTTCATATTAATATGTGTTTGGAGATCAAATTTTACATTTTTTGAAAATTTTTTACTATTTTTTTAGATAGGTAGAAAATCAAATATCTTAATAGTGCAAAAAATTTTTAGATCAAGTGATTTTCTATCTAACTAATAAAATAGTAAAAAAATTTCAAAAAATGTAAAAGTTGGTCTCCAAACACATATTAATATGGAGAACAAGATGAACAGTTCGGATCAACCATTTGGATTTTGAAAACTATAATATTGAGCCGTAGCACGGTGGTCCTCTATGTTATCCATAGCACCCAAGTCTTACTCTCTCTCTCTCTCTATATATATATGAAGTAAAGCTAGGGTGTGATGTGCTCACCAAGAGGATTTGGTGAGCACAACTCAAAAAGTATATATCGGATCGGTTTCAAACGACGAATCTAAACTGTTGAAATCCATGTATATAGTGGGCGTTTTAACCGTTGAACTAGTATTTGATCTAGTGGCAAAGACAAATGGTCTCTATATGAGAGGTCATTGATAAGAAACTTAAATGAGAAAAATTATTTATTATATTACAAAGATATTAAATAGTTTGGTGGCTTAACCTCTAATTTTTATTCAAAAACAAGTGTGGAAACTATGGTGAAAAGAAAAGTTGGGATTTATTTTAGATAAACAGTAAATAACCTTTATTTATTATTCCCAAATTGGTGAGTTTTTCACATCATATTTTGGTTTATTCGATTCAAAATCTGAAACTTCAGGCCAGTTGATTATTTTCAGAAATAGCAGGTGACATCATTTTTCTGTTTCAAGCTAGATCTTAGTTTTAATTAAACAATTCTCTGTTTTTGTTTCACAAATTAAGAAGACTTCAAACCGCATATTTTTGAACAATTCCGACAATGTTACACGAATCATCTCCATTTCTCTGCATTGACGAAAAAGTTTGCATTTCATTCAGCCAATTCCACAAAGACTAAATTAATTGTACGAAAAATATAAACAAAAAGTACTTGACAACTTCTGTACATTATTTAATTCATATATAAGTATCTTCAGAACTAAGGAAGTTAAATATGTTCATCTAAATATCTATAAAGAGAAATTAAGTCAAAAAAGAGCAAAACATAATATGAAGAGCATCTCGAAAAATACTCAAAATCTATGTACAAGATATCTTCATATATAATTGATAAGCTTGAAATCACCACGGCATATGAAATCTCAAACAAAAAACATCAACTAACCAGTAGTCAAACAGGAGGTCTCATAGTGGTTGATGTCACCGACGAGCGACACATCGGACAAGTCGAATGCAATCTCAACCATTTAGTGATGCACTCAGTATGGAAAAAATGCTTACAAATTGGTATTCGTTTCACCGTCTCCCCAGTTTGTAAAATGCTCAGGCAGATAGCACACTGCGCCCATCGGTTGCTGTTGCTTTCACTACTATCACAACTGTTGTTGCTGTTGTTATTTTGCCTTTCGTACTTAAATGTCGGCAAAGTTGCTATTTCACACGCATCTAATCCCTTATCTATGTCAATATTATTATTATAAGTTGCGCTTGAAATCGTGCTCAACCTCCTTGACTGTTCCATTAGGTTGTGAATATAGAACACCAGAAAAACGATTGCTGAGCCGACGAGGAAAAAGACGACCCAAATGGTGCTGGCGCACAAGTACAACAGGATGATGAAGGAGACAAGTGGGGCTAGAAGTAGGAAAATCATGCTGCACTTTCTGTTGCCACAACAGGTGGCTGTCACAGACCTGTAACAGATCCCAAGTGGTAGCATTGATATAAGCTAGATTGAGGTGAGGTTTCTTGGAGTAAGATGGTACTATGTTATATCAACGGAGTACGCTCTCAATAAAATGTATCAAGTGATGAGGACTCCAATTTGTTCTAGATTCAATTGATAAATGCTTTGACCTATCCAAACTACGATTTTGGTGAGACTTGCTGATTTGATGCTTTGTTATTTTAATAGATGACGCAAGTTAATCACCATTTTTAATGTAATTTTTAGAAGTGTCTAATGCTTAAGGTACAATTAATTATAATTATATCGTTAAATTAATTAGTTATTATTTCTAAAGTACTTCTAGTGTTCTGTCAACGTCTCGAGAATGTTCGTATAATACTCTACATATTTTGTTTTAAAATAAAAGATAGAGCTCAGTCATTTTACTTTAGATATTTACAAAACAATTCATAGCAGGGTACCGTGTGAAATAAATAAATAACCCCATTAAATTCATGGCAATTTATTGATTTCGGGGTGGTTTTTGGAAGCCAGATTCACGTGTCCTTTTCGATTTTGTTGTAATTTGGTGACCTTTTCGATTTTGTTGTAATTGGTGATTGGGATTTTGTTTGAACACAGAATGATCAAACCAACTGAGGCACAAAATTCAAAAAAATTTGTGCTGCTTGTTTTTAGAATCACTGCCGGATAAAACTGGAGTTACTTTTAATATTTAAATATTTGATCTGTAATTCATTTCAGATTCACTAACAGTGACTTTAGAGATAAAAATTTTATATCCCAAGAGTGCAGGCAATTCGATCTCCAGTCAAAGACCTCAACTAACTCATTTATGCAGAAGTTAATAAGGTGTTGTCTACAAAGTAAAGAGAAAACGACTGTAAACAAATTATTGTAGAACACAAATAAAGAATTGCACGTAACGTAGTCAACATAACAAAGAAAAATCAACTATATATAACTTGCTCAAAATGAAATGCTGACGCTTTCAGTACATTAATTACAAGTAGAATTATTAAACATAATTTGTTAAAATAAATCCGGTGCGCAGTAACCCTCCTAGATACGTCAATATATGAGTATTTTTAAAATGCATTATACGTATAATATAAATAGAAAATTAATTGTACCGATATTTTCATCGAAAGGTACAGCACATTCGACGTTACATGTTGTTCAGCCAGTTTTCTTGACTAAAAAGAAGGCTATATCTCTTTAATAATTTTATTTACTAAAAAAAGAAAATAATAGTATTTACAAGGATTAAATTTAGATGAAAAAGAAGAAAACAAAAAACAACTGTGCCACCGAGCTAGCCGATTTATAATTAAGCTGACATGAAGATTCTACGATTTTTCACCTTTCTGATATTTCAGACAAAGGAAAGGAGGATCGTGTCCCATTGATTCCATTGTGTGAGTCATACTCATACGAGTGCGTATCCTCCGAGATATCTCAATTTTTGCGTGATCGACGTGCCTGGTGCCTATTCGGTGATAGCGCAGGGGCATGTATTATTTGTGCGTTGAGACTCGTGCAGAACATATTTAAACGGTTGAGATTTTCCATAAAGTCACGCAAAGTTTGAGATATCTCAGAGGATACGAATTGGTACTCATACTGTATGACAGATGGTGAGGTAATAAATCTGCTGCGATTTCAAATTCCTTCCTTTACATTTTAAAATGTACAGATCTCAAGGAGTTATGAGTTATCTTTTATATACAAATCTCTAAACAAGTAAAGGGATTTGAAATCGCAGAAATTGCAGGGATTTTGAAATCGCAACAAATTTATTTCCCCGTTGCTGGTGCCTGGTGGCAATTTTTTTTTTTCGGTGAAGCTGGTGGCAAGTTGACAAACAAAAAATGAGTAGGACCACGAGACTAGTAGGTGAATCCGGTCGAGAGGAGCAGTAGGAGCGAAGTTGAAAATTTGAAATTAAGAAGCTCAATTGAGCAGTGTAATTTATTTTTTAAAAAGTAAAAAAAATATTAATGCATAAAAAAATTATAAATTTTAATAGTCAAGATACAAATTCAAAATTTGAGTTACTTCAGGAGATCCAAATTCCCGTCTCACATGACTTTTGCGGAGTATTCAGAATTTCAAATGAAGATCTGTCTTGAGATCTGCCTCAAATTTTGAGCCTATTGATTTTTTAGAGTGTTCTAAATAGCTAGCTATAGAAGCGCTATAACTACGCTATAATTTTTCTGAATTATAAATTATAAGCTATGAAATAAAAGTGCGCTAACTCAGTTCAGCTATAATCGCTATAGCTATAATAAATGTTCTAAATAGCGTTTATCGCGTTATAGCGGGGAGCTTCCAAAAAAAACTATAGCGAAAGCTATGTCACATAACGTTTTTTTTATTTTTATAAAAGTTATATTAAATATTTGTACTAAATATCAACATTATTTAGTCTTATAGAACAATAAATAATATCAAATTGATTAAAAAATTATAATATTCATATTGAACCAATACAAAATCTAAATTGCGACTCAAAATATCCATAGTAATACTAATATTATAAACTATTAATCTTTTTCTATTCAAAATATCTTTAACATCATAACATAATTTATCTTTTTCTATTTAAATTTCAAAATAACCTAGAAATTGAAAAGAAAAAAAAATTCATACTTTTAGTAAAATAAACAGACAACTCTTGAAGAGATTCTTATTATTTCCTAAAATTTTCATAATTTAGCAATTATTTATTTGATTTATCATCAGTTAAAAAAAACTAAGGGCAAAATGAAAAATTTATTATAGCGGACCTAAATTTGATATAATGTAATATTTATCAAAATTAAACAATCTTCACCATTTATTTATTTTAAAGCCCATATAAATTAAAAAAAAAAACAGCTCATATTGCATAGTGCGCGCTATTTGCACTATACGCTATGCGCTATAGCGGACCGCTATTGCCGCTATAGCGTCCGTAGCCCAAATAGTGTGTGTTAATGCTATAGCTTAGCGTTTAGAATCCAAAAACGCTATAGCGCGCTATTTAGAACACTGGCTATAATAGCTGACTGCTATTACTGCTATGCGAGACATGCTATAGCTACCGCTATGCTATATGGTTTTTTTTTTTTTTGCAATTTATATGAGCTTCTATACTTCTATTCTTATTTCTAATGCTCTATTGTCTTTTACGATAAGTATGTTAAACCAAACTATGTGTTTTTATTTTTATTTGTGATTTATTTTCTCATTCTATATTGAGAAATATTCAAATATTAATTATTCATTTTGATTGCTTTTCGTATAGTATTCACTTGTAAAATTATTATCGTTCGTTTTAATTGAAAGCTGTTCTTGATTATTATTATAATATATAAAATGTTTAAATATGTATATTGACTTCATTTACCTTATAAAATTAATTGCTCTTTATCTATTATAATATGTAATACTATGAAGTATGAACTATTACATAGTGTTATTTTTTAGATCTTTTATTTTTCTTCTTATTTGCATAATTGATAAAAAGTATAGATGTAGATTAGTTGTTATTTAGTTGGTACCTCAATTCTTCAATAGTGATTATGTTGATAATTAGTAGAAATATAGAATATAAAATCTAAAAAGAAAAAAATCGCTATGTATGATAGCTTTCGCTATAGCTTGTTTGTTTTGGTATCCCCGCTATGCCGCTATAATCGCTATTTAGAACCTTGATTTTTTTATGAATAATTATTGGTCAGTACAAATTGGAGGCAAATAAATTATTGGAATTTGATAAGCGAGATTAAAAATTTGTAATTCAAAAATATTTTGAAATTATACAGAGTCCTATAAGGGAGGCCAAAAAAAAACAAGTTCGGAAAAAGTTTGCAAATAATTTATAACTTTCAGAAAAAATTTATAAAATTTGCAAATATTCCGTCAAAGTTTGGTCCACCATCACCAAAAAGCAAATTATTTACAAATTTTGTAATTATGATTGAAACAAGTCACGGCCCTGCACGTAGCTAATCCTAGCAACAATAATTGAAAACGGGACGCACCCGATAAATATCGAATCTAAATCGGTTCGATGTTATTTTGGAACAGTCCAAATAATCCGTACACACTTGATTTGTACGAATATTGATGCAGCGCTATGTTGTAGGCCATGTATGTCACGCAACGAGTAATTTCAGAAAAATATACAGAAAAACAAAGAGGCGCTAGATAAATCGAACAACTGTTGTTGGCTCGGGTTCTCCAGTAACCAAGATCGTTTGGCGGGGTACAATGGGGGTAAAAATGAGTCAGATATTATCTGACTAAATCTGTATTTGTACTTAGAAAATTAGATATTGATATCCATGCGGATAATAATTTTAATTATATCTAATTTAATATATATTATAAAAATATTTATGTAGATATCCGATATTCAATCCTTATTCATCTAATACCTGATTCATACCAAAAAAAAAACACAAATACAAAAATAATTTTACCACTATCTAACCCGTATCCGATCCGTTTTCACCCCTAGGTACATATACATAATTTCTCGATTTTTTTTAATAAGAAATCATAAAAAATAATAATTAAAAATAATATTAGTAGAAATATTATTTTAAAAATAAGAAAACGGTTCTAGACCATGGCGTCCTTATAGACGTCATAGCAAATACCTATCCATGGAGAAAAAGAAAAAAAATAATAATTGTCTGTTAACATTTTTTAGTAATGATGTGATGATTAATTTAGTGAATTAAGTGAAACTTTTTAAAAATAATTATGTTGATTTTTAACAAATGAATATTTAATTATACGATTTACTAAACCATACTGTATCAATATACATGTTGTGTTTATCTCAGGTACTGTGCCGTGATGTACTTCAAACGTGGGATATATTTCAGCATGTTCGGAATATGACACATGTGTTGTACTGTGCTTCGAACGAGTGCTATTTTTAGTTTGTCCAAAACACGACACGACACATTCAAAACAAGATACACGTCATGTGTGTTGGGAAACACATGTCGTGCTTCAGACATGTATCATGTTTTCACATGTTCAAAACATGACACAACATGTCCAAAACACGACACACGTGTTTCGATGTGTCTAAAACACGACACACGTGTTTCGAGCCATGCCGTACTGTGCTAACACATTAAAATTTCTACACGATTAACAAGCAATTAAAAATAAAAAACGAGTACTAATTTAATTTAATTAACTAAAAGCTAAATATTCATTTGCTAAAATCAAGCATATTATTATTAAAAACATTCATTACTTAATTCACTAAAAGTTTCTGATCAACAACAACGGATATTTAATTTACTTTTTCCTTTTCTCCGTGAATGAGTATTTATATGACGTCCCTTAGGGACGCTTACGGCTGTTTTCCGATTTTTAAGGAAAATTTTTTATACTGTTCTCATTTCTAATTATTAGTTTTTATGATTTCTTATCATTAAAAATTTCGGCATATATAATTCCTCTATCGTTAAAAGCTTAGCAAGCTACGGAACGGAAGCTAGCGGTTTGTATTTTTTTTTTCTTTAAAAAAAAAGTTTGGCTGTTGCAGTTTGTTATCTGTAAATAAATAATTGTTGTTACAAAATATTATAAACTTATTTTTTCATTTTTTTTTCATTCAAAAATTTTAAATGTCGATTTCAAACTTGTAATCATGTAATACTCATGAGAGATATATGTACACAAATTAAAAAAAATTTAAGTTTATTTATTAATAATGTATGAAGTGGTATTAATAATGTATGAACAAATCTAGTAAACTATGATTCATTAGTTATTATAATGCATTTATTTTTTATTACTTGATTTAGTTTTAAATGAATTCTAAAAATCATTCATAAATTTCTTCTGTATGTATCTCTTATAAAAATAAACAAGATCAATAGTTTGTATTTCACATATAAATTTAAAATTTAAAATATAAATAAATAAGTGAGCTGTTTATAAGGTTTCGGATAAGACACAAACAGGGGGGAGAAAAGAAGCTGATATGAATAGTTGATATCCTTTTCTATAGACCCCACGGGGAGTGATAACGTGGAGGTCATTCCAGCATTCCACCGAACCAGGGGTTGACCTACAGAGAAACTAAATTGAGCGTGTATTAGTATTTACCAGTATCCAAAAACAAAAGGAACGGTTGCTCTTGAGTATTGACAGCAATCAGTCTGCATCCATGAAAGAAAGGTATCTAATCTCATGGAGATCATCGTAGGATCAGAATATCTATCTGACAAATATATCTACCAGATTATCTAACTGAATTTCATCAATTTAATGGATAATTATTTTTACATTTCTTTAACTTGAACTGGCCGATATTCTCTTCTTCAACCTCTGTATTTGAGTGAATTTCTCGATCTTTTGAAATTCCTTATTTTTCTATGTTACTTGTCCTAATTCTCGTCTCTCATTTTCTTTTTCCCAAAAAAACTTGACTGATGCCTATAATGGATGTGACCTTTGAACAACTCAAAATTAAATTGGAGGGACAAAGAAAAACCTATTGGCAAGAAAACACTAAAATCATAACATCTTTTTAAATATTAGTTAAATTTGTAAATACCAACATCATCAGTTTCTGTCTTGTACTAACGGAAACTGACATAGCCGGCCCTTAGTAAATAAAAAGAAAAAAAAATCTTTTCAACTTTAAAAAAAAATGCACATCTGATTGCCCAATGACCAACGTTTGCTTTTGTTCCTCAACAACGGATATATTTGCAATTGTCAGTAGGGAAACAAATGAAAATGAAATTTAAAGAAATGACAATACGTTGTATGTACTATGTACAAAACATCAAATTTCAATCTCTATACAACATTATAACATGAAGACTTAATTTAATGAATAAAAATCAAAACCTATTCAAAGTTCTTCGATTTAGACTGGAGGTTGCGCCTCAATATCCGACACGACCATTGTGCGGCACATCGGACAGGTCGAGTGCGACCTTAGCCACATGTCTACACAATCAACATGAAACAAGTGTTTACAAGCCGGTAAGTTTCTCACCATCTCCCCTATCTGCACATTCCCAATACAAATCGCACATTGCAACCATCCATTGCCATCAATTCCATTGCTGCTATCCTTGGAAAACCTCTGGTACTGAAACGATGGCAGCGCTGCAATGGCTGATGCATCAAGTCCTGTATCTGCCTCTACAGCTAAAAAGAAGGCACTAACTGGTATCATGTTTGATATTTGCCTCGATTGCCTTAACCAGTAAATGTACAAGGTAGATAGAAAAGCAGCAGCGCAGAGATATATAAGGGCCCAACCAATACCAGCAAAGAAAAGCAAGAGGAAAAAACAGGAAAGAATTGAAATTGTAAAAAAGCAAATGGTGACACAAATGCCTCCATTTAGGCATGAAGACCTCCCGGCACGCCGTTGGGAGAATTGGAACATGGAATTCAACATTGCTGATAAGTTCCAATGATAATGGGGTTTTAATTTGATTTTCGATTGTTAGTTTATATATATGTGGTGTGGTGTATTGGTTAAATGATATAAGCCAACTAAAAAGAAAATGGTTTGTTCATATCTTTACAAAATAGTACAAGATAAGGTTTGTTTTGTGTTTTCTTTTTCTTTTTTTAATTTGAGGACATTTTCATTTGCGATTGGGATTTTGTATATATATTTAGCTTTGCCCTTTCTCTTATAAGAAACAGCAATGTATATTTAATGATCTGATTTAAAATATATATATGTAATCTCTAACGACTTTGTAGAAAAGTATTTCTAACAATAAATTATAAGAGGCTATATTTTAATTTTCTTAATGTCAATGTCTCATCTTTATAAAGTAAAATATTACCTTAGGCCACCTAATATATTTTAATTTGGGCTGATTTTCAAACTTCGAAGCTTTAGAGCCAGCAAATCATGAATATTCCATATTCTTCGTTGAAGAAGCAAGCAATGAAAAAAATAAAAAATAAAAAATAAAAAAATAAAGTCCAGTAATATTTAGTCATTAATTACGTTAACATGATGTCGATATTCACTTCTCAAAATGGATGATCAATATTGCATTTTGGCAGATCTATCGAAATTTCTCCGTCCAATTAAGTTGATGCATTGTTTTACAAAGGGGAAATTTTATAAAATGCCCTCATTTCCAAAACCATCAATCAAAATACCGTTCTTCTAAAATTATTAACAAAATGACCTTGCTAATTGTAAGCTCAAATTTTCTCCTTTTTTCCCTCTCCTGCCTCCTCACTCCCGGTAACTTCTTATCCTTTCTCCTCTCTCAGTTGTGTTTTGATAACTTTTAGATGCTCAAGACAACAAAAA
Source organism: Carex pumila (assembly GCA_033356055.1). Lineage (NCBI taxonomy): Eukaryota > Viridiplantae > Streptophyta > Magnoliopsida > Poales > Cyperaceae > Carex > Carex pumila. The sequence goes on along the minus strand of JARJHM010000048.1, from coordinate 406,631 downwards.
ATTACCAAAGAAATGATTCAATAGAAATTACGATTTCAAAATTATGGTCATGCCAATACCATCTACGTTAGCGTACGAACGAAATAGCTACATATTGTAAAATTTTGGTGACACAGCAATTTTTAAATGTCAGGTATGCAAATCAAAGATAACACAAGTAGTTGTTTCAATAAAATTAAATTTGTTGAATCTCTTTTTTTAAGGCACTTCATTTGGTATAAATAATAACATATGCTGAAAGTGGCTAATTTTTTTTTTTTTTTTTTTTGTTGGATTTATTGTACGCTGGAGGTATATCAGTATGTATCAGTTGATATGGGATGTTTTAGCTGCATATGTATGTCCATTATGTTATAGAGTATCAGTTAATAACGCACTAACAGGGATATGTATGTCCAGAGTTATGCACTGATGAGCGCTTCAAATGGGTGATCACAGATATATTCTTTTTTGTTGCCAACTTCTCTAATTACAAAACTTGCTAAAAAAAATTGTTGTATCTATGGATTGGAATTCCTTTTCTCAAATTAACTATGGCCTTAAAAATTTAGTAACTTATTTAGAAACATCACCTATGGCTTTAAAAAATTAAGTAAAAGAAAGTAACTTATGTATCATTCTTCATCGTACAAATAATTTAGTAACAAATCAAATAAGAAAAGAAGAAAGCATATATATGAATAAAATTGTTGTTGCACTGGAATCAACGATATGCAATGGACAATATATATTTAATATATCACTCTAATCTTTGAAAATAGGAAACAATTTATTGCCTTTGTTATATTCAAACTAGCATCCTAATCACCACTATGCACTAAAATAATATGTTATTTCTGAAAATAAAAATCAGTTTTTTAATGTAACCAACTATCATTTCTTGTATTTGGGCCAAATTTTCTTTTTCATAAAAATTGCGTATACTGTTGACTGTTGCAAAGACCTCTGCCAAAGTCATTTTCTTCAGTTGAATAAAATTGAAACAACATTTCTGGAGTGATTCTTAATGCCTTGTTTACATAGTTGTTTGATGTATACCCAGTCAAACTCAAATCTTCTCCTTCACAGGCGCAAGTCATGCTCAATAGCGTTCGACCATCATACTTTCTGCTTTTAGAATATTTTCATCATGTAATTTACTAAATAGGGTAAAAATGGTTTGGGGACGTCGGTGAGGTATTGAATCAGCAGTTCTGTTAGTTCATAAAATTAAGAAAGCTAGAGGAGTGAGTAATTAGAAGGGAGGAGAAGAAAAAGGGGAGGGAGGGGAAATTGAGACTCACAGGGACAATTTGTTTGATGGTTTTTTAAAAGAGGGCATTTTGTAAAATTTGTAAAGTATAAAGCATATAGAATCGGCCTTATTTCTTGTCAAATATATATATCATTGCTCCTTCCAATTGTCGTCTCAATAATTAAAATTTAATTTCATTACGTAATTAAGAATTGCCAATTATTTGTTTAGTCCCCTAAAGACGTGCTAACTTTTTGCTGATTTGTTATATTGTTGGACCCTTATTGTTACACAAACAATTCAATTCTATATGCCACTATTGATCTACCTATGCCAAAATGACCATCATGCAAAATTCATCAATTCTTAGGGAGCAGACGCAATACCTGACTCCATTAGAGTATTTATGCACAGCTTCTCTCAAAAGCGGTTGATGAACTTGTAAGACAGCGGCAAGAAAAACTTCGTGCCGATGTAGAGGTTGAAGCGTCGGCAGCCTCCTTAGTGTTAGGATAAAGCCTTCCAAAGCTACAAGACTGCCCTTGTGAGATCATGTTCACAATTTCTTAATGATCTCACATCTCTATTCTTTAATGGAGAAGAAGTAGAGAATGCTACAGAATTGACTAGATGACGGCTAGAAAATTCTGTAACTTTTCGTATATCCTTGTGCTTTGGGGACCAACCTATTTATAGAGATGTAGAGTCGGCATAGTGCCAAACCCTAACCCTAAACCAATTTTCTGCCACATGCCAACTTAAAAAACGTGCATCAAAACACGTGCAACTGCATCAAAATCTGTGCAGAAGCTGAAAATTTGGTTTCCTTAATTGCAAATTTCAGAATCAGTCCATCAATGATTTGATTTTTGCCTAAATTGTTCTACACATTTGTGGACCACATCCTAATGAATATATTGATTGTCTATTTCCTTATTTTATCACTTTAATTGACAATCATATATGACAATAAACAATGCATAATTAGATTACATATATGCTCAATGTTGGCATAAAATCCAACGAGGTTGGCAATAAATCCAACAATCTCCCACTTGAGCAATATGTCATGACTTTTTAATTATGCATTGTGTTCCTTATGTGCGCACATTTCTTTACTGTCTTTCTTATATATTCCCAAACCAATTCGGTCCATCAACTATACCAGTAAAGGACTAAAGCGGCATTCGTCACATTTATTCGCAACTAAACCCTCAATAATCACATCACTAATATAGCTGAATGACATGAATGATGATGTGGATGTGTAGCATAGAAATTACATGCAATTGTGATCTTCACATGCATATTTCTAACTTGGTCTCCCACTTAAATCTTGAAACTGAATTTCATAAATTAACTGAATATTCAAACATAAACGAGAAACAGAATGTCAAAACTTCATAATATATATAACACTTGTTACATGTCACAAGTTACATATCCAAAATTACAACGAAAATAGAACATTAAATTTCAAATAACAAACTTCCACTAAAACTGAATATTCTCGATAGAGATTACACCCATATGAGCAACATGCTCTTGAAACTTAACCGGTGTCAATCTCTTAGTAAGAGGATATTCTAACATAGAGTATGTTCCTACATGTTCTATTTTCAATTCACCATTCTGTACTCTTTCCTTTATTTTAGCATTGTTTCATTAACTGAATAATAATTGGGGAATTTGTTGAGACTAGATTTGTCTCCTTTCGCTATTGAGATTTATTTTCTAGTTTACTGTTTTCTTAGTTTCTTGCAACATATTTATATCAATATTGACAAGCAATATAATATCCACATATAAAACCAGAAATATAAACTCACTCCCACAGAACTTAAGGTATACAAAATCATTCAATAAATTTATCTCAAAACAAACGAGATAATCTCACTATGATTTTACAATACCATTGTTCAGACACTTTCTTTAATTCATAGATGGATTTCTTAAATTTGCACACTACAGACTTTGTGTCTCTTGACACATAGGTTTCTAGTTGCACCATATATATTGTTTCATTAATGTCACCATTTAGAAACGTTGTCTTAATATCCATCTGCTAAATCTCCAAACTAAAATGCGTAACCAATACCAATATAATCTTTAAATAGACTTTCAAAAAATAGAGTATTGATGATTCAAATAACATATCAATCAATATGCCTTCCTTTGGGCTGACAATATTGATTATATGTAAACATAATAATCATCACTATATTCTATGTGCACATAATTTTAACAATCATTAACCTTCCTTTGGGCTAGTTAATGCTTGCATTCAATAAATAAAATTAAATAGAAAATCTCTTAAATCTTTGACGACAAGACGAGCTTTATATTACTCCTCATTACTAATGAGTTTCGCATCTTTAGATAATGGGGGTAATTTCCTAATGTCATTGTCAGTGAATGATTATATTTCTTTATTGACACTTCTGAATTTTCTTGAGGATTTCCAGCATTGTCTGAAACAATTTGGCCTACAACAACATCTTCCAAAACTTCATGCAGCCTTGAGTGGCCTGCACCCGTCTCTGGATTTTTATTTTATGTTGTTTCATCCTGTTGAGTTTGAGTTTCAATAATGATTTCGTCCATACAGGTGTTTTGAGTAAAACTCGGATCTATATCCACAAAACTTGCAACACCTAATGGAATATTTGCATATTCCTCTTCGAAATCAATTATTTTCTCACCCCCCCCACAAACTCAACATCCTCCAAATTTTTTTCCATTTCTTGTCTCAAATACATTATGTTCTGCAGGACTATAAAATTTATAACCCCTTGAGAGCTTAGCATACCCAATAAAATAACAACTAACTGTCATTTCATCCAGTTTCTTTTCGGCAAGTTTGTAAGGCCTTGCCTCAGCTGGACATCCCCATACTCGCAAATGACCTAAACTTGGCTTACGCCCGGTCCAAATCTCGTATGGAGTTTTGTTAGTTGCTTTAGTGGGTACCCTATTAAGAATATAAGCTGCAGACTTTAAGGCCTCACCCCATAGATTATCTGGTAAAGTAGTACGACTAATCATACTCCTTACCATGTCCTTAAGCGTTCTATTGCGCCTCTCAGATACTCCGTTCATTGCTGGCGAACCAGGCAATGTATACTGAGGGAAAATTCCGCATTCATCTATGAACTGAGCAAAAGGCCCTCGACGTTGTTCACCTGATCCATCATATTTGCCATAGTATTCTCCACCACGGTCAGATCTGATGGCCTTAATGCGTATGTTGAGTTGTAGCTCAACTTCCGCCTTGAAACTTTTGAACATGTCAAGGGCTTGAGCCTTTTCTTTAATCAAATATACATAGCCATATCTCGAATGGTCGTCTATGAAAGAAATGAAATAACGGTGTCCATTTCTTGTGGCCGTTGGAAACGGACCACAGATATCCGTATATATCAATTCTAAGACTTCCGAACACTTTCTAGCTTGATATTTCCTTAAGTTGGTTTGTTTCCCTTTTATGCAATTTACACAATCATTAAGATCCGAGTAATCTAAGGGTTGGAGAATTTCATTTGACACAAGGCGTTTAATTCTTTTTATAGAAATGTGACCTAATCGCTTGTGCCATAATGTGGCTGAGTTCTCATTTGTTAATTTTCTTTTCCTTGTATCTGTTTGCAAAGCCTCAATGTACGAGCTATTTACATCCAATGTGTATGGATTATCATAAACATAAAGAAAACCAGAGTCAATACACTTTGAATCATGAAACAAATTAAATTTTCCATTACCAAAATTACAAGCAAAACCATGCTTGTCCAAAGATGATACAGAAATTAAATTTCGTCTAAAAGACGGAACAACAAAAGTTTCATGCAAATCCAAATAAAAGCCTGATTTTAATAATAATCTAAATACTCCAATAGCTTGCACTTCAACCTTGCTACCATCGCCCACAAAAATGAATCTTTCATCATCACTTGGCTTCCGGTAACTTTGGCAACCCTGCAAAGATACACTTATGTGAGTAGTTGCTCCTGAATCTAACCACCAAGTGTATCTAGATACAGAAATCAAATTAACTTCTGTACAAACCAAAGAAAGAGATATACCTTTCTTAGCATGCCATGCGTGGTAAGCCTGACAGTATTTCTTCTTGTGTCTAGCTCCATTGCAGAAGAAGCAAACCGGCTCATCAGATTTTGCAACTGACTTGCCCTTATCTGGTTTGTTCTCCTGTGTAGAGACTGCAGCTTTAGTATCCTTAGACTTGTCCGGTTTCTTGCGCTTGACTCCACCCTTAGTCTTAGAGGTAGTAGCAACATAGACATTTTCAGTCTTATCTCGTTTCAGCCTCTCCTCTTCCTCCACACAGTGTGAAATCAACTTATTTATTGTCCATTTATCCTTCTAACAATTATAGCTGATTTTAAACTATCCAAAGTGTGAGGGAAGAGAGATCAACGCTAGGTGCACCAGAAGATCATCAGAGATCTCCATCTTTAGTGCCCTAAGCTTAGAAACGACATTAGACATCTCCATGATGTACTCTCTAATGTTTCATTTTTCCTTATATTTCATTGAGACTAGTTTTGTCAAGAGTGTTCCTATTTCACCTTTCTCACTCTTGACAAATCTTTCCTCAATGTCCTTAAGGTAGAGTTTAGCGCTCAAAATGGACTCTGAAATAGCGCCCCGAAATACCTCTGGAATGGACCGTTTCATTATCATGAGACTCATGCGATTAGACCTGTCCCACTTTTCCTTTTCCTTCTTTTGATCAGAAGTACTTGCATCCGTAATAGTGGGACAAGTTTCTCTAAACGCAAGGTCCAGATCCATAATACCGAGAACTATCATTAAGCTCTCCTTCCAATACTTGAAATTGGTCCCATTCAACATAGGCATATCCTTAAGACCTGTAGTAATGCTAGCTAATTCACAAAAAACACACCATAAACACGATTTAGTCTTAATTCAGAAATTTTAAATTATAAATTATTAATTCTAGTAAAGGCCATAATGCTCAAAAATATTTGATGATTTTCCCTTATTGTCACAACGCATCAGAATTTTACAACCAGGTAAGTTCCCAGGTAAGTCAGGGATCACAAGGATTCACTTCAAATTCCGACTTTCCTAGACAGAACTTGCCTTGACATTGTTACGTTCAAAGTGTTGCAACTTGTCTTAATAAATCACCAAATATTTTATGAGTCTTAATATCATCATAAAACCAAAGTATCGGTTTCCATTAAGCGGCTACCTTTGGGTAACGGGTCAATTTCTTATGATACTTTGGCGCAATAATAAAGTACTGATAACCTAGAACATACCGAACAACATGCCTTCCTTTGGGCCGACAATGTTGACATATGTGTAAAATTTTTGATCATCACTATACTTTATTATTACTCACTTGCACAAATAATTTTTTGTAACCATTACCTTCCTTTGGGCCGATAATGATTACATCCATTAATTGCACCTTAACTTCCTTCATAAAATGTATTTGAATTAACCTCATCAAAAGAGGTACCTTTGGGTACAATTAGGAATCAATTAATTCAAATCCAAATTACATATCCCTTTGCCTTTAAAAGAATAATAATTTACACCCTAATTATATAATCTAAATGTGCAATTAAACTAACGCAAAAGGAAAAATTTAATTGCATTACAATAATCTATAGTTTCCAAAAATTTGGCTTTACCAAAATAGCAGCGGAATTCTTAACATAATTGCATTACTCTTTTATAAATTTTTGTTACTCTATTACTCGAAAATTAATTCCTTTTAATGGTCAATGGTTAATGGCACATACAAATCGGTAAGGTTGAAATATATATATATCGGCAATGCAAAAAAAAAAAGTTACTAATTATTTTGGAGGCCCAAATACAAATCATGATTAGCTTTACCGAATATATAATACCAAAAAAAAATTTTATAATAAAATATTAATCATTGACCATGACTGATTAAATCAAAACTATACAGAGGCATGAGACAAATCAATTGATCACATGCAATTTTCGAAAAAATAAAGTAACAAAATTCAAAACAGAGTAATGCATAATTTCCAAAAAAATAAAATAATCCATAACATAATTTATTCTAGCAAGCAATTCAAAACAATTGAAAAATCAACAATCAATTGCTTATTCTCTAGATCAATTCTAAACAAATAATCCAAATTAGCATAGGAGTGGCTCTGATACCACTTGTTGGACCCTTATTGTTACACATAAACAATTCTATTCTATATGCCACTATTGATCTACCTATGCCAAAATGACCATCATGCAAAATTCATCAATTCTTAGGGAGCAGACGCAATACCTGACTCCATTAGAGTATTTATGCACAACTTCTCTCAAAAGCGGTTGATGAACTTGTAAGACAGCGGCAAGAAAAACTTCGTGCCGATGTAGAGGTTGAAGCGTCGGCAGCCTCCTTAGTGTTAGGATAAAGCCTTCCAAAGCTACAAGACTGCCCTTGTGAGATCGTGTTCACAATTTCTTAATGATCTCACCTCTCTATTCTTTAATGGAGAAGAAGTAGAGAAGGCTACAGAATTGACTAGATGACGGCTAGAAAATTCTGTAACTTTTTGTATATCCTTGTGCTTTGGGGACCAACCTATTTATAGAGATGTAGAGTCGGCATATTGCCAAACCCTAACCCTAACCCTAAACCAATTTTCTGCCACATGCCAACTTAAAAAACGTGCATCAAAACACGTGCAACTGCATCAAAATCTGTGCAGAAACTGAAAATTTGGTTTCCTTAATTGCAAATTTCAGAATCAGTCCATCAATGATTTGATTTTTGCCTAAATTGTTCTACACATTTGTGGACCACATCCTAATGAATATATTGATTGTCTATTTCCTTATTTTATCACTTTAATTGACAATCATATATGACAATAAACAATGCATAATTGGATTACATATATGCTCAATGTTGGCATAAAATCCAACGAGGTTGGCAATAAATCCAACATATATTTCATCCGATTTTCTTATTGGAGTTGATAAACTTTGGGGAGTGCCGGATTATTTTGATGGGTTGACACATGGAAGAGAAATGATAAACATCCTGAAGTAAATACTCCATATAATATCCCTGCTGACAGCAGGTGTCCCCGGCGCTCTAGAAAAAGTACATTTATGATAGTTGCAAGCGGCTGAAAATCTGAAATAATTATTTATTGGTGAGTTAGGCTAATATGACACTAGTGTTATATAAAACTAAATAACACCACATCTTAAATCCTTAGATCTGCTTTAAGATCCGTAATATTTATTTTTACTGTTCAAGCACTTCATTTTGTACGGATCTTAAAGCAGATTTAAGGATTTAAGATGTGGTGTTATTTAGTTTTATATAACACTAGTGTCATATTAGCCCAACTATTTATTGGTTATCTCAACATATGTCCATTATCCATATCACCCAGGGGTGAAAACGGAGCGGATACGAAACGGATAATGCTGATATCATATCCGCATCCGTTGGATAATGAGCGGATACGAATACGGATACGAATAGTAAATGAATATCCAAATTCAAAACCAAATCAGCCTTAAACGGATACGAATACGGATACGGAAACAAAACAGGTAGTCCACAGATACAGATTCAAATACGGATATAAAACGAATAATTTTCGGATAATTAAGATATATGAACTTCTAAGATACAAATATTAATAGAATGGAATAGAAATATTAATATTTAAACAGCTGTAAAGACTTGACATATTTGATTTTAGTACCAATTTTAGGTACTAGGTCAAATATGCTATGATTTTTTATTTCAATGAAATTGGTGGTAAAATTGTTAGTTTGTAATAATCTAGAAGTCAATAATACGATAATTTATCATAAATCTTTGTTCATGAATTGGATGATTAATATCATTTTGTTGCCTTGAGTATTATTGCATTTATGGATCATTTCGAGTTCATGACTGAAATTGTGAAACTCCATAATATAGATGATATATACTCTTAAAAGGTCACTAACCAAGGTAATTAGCAGGAACACTAATTACCGCGAAAATGTTAGTATGTGGATTAAAAGATGGTTAAGTTTTACAAACCACCTGACACGAGATGTCATTTTAATCACATAGATACATGTTCTAGGAACATGGAATTTGACAGACCCCGAATGAGACATTAAATAGAATTGTGTTCGTGTCATTAATGTTTCTCATTCAGTGTCACGTTCTAAAGTATGAGGTATTTATTGTTCCCACTAAGAAATATGTATGTGTGATTGCTATCTACCGCTGTCCGTAAAAAGCAGTCATAACGGTAGCATTCCCATATGTATAGCTTAGCTGAGGAAGTGATAGTCTACCAAAAGTACTATTTGTCCCTCGTATCTCTATACGAGCTATAGCATCACTGGGCCCCTTGATAGAGTTAGATTATCTGCTAGCGGTATAATTACAAGAGTAATTATATTTGATAATCTGCTCAAGATCAAGAAAAGATTCAGTTAGCAAGGATGACACACATCTACCTTGAAACTGATCTGATAGCTATGAGACAGAAGAACAGACACAAGTAAATTGTTTACTGGATCGTGATATTGTACAGTACAGCATCATCTGTGTAATTGGATGGTCATGATGTGTTGCCAGACGCCACCCATGATTATAGAACTTAAAACAGTTTTAACTCTATTTACCAACATAACACAGATCCTATTGGGTCACACCATATAGGAGCTAATTGGAGAATCTTATTTTGATTGATTATAAATTGGTTATGATCAATGATAAGATGGTTATAATTAATTATACGTGTTATAATTAAATTATAAATGTTATGTAAAAATAACAAGCAAAAACACTGGTTAATTTATAAACGTGTGTGACACGTTGTATAAAAGTTAACCGGTTAATTTATAAATGTGCAGGACACATTGTATAAATTACCGAAGCAACAACCGCAAGAAAAATATATATAATTATTCAGAATAATTATACGAATATTATTTGTGTTCGGGCCGAGGGCATTCGGATCTTTTCATATTCGTCCTTATTCGCATGACATGTCATCGATCCTATCCAGATGACACGTCATCGATACCGAAACAAATAACCGCAAGAAAAATATATATATAATTGTTCAGAATAATTATACGAATATTATTTGTCTTCGGACCGAGGGCATTCGGATCTTTTTAGATTCGTGCTTATCCGCATGACGTGTCATTGATCCTATCCAGATGACATGTCATCAATCCTATCCACAAGGGCAAAATGGTCATTTCACACCTATGCCACCTTGCATGTGTAGAAACATGGAGAAGAGTGTGGAAGGGGTATTTTGGTCATTTCACATATAAAAGGATGAGGTGTCAATGGCATACCTTGTAAATAGGCATATGTTGAGGGGTATTTCGGTCTTTTGCGAACCTCCTCAAAAGCCTATAAATAGAGGGGTGCATGTAGAGAGAAAAATCACTAATTCACTTGTATCGTTTCGTGCAGAATCGAATCGGTATTTTCTCTCTTTCTCGGTTTCTCTCCCAAATAGTGTTTCGGTTGAGAAAAGAAAGTTATACGTAGTTGACGTATAATCTTGCGGGTTGTTGTGGAGTATATTTACGGGATCGATGAATAGTGTTTTACCAAATTTAGCGGTATGTCAGTTTTGCTCATTTGATGAAACTGAGTAACCGAAAATTCGTGTTTACGGGTTTTCGTCTTTTCCCCGTGAATAGTGTTTTTGCAGAATTCCGCGGTTTACGATATTTCTGGCAGAAGAAATTAACCGCTCTCTGGTTAGTCCTGGTGGATAACCGATAGAGGCATCAGACGTCTGATGCTCCGAGACTAGTCGATTCCTTCCGTGATGTAGCTCTACACGCTCGGTCTGCATTCCAACTGTGATTTGGAAACAAGGTATAAATATGTTATATTAATCTATTTAATTGGTAAGTAGATTAAAGTTTTAGAAATCAATCATGGAGTAGATCTGTAAAAGGATTAAATTGGGTTTTGATGCCAAAGGAATACTGAAGGTGGACCGCATTGGAAAGTTTCCTGACATACCCCGTTTAATCCTGAGCTTAAGTTGGCCGTAGAAATTTTTGTTCTACGGTCATTCCGCACCTTAAGCCTAAACGAGTTTTGGTTACCGCGAAACCCCAAAAGTGGTATCCGAAACCCAACAAAAATACCACTATTTTTTAAAAAAAAAAGATACAAATATTAATTAAAATATTAAATATAAATATTAATGAACTTATAAGAAATGTAAGATAATCTATTCATATAATATATATATCAAATAAATGAATGGTAACAAAAGATGTTGTGATTTATTGGTTTGAAACTTAGTCTAAAGGCCTTTAGATGGGATGACATGGGTTCAAATCTCACCTATAGCATATATTAATTCCTCTTTTATATAAATCCAGCCAAACTATCTGAATCCGAATAATCCGGATACCTTAGTAACAAATCAAATAAGAAAAGAAGAAAGCATATATATGAATAAAATTGTTGTTGCACTGGAATCAACAATATGCAATGGATAATATATATTTAATATATCACTCTAATCTTTGAAAGAGATGAGTTACGGTGAGTTGCAAAATAAAATAACTATTTTATTTCATACTCATATTTTGCGATTTTAAAATTCAAAACGTCGATCCAAATCGTTCATCTTGTTCTCCATATTAAAATGTACCAAATTTTACATTTTTTGAATTTTTTTACTATTTATTAAGCTACTTTGAAAATTAAGTCACTTTGAAAATCGCTGATCCGGTGGTCCAGAAATTTTTATTGTTTTTACTGTTCATCCGGATTTTCAGATTTTCAAAGTGGCTTAATAAATAGTAAAAAAATTTCAAAAAAAGTAAAATTTGATTTCCAAGCACAACTTAATTTATAGTACCAATTTCAGCACATCCTCTCACAGTGCGTCTCTCAATCTTAATTATAATATAATCAATTAAATAAATTAAACGACCATAATATAATGTAAAGTGTTCATCAATTTTTTCAATAGTAAAAATATGCTCAAGTTATACACTATATCAAACAAGTGAACTTATAATTTTCAGAGTTTTTAATTCTAATAATATAACCCATAAATTTTTTATCATCAAATTAAATACTTTTTGAAAAAAAATATAAACATATCTGAATTTCATGTTAGGGATGCTGGATGCAAATGAATGAATTGCAATAATCACTTCTCTCATACATAATAGGGGAAAGTATCATCTACGGAGTTTTTCTGTGTAGAGCTTTTAATCTGGTCCATTCGTTTCGAATCGGACGAATCAGATCAGATCTTGCCCGAATTTAAAAAAAACTCAAAATTTGGTGAACCCTTAATCCAGTCTGTCCGATCCGAAACGAACTGACCGGATTAAAAGCTCCACACGGAAAAACTCCGTAGAGGATAGCGTTTCTACATAATAGAGGTCCTCAAACACAATTGTTTCAATTGTAGTACAATTTCACAGATGGTATAGACAAGTTTTTTTATTTTTTATTTTATTTAGATTTCAACACTATATCACATTTGCTATGACATTATTTTTCATTTAAGAGATCTCATGTTAGATGCTAAATACATGTCATTAGAAATAATTTTGAAGTCAATAGCCTCTATTTCATGTAGGGGTGGCAACGAGCTGTTAAAGAGCGAATTAGGTCACACTCGTACTCGGTTTGTTGGTATATTGAGCTGAACGAGTGAGTTTGGATTTTAAGTTCTTAGCTAAAACTATTGCTTAAGACCGACTTGTGGCTTGTCCGAGCGAGCCGAGCTAGCTCGTTACTAGCTTGACAGATTTATAAATTTATATTTTATTTTCTTGCTATATCTTAAATTTTCATAACACATCTTATCAATTATGACTAAAACAAAATAATAATTATATGACTAATTACTTAGGAATACTCTTAATTCAATTATAATTAAGAAAATCGATTACTATAAATTAACTTTACAGCTAAATTCATACATACAAATATATCAAAATCCTAAATTCATACAAATATATTCACATAATAAATTCATGCATACTAAACCAAACAAATTCATACAAATTAACTTAATTGCTTATAATTAATTCACACATATTCCATACAAAATTACCAATCAACTTAAATACAGTCCAAAGTGCAATTGTCATAACACTGGCTATAACATCCATAGACCATAATATCCCTAATCTAAAGTGAAAGGATCTGATTAAACTATTAAACTATTAAACTATGTATATTAAATAGCTCGTTAACGACTAAGCTGGCTCGTGCTGAGCTAGGCCAAACTCAAACTCATTAATTCTGGCTCGAGTATGTAGCAAGTGAGCTAATTTTAACTCGATCCACTAACAAATGAGTTGTTACCGATCGAGTCACGGATGAATACCAAACGGGCCATAAGCCACAAGTTTTTTTGTCAATCCTAATTTCATGTGCTAACAATAAACAAAATCTTTGTCCCAAACAAAGTCCAACTTAGAAATATTTGATTATGTCTCAATTTGTGGCTAGAGGTGCTACTTTTACCTGATTACCCGGATCCAATCTGGATCCTATCTGGAACCGACTCGGATCCGATTAATTTGGATAGGGTATAGTTTAAAAAATATAACCGGTTAAATTATAGGTACAGTTACAAAATTAATGATTTAATATCCGATCCGGATCTAAACCGGAACCGATACTGCAATGGGTAGGATATGAGTTTCATTTAATTATCCGACCCATAACTGAATCCGACCCGATACCTGTATAAATACCTGATAAAACATATATTAATAACTATTAATATATAAAAATACAACTTTGCATATTAAATTTTGCATTAGTCATGGTGAGTCCATTACTTTTTCACAACTTGAATGTGAGAAAATATAATGTAGTCACATATTCGCTATGTTTATACACAGAGATGGATGTCAAATTTATTCCTTCCATAACAGCCGCATTAATTTTTAAATAAAATTTATTGCTATGAATACTTCCTTCAATATTTGCCTTAATATCATTTACATAATAATGAAAATTTATTGCTCTCATTGATATGTCCTTTCTACAAATTATTAGTATTTCATTTATAGAATTTTTGAACCACAGAAAAAGAAACCATCATCTCCAATATTTTACTTTCTAAAAATTATATCTCTTCTTCAATTATAGAGTTGTTATTTTTATTGTGTTATGTAGCATGATATATTTTAGGAAAAATTAGATCCATGTCACTCCAAATCTCTGAATTTAGAAAAATATCATTTCAAAGTTTTTATTTTGCTAAATGCCACCTCAAATCACATTTATTAAAAAAAATGCCACAAATACCATATTATAATATGTATAATTTTAACTTAACAAATTACAGTAACATGAACTGACCGAAATGGCCTTGTTCTTCAAAATTTATTTTTCTCTTCTAACGGATCATTCATTAAACTCTAATGAAACCCGGTTCATTATTCTCCATCTTTCTGTCTCCCACTTTTCTTTCTCGCACCGAAAAAATTCATGGTTTCCCTAATGAGTCGATCTAATCCGAACCAAGCCGAGTCCTTCCTTCGCTCCTCCCTGTCAAAGCTCCGAGAAAAACAACTACGCTGTATAACTTCCGAAATATATAACTTAAACATTTTGGACTTAGACATTCAGAATTTTCGCACATGAGAATTATTTTCAATGCTTAGTTTAGCGAGAGAGTTTCTGGGTCAGTGTTGACTGGTTTGACAGTTTTAGAGTTTTCAATTGGTGAGATTGTAAATGGAGGATCTGTCTTGGGTCAGTGCACCTCCCCTCCTCTTTGTCAATGAAGGATCTGTCTTGGGTACCTAGTGGGTAATAAGCATTAAATTTGTATTTCAATTCAATTTGCATTTCAATTTGCATTTCGATCAACCCAAAAAATGAAATTGACAATCCAAATATACACGACAACCCAACTGGCAAGATAACCTCCAATTGTCTCTGCCTAAGTGTCGACTCTCAAGCTTCAAAGTGAAAACACCACAAAAGTTTATTAAATTTAAGCTCTTATGTTCCAAATTCTACACCAATGGTCCAAGTTACCTATGATTGGTAACTTTATGTTTGAAAATGACATGTGAAAGAATATCTCTGATTCACATGCACTTGTTTAGTATTTAAATGTCCTCAAAGTGTTCGATGAATTGCTCGGTGCACCTGTTTGGTATCTTCTTAGTGTTAGACTCCTTTAAGAAATTTAGCTTGTCCTCAGGGAATCCGAACTCAATTATTAGTTTTAAACAAATAATAAAGATGTATTTTTTTAGACTAAGTTTGCATGAATTTCAGAGCAAACGGCCGGGACTCTGCATAAAATGTTTTCTGCCAGAAAAAAATGTTAGCTCGATATTAGACTGTAAAATTTAGGACCATCCTTTAAATTTTAAAATTTCAGAATTTCATGCATTGAGCCACGAAAAGAGTGTCCTTTTCTGGAATCTAGTTAACTAGTTTTTGAGATGACAAGGTGAATAACTAGGCTGTAGTTAGGTTGGGAAAGTTTTTAGTAGAATTAATTAGTGTTGCAATCAGAATCAATCAGAATTTTCTGTACCTGCTATTGATTTTCAGTTTCTATTGGTGTGCGAATACTGCACTTGGAGATGCTTATAACTCTTAATGTGCAGATAAAATATCCTCTTTTTTTGTTTTAATGTGATATGCTGTAATTTTTATTTTGTTATTTTCATGGTTCTTGTTTTGTACCATATAAGCACTGGACAGTGTTTTGCTCATTAGGTTTTATTTTGATTCTGTTGCCTTGCTGATTTATGTAATTTGAGCAGTTACAGTATTCCTTCCCAACATAAACTAAAAGACCATTTTGATATTCTGCAGGTAAAAGCTTACTTTGGGAATAAAACAAGCAGAGGTTCTTCTCTTCTCTGGCTATTCATCTTGCTGCTGGCTCGTGTTATTAATGTGCTTTCAGACTTAATTACGATGAATGAATTGAATGAATCATGCCCCTAGACTATGGTGCCTATTTTCATTTTTGTTAAGTTAAGAAAGCTATTTGACTGTATGGATGTGTAACTTTTATTTTCCTTCTCTCGTAGATATCAGTAATTTAGGCTTTTATGTGGTGACTGGGAGAATATGGTATGGCTGCGGCTGGGAGGAGAGGCTCGACAGAAGAGAGGAGAGGATCGACTGGGGTGGCTGAGACGGGGAAGAGAGGAGACGGGTGAGGTTTTTTATGGATACTGTTTAGGATCAGACCCATTAAGAGTGTAGAAATGAAAAGATGAGGATATTTTTGGAATATACAAAAATACTACTCAAAATGCAATATACTATATTTATTTTTTAATACAAATGTATAATAATTTGTATAGGGTGGCATTTTTCTTAATATATGGGATTTGGAGTGGCATTTAGTAAAATGAAAACTTTAGAGTGACATTTTTCTAAATTCAGAAATTTAAAGTGACATGGATTTAATTTTTCATATATTTTATTATTTATAAACAAGATTAATAGTATAATTTTTATTTTGCAGTAGTTTTTAATTTATATTATAATGATTTATAATATGAGATGTTTAAAAAATTATTATATTTAATTGTAAATAATTTTTCAAATACTTTGAAGTTGTGACATATATCTATTTTGAATTCGGAACTACTTCATATCCAAATCGGATTCTATAATCTACAAGTTATGAGTGTCTATCTATCCAAAACTGAAAAACTGAATATGAAATATCTATGTACCCTATTTGGATCTGGATCCACGGATTTGAAACAAATAATTATATGGATTGAATTATTGCATAGCCTACCATCTCCGTGTCCTGCTGCATCTCCGCCTCCAACAAAGCGGAATTGGATTTCTCCATTTCTCCATGGAAGAGGCTGTCGTCCGAGTCCCCATTGCTCACAAAAAACGACGAAGAAACAAAAAAGGATCTAACAACAAGGGCACATCACCTCCATTGAACATTTCCTTCTCTGATGGAATTACCTCTTTCGACACCGATCTCTTCCCCCTTCTATTGGCCTCCGCTTCTAGAGATGGCAGCAATCCTACGGCACAGCGTCTCCTTCGCCGCCTCCTCCGACACATTCGCCGTTGGCTTCTCCGTTCTTCCCAGCCCGTGCCTCCTTCGCTTCTGTCGCTCTTCCCTCTCCTTCTTTCCTCCAGGTATATAAATGATTATGCTTAATGGCCTTTCGGCTAAGATCAAGTGAATAATTAACCTAATATTTTCCTGGATAACTTCTACTTAAGTCGTTTATTGAGCTCTAGTGAGGCATTGTCTGCAATATCCAAGTGAATCAGTGAATAGATTAAATTAATTGACAGCGTGACCTTGCATAACATTACATTATTAAAAAGGTTCAGTATTTAGCCAAATTTTAGATATAGATGGGCTGGTTGAAATGTTTAATGCTTCCTGTTAACAAGTTCTATGATAATTCTTGAAAACTTAATAACAAAATAGTGCCTTTTTTTTTCTGAAAGTCGAAAATTTGATTGTTTTGTAGTTCTGATTTTGTTGTTGTGCTGAGTGTTGAGCTGGTTGGTTTGGCCTCTTTAAAATCGGTGGACCAAAATAGAGCAATCACTTCAGACACTGTGGTTATAAAGGCACTGATAAGGTTACTGACAAGTGGGACCCGGCAGACAGCAAGAGCTGTGTTAACTGCTCTCATGGACCTATCTGTTACTTCCTTTGCAAGGGACCGGCTCAGAGAAGCTGGTACTGTTCATAAGCTTCTGTAAGTATATTATCTCATGTGTATATATTTTCTCTAATAGAATGTACATTAATGATACCTATTCATATTATTTGGTGTCATTTAGATCTATGAGTATGTACTGGCTACAGGGTAGTGTTACTCCAATCATGTAACGGTACTTTTTCTAGGAAATAAAGGTCTTGAGAAAATAAAATATGAAATATAGATTATTACAAAATCATACTGTGTGGTTTCTGTACCATGCAACAAGCCCATCTGGTTGTCAGAAAACCCTTGATTTTGACCTTTTGATTTATGTGCAACCTTTTCCGTCCTTAATTAAATTGTATTAATTATGCTTCTTGTTAACCTATCAATAGTTATATGCTTTTCCAGGAGATGTCTCAAGATTCAGAGCTGGATATGAGTCAAATAAATAAATTATTGGCTTCGATTCTCGACATGGCTGTACTGCTCATAAACACATCAAATATTGACTTCTCAGATAAATTTTCGCAAGAATTACTGCAAAACATTCTTCCATTATTGTCGAAAATCCAGAACAGTTGTTCTATTAACAGAAAAATAAGTTGCATGCAAAGTCAAGTTCATGAAGTATCAGAAACCATTTTCAGGATTTCAGTTGGTATGCCTAGGCCAAATTTTAGTTCAGATGGACTGAGGTCATATATTTTTCGTAGGAAAGAATCCGACTTTAAAGATTTTCTCCTCAATTTCTGGGAGAAGTCTCCCGTTCTTATTAAAAAGGGATCCAAGAATTTTGAGAAAACTGATTCCATTTTTGGTTCCTTGGTCAACTATGTGAACCCAAAAACAACAGATTCTATAATTGATTCTATTTTACAATATTCAGTCAGTTGTCCTGCAATTGTCTCTGATGAATTAGATATAAATCTGTTTTTGAATGAATTGGAAGGTTCTTTGGGTTCTCCTTTAATTTACAATCAAGATATAAGAATTGTAAAAACTGAGGGGCAGAGTCACAAAAAGGAGCAGCATTTCCCTTTCATTGTCAAGTGCAAAGAGGCATTTAACAATGGTTACTCCATTGCTTTGAAGGGAATGGAATTTCGATCTGACCAAATTGCCCCTTTTAGTCTAGCTTTGGCTGAATTATTTGGTCTACCATCAATAGGAGTGAACCTGTACCTCTCACCACATGCCTCGCAGGGATTAGCTAGACATTATGATGACCACTGCGTGCTAGTGTGGCAAATTATTGGGTGCAAATCATGGAGCATTCTAAAAGATCCGAAACCTGTTATGCCAAGACTTTATGAGAGCTTAGACAATACTTGTGCTAGTGAGAAAACTGAAAAAACAGAAATTGTGCTTGAAGAAGGGGATATTTTGTACATACCCAGAGGGTATTTCCATGAGGCTCGCACAGTAATAAATACAAGTGGGTCCCACACGAGTGACTGTTCTCTCCATTTAACCTTTGCAATTGAAGTAGAGCGGCCTTTTGAGTAAGTTTAACTTTGATAAATTTTTTTGATTGGTTATATGTTATGTTTTTCAACTTTGTTTTCTTTTATTGTGATTGCAGGTGGGAAGGATTTATGCACATGGCACTTCATTGCTGTTCAAAGAAGCTAAATCAACAATCAGATAATATGTTTACAAGTTCAAATTATAAGTTTCCAATTTTAACACACACACTTCTTTTACATATTGCAATTAAATTAATCAGTGATCAAACTCCAGCATTCTGGAAGGCTTGTATGGTCGCCTCAAATTTTAAAATAGATAACCAAAAGTCGACATTTGATCACTTAATTAATATAATTAACAAGGAATCAAATTTCGTGGATGTTTTTAATTGGATTAAATTAGTTGTTGAGAAAAGAGAAGAAGATTCCATACACTGTATGAGATGGCTACGGAATTTGTATGATGACATTTGCTTTGATAATTTGATGGAAACCCTAGAAAGTTATGTAGTTGTGGCTTGTAATGGCAAAAGTGAAGAAGCAATGGCTGAATTTTCTCTGTTTAAGTCTAGCTTTTGCAAAGGTGCTGTCTACGAAGATGCGTGTAGCAGCTTTGGGTTGCTTTTGGAGAAGTATAGAAAAGCTAGGAGACTGTATATGAATGGAATGCTATCTCTACATAGGAAATATTAATTATCAGTTTTATTTTTCAAACTTTAAAGTGTTGTGCCAATTCATTCTGTGGTATTTGATTCTTTTGCACTCTTTTTGTGTGTGTTATTTTTTGATCGAGTTACCAAGTATCTGTACCAGTCGGGTTGTGTTCATACTCTGTCAATACTCTATATAGCCGAGTTTTGACTTACCGTAACTGTGTTTGTTTGTAGATGGATAAATATACAAGTTTGGTAAGAATTCCAAACAATATCGTAAACATACTGGTACCATATCCATAGCATATCGTAAATATACTAATTTGAAGTCCCAAGCAATTAGAACATCAGCGTAGCTTATCTATTAAAATTTCCAACAATTAAGACGTTTTTAAATTTCCAGTAATGAACATCAGCATAGCTTTATCTATTAAATTAAGTATCAAATTTTCCTAAAATAATGTTTTAAAATTTTTCCATTGGATGATAAGTCAGTTTCTAATATCCTCAGTTTTCATTCAAATTAGTGATTAAAAAGAAAGAGCGAGGGTTTGGGTTTTGAAATCGCCCAAAACAAATTGCAGCGAGACTGAATCTCAACTACAGGTGAGATCGAATTAAATCATATCTCTCAAAGAAAGGAACTAATTTGGTGGAAATTGAGAAAGCGAAAGAACGGAACAAAGAACATAATAGAGTGGAATTCAAGAAATCTGATTATTCATTTCATATCCCTCTTCAATGAGTACACTTAGCCTTATATAGGCGGTTACAAGGAAACAAGAATAACAGAAAACAGTTGAATAAATCTTTCTATTGATTTCTCGTTCTTCAGCTCTTCATTTAACAACGCTCCTGATTGAATAAACGTTTCTGTTTAGGTGGGTCCAGGTCTTCAGTCTCTGATTCCCTTAACAGCTGGAACTCACTTAACGGAGAGACCCATTTAGCATTTGCGTTCTGGGCCCCTTCTATCTTCTTCTCTTTAATCCCAACGGTCATCCCCAATTCAATCATATTTCACTGCACACCACCCCCCTTAAACAAATTCATGTCCTCATGAATAAATGCAGGAAATTTTTGAGCGACATCTTCATAGTATTCCCAGGTAGCATCCTCATGAGGTTGGTTTTGCCACTTCACTAAAATCTGTGCTGTTGCAGCATTACCTCGCTTAACCATTCGCCTCGCCAGAATCAATTCCGGCTCTTGAGTCACAATCACCCCTAGCCCACTGGCAACTTAGGAGAAGGTATCTGATTCTCTCCCAACCTTGCTTTTAACTGTGAAACATGAAATACTGGGTGGATGAGGGAATTGGGAGGTAGGTTCAGCTTATACGCAACATTACCGATTTGTTGTAACACTTCAAAAGGTCCATAGAATTTCGAATTGAGCTTCTGATTGCCTCTCCCAGCCACTGTTATTTGACGGTATGGTTGCAATTTTAGATAAACCCAATCTCCTTTTTCGAATTTTCTCTTGCTTCTGTGCTTGTATTCTTGCCTTTTCATCCTTTTTTGTGCCTTTACTAGATTTGCCTTTAGCTATACCAAGGCTGCTTGTCTATCTCGTAGGAACATATTCACTGATTCTACTTGGCTCCTTGGTGCGCTACCTAGGCCAAGCTAAGGAGGCGAGTACCCGTACAATGCCTCAAAGGGTGACTTCTTTATGGCGTTGTGGTAATTTGAATTATACCACCACTCTGCTAACGACAGGTACTTCATCCACTTCCTTTGCTTATCATATGCCATAGCACGTAAGTAGTTTTCTAAACACTGGTTTACCTTCTCCGTTTGACCATCCGTCTGTGGGTGGTACGCCGTACTCATGTTGAGCTTAATCTCCAGAATTTTCATCAGCTCTTGCCAAAATCGGCTAGTAAAAATCGGATCTCTATCCGATATGATGTTGGTAGGAAGCCCATGCAACTTGTATATTTGGTCTACAAAAGATCTTGCCACAATTGCTGCTGAAAATGGATGTGATGCGCGCAAAAGCGTATGCACAAAGTTTCAGTACAATAAGATGTACCTTTTAAACCTTTAACACACGTTGAGTTGAATTGCAAGTGCACAATTCTATCAAAGTAGTATTTTAGGTATCGATCCACAGGGAGTACGATAAAAACTTAGTTCAAACTTTAGTAATAAATTTCAGAAAATAAAATAAAGTAAAGTGCAATTAAAGTAAATTGGGGGGTTTGTTCTAACAATTCCTAAGGTTGGGTTCAATACCCAAGAGAAAGGATTTTGAAACAATAATTGTAAATAAAAGTAAAAGAAAGAAATTGGTTTGCTTTCAAGATTTAGAGATCTAGGGGTCTTTGGTCTACAATTCCTTGCTAACTCTATTAATTCGGTATTTGTTTAAATTCATGTATGATTTGATGAGGTTTCTAACCTAATATGTTATTAAGGGTTACTTTCGTAAATTAATAACATGCCTAGGTAACTCGAACTTCTCAATGAAGTTCCCCACCCTAGCTACCTAGACCTATAAGCTCTTGTTAGTCTCTCCTCTCCTCAAATATTGGTACTTCGCAATTAAGTCCATCATACCAATACCCGATTTGAATTGAGATGTCCTAATTAGGGTTTGACTTCACGATTAGGTTCTTCACCAAATTCCTAACCTTAATTTCTATATTTCCGGCTTAGATTAAATTGGTTACAATCTTAACCTAAACCTAAGGTATTTGCATTCATAATTTGGTACTATCCTATTGATCACAGTCAATTTTGATTCTTTCGAATTCAAAACGGGATACTACAATTCAAGTACTAATTATGTAATTAACACAAATTATTAAATCACAGAAATTAACATCAAATCTCATAAAACAATCATAATAAAAACAAATAACCGAATAAAATAGAATTAAACAAGTTCATGCATTGACCTAAACCCCTAGAGAGAGAACTACTCCCTTATGGAGAGATCCATTACAAAAATTGACAAAAGTAAGAAGAAATGAAATAAAGAAATGATTACACCCTTTATTTGATCAAAGCCCTCAATCTTGTCGACTTCTTGCTCAGGAAACCCTTCTTCTCCTTGCTTGAAAGCTTTCCTTACTTCAGAATTTATCGCTATGTGTGTAGAGAGAATGAAAGAATGAATGGGAAGAGATAGAGAGATGAGATGGGAAGAGATGATCTTT
The DNA here is from genome assembly GCA_033356055.1 of Carex pumila. Taxonomy (NCBI): domain Eukaryota; kingdom Viridiplantae; phylum Streptophyta; class Magnoliopsida; order Poales; family Cyperaceae; genus Carex; species Carex pumila. The sequence goes on along the minus strand of JARJHM010000048.1, from coordinate 383,423 downwards.
GCGAAGAGATAGAGAGGAGATGTGAAGATATCCCTTGAGATGAGATGAGATCCCCTCTTTTATAGCCAAGGATCATGTCTAATTAAGAGCCTAGGGAGTGGAGTTAGTGGGTGTTATATTTGGATTGTTTTTCAGGATTGTCTTGTCCACATGTAGCTGTCAAAACGCGTCCATGATGCACCAAAAATAGAAAAACTGTCAAAAACGTGCAATTTTGGCTTTCTGCGGGTCCAGTGCGGGTGCTCCGAGCCGCACTGCGGATGGACTGATCCGCACTGAGAAAAATTTTAGTTTTTAGTTTCTCATGTTGTAAATCTTCTCGCTAGCTTTCCAAAAAGTGGTCATAAGCCTTAATCGGAGTTACGAGTCAAAAGTTATGACCATTTTAAGTTCAGACTCTATTTTTGGCTGGCTGCTACAGTGCATCCGCACTGCAATCCGCATTGCTACAGTACCATCCGCACTGCTACAGTATCATCCGCACTGGGATCCGCACTGCTACAGTATCATTCGCGCTGAGATCCGCACTGCGTCCTAACAATCCGCACTGGGATCCGCACTGCGTCTTCACTATCCGCACTGCGGATGCATCGAGATCCGCACTAGGCTCGGACTTTTCCTGTGCGACCAGAGTGCGGCTGCATCGAGATCCGTGCATTCGCACGGATTTTGATGTATAGCTTATTATATCTTTTTAAAATTGGCGCGCGTCCAGAAATCCATCTAAGTACTTATTTTGGCCATATTCCAAACCGTGTGTTCGCAGTGGGCATATTTCTTCGGTTTTGCACGGATTTTGATGTATAGCTTATTATACCTTTTTAAAATTGGCGCGCGTCCAGAAATCCATCTATGTACTTATTTTGCCCATATTCCAAACCGTGTGTTCGCAGTGGGCATTTTTCTTTGATTTTTCTTCATTTTTCTTCATTTCCTGTAAGTTAAAACCAAGCAAACGCAGTAACTTGATCCTAGGTGTAATCTATTCACTTTATATTCAAAATACAAGATATTTGGTGTTATTTCGTGATAAAAATCAGATCGAATATGTATATAATTTAGGCCTATCAGGATGTGACAATGTTGTAAAATGTGCATATTTGGTTAAACGGTCAACCACCACCATTATAACCTCACACCCCTTTGACTTAGGTAAACCTGTTATGAAGTCCATCCCCACACTACTCCAAGCCTCTTTAGGTATGGGCAAGGGTTGCAATAGCCCGGCCGGTGCAGAAAAATCTGATTTGTTCAACTGACAATTTTCACAGATTTTGATGAACTGGTGCACTGATTCTTTCAAATTGGACCAGAAAAATTGTCTTTTAACCCTCTGATATGTTGCGGCAATACCAAAATGCCCTCCAATAGTAGAATCATGCAAAGCCTTTAAAATGGATTGTCTCCAGTGATCATGGTTTCCAACACATACCCTTCCTTTGTAGAACAACACCCCTTCATGCTCAAAGAGATGATGATTTAACTCAGTGCCATCAGTTTCACTAAGCTTTTTCTTTAGCCCTTCAATCCACTCATCTCCAACATAGCTTTCTCTAACCTCCTGCACCCATTTTGGTATTAATTCACTCACAGCTAGCAATTCTCCTCCTTCATCATTCTTTTCTCCAAAATACCCCTCCCTTCTAGATAATGCGTCTGCCACTTTTTTTTCAATTTCCTTTATATACTCTATTTTATACCTTAGTCCCAATAGCTTGCTCAAGCCTCTGTGTTGCATAGGGGTATTAACTCTTTGTTCTAAAAGGTATTTTAGGCTGATCTGATCAGTACGAATGATAAATTCGCCTCCAAGCAAATAATGCCTCCACTTTGAAACGGCTGTAAAAAGGGCAAGTAACTCCTTCTCATAAGTTGAAAGGGCTAAGCTTCTCGGTCTCAATTTTTTACTTAAAAAGGCTATGGGTCTGTTGCTTTGCATCAATACTGCTCCGATGCCTAACTGGCTAGCATCAGTTTCAATAACAAAAGGTTGACTAAAGTCGGATAATTTCAACACTGGAGCTTCAACCATGGCTTGTTTCAGATGTTCAAATGCTTGCTGGGCTTCAAGGTTCCAATGAAAGGCATCCTTCTTGAGCAATTCGGTAAGAGGCTTGGAAATTATACCATAGTTTCTGACAAACTTCCTATAATACTCGATAAGGCCAAGAAAACCCCTCAAACTCTTGAGATTTTTCGGAATTGGCCAGTGGGTCATTGCTTCTATCTTGGTTGGGTCAGTGGCTACACCTTCTCTGGAGATGACATGGCCCAAGTATTGAATTTGATGCACACCAAACTCGCATTTAGATCTCTTCACAAATAACTTGTGCTCTTTTAATGTTTGCAATGCCAATTTAAGATGTTCAACATGAGACTCCAAGTCCCTACTGTACACCAGAATATCATCAAAGAAAACTAAAATAAATTTTCTAAGAAAGGGTTTGAATGTACTGTTCATGAGATGTTGAAAGGTTGCTAGTGCATTTGTCAGCCCAAAAGGCATGACCTTGAACTCGTAAAGCCCTTCATGTGTGTTAAATGCTGTCTTTTGCACATCATCTTTTGCCATTAGGATTTGATGATAGCCCGAACGTAAATCCAGCTTTGAAAAATAGTGAGACCCATCTAACTCATCCAACAAGTCTTCTATTATTGGGATCGGAAATTTATTCTTTACAGTATCCTCATTCAATCTTCTATAATCGATACACATCCTCCATGACCCGTCTTTCTTTTTTACCAACAACACAGGGGATGAATAAGGGCTGATACTAGGTTGGATGAGAGAGTTTTGCAATAATTCTTGCACTATCTTTTCAATTTCTAATTTATGAAAATATGAAAAACGGTAAGGTCTCTGACTGATTGGCTTGGCACCAGGTTTGAGCTCAATCTTGTGATCTACCATTCTTTTAGGAGGCAAGGATTTCGGTTCCTCAAACACAACACTAAATGCTTGCAACAACTCACTGATTTTCGGCTCTAAGCACTGCTCCTAACCACCTTCCCCTTCTTCTATTCTAAACAGTTGTGCATACATGATTGAATTACCCTTTTGTGCCTCCCTCTCTACATCTATCTCTTCTTCGCATATTTTAATTTCAGCCCTGGCCTTCTCAGTTGTCAATTTTATTTCAGCACCATTCAATTCTATTGCCAACATTCCTTGCCCCAAGTTCATCTTCACAGTACCCAAACTAGATATCCAATTAACTCCCAAGATGATATCATATCCTTGCGCTGCTAGGACTCTTAGGTTTGACTCAAAAGGGTGGCCTTGTAATGTGAACACTACTCCCTTGCATTCAGTATCTGAAACTGCTCTTGGGCCTGTGGCTACTCTCACAAATAAAGGTTGGATAGGTACTATGGGTAGTTGGAGTGCTTGTACCAGGTTTGGATGGATGAAAGAATGGGTAGCTCCTGTATCAATGAGGGCTAAAATGGGAATATCTTTGAGTAACCCCTTAAACTTCAATGTTTGATTACTACAAAAATTGTTGATGTTGTTTAGAGTAATAGTGTACCCCTCAGCTATATCCTCTTCCATTTCCTTTTCATTCATGGTTGGATCTTGTTCCACCTGATCATCACCTTGTTGCTCAACCAACTCATCCTCTCCTTCCATAACATGTACACTCTTATTACACCTATGCCCCTGATGCCACTTTTCCTCACACTTATAACATAGTCCCAACTTCCTTTTCTGATCCAGACTCATGGTTGTTTGAGGGTTCATGGTTGGAAATTTGGCTCTAGGTTCTTCATTCCACCTCTTATTTTGGTTTTCGAGTGGTCTATCAAGTGGTCTATTGTTCTTGAGGACTGAGTTGTTTTGAGCAGTTAGTTGAGGTTTGTAACTGACTGAAGCTTGAGTTCTGGGAAAATGCACCTTTTTTATCAGTTGTTCCCATGAACACCTCTAATTCTAAGGCAGTATCCATTGCTGCTTCTAATGTTTGGGGTTTAAACAAGTTGATAGTGTTTTGTAACTCCTCTCTCAACCCACCAATGAAATTCCAAACAAAAAATTTCTCATGCCTAATACCCGTGTCAGCCAGTAGCCTAGATTTGGCCCTCTCAAATTCTTGGATATACTCTTCTACTGACCCGGTTTGATGAGTCTTCCTGAATTGCACTATTGGGTTAACAACACCTCTGGTTTTGAATCTCACAAACACCTTTTCTACCAACACAAACCAAGATGGGTTTGGGTGTTCCACCCGATAACAACTAAACCATTCCTTTGCCACTCCCACAAAATTCATAGTCGCCATATGTGACTTGTAATCTTCAGGCATTTGGTAAGCCTCAAAGTAAAATTTGCACTCCTCCAACCAATCTACTGGGTTCTTTCCATCAAAACTAGGAAAATCGATACGAGGTAGAAATACCTTTTGAGAGCCAGAATTGTGATCCTGACCCTCTCTTCTATTCTCATATCTGTCAGGAGACACACTCCTATTTCGATGATGGTCCCCGTGCATGTTAGAGTGGCTACCCACCTCTCGCTATTTTCCTGAGATGGCATCAGCCAACATCTTCGTAATTGCTGCTAATCGAGCATCTAACCCTTCCTCCAACTGATTGAACCTCACATCTTGGGCCTAGATGGAAATCTGGGTGTCTCTCGCAACTTGAGAGATCCTCTCATTGATCGCCACAACATCTAACTGGTACTCTTCCTCAGGAGGGTCATTTCTTCTTGACTTCGCCATCTCTTGCAATTCTTGATAGTGCGAGCTGCTACTCCCCACTAATGGAAAACCTGGCTCTGATACCAAAACTGCAGCAAGACTGAATCTCAACTACAGGTGAGATCGAATTAAATCGTATCTCTCAAAGAAAGGAACTAATTTGGTGGAAATTGAGAAAGCGAAAGAACGGAACAAAGAACATAATAGAGTGGAATTCAAGAAATCTGATTATTCATTTCATATCCCTCTTCAATGAGTACACTTAGCCTTATATAGGCGGTTACAAGGAAACAAGAATAACAGAAAACAGTTGAATAAATCTTTCTATTGATTTCTCGTTCTTCAGCTCTTCATTCATCAACGCTCCTGATTGAATAAACGTTTCTGTTTAGGTGGGTTCGGGTCTTCAGTCTCTGATTCCCTTAACGGTTGGAACTCACTTAACAGAGAGACCCATTTCTCTTTTTTTGTATATATTGGCAACTAATATTTTAGGAAAAAAAATTCAAAAGAGTAGATATGGTAAAATGATAAGTAAGCCATCACCAAATGAATAAGAACTTGTTTTTGGTATAGTGACAAAGGTACATGATTTCTATATGAGAGGTTATAAGTTTGAAACCCATAAAGTGAATAAGTCCTTTAATTAATACATATGTGTTTGAAATGTGTTGCATGGGTGATACCATACTGCTTTTTATAAGCTCAAGAGGAGGCTGTACAAGCAGGATGGTGAGTCATAATGGCATTTGAGGCAATATCTTGTATTCAAATGAATTTTGAGAAAATTGAAATGTACCCAATCAATCTCAATACTGATAGTTCTTTAACTCAAATATTAAGATGTTCATAGAGTTCTTTCCCTATCCAATATCTTGGATTGCCATTACACAATACCAAATTAAAAGTATCTGACTATTTCTAGTTGATAAAGTTGAGTATAAATTACAACATTAAAAGGGCCAAATGCTATCTAGTGGAGAAAAACTTAATTACTTTGCTTAATTCAGTACTATCAGCCATTCCTTTATATACTCTCTCCATTTACAAAATGCCAAAAACCATACCATATAGAATAGATAAAATTAGGATCTGTTGTAACATCCGCTTGGATCTGATGTAGCCATCATTTATGTCCAAATCTAAATCAGACTTTTCTTCGATACACACCGCGTCAATGCTGCAGCGCCTCAAAGACACATGAAGACACCATCAACAATTTTTTTGCTTAGATATCCTAACCCCAGCCCTAAGAGAAGAGGTTTAGTATTAGTTTCTTACTTTGTTTTGTGTTGCTATCATGCACAACATTTTATATGTTTACTTTCCGTTGGATTGATTCTAGCACATTTGGGGTGCTATATTTTGGGAGAACATCACTAGAAATCCATTTTGTAACTTAACTTTTTACTCGAAATGGCTTTTAGCCTTTCTTTTTGTTTTTTTTTTTTAAAAAGGGTTGTAGTTACCTTAATTGTTGCTGAAAAAAATGTGCAGTAAGAATCTGCCTAACAAAGGGCAGTAAAATGCAATCAAACGGCCCTTTCACCTCAGATGTATTTAATTGTTCATCCCCCTTGCTGCCCACGAGTTACAAGCGACAATATATACGTGGCAGAGAAAAGCGGAGGGAGGTTGAGGGAAAGGGAGCCCTCTTAAATTTTCATTTGCATTTTTACAAATTTAATTATTTTTTCAAAAATTGTTATTATTAGTCCTAGTAAAATGATATTACACAACACTTATTCATTTGGTTCTCTAATCTCAATTTTCTGATTTCCTCTATAATAGCAGATACGACCAGATGCATTTTTGAAGGCAAAAGGTGATGGTGTGCGGTGTAGATCCTATCAAGAGCATATCACGGAGCACCTCGTGTGCAGGAGAAAACTACAATTCTACAAACATATTGTAAGTGGATGCATCATGATTCCTGAGGTCAATATGTTTGTAGTTTGATAAATGGAATGAAAAACAAAAAGGACAAAATTTGAGATTTCAACTGAAAGTGGTTGCCCTCCAGAGCATATCATGGAGCACCTCAGGAATCATGATGCAACCGCTGATAGAGAATGGAATGAAAAACAAAGAGGACACACGGTTTGGTGGGGCGTGTAACGCCAGGGACCAGGAAAATCAGCGTAGCTTACTGATGAAATCAAGTATTTATTTTGCTAGTTTTCTGCCATTTATGTACCGCAGGTGATGTTATTTGGTTAACTATTGAAATTTGAGGCAGACTTATTTCGAACTTATATTTCCTATAATTTGAGATTTCAACTGAAAGTCTGAAAAAACAAAATTGTAGGAGGTCAAAGTTTAGGAACGCACACCCAATTACAAGGGTATTAAATCATATATCTGTGCACATAAAAGCGATTCTTATGAGAAAATTCATTTTTCTGATTAAGTACGACTTCCTCGGCATCATATTTTCATTTAAGAAAAACCCAGACAAAACCTGTAGGATAAAAAATCTAATAATATATAATAAAGTATATTCTTACAGAATAATATATCTTCTCACAAAAACACCTGGCAAAACCATAGTGTAAAAATTGGTGTTTACAAGTTTGTGATTGCCAAGGTCTAAAAATAACATGAAGCGCACATGCACATGCACAAACACACACACACACAAACACTGAGATCTGAAGTGAGTCCATGACATAAATGACATGATCAGATCTGCAAGTATCAATTATTTGTACAAAAATAAAATATCGGATAGAAGAATTCATGGTACCGACAGACGGCGCATCGGAATAGAAACAGGAAGGATATCATAAGTTGCCGAACCATTATTAATAGGTCTGCACAGGAAACCACACCCAGCTGAAACAATCACAAAAGCAGCAGTGGCCAAGCCGCAATTTAACATACTAATCGGAAGTGCTGCCCATAATCCGAAGAAAAGAAGTATTGAAACCATGATGATGACAAATGCGCAAGCCACAGAATAGCCGGTATTATTGGTATCAGGCACAAGCTCTGAATCGGTGGGGTACCAAAATATAGGTTTGGCATTGTCCTCGTTAACAGGTTTCATTGTCATGGTGTTGATTGAGATAGATCCTGAATGGAAGAAGATGATATCTGAGATGAAAGATAAAGAGATGATGGAGATAGATGACAATTTTATTTTTGTTTATGGCATCAATGTAAGCCAGCTGGGGTCAACAAATCGAACCAGTTGGTATATCCAGTAGATCTGGATAAAAAATAGATGCTAATTTGCAAGTTGAAAAGTTCCTGCCTTGACTAGAAATTGATTTGGTTTTTATAGTTTAGTCTGATACTTTCAATGTAATGAAATAGGAATTAGAATTATTCCTTCTTTATCAAAAGGAAATATAAAACTGGGTAATGAAATCCAAAGGGCTGAATACAGATGATTTAGAAGAAAAGATGAACGTGCACAATAAACCTTATTTTGTTCATTGTTCTACAAAAACAATCGAAGAATGGGAACCAAAGAAAGAAGTATTAGAACGAGTAATCCTATTTCACACTAATTTCAGCCCATTTTATTAGGCCCTGTTAAATAGGGCTTTCTGGGTCCTCTTACCCGGGACAAATGCAGGGCTTTTAATGCCAGAAGAGATAGCTTTGGATAATCACTAGAAATGGTTTTATTTGGTTTTTAAAGCTAGGAAGTAGTAATTATTTAAAATATATAATGGTTTGGGATTATAGGAACTGAATTTCATGCAAGCGGTTTCTGATGATGGTTTCATGAAAAAAATAATTATAGTTGTATCCCTTGATATACAACGACAAAGAATTGATGAACTTGACCAGCTTCTCAGAATTTTGAATAATGGTATTTTCAGAAATGGAAGAAATCAAAGCGTTTCAAGAAGAAAAGAACTGATAAAGGTTTCATTCATTTTCGCATATATAGTATGCAGATTATAACAAAATAATTTTATTCACATAAATCTTTTTTCTCCAGTTCCTTCATCTCCAGTGAGTCTGATTTTGTTGTTGTATCTGCTCCTTTTTGTACTGAAGATCTTGAGACGTGGGTCTCGGGCAGGGGCGGACCCAATACAGCCCAGAGGGGGGCAACTGCCCCCTCCTGGATTTTGAAATATAGTGCAAAATACTAGCCCAATTAGTCTTTGCCCCCCTCTAGAAAATGATTTGTCCCTCCCTGTGGTCCAGCAAGCCCAAACGTACTTCAGTCTTCTTCAAAATGCTTAAAGAAATAATTAATGGGCCCAGCCCAAAACAAATTAGTCTCTCTGCCTCACTCTTCAGCCTCTCTCGAACTCCAATGAAGGATTAACCCAAAACCAAATTCGCCCATCTCTCTTGCTCTCTGATTTCGAAGATAAGTCTGGATCCGATATCTCTCTGACTCTAATGGCTCTCTCGCTCCTCTCTTTTAACAACGCGCGCCGACAATTTCTTTCAAAATTGCTTCTTTCTCAGAGTCTAAATCTAGCCCCAACATTTCAAGGGTCCAGTTTTCAAAGCTTTTAAAACTGGTACGTTTACTGATACACAAATCCATATTTATATTGCAAATGTATTGTGACAGAGGGTAGCTTTGTGCCTTTGTTAATGGATACTAGTTAAGAAATAAGAGCCAAAACGTCAAGAAAAGACAAATGATAATAATGCTATGCAAGCTATATTATATATTACAAAAAAAGGAGGTTAATTTTTATGTATACCCCTGAAATCTTGATAAATTTGAAATTATCTTGTATAACCCTGCAAAATGGGGAGTATCACAGTTCCTATATTATATAGTACCCGATATGCTAATGAGTTTGAACCCGATAAACTATTTAAACCCGATTTTTGCCCCTCCCTGGCAGAAATCCTGCGTCCGCCCCTGGTCCCGGGTCCCATAGTTAAGTTGGTTATGTCTGTTCTCACAGTCACTGCTCCTATTAGCTGGGTCCCTTATGTCAGCTCTTCTTTCTTCTCTTCTTCTCTTAGCTTGCTGGATTCAACTGCAGCATGCAAACTCTCTCCTTTACCCATTTAGCCAAGTCAAATTTTGTGTTAATCAGCTAATGGCTCCTTCCAAATTGGAAGTGGACACTGCTGACAGCTACATGAGAGACACCAACTCCAATTCTCAAGTTCATCTTTCAAATTATTTTATTATTTATAATAAAAAGTATTTATTAATAGAGTTGGAGGTGAAAATCATCTAACTATTTAATATTTGAAAAAATTAGTTATTTGTCACTCCAAAATCTTAAAATTTGAAAAATGTTACTCCAAAATTAGAAATTTGAAGGCTGGGAAGGAAGCGAAATGAGAAGCGCACCAAGCGATTCCCAAGAGACACCAGCGAAAACCCATAACAAACTAAACATCAATGGAAACTCCATTAACACCATCCCCACCATACTACAAAGAATTCAGAAACCAAAATCCCACGCAGTGCAACCTACGCCCCTAACAGAAACCAACATAAATGAAGCTTCCATTGATGGAAAAAAATTGAGGGGCGAAAAAAGAGACGACCAAGAAGGTCACCAAGGAGGCGACAAAAGAGACACAGCAAACACACTGGCAGCGAAGATAGCAATCAAGGAGGCAACCAGAAAGGCAACGGAAAAGAGCATTCTCCAGCGCAAGACAGATATAGCGGCATTTAGATCAGCATCCTACGCTGATGCACTGACAAAGGCCATCGGAAAAGGAGGAGTTAAAAAGGGAGGAAACCAGGAAACCAAACTTAGAGACCAGGATAGAGCTAGCGTAAGAAAAGAACAAAACATTAATGGTGAGGTTCAGAAAGTGAATAGACAAGACAACAGGGATACATGGAGAAACCACATTCCTGATGAGGGATGGACAATTGTCAAAAGAAAGAAGAACAACACTCAACCAAAGCAAAGACCCATGCCGCAATTAAGACAGTGGAAAGAATATCTTCTCGAAGAAGGGCGCTGCTTCAAATGCTTGGCAAAGGGGCACAGAAGCTTTCAATGCAAGGGAAAAATTAAATGCCTTAAGTGTTCTCTAATAGGCCACACGGCAAGCAGCTGTCAAAAACAACAACACACACCAACCATCAACAGGGAGGTTGACAGAGAAGTAAAAGCTCAACAGGGGCCTATAAAGGAGACTAACAAAGCCAAACCAGAATACAAAATCCACACAAAGCAAAACCATCAAAGGGAAACAAAGAGAGAACAAGTGAAGGAAAAAACAAAGGAGAAAATGGATCTCTTAGCGAACTGGCAAACCATGACCTTGAATGATCCCAAATACGTCAATGACAGTAGAGTTGAAGGTTTGAAGGTTTTTCTCCCGACCAGAGTGGGATTTGCACCGGGCTTAGAATTTCTCTACCGTTCAGCGGTTGTTCTGACAGGACCAAATCAAAACGATAGGCACCTGGCTCAGAACCTCACTAGAAAACTAGCACACCATTTCTCAGCCAACCCCAGAAACATCAGAGTCTCTAAAATACCTGCAACAACTGGAGACTTTATTGCAATATTCCCAACTGTGGATATGTGCAAACAAGCTGTAGACATCTGTGCGTTTACCGTCATGCCGGGAGTGCATGTGCAACTAGCGGCTTGGACCCAACACACAGGGATGAAGTATGACCCCACCACGCACAAGGCACGCATCAAGCTTCACAATCTCCCCATACAACACTGGAATTGGGAAGCTATAGCACAGCTCGTGTCGGGCTTTGGCTCACTAGAGAGGATGGCGCCTCTCTTTGTTAATGACAACTATGAAGATCTCACAATTATGGTAGGCGTACACCATCCATTCAAGGTACCACCAACACTCTCAACAACAAAAGACCCCTCAGGAACAACAGTTGATGTTGAGCTAGAAGGATGGATTCACAACTCCATCTTTGAATCCGAACCACCACACAATGAAGAGCACATGGATGAAAACCGAAATCAGGAAGGGGATGAAGATGAAGGTCGGTACTGGGAAGAGCAACTCAGAGGAGCAGCCAGGAGAGGGAGGCAAGTAGATTCATATGACTCTAGGCAACAATCCGGTCCGGTGACGCAGTACAACCGGACGGAAAGACAAACATACGAAGGAGATGAGCCCCATGGTCAACTGGAGAGAACAGTAATCTCATCTAAGGGAGGGGAACTTGGAAGTCTAGACCTCAAGGCTACAGAGGTGACAGTTTGCATCAGGCGCGTGCAAGGGGCAAACTGGCTTATTGGCACCAGCATTGAATGCAATGGTACGAAGGAGCAAAATATTAGGCTTATTCCCGTTATACCTACCCAGACGTGGCTACAGGACTTTGCTTCAATTAAGGTACTATTCACTGACCCAAAGGTCAAAGTACAAGAAATACAGCTAGCAAAGAGAGGTCAAAAGGGAACAGAAACTGAAATCGACCTCCAAGGAAATAAAGAAATGCTAGTGAAGCAACTGGGCTTCGAATTTGGCCTTAAGGAAATACTAACAGGAGAGGCTCAAACACCACAGAAAAGCCCAAGAGGCATGGCCCAATCAAAATTAGAGAAAGCAAACAATACAAAGGGGAAAGAAGTAAACGGGCCAAATCTGAGCTCTGAACACAGCCTGAAGGAATTAATATTAATTGGAGAGGACATTGACACACCTCCAGCAGAAATAGAAGGTCAAGGAGAATACCAGTCGCAAAACAGACAAGGAGAAAACCAGTCAGAAAGTGCAGGCCAAATTCACACCGACTCAGAGAGTGAAACGGACGGACCTCCACCAGGTTTTTTGGGACCACCAAAGTTCTGTAGCCCCGTTCTAAGAAGAAGTCCGAGACTCAGTCAAAAGAACACTGGGCCATATGTCACTCCTGAAGAAAGAGCAAGAAGGGTAAGTAAACCAGGCACTGTCTCCATCCTACAGGAAAGTGCAAAAAAGGCGGCCAAGCCATACCAAACGCAGCTCAACTACTTCAAGACCAATGACCCGCTCTCAGACACGCAGGCGAACATAGTAACCATGGCGGCAGGAATTAAGCTACAAGGGAAGATGGCAGAGCAGGTCAGGGACCTCCTGGCTAATTAAAAAGGGGAAATACCATTAGTGATGGAGGAAAATTTGTTTTTATGAATTATAAAACAAAAATAAAAATGATTAGTTGGAATGTGAGGGGGCTTAATGACAGGATCAAAAGATTGGCAATTCGAGAAACCATCTACCTTGAGAAACCAGACATACTATGTCTCCAAGAAACAAAGTTGGCTTCTATAGATGAAAGATTAAAAAAAGAAATATGTGGCAGGAGACTTGATAAATATTCATACATACCGGCACAAGGTACAAGAGGAGGCTTTTTAGTCGCATGGAGGCAACAGAGATTTCAGAAGATATCAGAGTCTCAAAAGAATTTCTCTTTAACAATAGAATTCAAAGACACTTTGATGGAGCATCACATCATCTTCACAGGGGTATACGGCCCAACTAGTGCCACAGTAAGAAGAACTTTTTTCCAAGAACTAGAAGAAATAAAACCAAATGCAGACATTCAACGGATCCTTTGTGGCGACTTCAACACAACCATGGACACACAGGACCGAAACAGTAACACTCAAGATTGGAGATGGCCACTGGCATTCACAAATCTAATTCAAGACCTAGAGCTGCAAGACATTAGAATGAATGGAAGGCGGTACAACCTGCAATGGCCAAGTTAGACCGCTTCTTATTCTCAACACAGTGGATTTCACAATTCCCCAACACAAAGCAAAGAACCTTACCAAACACCAATTCAGATCATTGCCCGGTTATGATTGAAGCATTAACAAACTTCAAAAGATCAAAGGTTTTCAGATTTGAGATGTTTTGGTTCAAAATTCAAGGCTTCACTGAGAGGGTAACCGATGAGTGGCGACAGCTGCCAACAGCACAAACACCTCAAGAGATGCATGATAAGTTACAAAAATTCCAGAAAGGCTTGCAAGCATGGGCAAAGGAGAAGGGGGGAAGTGTAAGAAAACAACTTGAAGTTTGTAGACAATATATAGGTTGGGTAGACCAAGTAGAAGAAGCAAGAACACTCACAGATAGAGAAAAACACATCAAGGCACTAATAAAAATGAGATTCACTCAATTAGCAGTGTGGGAGGAGGATATGTGGAAACAAAGAGCAAAAACGAAATGGGAAGTGGAAGGTGATCGAAACACAAGGTATTTTCATGCTTTTGCCTCCAATTCAAAAACAAGGAATACCATTGGGAAAATACAAATAGATGGCCAGACATACACAGATCAAAGGGATAAGGCTGATGTATTCAGAGATTTTTATATTCAACTACTGGGCACGACCCATGAGCAAGAGTGCACGGTACAATGGGAACATTTGTATCCAACGAGAACAGATTTATCAAACTTGGCAAGGCAAATCACAGAAGAAGAAGTAAGAGAAGCAATCATGTCATGGCCCAACAATAAAGCGCCTGGACCCGATGGGTTCTGTGGAGAATTCTACAAAAGGTTCATAGATCTCTTAATCCCAGATATCACAACAACATTCACATATGCTATGAACCAAAACTGCACTTTATACCCATTGAACTCTTCAATCATGACCTTGCTGCCAAAGACAGAAAACCCAACGAATCCAAGAGATTTTAGACCGATAAGCTTAGTACATTCCATGCAAAGAATTCTATCTAAAACCTTGGCCAATCGAGTGCAAGGGCACATGAATAACCTACTACATCAATCACAGACCGGTTTCATGAAAGGTCGACAAATTACGGAAGGTTTCATCTATGCGCAAGAAGTACTACACTATGCAAAGGAAAATAACATACCCTTAGGCATCTTCAAAGCAGACGTGCACAAAGCATTCGACACACTTAGTTGGTGGTTTTTATCAGAGGTAATGACCAATCTCGGCTTTCCACAAGTATGGGTCTCATGGATAATGCGCCTGGTGCTGCAAGGTTCATCACAAATCATGATCAATGGCCTAATTGGAAGGAAAATCATATTAAAGAGAGGAGTACGCCAAGGTGATCCAATATCTCCATTATTATTCGTCATTGCGATGGATTTTATTCCGAGATGGATGCAAAAGTTAATGAATATAGGAGCTATACAGATGCCAATAGAAAAGATGCAACCATCACTCCTTTACGCTGACGATGCACTGTTCTTCATTAAGCCGGACATACAACAACTCCAAGTTCTTAAAATTGTACTTGTAACATTTGGAGATGTATCGGGCCTTAAAATAAACCTGGACAAATCAGAGTTGCTTGCTACAAGGACAGACCCGCAAGAGACAAGACAACTAGCAGCACACTTGGGATGCAAACAAACCTCATTCCCATTCAAATACCTCGGATTGCCCTTGTCGGATTCAAGGCTGCAAAGACAAGATTTCATTCCACTGATACAAAAGATCAATGCAAGGCTCAGCGGCTGGACCTCCAAGCTATTATCTATAGCCGGAAGAATAGTACTTATTAATTCTGTGCTATCAGCCATACCGATCTATTTCATGTCGGTTTTCAGTTTGCCAAAATGGGTATTACAGGAACTAGAAAAAACAAGAAGAAATTTTTTGTGGAAAGGGGCAACACAAACTGAGACGAAAATACACTTAGCAAACTGGGAAATGATATGTAAACCGAAGAAGATAGGGGGTTTAGGAATTATCGAATTATCGGCTTTCAATCAAGCACTACTAGTCAAATGGCATTGGCAATGGCAATCGGCTGAACAAAGGCTGTGGAAGGGGCTATTCCAAACATTATACTGTATAGACAACACTAATGGAGTGGACAACTCATACCTGTTCAGAGCACATTTGAAAGAAATCACACAATTTTGTCAGTGCTTTTTCTTAAGATTACAGGGAAGAGGAGATACTGTGAGTTTTTGGGATCAAGATTGGGGAATAGGGGTACTAAAAAATAAATTTGATATCCTATATACCTTCACTGTGATACCAGCTATGACCTTGCAACAAGTGACGCAATCAAACAGTGCAGTGCAAATGTTTAGGCCGATACTGTCAATTGAAGCAGTGCAACAGCTCCAACTGATGCAATCCGAAGTCAACCTATACAGCACAAAAAGAAGGGAGCAAGGATTCATAGATCAAGGTGCAGATAGTGTGATATGGAAAATGAAAGAAAATGGCATTTTCAAAGTCAAATCAGCTTACTTTGTAATGCAGGATGGTCCGAGGATAAAATCACAAGTTCAGACAATATGGAACCTTACGGCACCACCAAGATACAAGGTTTTCACTTGGCTGTTAATACACAATAAAATTCTGACAACTGAAAATTTGAAAGTAAGAGGATACAACATAGCAGGGATCTGCTACATGTGCTGGCAAAACGATGAGACAACAAGGCATTTATTTAATGAGTGCCAGCAAACGAAGCCAATCTACGAAGGAGTATTGCAAGAGGGAAGTGGCTACACGCCAGGACAAGATAACATAGCTATGTTAACAGCAACAAGTGTTAAAAGGAAGGATAGAGAGTTGCTGCTTATAACAAACTTCACGGTGTGGAGAGAACGCTGTACCAGAATTTTCAGAAATGAGACGAAAGAAACGCAACAGCTAGTACAAGAGGCAGTACAGCAATGGAAAGCTTCAACAAATACTCACCAAGAAGAAACAAACATGCTGCGAGAAGTTAGATAATCATAAAACTAAACTGTCTTTAATTT
Source organism: Carex pumila (assembly GCA_033356055.1). Lineage (NCBI taxonomy): Eukaryota > Viridiplantae > Streptophyta > Magnoliopsida > Poales > Cyperaceae > Carex > Carex pumila. Next base: position 367,080 of record JARJHM010000048.1, on the reverse strand, counting down.
CAGAATTTTTTACTTTCTTTTCCGTTTTTGCCCTTTTGGGTCTTCATAGCCTCCAAGCAATTATTTCTTTTTTTTTATGTTTTCACAGGGTTTCTTCTCAGAAATCCAACCACTGTAACCGATTATGGTTAATGAAAATGAGTGCTAGATCCCGTTTAATTTCTCAAAAAAAAAAATTAGAAATTTTTCTAATGCCACTCTAAAACTTAGTTAATTTTTAATTTTGTTACTCCAAATAATTAATGTCTAAAATACCCTCCTATGAACTCTTTCTCTTCATCTGACTCTCTTCCTCTCCATCCGACTTCCATGGCCAATAATAGACGTCACAGAAGCACTTAGGGAACAAATAACTAACTTTCCCAACTAAATATTAGTGGTCAAGTCTTTAAGATCTCTGATTAAATTGGTCAGTTCCAATGGGTCACAAGTTCAAAATTCATTTAGAGAATAATTTCTTGTGATCTCTGATTATATTAGTGGTCAACCTTCCCCAATCATTCATGTATCAACTTTTCTCTAACAAAAATAGTTGTTCATATAGGTATAAATAATTCAGTGCATAGGTATAAATAATTGTAATACTTGATATTAATACTTTTAAATGTTAGCAATATCATATGCATAAAATACTAGGTATAAGTACTTAAATGATAAGGTATAAATACTTGTGTGACGACGAGCTTGAAAGTATATCATCATGAGTCTTATTTGAAATATAAAATTGCGTAGAAGATGTCCATGATTTTAAATTCGCAAAATTCCTTATAGATTGTGAGAAATGTGGACAAAATTGAACAAATAAAATTGAAGAATAATGGAGAGATAAGAGTGGGGTGATAATTATCAGGGCTCAAATTTAAATGCTATAAAACAAACATAACATTGTTTCTCCCATTGATTTCTCGTTATTTATGTGTCAGCAATACATATATTATAGCCAATTCAACAACAACCATTCTCATCAATTATATGGCTCCTGGAAAGAGCTATATCTACACGAGAGCTATATCAATTATTTGGCTCCTGGAAAGAGCTATATGTCAGCAATGCATGCATATATGATAGCCAATTCAACAACAACCATTCTCTCAAAGACTTGACCACTAAGTGTTGCTGCGACGTCTATTATCAGCTATGAGAGTCGGATGGAGAAGAAGAGCCCATGTAAAGTATTTTAGTCATTAATTATTTGAAGTAGTAAAATTAAAAATTAATTAAGTTTAGAGTAGCATTAGAATAATTTCTAATTTTGGAGTGACATTTTTCAAATTTTAAGATTTTAAAGTGGCAAATAAACTAATTTTCTCTTAATATTTACAAAAGATCTCTATCTGAGTTTTTAAACTATCTCCTTCCACAAATAAAGTACTATAGATTAAAAATTAATTCGATGTAATAAGACATTCTGTTATCTTTCATTTTAAAAAAAAAAAACTAGTATTTAATTTAGTGACAGAGATAATGTCATATGTATGAAAAATTACAAATTCGAAATCTAGATAAAAAATTATTTGTAAATATTAAAAAAGTTAGATAACTTGATCTCTAATCTTTACTAAAAATATATATATATAAAAAGATCCATGAGCGTGCCACACTCGCATGTTTAAACTCACGCACAAGCCCTGCCTATAATTAATTTTATACAATCAACTAAGCCCAGAGCGAACTATTTTTCGCCTTTTACTAAAGAACCTTTTTTATATTTATATTTTCTTGTTATCTATATTGTGATGGGTTTATAATTTCATACATGGTTAGTGATATTAACACCATAATTTATTTTATTAACATAACATCTTCAAATATTCGAAAATTTTGTCCCCTCATAAATATCTTATAGTAGTTCACACATCTTTCCTTATCTTCTCTTCTTATTTTGTAAATCATTTAAAAGAGGTGGAAAAAAAAATCTAAAATTTCAAGCAATGAGTGACATGAGAATGAACCAACTTAATTATTATCTTGTTCATTATTTTTTCGATAAATTCAATAAATAAATTAGTGCATGTATTTTTATTTATCCAGAACAACACAACTATATTGCTTGAGGTTCTTTTAATTATTCTTCTAGTTATATACTTTTTAATCTATATCCGTATTTAGAGACAATTAAATTATAATTTTGTTTTGTTATTATTTAAATCAAACAGATGAAGAAGTAGCTAGGAGCGGATTCCATTGACTCCATTTACGTTCCTATATAGTCCATCCATATGAGTGGCTTAGTAAGTTAGTATTAGTAACTAATGTTTTTTATGTACATTGTCAAACTCCCTGTAGATGGAACACTGATTTTTTTTTTATTTATATTCAAAAAATAAATAAAATTTTAAAAAATATCTAAATTCTGAGTGAAATTCAAAAACCATCCAAACCGGTTATCCAATAACCGGATTGGGCCCTTCTTTCCGATAGCCCAATTCCTGAAATAGTGAAAATGGATTCGGTTATTAGTTAATCGGAAATGTGTTTTTTTTTTAATTGAAACAATACCAGTTAATGGTGCACCGATTTTGACCTTTTTTTTTTAAAACATAATTTTTTTTAAAACAAATTTTTTTAATTTTTTGTATTAAAATATTATAAATATTGAATATATTTCTTTAAAAATAGATGGAATACAATATAATTTGATTTATTAGAAAGACTACAACAAATAATCCGGATCAATATTTTTCAGGGTTGATTTTTCACGGTTGTAAGAAAAATTAATATATTTTTTTATGTGTTTTTGGAAAAAAAATAAAAATGCTTAGATTCTGAGTTATTGATCCCGGTTCAAAAGTCACTTCTAAGTAATCCAGAAAATATTGTGATCTTTCTAGTACATTTAATTTATTAAAAGTTATATCTATTTTTGAAAAAAAACTTTAATTTATTTAATGGTTGTTATTCAAAAAGAATTCTCAAAATAGATACAACTTTTAATAAATTAAATGTATTAGAAAGATCACAATATTTTCTGGATTTCCTAGAACTGACTTTTGAACCGGAATGAATAACTCAGAATCTAAGCATCTTTATTATTTTTCCAATAACACATAAAGAAATATATTAATTTTTCTTACAGCCGCAAAAATCCGGCCTGAAAAATATTGATTCGAGTTATTTGTTGCATTTTTTTAATAAATTAAATTATATTGTATTACATCTATTTTCAAAGAAATATATTCCACATTTCTAATATTTTAATACAAAAAAAATATGTTTTAAAAAAAATTATGTTTTCAAAAAAAATTATGTTTTCAAAAAAAAAAAAAAGAAGAAGAGAGGCCAAAGCCGGTGCACCATTAACCGGTATTGTTTCAATTTAAAAAAAAAAAAAAACACATTTTCGGTTAACCAATAACAGGATCCATTTTCACTATTCTGGGAATTGGACCACCAGAAAAAAGGGCCCAATCCTGTATTAGATAACTGGTTTGGATAATTTTCAAATTTCACTTGGGATTTGGATATTTTTTAAAATTTTATTTATTTTTTTAATATAAATAAAAAAATCAGGATGGAACATCTACCGGTGCCTGCACAGTTGTTTTTATATGAGTATTGTTTTACCTTACACTTCAATAATTGTTTTTTAAAAGACCAACCTTCACTTCGTTAAAATAAAACTATGTAACTTATATATAAATTCTACATGACTTATAGCGGTAAGCAAGCAATTACAAAACATACTGCTATAAGTCATGTAGGATTTATATACAAGTCACCTAGTTTTATTTTAATGAAATGAGCGTTGGTCTTTTTCTTAAAATAGTTTATCGGATTTAAACTCATTAACTAATTGGATACTCGATAAAAAAATAATGTTTTGACTTATACTTTTTAATACACTAACTTATAATTTCTGATCCTATAACTTATAATTAATGTTACCAATCATGCATAATGCAAAAAAATTATTTTGATTTTAACACTAAATTTAACTCAAATTACAAATCAAACATTCAGAGGGGGGGGCAAAAAAATTTCCGAGGGTCAAAATCGATCGGTATCAATAAATCACCACTAAATATCGAAATCCAGGATTCGCCCCTGGGTATTGTAAACTTAGCATCTCAATTTTAACAGAGATAATACAAGTATGCATTTTTTTTTCTTTTTAGCTTTTAGGAAGGCATTGGTTGTAACTATTTATCGAGGTCTTTGACTGTGGATTTCACAGTGGATTAATTACAGGTCTAATCATCTAATATATAATCTCATTAATTATGATTTCAAAGAGAATGTTGTTCCATGTGAAAACACTTAAGTTCCATGATGTAGTACATAACACCAAGGAGAGTATTTATGATGTCTTTGATAACTAGTATCTGAGATTTTAGAGTATTCTCACTCTCGAGGGTACCAATGACTTGCTTCAGAAACACCAACAAGCTGATAAATTTGTGCTTTTTTATTTGTATACTAATTCAAGGTTACCATGAAATCTCTATAGCGTATTACGAAGGTCACAAGAACAAGAACTATCTTGGCATCTGGTGAATAGTTGGAGAGGAAAGCTAGTAGTGGATTTGCGCTTTTTCTGGGCAATCATACGATATATGAATCCAATCATTTTATCAAGCAGAATAACAATGAATAAACAATATTGATAATAGCTAAAACCAAAAATTTAATAAAAGACTACCTCGCTAGTGATTTTATGGATTAGTTTACAATTTGATCAGGCATCTTCTTACTTATTTTCTGTTGGAGTGCTTAAGAGTCAAATATGAAGGTTCGCTGTGTCGATTCGGCTTCCGAGTTATCCTAAAAGCACAGAAGCAGCTATAATTTGCATAAGAAAATCAAGGAAGTGTATGTTATCGTGCGCAAAGCTAATCCACTAAGAAGCCCCAGTTATCAAATATATGTTCTGGTAAATTGATGTGACCATATCAACATCAATGTTTTTTGCAAACCGACATTAATAAAAGAGAAGTTGAAAGGACCTTTTTCACATAAAGAAAATTATTTTTAGTCAGCCAACTTAGTTGATATTTAGAGATAATTTATGTATATTGTACTCTACATTTAAATGCTAAGCCTACAAGTGTTTTCATAAAAAATTTTTAAAAAAAATTTAAAAAGTTTTAATATACTGTACTGTCAAGCTATTATTTTTTTTTACCAATTTAGAAGTACCTACAATTATTCGTCAATTACAAAATTATTTTAAAACATAACTATATTCTATGAGACAATATTTTTGGATATAGAATTCATGGAAGAAGGGATTTAATTTTTCTTAGGAGAGTGCTATATTAAGCGCATCAATTGTAATTTTGAGAGCCATGAGAAATTTTTCTCTCTTAATACCTATTATACCCTTTATACTCTCTCTCATATCTATCACAATTAATACATAAGTTAATAAAGAAAAAACAAAGAAAGGAAGGTTGTCGCAATTAATACCTATTATCCCTAGAACAACTCTTCTTTCTCTTGAATTTTCACTTATTATTTTGAAAAAAAAAAGATTAATAAAAACTGTCTTCTGTCCTCAATTCTGATGATTTAGTGTAATGTAATTTTATTTTAAAAGGAGCTATTTTTTTTAGAGTAGCATGTAGGTGTTTGACAAAAACATATACAAATTTGCAAAATTTAATGAATATAAAAAATACAAAAGGCTTGTTGCCTTTTTTTTTTCTCTCACTATAAAAGAACTTACTGACTTTTTTTCCTCTCACTATCGCCCCTTGTTTGTAGTGGTACAACAATATAATTACCTTGAAAATCAGAATTATAATAAAGACAATAAAAAAATCTTCGATAAAAGGTTTTCAACTGGAAATTTATATGAAATCTGGTATTCTTTACTATAAAAATACTAATCAAATCATTATAGATATGAAAATCAAGATATAATATAAAAAAAATTATGATAAAAATTAATCAACATGCTGGCAATTAATGAGAGAAAAAATTGGATTGATTAGTATTTTCTTAATGATTTGAGAGAAAAATCCAAATAGATTAGTATTTTATTTTCTTAATAAAATAAAATTCTTCAATAAAAGATTTTGAACTGAAAATCTATATAAAATATGGCATTCCTTACTAAAAAAATACTAATCAAATCATTATAGATATGAAAATCAAGATATAATATAAAAAAAATTATGATAAAATACTAATCGATTTGCTGGCAACTAATGACAGAAAAAAAACGGATTGATTAGTATTTTCTTAATGATTTGAGAGAGAAAAAACGAATAGATTAGTATTTTATTTTCTAAATTAAATAAAAATGTTCGATAAAAGATTTTGAGTTGATAATCTATATGAAATCTGGTATTCCTTACTAAAAAAATAAAATAGTAATCAAATTATTATAGATATGAAAATCATTATATAATATAAAAAAATTATGATAAAATACTAATCAATTTGCTGGTATTAAGATATAATATAAAAAAAAAGTTATGATGAAATACTAATCATTTTGTTGACAATTAAGAAAACACTAATCAATTATGGTAAAAAGCGAATGCTCCTTAAAACCTTCCTCTATTGATTATTTTTTATTAACTTTTGTAATAATTATGGCAATTAATTGTGATAGATATGGGAGGGATATTGTAAGAACATAATAGGTATTCAAATTAAAAAATTTCTGTCAGTTTTTATAATTACATACAATTGATGCGCTTAATATAGCACTCTCCTTTTTCTAATGGAAGGAACTTTCCTTTAATTAGTTTTATTATTAATTGGGTCAGAGAGAGGAAGTACATCCATTAATTAAGCAATCCATTTAATGAGCAAGAATAAATAATTAAGCATTTAGAAATAAAAAATTCTAAACGTTACACTATCTTAATAGATAGCTTAACCTTTTACGTTTTAGACTAGTCTAAAAATTAACTCTTTATTATCTTAATCCGCCGGATCAATTAAATCACATGTGACGACTTAATTAAGACCTAAACTATTTAACTGTACATTTTGTTCATTAGTCGTCTGCTACGTGAAGTCAAAACAGCCTGTCATTATCTTTATCCGGCAAAACTACTCTAAAAAAAGATGGGGCAAAGGATTTTCTCAATTGATTAAATGTGAATTCCATCGGACAGTCAAGAGATTATATTGATAACTCTAATTGGAAATAAATCATGCATGAAAAAGAAAGAAAAAAAAAATATTTAGGGGTTTGATTAGTGATTGAATCAATAATAAAGAAGTATAGAATTGATCTATATGTTAAAGTAGCTATATAAAACTTCTCTCTAAAAATATTGGGTTAATCTTTTTGTATTTCGATTCATTCTTTTGAATTGAAAATCAAGATTTCATATTGATTTTCAATTCAAAGTCTTTTATTGCAGATTTTTGATTCTATTGATTTTAATTCTAATTTTAAGATAATCAAAATCTTTTTTGATAAGTGAGAAATTTGAAATAAACTATGATATTGATATTCTAAATAGTAAGATTTCGAATATTTTTATATCCCTATGGGATAGAAGAAGAAAATCGAAATGAAATACAGAATCTAGAAATAAAAAGAAATAAAGAAAGAAGTAGAAAATAAAAAGGATTCAAAATAAATAAATTAAAATTCGTAATGAAACGATTTTGTCTTTTTTCCATTCTGATTATTGATTCTGACATCAATACTTAGATCATTCTATTGGACATAAAATGATAATTAATTTTTACAATAAAAAAGAAAATGCAATCAAAGAAGAAACATAATTTACAAGAAACCGCAATGGCGGTCCAAACAATTTCTCAACTATTTCGCTCCCTTCCTAAACAAGGCAACTCTACGTTGGTGGCAAAATTGGAAAACTCTTTGTTCAAATGAGACTTCTAACATGGGCAAAAGCTGGTCAAAAAGAAATGTCACCTTAAATAATTTTGACTGGTAAAAAAGCGAGAAAATTCAATGCAATTTATAATATCTAGGACGTGGCTACGGTGCTATGGGTAGCTAAGAGGTCTCTATGCTACGGTTCGGATTTCGAGTTTTCAAAATCCTAACGGTCGATCCGAACCGTTCATCTTGTTCTCCATATTAATATGTGCTTGGAGACCAAATTTTACATTTTTCTGAATTTTTTTACTATTTATTAAGCCACTTTGAAAACCCCTGATCCAACGGTGGCTTAACCCAACAGTAAAATCAGAAACTATATCAGCGGTTTTCAAAGTGGCTTAATAAATAGTAAAAAAATTCAGAAAAATGTAAAATTTGGTCTCCAAGCACATATTAATATGGAGAACAAGATGAACGGTTCGGATTGACTGTTAGGATTTTGAAAACTCGAAATCCGAGCCGTAGCACGGAGACCTCTTAGCTATCCATAGCATATTAGCCAAAACCATAATATCTAATAATAAATAGTAATTAAAAATGGATGTTAACATACCAAGGAAAACTTGGATGCTATATACCTTTTATAATAACAACGTGGCTGCTAGTCAATGTTCTATATATGAACCATTGCTTGAAACTACTACTTTAGATTGCATTAATCAACTTATCAACCAACTTTTAGTACATGGCTTGTTCCACTGGCTCTCGAGTCGACCGCAATCCGGCAAACCCTCGCACCCAAACCGACACAGCCGGCATGTCCCCCGACATGAGACAATGGAAGAATTTGAATCATGATCTCCTTGTATTAATCTTCTCCAAGCTTCAATTGCACGACCTCATCAATGGCGGCTCGAGAGTTTGCTCGTCCTGGCGTGCTGCTGCCATGGACCCTGTTTGTTGGTGTCATATTCTCGGTGCCAACAGGTCTAAATTGCTGCACGACATTGCTGATTGCGGTAGTTTGACAGAATTCTGGCATTTTTTGTGTGGTCTTTACGGCGGTTGTTCTAGGGATCATAGTGAGATGGTTGATTTTATTATTAGGAAAAAGATATAGATAATGCCATTAATAAATCAGCTAACATGCCTTTTTATTATTTGCTTATTTTACTTCTGTGTTTTTGTCGTTTTTCTTGCATTATTTAAATATGTTGTATATGCAACAATTAATAATGCTATTTAATTTGGAATATAATAATTCAGTTTTAATGCTGAATCATGAATGTCTTAGTGCTATGACAAATTTGATGGAATTATTGGAAGATGACAATATCCGCGAGGGATCAGTGTTATCAGAACTGGACCGGACCGGCCGGTTCGGCCGGAAAAAACCGGAACCGGTCACCTGTCCGGTTCGGTTCGTTTGAATTATCGTCTATGTAAATGAATCGGTTAAAACCCTTTAAACCGGCCGGTTATTATTATAATTTCGCTGGACCGGACTGTGTAAAACCGCGGTTCAAATTAAATTTGATAAATCTTCATGTCTCACTCTTCTGATTTCACGCATCTTCCCTTTTTCGCCAAGTTTTTCATTTCCTGCATTTTTCTTCACACACTGAGATGTAAACAAATGAGAAATGGGCTCTCATTTCTCCTTCAAGTTGGTTTTCTCCTTCTGATTTCTTATATCTACTGTGGTGTATTACACAGTGGCTCAATCTCATTCAAAGTCTATGTTTGAAACGAAATCAGCAAAGAATCTGCATCAAATACTATAAGTAATCTCATTTAATCATTTAATTCGAATTTGTAAAATATGCACTTGCAAATCTTGAATTTTTGAGATGATTTTATTCAATAGATGAGTGCATTAAAGGTGTTTGATGAAATGCTCAGATCAAAATAAGATTTTAGATGAGAGTGAAGTTGTCAATTATTGTGCATTTGTGTGTGTCTAATAATAAGTCTATATATGTGCTTGAAAGATGAATCTGATAGCCACTTGTTGTAGCCACGGTACCGATTATAGCATCTGATGCCTCTTTGAAACATCAATAACAAAACTAGTTAAGCATTAGTTCATTTGCCCCCTTTATTTCTAAACCGTAATTTGAAATCATCATTTCTTACATTATTGTTTAGAAATGCAGATGGTGATTCTGCGAGTACTGCCTTTTGAAATCATTTCTAAAATTGCTCTAACCCAATTGTATTGGTCGGTACAAAAAGGTACATACCAGTATCAAGGTCCTTATATTTTGATCAAGGAAAAAGCATTGAATACTTTGCTTATAAATTTGCACTTTATCAATGGCTTTATTAGTTTTACCCACTAAAGTCTCGTTAAATTCAAATTACAAAATCTCAATGTAAAGAGGGATTTATTTTAAGTGTGAAATTTTATTATTTTATTGTTTTGGGTAAATATGTGAGTTTTCATCATTTTAAAGGGTAAATGCGTCATTACAAGCTTTTGAGGAAGAAATATGTAATATTAAAGTTTTTGAGAGGATGCATGAAATTCCCCCCAAGTTATATATGTTTTAAAAAACTAGCAATTAAACCGGTTGAATCACCGGTCCGACCAGTGAGCCATTGAACCGAAGCTTTAGCGGGTTGATATCCGGTCCGATTCTGATAACATTGCGAGGTATAATGAAGATATACCATCGCTAATAGAAAAAACACTTTTATGTCGGTATACTTTCACAAATATTATTTCATTCTTGTAGCGTAGTAGCCATTTAGATTTAGTTTGGCCCATATTTCTGCTTGCTTTTCAATGTAGAACCATTTTTTTGTACATATATCTCTCCTATAAGAACCTCAAAACTAGAATCCGGAAGTAATTATTTGAAGAATAAAAAAAATAAAAATTTAAACACATTTAACTTCATGTTAAACATTAAACATAAAATTCCATGAAAATAAACAAATTAATATTCACATAAGAACAAAGTTTTAGGGAAGCCAACAAATTTTGATCATGAGACATTCAATATCTTGTCCAAATATTTGTCGCATTTAATTTAAGTAGAGGAATCGGCACAAGGGAGTTCAGTTTTTTCGACTAATGTTTTATTGATTTAAATAGGGAGAATATCATATTTATATCCGATAATCAAGACTAATGTTTTATTAATTTAAAAAGGGAGAATATCATATTTATATCCGATAATCAAGACTTGTACGCTATGTTATACGCGTTGAAACGCACCGATACGGGTCTGTCTGTCTGGACACGCATCCGACACGCCCGACAGATAATCGATACGCGTCCGTGCACCCGTGCACCACGGTAAAGCTGTGCACCAGAGGTTTCTCCCTGCACCGCGCATGAACCGTAACAAAAACCTTTTCTTTTATGCGCTGCTGCAGGTAGAAATTTTAGCGCCAAGGACTTTTCCACCCGATTTTTTTAAAGATACCCACCCAAAAAAATATTTTATTAAAAATAACCATATTTCAGCCAAATTTTTAAAAATACTCAAACCACGGATTTTTTCCACAGGCTGGAATTTTTATTCTAGGCCGCAGAAAATATTCACGGCCCGAAATTTTTTTTTTTCCGACAGCAGATATTTTCCACGGCCCAGATTTTTTTTTTTTTAGTTTGGAGTTAGGAAAATAATGTTTTTTTGGAATTTTTTGTCCAACTTTGCATCTCTGATTAACATATCAAAACATCTCTGAAAAGCATGAAAATTTATCGACATGTATTTTTGACTTCATAGAATTAGACTGTGAAGTTTCATACAAAATCTCAAAACAAATCGTGAGATATCGGCTCTCAAAAATTGTCCGCACTGCTGAAAGAGTGCTTCTGAGCCCAACTTTGCACCTCTAGTTAACATATCAAAGGACCTCCAAAAAACATGAAAATTTACTGACATGCATTCTAGACTTTATAGAACAAGACTGTGAAGTTCTATACAAAATATCAAAACAGATCGTGAGATATCAGCTCTCAAAAATTGCCCGAACTGCTGAAGGAGTGCTTCTGAGCCCAAATTTGCACCTATGGTTAACATAACAAAACACCTTCAAAAATCATGAAAATTTATCGACATGCATTTTTGACTTCATAGAACAAGATTGTAAAGTTTCATACAAAATATCAAAACAGATTGTGAAATATCAGCTCTCAAATATTATCCGAATTGTTGAAGGAGTGCTTCATGATTTTTTTTTATATGTTAATTTTTTTGAAAAATCAGGCAGTGGCTGCCAGATGAATGATATGTTAATTAGAGATACAAATTTGGGCTCAGAAGCACTCCTTCAGAGAGAGTTAAGTTTTGTTATGTTTGAGTTTTGATTTGTTATGTTTAGTTTTATTATCTTCTTAGTATATGTTTTATTATGTTTCAGCTTTTAGTTATGTTATGTTTCATTATCTCACGGTTGTTTTGATATTTTGTATGAAACTTCACAGTCTTGTTCTATGAAGTCAAAAATGCATGTCGATAAATTTATATGAATTTTCACAGTATTGTTCTATGAAGTTAAGAATGCAAGTCGGTAACTTTTCATGATTTTTGAAGGTGTTTTGATATGTTAACCAGAGGTGCAAAGTTGAGCTCAGAAGCACTCCTTCAACAATTCGGGTAATTTTTGAGAGCCGATATCTCACGGTCTGTTTTGAGATTTTGTATGAATCTTCACAATATTGTTCTATGAAGTTAAGAATGCAAGTCGGTAAATTTTCATTATTTTTGAAGGTGCTTTGATATGTTAACCAGAGGTGCAAAGTTAAGCTCAGAAGCACTCCTTCAGCAGTTCGGGCAATTTTTGAGAGCTGATATCTCACGGTCTGTTTTGAGATTTTGTATGAATCTTCACAGTATTGTTCTATAAAGTTAAGAATGAAAGTCAGTAAATTTTCATGACTTTTGAAGGTGATTTGATATGTTAACCAGAGGTGCAAAGTTGAGTTCAGAAGCACTTCTTCAGCAGTTCAGGCAATTTTTGAGAGCCAATATCTCACGATCTGTTTTGATATTTTGTATAAAACTTCACAGTCTTGTTCTATGAAGTTAAAAATTCAAGTCGGTAAATTTTCATGCTTTTTGGAGGTGCTTTGATATGTTAACCAGAGGTGCAAAATTGGGCTCAGAAGCACTCCTTCAGCAGTGCGGGCAATTTTTGAGAGCTGATATCTCATGATCTGTTTTGAAATTTTGTATGAAACTTAATAGTCTTATTCAATTAAGTTAAGAATACATGTTGGTAAATTTTCATACTTTTTAGAGGTGTTTTGGTTTGTTAATCAGAGGTGTAAAGTTGGACAAAAAATTCTAAAAAAATATTATTTTCCTAACTCCAAACTCTAAAAAATAAAAAATAAAAAAATCCGGGCTGTGGAAAATATCCATGGTCGGAAAAAAAAAATTTCAGCCCGTGAATTTTTTCCGCGGCCTGGAATAAAAATTCTGACTCGAGGAAAAAATCAACGGTTTAGATATTTTTAAAAATTTAACTGAAGTCTGATTATTTTTAATAAAATATTTTTTTGAGTGGGTATTTTTTAAAAAATTGGCTTTTCCACTATGCAACTTCAATCTTTTTGTTAAAGTTGAGTATCTTTTGATATATAACATATACTTTCGTTATTGTGCCCAGTATTTTTTATATTTATATAATTGAATTAATATTATAATTAAATTAATAAAAAATATATAATTAAAATTATCGTATTGCCATATTCATATCGTATCCGATATGATACTTGTATCCGTATTCATGCGACATAATTTGTACTCAATGATCTGTCAAAAAGAACATTTCTCAAGATATACATATGCTTGATTTGAGCGTAGTGGGATTCATGAGGAATGGGTAAAAACAAGGCCCCAAGTAAAAACGATTTAATGTCTCCACCCAACTAAACCAGAAAATTACACATTCAGATTTTATTTAATTAATTAGATGAATTAAATTTAATTAATACAACAAAAGATGTTGGATATGAATTTAAAAACAACGTCGGACGTACAGTAACCTTTTTTTAGAAAAAAAGAAAATGTCCAATTATACCAAATGTTTCATTCAACATGATAATTTTAATATTTTACATTATGATGACCACCCATGTCTCAGCAAGACTTAGTCTAGACTGATCCCATTTGAACTTTTCTCACAGCTTGGCAAGGACCAAGACAAAGGAAATGGATCTAACATCAGCAACAAATTCTATAATACTGAGTTTTTTCACAAAAGGTCCTTGAAAATTTCACAAATTACTAAATTACTTTAATTGCCACATTGCCTCGCTGCACCTAATCCAGTACCAAACTGATACTACTGGAATAATTCGGTGAATCAGCTGTATCCATGAAATATGACTGATATAGACCTGATACTCTTTCAAACGGAACGCTATCCTCTACGGAGTTTTACCGTGCGGAGTTTTTAATCTGGTCCGTTCATTTTAGATCGGACGGACTGGATTAAAGGTTCACCAAATTTTGAGTTTTTTTTAAAATTTGGTCCTTCCAATTCGAAACGAACAGACCAGATTAAAAGCTACGTACAAAAAAACTCCGCAGATGATACTTTCCCTTTCAAACACTTGGTTCAACAAATATTATGCCTTTGAACCAAAGATAAAAAAATGACCCCAAAAATAATCACATAGCATATATTTAAATTTCCATTTTGTCAAAACCAACTATAATCAATGGTCATTGCGAATTATTCACAAAAAAAAATAACTTGCCTAATAATTTAAGCAGCAATAAAATGGAAGGGACAGTCATTGTAACTTCCTAGATATTCCTAAATTATCTCACAAAAAAAATGATCTGTTAAATTCATCACAAGAACCAAGTACATGCATTTCATTTCTCCTGTCCGATCTTTTTTTTTTCCAAAATATATTTTATTGATTTTTTTTTCAATAAAAGCCAGCGAAATCCTTTAATTTTGAGAGGTAATTTAGCCTCTCCCAGATGAAGCTAAGGACTTGAATTAGATTATTTATTATCTACATCTCGTTCATAATTTATAAATCATCCATCACTATAACTACAATTAATCATGCTCGCTTAGTTTTTACATTGATTTCTAAGCTTTACTAATAAGAACTTATTTTCTTAATATTATTCTTAGTTTGAATATGTTATTTTTTCACAAAAATAATATTTTTCAGTTCAATTCATGTGCTCATGCCCATTCCCAATTAGAGGCTGAACAGGGCCCAAGTTACTTTATGGTTTGGTACTAATGAATTGAAATTTTTATGATCCGAAAAATAAATCAAATAGAAGTAGACTATAGCTAACAAAAAAGGCTACCAACAATATATTATGACCAGAACAAATAAAACGATTTCACAGGGACCTCCATACAAGAATTAAACTCTGTCATTATTTACAACTTCTGGGTTTTTTTCCAATTATATCAAAAGCCATCACTATTAGTTCTTTCTTTTTCAGATATATACAGCAAAAGTACAAACAAATTATATCACCAAGAAAAGAATAAACTAAAGAAAGGCTTAGTAAGAAATAATTTCAGTGAGACCATATTGCATTAAACTACATGTACATGTAATTATGAACCCACCGTAGCCGATGTCTCCGTTGCCTCAAAATTTTGGCTCCCTTCAGCTGCCCGAAGATATTTCGTCATGTCAACTTCTGATCTGCAAATCGGGCAACTCAGGTGTGACGGTAGCCATCTCGCGATGCACTCTGCATGAAATATGTGCTTACATTCAGGCAACTGCCTCACTTGCTCCCCTTCAAGCAACAAAGCTAGACACACTGAGCAGATGACCTGTCGCAGACTGCTATCACTACTGATTTCATCGCTGATATTTCTACTGTATGAGAATGGGAGTACAACTAAATCAATAGTTCTACTGATCTCAGCCGCATCATGGCGCATGCTCGAGGTTTGGCTCCAGGTCAGAGGGGTAAATGTAATAGGCAGTAAATAATCAGATTCATCTCGAGCGGGATGCTTAGGCCGACAGAAATAGGACAAACAAATGTACAAGATGACTATGGCAACACTAATCATGATTCTTATGGCCGATGGTCTTTTAAGGATGTTGGAGGCTAAAATGAAAATTAGGAGAACTATGGCAATTGCTCCGACAAAAATCCAGTAGTACTTGGCCGCCTTGCGGTAACTCATCGACAACAGACGATCCGGCCTGTGTGATGATGCTTCGCGTGAAAAGTCGGATTCAAATTGCATCTTGGTGGAAATTTAGAAAAATTGTAGCCGCTTATTAATTGAGGAACAGCTGATGAGTCTTGTAATTAGAGAAGATATTTAGTAGGTAGGGAGGAAATACGTACCATTGGCAAAACTATGACATTGTCTCATTCAATAGTTGACAACATGCATTTCAGAGTATTTCTAAGCACTTATAAAAAGTAACAGGATTTCATCAATAATTAAGAATGTTTTAGTCCCTTGTTCAACAAAATACTGAAATATTTTTATTTCAGCATTATGTTTTATATGCATTATAGAAATGGTAGAAGTGGGCTGTGAAGAAGTTTTATCTGGATATTATAATCTCAATATCACCAAGTCAAAGAGGTCAATAACGTACGGGATTTGATTTCAGAAATTTTAATTAGTTAGTGACGGTGTGTAGAATTTTTTTTTTCAGAAATATTACTGCTTATTTACAAATAATTACCTTTTAACCATAGAAAAGTATCCTACTTACAAGTTAAAATAATTACCTTTTAACCATAGAAAACCAACCACATTAAAACTTTATTTTAAGAGGGATATTTGAATTCCAAAGGGTATCATTTGACTTATTTGGAATACCCCTATTCACCAGTCACAAGTACAAAGAATGTACTGTGAATTTACCAGAAGGACCCCATCTCCATAAAATAAAATCAGGTCTTATATTATCTGTAAAAACCTTGTCAAAAGAGAAGCTGCAACTCAGGCAATGTTGCAGAGTAGGGGTATCAATGTGATATCCATTGTGTGATGTGTGAAACTGGTACTGTAGAAACTTCAAAGCACTTATTCTTTGAGTGTCAAAATGCGACGGGAGTATGGGCTCGTTTTGTTAATCTTATGCAAGTTGGAGACTCGGTGTGTGACACTTGGAATGCATCTCAAAATTTTCACTGCAGCAGCGTGGGTCGGAATAAGCAAACTGAGCAGGTTTAGGCCACCTATTTCACGTCAGTATTGTGGTCACTGTGGCGACAGTGCAATGAAGTTATCTTTCGTTAAAAAGAATTATCATAGTGATTTGTTGCCAATCGAGCTGCCGAGGAGGCGAAACTATGGTTGCAATTTTGTGGCAAAGGTAACATAAATGTATGGGGGGCTTTTAGGGAGACGGGTTGTATAACAAATACAATTGATGTTCAGATTTAGTTTTGATGTAATGATTAGGAATTGATGTTATAAGCAAATTTATTAAGTCTTGGTAGTCACTACCAAGTTTTAAAAAAATATATATTAGAATTCAACAATAATCATTCATTGAGGTAAATTCCAATTAACTGTCTATTAAAGGATAAGGAAAAAAAATTTATGAAAAGCATCAAAGACAATAATATTAGAATCAGAAACTATCTTGAAGAGTTGAGAAAATAGACAATGTAAAGAACAGTAGATGTATCTACCAAAATTCATTAATTATCTCACAACCTAACATTCCTCAATTATCAATTATATATTCCTATGGGGAAATTCTGCCAAGCTAGAAAAAGAAATTCATGTACCATTTTTTGTGCAAAGTTAGCAGACTTAATAAACCACGATTATTTTTGGTGACTCGTTGGGGCAACAGATGTCGTCATTGCCGCGGCTAGACGTATAAACCCCACCTGTATATCTTTTGGAGAATTCCACATTTGTGCATTGACGGTGACTTTAATTATATTCTGTACAAGTCAACAGTGAAGCGGATGCCATCTTTATTGTATAAACTATGCGCCAGATTAAATTATGCTTTGAATACTTCCAAGAAACTGTTTGATTAGTTCAAATTATTTTTTTAGAATGGTTCAGTATTAATACGTATCAATGCCACTCATATAAAAATATACGAATGAGGGCACGGTACTATGCACAGCACACACACATTCCACGTTATATATATATAATTGTAGATAAAGACCAAATTAAATTTTATAGTTTTTAGAATTATTTTACTATTTTTTTAGATAGGTAGAATATCACTTTATTTAAATATTTTGGACTACCCATATTGATTTTCTAATTATCTTTAAAAATATTAAAAAAGTTCTAAAAAATATAAAATTTAGTCTCCAAGTACATTTTCATAAAGAGATCATGTTGAGCTGTTTAAATTGACTATTTAACCACCAAAAATATTTTCACATTTAAATTTGTTAGAATTCAAATCTGAATCATTATGAATCCGAAAAATAAAACGTTCATAAAAACAAATTCCCCTTTAACTTTTAGGATTAATTTCTCACATATTCTAAAAAAGTTCTTCAATTTCTTATTTACTCCTAAATACTTCCCTAAACACTTAGAATATATCTCATTTGTTTCTTAAAACTCTTAAAATATATCTCACATATTCTAAGTACTCTTAAAACTCTTTTTTTTTTCTTATTGTATAATAATTTTAAAGTTAATCATAGTTAAATCTAAGGTTAAAAACATAAAAGACAAAAATATCCTTACTTGAGTTTAACTAAAAAACAAATAAAGGAAAAACCATGCGAGTCTTTCAATTTCTTTAGAACCTTCAAATTAATAATGTTAGAATGAGCAAAACTAGGATGTGATATGCTCATTAAGAGAGTTTAGTGAGCACACTTTCAAAAAGCTATCGAATTGACTTCAAATTATAAATTCAAAATATTAAGATCCATATATACTTCGTGAGTGTTGCATGTGCATGCAAAAAATTTAAAGTTTTGAATTTATTTAGCACATGGTAAAGCGGTCAAAATAATGAGCATTTTATAAGTTATTTTTTTAATTGTTTTATGTGTTTATTTTTCATTATTTTTTTTACTACTTGATTATGTACTAAATAAATTTTAAACTTTAAAATTTTTGTATGTATATGCATCACTCACAAAATACTTCGATTTCAACGGTTTGCATTTATAATTCAAAATTAATATAATAGTCTTTTAGAAATACGCTCACTAACTTCTGATGGTTATCATCACATTGATCTATTTTTATTGTCTGGGACAAAAATGCATGCGCATTATTTTATACATTTAATTACAAATTTTACTTGTGGATATGTGCTTCCACGTCACATGCACAGTTGCACGGATCCAATGCAATCTCAGCCAAGCACTTTCATGTCTTTTCATGTCAGTTAGAAATTCCTTTCAAGTTATTTGTTGTCAAGGTGGTTAATTATAACGAGTCCGATTCGAAGCGGCCGTCGGAATGAAAACCAAGAGTCCACGTCCTTCCAAGCAAAAATAAGTCTAAAAGAAGATCTACGAGAATTACTAAGCATATCTCATACGAGTTCGTATCCTCTGCATTAACTCAAAAGATTTTAGAATTACTAAAAGTATAACTCATACGAATTCGTATCCTCTGCATTAACTCAAAAGGACATATTTTGAGTTAATAAATCTCAATCTTTCAATCTGTTTTAAGATTCATGTGAACTAAATCTGCACTAATATTGAAAGACCTCCTATATATTATAAGCTGATTCCGTTTAAAATCAGACGGCTTAAATTCATTAACTTAAAAAGATTCCCTTTTGAGTTAATGCAGAGAATACGCATTCAGCTCATACGGTCATATCTGCTATTTTAAGACCTATAAAAGATCGTCTAAAGTCTAAAGAGTGAGTCTATGGTAGTATGAATTGGTATGCAATACAAATTAATATATATTTTTTTGATTCTAACTATCAATCTAAACCGTTCAACATAATCTCTATATAAATATGTACTTGTAGAGAATTTTATATTTTTAGAAATTATTTTACTATTTTTAAAACAAATAGAAAATTACTATTTTTGGATGGTCCAGAATTCTCAAATCAAGTGATTTTCTATCTATCTTAAAAAAGGGTAAAAAAATTCTAAAAATATAAAATTCAGTTTTCAAGTACATAATCATATAAAGATCATATTGAACGATTCGGATAGACACTTAGAATTTTGTAAATAAAAATATTAATCCATACTACAGAAGTACCATAGACTCACTCAAGTCTAAAACATTGAGTTAAAGTTTATTATTTTCAACAGTAATGTGTTTTCTTACCTGAAAACGAAACTGTCTTTTTAAGGAAATTTTAAATAAATTTTAAATTACAATCTCAGTTCATTACAACAAATTAACAATCAATTTTTGTTGTATATATCTGATATTTTTTTTCCCTTTATCATATTTATCTTATTTTATTTGGTTCCTTGAAAAGACTTTAATACATATAAGTAAAATAGATAATGGGACCAATAATAAAAATAATTCATGTTAACAAGAATAAAAATAATTATAACAATAAAAATTTATAGAATAATATATAAAAAATTTTAAGAGTGAGGCTAGTACTAGGTATGAGATATATTAGTCTGTACTATGAATTAATATTCTTATTTTCAAATTTTAAACAATTGATCTGAACCGTTTAAGTTCAACATTCTCTATATGAATGATGCACCAAAAAGGTATAGTACAAAGTTTCAGTACAATAAGATGTACTTTTTAAACCTTTAACACGCGTTTGAGTTGAATTGCAAGTGCACAATTCTATCAAAGTAGTATTTGAGGTATTGATCCACAGGGAGTACGTTAAAAACTTAGTTTAAACTTTAATAATAAATTTCAGAAAATAAAATAAAGTAAAGTGCAATAAAAATAAATTGGGGGGGGGGGGTTGTTCTAACAATTCCTAAATTTGGGTTCAATATCCGAATAGAGAGTTTAAAACAATAAAAGTAAATGAATGAAAGAAAGATTGGTTTGCTTTCTAGATGAGAAGATCTAGAGGTATTCGGTCTACAATCTCTTGATAACTCTATTAATTCGGTATTTGTTTGAATTCATGTATGATTTGACGAGGTTTCTAACCTAATATGTTATTAAGGGTTACTTTCATAAATTAATAACGTGCCTAGATAATTCGGACTTCTTGATTAAGTTCCTCACCCTAGCTACCTAGACCCATTGAGCGCTTGTAGTCTCTCTTCTCCTCAAATATTGGTACTTCACAATTAAGTCCATCTTACCAATACCTGATTTGAATTGAGATGTCCTAATTAGGGTTTGGCTTCTCAATTAGGCTCCTCACCAAGTTCCTAATCTTAATTTCTATAGTTCCGGCTTAGATTAAATTGGTTACAATCTTAACCTAAACCTAGAGTATTTCCATTCATAATTTGGTACTATCCTATTGATCACAGTCAATTTTGATTCTTTCGAATCCAAAACGGGATACTACAATTCAAGTACTAATTATGTAATTAACACAAATGATTAAATCACAGAAATTAACATCAAATCCCATAAAACAATCATAATAAAAACAAATAACCGAATAAAATAGAATTAAACAAGTTTATGCATTGACCGAAACCCCTAGAGAGAGAACTACTCTCTCATGGAGAGATCCATTACAAAAATTGGCAAAGTAAGAAGAAATGAAATAAAGGAAGTAATTACACCATTTTATAAATCAAAAACCTCTATCTTGCCGACTTCTTGCTCAGGAAACCCTTCTTCTCCTTGCTTGAAAGCTTTCCTTTCTCCAGAATATATTGCTAAGTATTGTGTGTGTGTGTAGAGAGAATGAAAGAATGATGGATGAGAATGAATGTGAAAATGAATCCCCTCTTTTATAGCCAAGGACCATGCCCAATTAAGACCCTAGAAAGTGGAGTTAGTGGGTGCTATATTTGAATTGTTTCCCAGGATGCCTTGTCCACGTTTGACTGTAAAACACGTTCATGAAGTGCCAAAAATAGAACTCGTGTTGAACCTGTGTAAATTTGGCTTTTTTTGCGGCTCCAGTGCGGATACCCAATTCGCACTGCGGGTTGTTTGATCCGCACTGGCTCCAAGTTTTCTTATTTAGCTCCTGCGAATTAGTTCAATGCGGATAGCAGTGCGGATTGCTGATCCGCACTGCGGGTTAAAATTGCTTCTCTGAAGTCTCTGAAATCGGCTGTTGAGTGCGGCTTGGCTCATCCGCACTGCAGGTGGGTGTTAATCCACACTACGCTCGGACTTTTTCCTGTGCAATACTTGGATGTTGGAAATGCAGCTAAGTACTCAATGTGACTTGTCCTATCCGCACTGTGGGTAGATTGATCCGCAATGAGGGATATTTTCGCTATTTTTCATCATTTCCTGCAATGAAAAGCCAAACAATCGAAGTAACTTGATTCTAGATGTATTTAAATCACTTTGTATTAAAAATACAAGATATTTAAAGTTGTTTTACGATAAAATCTAGATCGATTGTATATATAATTTATGCTTATCAATGAAAATATATTTTCTTATCAGGTTTTACACTTTCTTGAATTCTTTTAATGTAGAGTTTTGTAGGTAAAAAATCACTTGATCCAAATATTTCAGATCATTCAAAACTATTTACTACCTATCTAAAAAGTAGTAAATTTTTCTTATAAAAAAATTTAATCATCAAGTATATTTTTTATATAAAGATTATCTTCAACAGTTGATATCAATTGTTCAAACTAATTAATCAAGAGTAGAACTAGGGTGCTCTTAAGCTCACCAAAGTTTTGGTGAGCTTAACTCTAAAACTCATCAAATTGATTTCAAATAAATCCGAATCATTGAAACCCGCCTACCTTATGTGTGATGCATCTATATGTAAAATTTTTAAATATTCGAATTAATTTAGTATAAAGTCAAGCGGTCAAAATTAGAAGGTTAATAAATTAATTTTAGTGCATTCATTTTTGAATATTTTTTGACCGCTTGACTTTATATTAAATTAATTCGAATGTTTAAAAATTTGATATGTAGATGTATCACACGTAAGGTAGGCGAATTTCAATGGTTTGGATTCGTCATTTGAAATCGATTTGATGAGTTTTAGAATTAAACTCACTAAAACAGTTTTAGTGAGAGTACTAAAGTGAAAGCATAAATTAGTGCGGTTTCACTATTTTTTTCTCCTTTTATCCCTATTAAGGTTGGCGATAATTTATTTGACTGTTAGAAGTACGTGGCCAACATATCATGTTATGTTTACTACAATTACTTCTTAATTTTTAATTTTTTTATAGCAAACAAAAGCCCGAAGTTGATAGAAATGAAACCTTTTCATTTCTATCATATCAGCACATCGACAGCCAATTTTATTTAATAAGATAGTTCCAATTGCATAATGTTGGTTTAGGCCAGCTTTCTAGCAATATCTAGTTTAATTTATGTATATAAATATTGGGTCTTGAGAAGTTATGCTGCATATGGGTTGCTACTTATTCTAGAAACAAGTTAGAGTAGAACTAGGGTGCTCTTAAGCTCACCAAAGTTTTTGTGAGCTTAACTCTAAAACTTATGAAATCGATTTCAAATGACGAATTCGAACTGTTGAAACTTGCATACCTTATGTATAATGCATCTAAATGTGAAGTTTTTAAACATTCAAATTAATTTAGTATAAAGTCAAGCAGTCAAAAAACGTTCAAAAATGAATGCACTAAAATTAATTTATTAACCTTTTAATTTTGACCGCTTGACTTTATACTAAATTAATTCGAATGTTTACAAATTTCACATGTAGATGTATTACACGTAAGGTATGCAGATTTCAACAGTTCGGATTCATCATTTGAAGTCAATTTGATGAGTTTTAGAGTTAATCTCACCAAAAATTTGGTGAGCTTAAGAGCACCCTAGTTCTACTCAACAAGTTAGATATTAAGCATAAATATACTAGTAGCGACAGGCACCTATTACCCGTCATGTCATGTACCATGTTTTTACCTTTAACAACAAAAATTTTATTTCAAAGCGGTTCTACACAGATAATCCTCAACTAATAACTATTTCGAAAAATTTACTTCAAAGATTAACCCATGCCCTCATGTCATGTTCAAATGCATCCATCGAAAGTAAAGACGTGCTTCATCCTCAAACATTCACCGAATATTTTGGTGACTGTTGGGTTATTGAAGAATAAGCAGCAGTATAAACAACACAGTTTATGGTGGTAATTGACAGTTGAAATGTCGAATAGATCAAAAACAGGGGAAAAATAGTATTGCACCATTGTGCCAGTATTTTCAGAGACGAAGAAGATTCTTTCTGAATAAAAGCAACGCTATGATTTTTAACAATTACACAGAGTTCCTATTATGTTTGAAGAACTACAACTTCCTTAAAAAAAAAAAACATAAATTTATTATAATAACTACCCACACTGAACATATGATAAAAATAACAACTATACCCCCTACCCCAAAACAATTTGCAAATCAACTAAATCAATGCTGAGATCTTCTTGAAATAATTTGGAATGAATTTCCAACAGTTTCATTGCTCTGAACCATATTTTCTGTACTTGGCACGAAGCTGGTATTGGGAAGATCAGTATGTCCATTGTTGGATCTCGCCATGTGGCAGAAATAGAACGTCAAGATGGGAAGATAAATTCTTGGAATTAACAGTCTCATCCGAAAATCCCATCTGTTCCATAATACCTTGCCCAAAGGACGAGAAGTGGATAAACAAATCCACCTCTTCAAGCTAACCTTGCCATTAGGAAAGAAGAAAGGCACATCCAATGTGCTTCTTCTGACCATGTTGTTGCTTAATTCCATCCAGATTGCTGCACAATCGACGGGAATGGATATTTCAAAGACAACAGATTGTGTCTGAATCGAGGCTGGACCGTGGGCTGGAGCATGAGAAATTAATACCAACTTTTGCTTCGGCAAATCACCGTCTTGAAGAAGTAAAGCAGGGTACACATCAGTAACCACGAATATACCCGTGAACTCCATAGCAAATTAATTGAAGAATCAAGATCGGGTTTTTATTGTAGATCAAAGAGGTTCGTGCATGGACTAACAGAATATGTGGGTATATATAATTGAAACATCTGATAATAATAATAGCAAAAGCTAATTGAAACTCGGCCGAAAATAAAAAATTGCATGTAATTTTAGAAAGTGCAATAATGGCCAAGCATAAATGTTTATCTTTTTTGGGAAGTACCATAGTTGGTTTTGCTGTTTTTTTTTTTTTTTTTTTTCTTCTAGTTTGGGAATGATAAATTGCTTGTAGCTAATGTAGCATGTTTCTTTTTTCGTTCCTAATAATTAAACAGAAATTTGCTGTTTTAGGAAGAAATGGGAAATAAAATTTGAGAGTTGAACTCACGCTCCATGTTTTTTTTCAATCACAAAATTCAAAATAATAATTTTCTATTGTTAGAATAATCAATTTGTACATCCAAATTAATTACTTACTATATTTAAATAAATCTATTTATAGTTTAGACGTTAGTTATGATAATAGAAAGTAAGTGCATCAATAAATCTATATCCATACCTTGAACTATTTTTGAAAGATCAGTAAGTCTATATTCATATATACCTTGGATCAAATATGTCCCTTTTTATCATGTGGCTCGAAATATCAAATTTTTCTCGAAAATTCAATAATTTAATTTGAATTTTTTATAGATTAAATTATCATATTACAGTTAACCTCATTTGTATTACAATTAAATCAAATCAAGAGCACTCTTTCACGGTTTTCTTCTTTTATTAGAAATATCCAAAAAGGCCCATTAGTACTGGGCAAGTAAGTCTTCCCTTAGTTATTAAACGGTGGGACCCATAACTTCGAAACGTAGGTTTTACCTGCGGTGATTTTGATATGGTCCGCTCATTTCAGATCGGACGGGCTGGATTACGAGTTCACCAAATTTTGAGTTTTTTTTTTAAATTCGGACAAGATCTGATTTGATCCGTTTAATTCGAAACGAACGGATCAGATCAAAACTACCGCACAGCACCGTAGGTAAAACCTCCACAGAGGATACGCTCTCCATAACTTTATGCTCCTGATTAACTCTCAATCTGGTGCCTCGTGTCCCCTTCAAGATTTGTGCAAATTTAAAGGAATTCTAAAAGATATATACTTTTATGTTACGTAAGTTTGGATTTGTTTAAAATGTTTGTAATGTACGCAGATAGAGCGATATGTTTTCAGATGTACCTACTTAGTGAAAATTTACTTATGCTTTTAAGTTTGGTCCATGTTAATTATCAGTTAAAGCTCATAAATCTTTCGAACAAAACCAACATGCAAACCCGGAATCTCCTACACACCACACACTCGAGGTGCAATTATAATTCTGAAAAATAATTCTCCAAACGAAAAAATAAACAAAGAGAACATTTAAAATGGCAAGCTTTTCAGTTTTACTATCCTGTAATAGTTATGAATAGATAAGAGAGTAAAACACGTACCTAATTTAAATTAGCAAAGATTAAGAATAAACCAATTAACTGATAAGAAAATACATCAACTTCAGTATGGAAATATCATTTGTAATTCTTTATTGTCCGAAACGAAAATTCCGTTTCTTGACACAGGACAGAAATAACAGTGATCTGGCAGTAATTATTCATACACAGAGTCAGCAAAAGGAAAGAAAAAGAAACCAAAAAAAAAATTCAAAAGCAATACAGAAAATAGATGACCACCATTGTAATTCCCAACTACAGAAAGTCATTCTACAGTATTTTACCTAATCCTATCTTTTACCCTAATTGTCTTTGTTGCAACTCTCTTGGATTATGGGCCCCCATTGGTGCAGGTGCAGCCTATCATAACACAACAGGGCAAAATTTTGGTATGAGACCATGGTGCATCCTAAATGAAATTTTTTTAATGAATAAACAAATTCAGATAATAAAAAATCATCTGAAAATTTAGTCCCCAGTCATGAATGGATCATTGTCGCCAAGGTCAGCAATTATGGGCTCCAATTTTTCCATTTCTTCTCCTTCTGGGATGAAGAAGGTTGGGAATGGTAGAAGAGATCTCTCTGGCTTCTTATAATGTGCATCCCTAATGAAAACAAAACTTCCTTCCGGACCAGGCACCTAACAAAATATTATGACTAGTTAATTTATTTGTGGTTGTACATCAGCACATGAACTAGGTGGCAACCAGTCAATGCTAAATATATCTGTTTCAATACCAAAAGGACACAACTTTCAATATTTAGCAGAGTCTCTCTTCTCTTGTAACAACAACAAAGAAAATAAAAGGACTAACCTTCTCTGCAACTTTTAATATTAATGAGGGGTACTTTTGCAGGCTTACTCAGAGAGGAACAGAAAATAATAACCAAGTTATCACAAGGGATTTAAATTTCTCTCATAAAAAAAGGCTTCCGGTTAGCAAACATTGAATAGGGAATTTTCCTGAATTTAGTAAATAGTAAATAGCCATAATAATAATAGCACAAAAACTAATTTTCTGAACCTCACTTTTGGCAAAATTTGACTCAATGACCTTTCTCAATGTTGATATATCTACAAAACAAAAACACGAAGTGAATAGACAATGCATATATTAGAAGAATACCTGGCCTTTGACCCACATCAAATTTCGAGCAGGCTCAATTTTATAGACCCACACATTCTTCACCGTAGTTTGATCCCCACCCATTCGCCCAGGCATCTTCTTCCCTTTGAATACCTATTTTCAGCTGATGTCCATTAGCATTTGGCCAATTATATGTTCTTGTGGGAAGTAGTTTCCAGCAGGCCACACATAGTTGTCATTTTTGCTAAAATAAGCAGGCTGAAGTCAACCTAAATCAGATCCATTCAGGCTACCAGATAAGGAAACAAGTCCAGCCCTAAGTGAGACCCAACTTGGTAACAATCCTATAAAATATTGGTTACCTGACTAGACCCAGATTCAACCCCAAACAAACCCAGTAAATATTGGTACACCCTAGTGGGCTCTTTTACCAAGATCAACCAGCTGGGACAGTTATCCTGGTTAATGTAGTTACCTTCCCGGGTGCATCTCTTTGACCGGTTGAGCCGATGCTACGGTGTGATAGTGATGCTCCATGGGACGCTGGCATGCCACTGAAGCCCCATCTCTTCATACCACCCTGCAATATAACAATGAAGGATTAGTATAATCTGGATGCAAAGGTCAAGAGCAGCATGCAGAATACTAGTCTGATCCCTGTACATTTTGGATTAATCTCTCTACTACAAAAAAAGCAAGTGGAGCAGTACATGTAACCCAGTGCCTGCCAGTGTACAAGTGATGTGTCATCTATTTGTATATGTGCACAATATAATGTAAAGCTAACTTCAGGGACTTGTATACCCTATTCACCAACAGTTATCTCTTTTATAACAACAACAAAAAAGATAAGATAAGATAGTCCAACTGACTGCCTAACAAGTACTGGTAAGTTCTAATCCCAATAATGTGGCTGGTTAAGAGTACTACAAGATAATTTGATAAGATATAGCATGATAAGAGGTAGGGGTAAGTCTAACTCTAACCCAACCAACCTGACCGACCCATTCCAAAAAAATACAGATTTAACATTTAATTGGATGGTAATGAATTAGATTTTGATTAACCCGACACCTAAAGTTTGAATATGGATTGTGTAAATAAAGTTGAGTGAAACGCAACCTGACAATTGTAAGTTATTTTTCTTATTTAATTTGTTTGTGTATAACTATAACAGTAATTTCTTTATAGAAATAATGTGATATCTTGTTGAATTTCATATTTTTAATTAAAACTCTCTACATTATTTTTTCATTAAAATATGTTAAATGTTTTTCTTCGTATTTTTCCCATTAAACTTATATCTTTGATTGGTTAGTTACGGATTGAAAATGCTATTACCCAACTATATTAAATTGGATTCACAACCTAAACGAAACCCAACCAACCTGACCAGTTTACACCCCTATTAAGAAGATATTCACACCTGGAAACCTTTGCCACGGGAGACAGCAGTGATGTCAACGTACTGGCCAGGAAGAAAATGGCGCACAGATATAGGCGTGCCAACAGGGAGGAGAGCATCTTCAGTGACAGGAAACTCCCTCAACTTGCGCTTCAGCGGCACCCCTTGAGCCCTGAAGTGCCCCAACTCTGCCTTTGTCAGATGCTTCTCTTTCTTTTGCCCTGCCCCCACCTTCAGAGAAATGAAAAATAACACAAAGGATTATTAAATGCTGTTAAACATGTTCCAACATAGATGCTAAAGATATAGAAATCAGCTGCATTGCAGTGCATTCACATGCATTTGAAGCAAAATTACAGTCATTACTCTAGTAATTATTTATTTGAAACCATATTCAACTTTCAATTTGTGAAATCTCCTTTCAATTTAGAAAAAAATCAAACTGAAAATCACAATACAAAATTAGCAAAATGATAATAATATTTCTATGCATATGAATAGGTGCAAATTATTATATTGATAACAATTTGAGGTAGCAATTTTAAAGCACAGATTGAAGTTTTATTCAAAGAGATATGAATAATACATCGAGATGTAATTTAAAGGAAACAGTTCCACATATTGGTACCATACAAGCAGTTGTTACTAAACACTGAAAAATTAAATAACCAATGTTTTTTTCTCAGTGTCCTTTTCGACACTTAATCTATGATTGTTTGGGTTTTGTAAATTTGAGTAAGAGCCTATACATGATACTTGCTCATCTCATTTCCAATAGAGGCCATTTTAACCAGCTATTTGGTAGATAAACCCCGTATTTCGTGATTTTCTTTAAAAAAAAATGATCCAGTAAAATACAATCCAAGTAATTAATCTCCCAGTATTTCACCTGAAGTGCGAAAATCCCTTCTTTTTCAACAGTTTTGACTTGCGTTACAACATTATCATCCAGCCAAAGCACCGAGACAGGAATTCTCTCGCCCCACTTGTCCCACAGCGCAGTCATGCCGCACTTGATCCCGATCGCACCAGTTCGTTTCGAATCAGGCGCCATCACGCTTGACTTCGCCTCTATGATCCTAGTGGCGCCGTCTCCGGATTCCGATTCGCAATCTGGGAGGGGATCCGCGGAGAAGTTTCGAGAAGAGATGGTGAGAACGGGGCATTTGGGGCCAGGTTTGAGATAGAATTGGAAGAGGCAAGAGAGGTGGGTTCTGCCTCTGGAGGCGGCCGCCATTGGACGAGAGGAGGCGGGGGTCAGTGAGCTGGTGGAGAGGAAGGCATGAGACTGCTACAAATTTGGGGAACGGCGAGGTGAGCGGAGTAGGGTTTAGCGACTTCAGTCCAGGTTTTAGTCTTTGAGGACTACTTTGCAAAAAAGGGTATTTTTCTCACTATTTTAATTATTGTTTGCTCTCTAAATCATTGTTTTCTCTGAAGAAAGGGCAGAAAGGAAAAAAAAAAAAATCGAAAATATAAATTATTTTTTTCCATACGGAATATACCCACATTTTTATTAATATCCAACATTAAATAGAAATTATTAATTATGCTCAAAAATTATAGATTTTATAAAAAGTGTTCAAACCGATCATCTGGTGGCCGATTTCGATGAATTTTTATTTCAAACTGGCCAATAGATGGCCGGTTCCAAAAAAATAAAAATTTAAAACTGGCTACTAGATGACCAATTTGAAAAAAAAAAATTTAAGATTAAAAATTTGATTTTTTTTTAAATATTTGTTAGATTAGTTCTTTTGATATATAATTAGAATAATTATAATCAAAGGTATAAATAGTGTTTATCACGTCATAGTGGAATGGCTAAGAAAACGGCACTATGTCCATATAGTGCCGCTATAGTGTGAAATAACGCCAATAGCGCCATAGATATTATGATCCAAAAATGCTATCGTGATGCTATAACTTGCTATTTAGAACCATTATAATTACCATAATTATACTAAAATATACTATATTACTTGAAATTATGTTAAATTACGCTAAAATACACTAAATTATGCTAAATTACACTAAATGACGCTAAATTACATTAATTATACAGAAATACGCTAAATTATGCTAAATTAGGCCGATTTTGTGCCATCTTTCATATATTATAAAAAAAATAGTAAAAAAATTCAAAAAAATAGTAAAAATTGATATTCTACAAGTTCATTATATAACCAATTCACTAAGCTACTTATATCAAAAAAATAGAAATAAAAATCTTAATTGGAAACTTCTTCTGAGTTTTTCGCCTTTCTCAAATAAGATACCGTCTCTCTTTACATAATTTCAAATAATTTAATCTATTGTAATATAATAATGCTAATTATATATTATAATTAAGGTTCTAAATAGCACACTATAGTGCCGGATAGCGTTTTTAGACCATAAAAGCTATAGCCCTATCGGCACTATATGAGCATAGCGTCATTTCTTAGTCATTCTGCTATGATACGATAAACGCTATTTAAACCTTCGATTATAATTATGCTAATTATACATCAAAAGAAATAATCTAACAAATATTTTTTTTAAATGAATTTTTAATCTAAAAAAAATATTCCAAATCAGCCATCTAGTGGGCTGTTTCGATTTTTTTTTTTTTTAAAGAACCGGTCATCTAGTGGCCAGTTTGGACTTTTTTAAAAAGTCTAGAATTCTTTAGTATAATTAATAATTTCTATTTTATATTGGATATTAATAAAAATGTCGGCAGAATATATGTTATTGGACGCTCCAGTTTGGAGTGAGATTACGATAATGTGTTATAAATTTTTTTTTATTTTTAAAGTTTAAATAGTCGATCTAAACAGTTAAATATACTCTTTATAAGAAAATATATTTAAAAATTAAATTTTATACTTGAAAAAAATACTATTTAAAATTAATAGAAAAATATTTGTTTTCAGATGTTTTAGAATTTCTAATTTTATGCAGCTTCGGTTCATTGTTTTTTTTTTCCTAAATTTGTTGTGTTTAGATTAGTTAAGTTTTTGATGAAAATTGGTTATTAAAACTTAAATATATGAGCCAGTTGAATAAGATTAAGGGTTATAAAAAAAAAGAGCATAGAACAGAACTAAGTTCCGTACGGTATTTCAGAATGAAAATTCTTCACAACAAAAATACGCTTTCGTACATTCTGCAATCTAGGAATATTTTATTGTTGTTGTGATTGTTAAATAAGTTGCTGCCAAAAAATCACTCATCAATTAGCTCAATATATCTTATTCCTTTACTTTTTCTGGCTAAATTATTTGTGAAACATTTTTTAGCTGATTTTACTTCTGCAAATTCTCTATGTAATAATCGAAAGAGGAATCTCTAAAAAAAAAAAAAACTTTTACCTTGATGCTCAACATTAGAAATTCCGAATGATGTAAATTTTTATATACATGTTGAACTACTTGAACAAGATATGTAAAATTAATATAACTAATCAATTAGTTTTGTAATTTCAAAATTTTTGAAAGATTGTTTGAGATTTAACTTTATTGTTATCGATTTAACATTAAAATCAATTACACTGAATCCCTCCTCTAAATTTTTTCGATAACATTATTTATCTGAATTAGTAGTTGGCAGAGCTTGTTATACATGATTACATGAATAGTTGAAACTTCTATAGAAAGTCTATGGGTGAAAATAATCAGGAGGGGTCAGAACTCAAGGCTCATGAAGTTGAAGATAGGTTGATCCGACGCTGATTACAGGGTTCGTAGCTGCTGTTGTTTTCCGTTGAAAAGTATGATCTCCTATCCATTCAAGTCCCCTCCATCTAAATGTAAACCAAAAAGGAGACCACACGTCATTTGATGTCTATAGAATTTGAGTCCGGATAATATATATTTCAACTGATACAATATTCCGATCTAAACCGTAGGAGCCATATCGGACTGTTCACAAACACTGCAATTTATGCTATTTCAGAGAAATAATAGCGGAAAAGAATCGTTGGTTATTTTGTGACATAGAAACATACGTGTCAGATTGTATTCCCGTTCAAACTTGTACCCTTGTTGGCTCTCGCTAACAAGATGAGTATAATAATCAATTACTAATTAAGGTCTGGTTTTTTTTTCCTGAAAGATCAACATCCCGTTTATTTTATTTATATCATATTGGACAAGATGAGTATGGATAAAAAAAAATATTAACTTAATAAAATAAATAAAGATACGGATTAGAAAAACTTTTCATTAGTTTATTGGATAAAGGTGCGATAAAATTGAGGCTGTATATATTACCCTATTAGCAAATTGATACATTTTTTATTCTTAATAATTTATGGCAAAATTGGTTCATCCTACATTTTATATAAATTTAAATTTATAATTTAAGGAAATTAATTTATATAATTTTTTATATTATTTAATTTAATTAATAATTTTGATTTTAACTACGATTTCTATATTTAATAATATTACCTGTGTAATGTGTTTAATATATTTTTATTCAATTCATTATTCATAATGGATAATTTTTAACAAAGAATGCGGATCTAATTCTTAAGAAAACCGATATCATAGGTAGTAGGATACGAAAATGAATCGGGTCGCATCCGTTCCCGCTTTACTCTTTAATTTTTAATTTTTACTGTACAGCAACGTCCGATGCGGTTCAAAATTCAAACATGCTATTATTATAAATTATAATGCGGGATGCGTTTTTTTTTTTTTTTTTGATAATTCTGATAGTGGCTATCAAAAATATATCAATAGCTACAGTAACATCTACCACTGAGCAATACCGTCATGTACCACTTAGCGATATAATGAGGGATCACAGTAATTCACTCCGCGTTGTTTGCATCCGGTTTAATATCCCGCAGAAACAACTTAGAAAAAATATCGAAACAGGCTAACAAACGCCACGTGAAGAAGGAGACGGCGTTTTAATCTTTTGTCCAATCGTCTAACCGCATTAGATTGCGTCTAAAAGAGGAACTCGAAAAATTGGACCTAAGAAACAGGCCGCCATGATTTATTTATTTTTTAAATGTAAAACACTCAGATTCTATTAATTTAAAGAGTTAAATACCAGCTACTACATAAAATTAGACATAAAATATTTAAAAGAAAATACTCAGCAGTAAATAAACTAAAAATATATTTGAATTTTATGGACATAATTTTAGTTATCCTTGTTGGATGAAAATGATAGAAGCTTAATAATAATTTTCTCTATGCAAATAGTTGTTATGCTAACATATTTTATCGTAGAAGACAATAAATCAAAACATATATGGAACTAAATCAATCGGGTCAGAACAGTGACCACTCAAAAGTTCCAAAAAAGACACTAAATCACATCAGATCAGAAACTGAATCAACAAAACTAAAAAAGCGATGACTAAATCCACAAAACTAAAAAACTAAAAAATAATTATCAAATCCACAAGATAAAAATACTAGCTCGAACGACAACATGTAAATAATCAGTAATTAAATTACTAAACATAAACACCGTAAACGATATCCAGATCCAAAAACATAAGCAGATAAAATCGTCCGGCTTTGCCTTAAGCGGCACCGTCGCCATGGGAGCCTGAGCCTTCCATGTTCGGTTAGTTGAAATAATGAATAATACAAAGAGGAGGAATCAAGTTACAATAATCTTTGAGTTACAACAAGTTACCATAACAATTTTCTACATTTTTAAAGTCTAAATCATCGATCCAAACAGTTAGATGTGATCTCTACAATAAAATGTACTTGAAAACCAAATTTTACATTTTTTGAAATTTTTTTACTATTTATTAAAATGGGTACAAAATTCAATGGTCTAAATTTGACTAATTTTTGTACTCATCTTAATAAATAGTAAAAAATTTTCAAAAAGTGTAAAATTTGGTCTCTAAGCACATTTTATTGTAGAGATCAGATCTAATGATTTGGATTGATGATTTGGACTTTGAAAATGTAAAAAAATAGTTGCGGTAACTTGTTGTAACTCAAAAATTGTTATAACTTGATCCCTCCTATAATATAAATAATCATGGATATCAATTCCTAGGGGTGTCAATGATATCTTTTTAGCCGTTTATTCGATCCGTATTGTATTTGATAAGGCGGATATGGATAAGATTTTTTTTTCATTAGCTTATTGGGTATGAATATGGATATGGGTAAGAATTTTTTTTCTTTAAATAAATGGATAAAAGTATAGGTAACGACTATTTCGTACCCGTTACCCTATAGGGTAATCATAAAATCCAAATATATATTCAATTCAATTTCCAACTCACTTAAATGTATATTTGTGTTTTTGAATTTTTATTCTTTATAAAAATTAATTTAGTTGAAATTGATTGCACATCTATTTTATATTTTATTAGAAATGCACTTATTTATGTGTTAAAATAAATAATTTTTTGATGTTTAATTTGTAAAATATAATAAAACTAATTATTATACTAGGGCAACGAAGGCAACGAGAGCAGAATCGAGGAAATGGCATCTGGTGTAACTGGGGATAAGTCACTAGATAGAAGAGGGAACCCAGCGGTCAAAGAAACCACTGGTTTGCAAACGACGATCATTGAATGTCGGAATCAAAAGAGAGATGCGGTACGAAAGGCGTATCAACTGAGCTATTTTCACTTAATTCAACAAAAGGAATGACCGAGAAAGCACTGATGCTTGACGACGATCAAAGGAATCTATTGACAATCCTTGATGACTTTGCCTAACGACAAACCTCAAGTTCGAAAGATAAAGGGAAATGTTCCAAGAGAGGGCTCAACATACATAAGGGAGATGCTAGGCCCATACATCATAGAACGGGCCCTGGAAAATGGCAATTGCTGGCTTGCCAACTACTCAGACGAGAAGCCCATGGTGTCCATAAACGGAAAATCTCTCAAAAGGTACGATAACTGAAGGGCGGGACACAAATTGCCCACAAAGCCAAAGGACGTCATGGGTAGTTATACCGAAAGCGTCTCAAGTACAGGGGTTAGAGAGACTTATATACTGTCTCCCCCATCAGACGAAGCAACATCTCTTCGTCTCAACAGCCAAATCTCTTCCAAAATGGCCGTCCCTTCCGCAAACCATGCAAATGCAACCCGCGAAGAAAACGGGGTATGGCTCGGGCAGGATTCCCATCCTCCGCCTCTTCTTCGAAAACAGGGGGGATTTCTAGTTTTTGATCTCGTCTGGGTGGGGTAAAGTGAAAAGTCACCCATGGTGGCCAGGTGTAATAATAAACCCATCTGACGGGTAAAACCTCGCCATGAAATATAAAAAAAGAGACGCCTTTTTAGTGGCTTGGGGATTAGCACATGATTTAGGGTTATATTTTTTGAAAAGACATGTTTTTCCGGTAGCTCTCTTTCAAAGCTGGGTACGGAAGAAAGCTACACTGATACAAAGTGTAGAAAGTAAAAGTAGTATAGGAAAGCTCATTCACAGAGGTAAGCAATGAAAGGGGATGCATGCTTCAGCAGAAGATCGTGATACTGAATTAGGATAGGAGGATCATTCTTTTTATGACTTGACTGACTCCGTGTCTAAGCGCTTTCGAAGATAGGGTGCTGTTAACTCGCAATGGAGTTTTTTTTTATGCTATTTTAAAGAGGGAATGCAGAATGGGAAGCTGCAAAGGATGGGACGAGTCAGGGAGAATTGAAATACCTTAATAATTAAGAGGTTTAATTAATTACTTCTCTTCATCGCTCCGCGCCTCGTCAACAACTAGGCCTATCAGCCCAAGAACCAGTTTGCAGCCAGTACCAGTAATCGAGTCATACGAGCCACAACCCACCATTTTACCCTCCTTGCTCAAAGCCTAATTACTTGAATCAGATCAATCCTTCTAGGCCACTAGTCAGAACACAACTCACTTCCCGCAGGCCTCCTTACATCCCACACATACCCTTGTACCAGCCTCATTACACCATACCCATCTCACAACCAACTGTGCCAAACAACCTCTCTACTTACTCTCTCTTAGGGCTGTGCGAGCTTCGCTTGAATTTCTTCTTCTTCTAAGACCTTCTTATTTGATTGAGCTAATTTCTGAGCTTTGCACTTGGTAACTAATGAATGTGTCGAAAAGAAAGAGTGGTTTTCACGGACTTTTTGCGAGAAGAGCTTCAATCTGTTTGTGAACATATCTCCACTTTCAAAAAGCCTGATCTAAGTCCAATTTCTTTCCCTGTTAAGCTGAGAAAAGGTCTTACTGTATGTTGAGCAGTTAAGCGCGGGTATTTACCATTGGGTCTAAATTGGAAGAAACTTGAGTCAACGTTGCATGATTGGGGGTTGGTTGAACCTGAGCAGGTTTAAATGGTGGGACGTGAGCACTTAATATTGGATTATCACCTAATTGGCTCACACTGGTGCTTAATTGCATAGCCTAGGGTTCGTTGTTGTAGGATGAAATTGCATAATTACATAAAGGTTTGGTACCATTAATGTCCTGAATGAGTTGCACCAACCAGTTTCAATTGGCAAATCATTCAACTTCCTGTCGAGGCAGATGAGGAACTTTTCTTGTCAAGATGTTATAGCATGGTGTTTTACTTTCTTCTCGTTAGCTGCCAGCATGTATGTCTTATGAAGGAGACTAGCATGAAAAAAAGGATGAACTACCCGAAGAATATTCCGAATTATCATGTCAATGTGCATTGTATTAATGCCACGGTTTATTTTGCAGATGATTTTTACTTTCAAATATAGAAAAATTGGACTGAAATACTGAATCTATCAATAATATTTTCCCTTTCCCTAAGCACCAAAAAGTAGTACCTACCTAAGCATACTATAATAAAACTTTCCATCATATGCGAGAGAAGGAATAGAATGCGCCAGAATGAATTTGAGTAGTTCAAAGAAGAATTACGTGTATCCAGTTCAGCAAGTAGTAACCTTTGACCCTCACTAGTTTGACCTTCTTTCATAACTAATAGTATAGTAGTGTCTTTTTACGTGTGTAGTAGAAAAGATAGAATTAAGTGTTTAATTCAACTAGTAAGGATAGGGTAAGGATAGGGTAAGGATAGGGTAAGGATAGGGTAATCCGTTATTCACCCACTACCATTTTGTTACCCAATAATATTAACGGGTAAGGATAGGGTAGGATAAGATCAATTTTTAACGGGTATGATGGTATAGGTAAGATCAATTTTAATGGGTATGAGTATGAAAATATCTCCACCCGACCCGTACTGTACCCATTGGTACCCTTATCAATTCCCTACCAATGACATGTCCAAAAACTTGGTCTATAATGGGTCCAAAATCATGACTTATTTACGTTTGGACGTAGGGTGGGAAAAGTGGCACGGCAGAACCGGCTCTGTCACGAAACAATACGGTTATGAAATGAAACAGTACGGTATGTGAGTCAATTACGTGTCGTGACCAACTGTGTGTCTTGATTATTTTTAGAAAATTTGACACGTCATGTGAAAGATTTAATCACGGCACATCGCGGCACGTAGTCACATGTAATTAAGACCGTTTAATCTTTACTAAATGGTGAATTTTGAATAAACTAACATAAATTATAATTAAATGAGCACGTGAGTCACGTTTGAACACGGTGTAATTTTTGTGACGTGATCATTCGCATGTCATGACCACCCTTAACATTTTGGTCATGGTACGTGAAAAATAGTTAATATAAAGATGATTCCTGATCAAAAATATTTAAACGAATAAGTTCACTTTTATCAAAATTAATTTTTAAATCAATTTTTTTCAAAATTTTTTAATTTTTTTATAAATGTTCAATCATGAGGGAATTGGCTTTCAAAAACAATATTGTGTTATATGCAAAATACAAAATCTTAATTGCATTTTCTAAACCAGCTATTAAACTTATAGATTGGACCTTATTAAGAATTTTACGGTCATTTTTATTAATATTTCTAAAAAAAAATAATTTTAAAAATAACCCCACATTGATTTATTTTTCATAAATATCCCGACTGCTGGGCCCACGGACGGCCCAAAAAAGCCACCAGACCGCCCCCTATAGAGACGGGCCACACACCTACCAAACCACCCCCTGTAGGGGCAGGTCACACCTCTAGTAGACCGCTCAGGCCAGGGGCGGTCCACTAAGGACCAGATCGCCTGTGATTCGGGCGGTCTTTTTTTTTTCTTTTTTTTTTAGAAAGAATCTTAATATTTTGAAGTGATGTCGTAACTGTTTAAAACTTTGATTTGGTTTGTCAGTTAGATATCATAAGTTTAAAGATAACATTAATTAAGAACTTGGCATTGATTCAAAAAATTTCAATATCTGACAGCCTGTTGATCTTTTTCTCTTTATTTCTGGTACTAAAACAGTAGTTTAGAGCTACTGAAATATATTAAAATCTCAAATTAGATCTCTGTCCATGCACAATGCACCCTAGACTAAGGTATGGTACCAAGTCCAAACTCAGCAACCAAGCACTAAAAACATCAAATTTGATATTTTCTGATAAATCAGCAAGTCTGAACTAATACAGGAACCAAACTGCAAAAGTGATTACACTAGTATGTAGAGCATTCAAAAATACATGGAATTGATCAAATTTCAATTTATTTGGATTTTTCTACAATTAGTTATGAATTTTCAAAGTTTGGCTTTTGAAAAAACTTTAAACATCCATAACTTTGGCTAGGAAAGTCAAATTTGCGTGTATGACCACTTTTCGGAAAGGGTGGGGGGTGGGGGCGGGGGAGGGGGGGGAGACGGATTTGAATATTGCCTTAGATGGAAACCGCTGAGCATTCGAAGTATCACAATTTAAAAAAAAAAAAAAAAAAACATCGTTCAATTCCTCAAAAATTCAGTTTAAGTTTTCGGTAGGTATACAACGATCGGTATTTTGTTTATAAACGTCGTTTGGATTTTTTTTTTTATAAACCCATTTTTTTTATAATATATGTATATATAATATGAGGAGGGATTGGATGACACCCTTTTTTAGTGACATTGGATGATACCGTGCATTTTCAAAGTCCAAACAGATGATTCAAACCGTTCAACTTGATAGATATGT
Source organism: Carex pumila (assembly GCA_033356055.1). Lineage (NCBI taxonomy): Eukaryota > Viridiplantae > Streptophyta > Magnoliopsida > Poales > Cyperaceae > Carex > Carex pumila. The sequence goes on along the minus strand of JARJHM010000048.1, from coordinate 327,396 downwards.
CAAAAGGTGCTTGCAGATCAAATTTTACATTTTTCTAAATTTTTTTTTACTATTTATTAAGATGGGTATAAAATTCAACGGTTTGAATATAGCGATTTTGTTAAATACTTAATAAATAGTAAAAAAATTCAGAAAAATATAAAATTTGATATGCAGGCACATTTTAACATATCAATCAAGTTGAATAGTTTGGATTAATTGTTTGGACTTTGAAAATTTTGAAAATGCATGATGTTATTCGATGTCCCAAAAAAAATGTCATATAATCCCTCCTCATAATATAATACATGTATATATATGTATATATAATGAAGTTTAAGTTTAAATTGTAATAATGATATATGTGATACATGTGTGTGCGGCCATTTTTATTAATATCTCTAAAACAAATGAAAATTTTACAAATGCCCCTGCTCCCAATTTTTTTTTAAATATGCCCTGACCGCCTGGACCTGGGGCGGCCCAAATAACCTGTGAGGCGCCCCAGGGTGGGGCGCCTCATTTTTTTTTTTTTAAAGAAGAGAAATCTTAGTATTTTGATTTGAATAATTTTGTGAAAAAAGAAAGTTTTCTTATTAAGAGTGTATGCCAAAAAATAAAATATTTGATATATTTAGGAAGTGATGTCGTAAATTTTTATAACTTTAATTTTTTTTTTTGGTGAATTTTGATTTTATTTGTCATTTGGATATCACAAGTCTAAATATAACACTAATTAAGGACTTGAGCTTTGTTATGATTTTTATAATATATGCATAATATATACATATACATATACTAGTATTTTGATTTAGATAATTTTGTGAAGAAAAAGTTTTCTTGTTTAGAGTGTATGCCAAAAAATAAAACATTTGGATATATTTATGAAGTGATGTCGTAAATTCATATAATATGTAATAATTTTATTTTTACGAAATTGATTTTCAGTGGTTCGTATAACAGTTATACAGATTCAATTAATTTTATGTATAAATATTTTCTTATAATTTTGAACGAAAATGATGCACGAACACTCAATTTGGTTCTAAGATCACACAGATTTTCAATTCTTTGATAAAACTGATACATCAAAAACTAACTTCCGTCAAAAGACATAACGTATGTTTAAATACAAACCCTAAAAACAGAAAATACATAAACGATACATAAAAGACCCTAAAAACTCTAAAATTCTAAAGAAAGGTCCAAAAGTCCATGAAGGAAGACTCGGATCGCGAATCTGAGCCCACGAATGGCGAAACCAATCATAGATTAGTTTCTCGTGCGGCTTCGAGCTGTAGAGTTCCTGTCAAAATTTCAGCTCGATCCGACGGACGGATCAAAAGTTACGCCCCTTTTAGTGAAGCATGCGCAGGACCATATTGCATCAGAAAATTTTAGTTGAGAATTTTTATTTTTTATTATGTATATGTGTATGTGTATGTGTATATGTGTCTGTGTATGTTTGTGTGTGTGTATGTATATGTGTATATATGTGTGTATATTTTATATTTTTCTGAATTTTTTATTATTTATTAAGTATTTAACAAAATCGCTATATTTAGACCGTTGAATTTTTGAACCCCTCTGAATAAACCCAAAAAAAATTCAGAAAAATGTAAAATTTGATCTGCAAGCACATTTTAACATATCCATCAAGTTGAACGGTTTGGATCGACTGTTTGGACTATGAAAATGGACGGTGTCATCCGATATCACCAAAAAACGGTGTTATTTGATCCCTCCTCATTATACATATATTATAAAAATCATAATAAAGACCAAATTCTTAATTAATGTTACATTTAGACTTGTGATATCTAACTGACAAATAAAATCAAAGTTCACTGAAAAAAGAAAAAATCATAGTTATAAAGAGTTACGACATCATTTCATAAATATATCAAATGTTTTATTTTTTGGCATACACTCTAAACAAGAAAATTTTTTCTTCACAAAATTATCTAAATCAAAATACTAGTATATGTATATGTATATATTATGCATATATTATAAAAATCATAACAAAGCTCAAGTCCTTAATTAGTGTTATATTTAGACTTGTGATATCCAAATGACAAATAAAATCAAAATTCACCAAAAAAAAAATTAAAGTTATAAAAATTTACGACATCACTTCCTAAATATATCAAATATTTTATTTTTTGGCATACACTCTTAATAAGAAAACTTTCTTTTTTCACAAAATTATTCAAATCAAAATACTAAGATTTCTCTTCTTTAAAAAAAAAAAAATGAGGCGCCCCACCCTGGGGCGCCTCACAGGTTATTTGGGCCGCCCCAGGTCCAGGCGGTCAGGGCATATTTAAAAAAAAATTGGGAGCAGGGGCATTTGTAAAATTTTCATTTGTTTTAGAGATATTAATAAAAATGGCCGCATGTGTGTGTGTATAAACTCATTTTTATTAATAAAAAATATTCGAAGTATTAATAAAAATGACCGAGAATTTTATTAAGAGCATCTGTTATCAAGTAAAAAAATAGCTACTAAATCAAAAAGAAGACGAGAAAGAAATAGCTACCAAGTCAAAAAGAAGATGAGAAATAAGATTGCATGTTTACAATTTAGAATATTCTGATCCAACCCTTATTGTAGGTTCGCAACTTCGCATCTCCTGCCGTCACCGTTGAAAAGTGGGATCTCTTATCCAATACAAGTCCCCACCATCATACGTAATTGATGTCTAATAAATTTTTTATTCTGGATTATTCATATTTCGGTCTCATTTAAACCGTACGATCCACATAAGACCTTGTGTTGTCACGAACACAACTGTCAAATTGTAATCCCTTGCTCACACGTGCGCTCGACAAGAAGATGAATATAATAATATTTCATCAAGGCTTATCTTTATTTATTTTTTAAGGAAATTTCATGTCTAATCCTTCAAAAGTTTCAAAATTATGTATCGCTCCCGCTAAAGTTCAAAATATCAAATTTATCCTTTTAAATTTCAAAAACTCAAAATTTATCTATTTTATTGCTTTCTATTCAAACATATTTTAAATTTATAAATTACCAATATCACTCTTTATTCAAAAATAAAAAAATATGTAACATGTTTAAGTAAAATGTGAGCCTTCTAATTGATCGGTTTTTAAGACCTCTACTTCTAACGCCTACACAATCATATATCTAAATGTCATCGTATATGCATTGAAGTAGAGAAATGATAAATTACCTTAGAAAACCGATCAATTAGAAGATTGATATTTTTCGTAAACGTACTACATATGTTTTATTTTATTTTTTAATAAATGATAAAATTGATATTTTGTAAATTCAAAATACGTGTTAATATAAAAAAACAATAAAATTGATAAATTTGTGAGTTTCTGAAATATAGAAAGGTATATATAATAATATGAACTTTAGAGAAAAAATACGTAATTTTGAATTTTTTGAGGGATATACATAAAATTTTCGACCAACAGCTGGTTAGGTGAAACCCGTAGACAGCCGGTTTGTTATTATAAATTTGTAATGCTGAATGCAGAATTGCTATTCTGAATTCTCCAATGCCATCCCATTCCCATTACCATCCCGATCAAACGTCGTCTTCATACGGTTTAATATCTCGTAGAAACAAGTTACAAAAATATCGAAACAAGCTAACACGCGCCACGTGACTTAACAACATAGATTTTGCGCAAAAAATGAACTCGAAAAGTTCCAACGAAACGCGGCACCAACCATCCTGGGTTGCGGTCTTGCGGATAATAAATAAATAGTCAGTGATATCTGCCCCCTAATTTGCCCTATGCACCTCTATTGACGTGATCAGAAAGTTGGTTTAGAATATGTGTAACACATCGTGACTTATTTATATTGAATTATTATTTATAGATTTCATTGTAAAAGACATTAAATTAAATCAGATAGGGAGCTGAATCAACCAAATTAGAATAGTTACTACTCAAAAGTCTAAAAAAAATATTGAATTAAATTAGGTCGAGAGCTTAGTCAACCAAATTGAAAAAGCGATAACGAGATTTACAAAACAGAAGAACTAAAAAATAATTGTCATATCTACAAAATAAAAGTACTAGCACGAACAACAACAGAAAAATAAGTAGTGACTAGATCTACTAAACAGAAACATCATAAACGATAATCAGATCCAAAAACAGAAGCAGATAAAATCGTCTGGCTTTTGCCTTAAGCGGCACCGCCACCATGAAATTTAATCCGTGCCATAGGAGCCTGAGCCTTCCATGTTTCAGTTAGTTGAAATAATGAATAATATAAATAATCGTGGAAATCAATTCGCTACCAATGACGTGTCGAAAAACTTGGTCTAGAATGGATCCAAATTCATGACTTATTTACGTTTGGACATAGAGTGGGAAAAGTAGTACGGTGAAGCCGGTTCTATTACGAAATAATATAGTTACGGTACGAAACAGTACGATTTTGTTTTTTGATTATTTTTAGAAAATTTGACATGGTATGACACATCATGCGAAATATTTAATCACGGCACATCGTAGTACGTAGTCACATGTAATTAAGACCGTTTAATTTTTTACTAAATGGTAAATCTTGAATAAACTAACCTTAATTATGATTAAATGAGCACGTGAGTCACGTTTAGTCACGGAACATTTGGGCACGGTGTGAGTCTTGTAGCGTGACCATTCGCGTGTCATGGTCACCCCTTAACATTTTGATCATAGCACAGCACGTAAAAAATTAACTCGGTCATGATCTGACACGGTACGAGACCAAAGTCATGACATGGTAATCACGGCACGACACTTTTTTTCCACTTTATTTGAATAACTGTTTTCCCTTTAGTTGAGTTTAATAAATTTGATCTTGTCTTCTTAATTTTTTTTTTATCTTTTTGTGTTTTAAAATAGTGATTAGAAGTAGAGTTAATTTTTTTTAATTGTACAAAATAGGCTGCAACCATATGTCATCATCTTATTGTCAAATTTTATTTTATTTTCAATATGATAAATAATGGAATACTTATAAACTATTTCATTTGAAAATATAATGAAGTACTTGGTGCTTAGCTGTACTTGTCAATTAATAAAATACTTATATTCAAATTGATGCCACTTATTAAGTAGAATATTTAATTTTTACTGACAAAAAAAATTCTAGAAAAGAGGGAAATGACAAACTAAGAAATCTAAATTTATAATAAGAAAACAATAGTGAAAAATATATTATCCTAAAATATTAAAAAGAGAAAAATGACAAGCTAGTATGCCAAATAAAAAATATTGTTTCACTAGTATGTCACAAGTAGCATTGATTTCACTCATTAGTTTTTCTTGTTTTGTTTAATGTTCACTTTTACAGTTGGGAACTAATCAAGGTTTATGCAAATAATAATTTAATTGATCTAGATTGAAGACAGAATAATATTAATCAGAAACAAGTATCTGATGCGAAAAGGGGTTGAATTGCTTAGCTAATACCGAACATTGAACTCAGTTTAGTTTTAATCAAAACAGTAACTTAAAGATCGAATATCCGTATGCAAGTTTGCTGATTGGATCAGCTAAGAACCAGATAATATTCAATTAATTTTTATTAAAAAGACTAACAATGTGTGATTTATTCAAATCTTATTGCTAAACATATTATAACACATTTAGACATTATATGTCAATTTTTTTAAAATATAAAATAGTTTGCTTTGAGTGGCTTCAAACCAAAGAGTCGTTCTTTTGCTGGAATGTCAAATGAAGCGAATTTTGTCGATCTAGGATTTGGAGATGGCCGTCTCATCCCTATCTCTTCTCCCTCTTTCTTTTTGTTAGTTCTATTAGTTTTTATTCTTGACACAATATTTTTTTTCTTTTAATTCTACTTTCTTGAATAGAAAGGAGAATGAGAGAGGAAAAGAACTGGAATCGAGTGAGCTGATCGGAGCCCGAAGTGTGGTATTGTCGGAGCTCGGAGCGTATGTAGAGTTCATATCTCTATAGAAACACGACGGTGAGTATATTTAGTTGTCATCGGAGCATGGCGGTAGTCAAAGAAGTAGAACCGGTTGTGTACTGAGATAGAGTTAGAGTGATCAAGATCTCGATTGAAGCGCGACAGTAAGTAGATTCGGTCGTTGTCGGAGCACAGTGGCGGTCGAAAAAGCAGATCCGATCATAGACCGAGATAACGATTAAACTATAAGCTGATCAACATTTCGATTGAAACGCAACGGTAAATAAATCTGATTGTCGTCGGAACTTGGCGGTAGTCGAAAAAGTAGATCCGGTCGTAGAGTGAGATAAAGATTAGAATAATAGATTAGATTTTATAAAAATAAAAGAGTAAATTTAGAAATTACAGTTATTTAATTCATTATAAATATATTTTTTTATCAATAAAATTGTTAGTTAGTATTTAAAATCATTGAAATTAAAAAAATAAATATAAAATAGTTAAATATAAATCCTACGACAGCGCCACTCCTGAATACATCAATAATGCACTAGACATTTAGTAGGTAATTAAAATCGCCAAATCAACAACTGGGTCTTGCTAGCAACTGAACTCCAATTTATTGTCATATCCAGGAACAAAGGGTCGGGCGTAAGGACAACGCTTTCCTTTTCAAGTTTTTTATACCGGTCAATGTAAATCTTTCATTGTTCTAGAACCTGATTTTTTTTTGTTACCATCCTCAAAATTTTGATGAGTTTTTTAGTTGCTATCCTCAAATTTTAGAATCTTGATTAGACTGCGTGGAGCTTTTTACTTTAAAAATAATAATTAGTTCTAAGATATTAATATACTAAGATGTTGATTATTATTAGATTAAATTTCCTGATGAATTATTAACTGTTCGTTTCCGATTGAAATAAAAGAAAAATACATAATTATTAAAAATAATAAACTTCAATTGAAATTTTGAGACCCTAAACAACATTATGGGCCCTAAATATCATTTATGTATCAGACGCCACGTTCTTTGTCTCTTTGAGAGTTTTTTGAATTGAAGTCATACACTCAAATCAAAGTTTTCTGCAAAATATTATGATTGTCGTTTCAAGTTTGAAAACAATAAATCGACGTATTATTGTAAAAATATCAATAACGTACCGATATTTTCTATGCGGGTTAGTTCCAATAACAATGCATCATTATAAACAAAGAGTATGTCACTGATATTTTACCGACTTTACTCTAAAATTAACTATTTTCCAAAAAAAAAAAAAAAAAAAAAAGAACCTCCAAGCAGCCTTAAGCCCCGTTTTCTAAAAAAAAAAGACTCCCCGCAGTTGAAGGCTGCCTAGTGCGGTAGTGCCTCCTTGAGACCTTGACTCTCTGCAGTCTGAGGCTTTATGGTCATGTGGATGACTGGAAGAGTGGACGGTAAGATTAGGCTTTTTAAGAAATTAATGATAAGATCAAAATTCTGAAATTTGAGGGTGATTACTAGATATTTCGGTTCTAGAACTGTATTATTATTTTAATATTTGTTCGTTTATGCTGCGTGGAAATCCTTGACTCTGAAGCAAAAAAAAGACAAAAACAAAAAAGATACTTGACTCTTGAGGCTATGGGGACGACTAGCGGTAAGATTAGGCTTTTTTAAGAAATCAAAAACAAGATCAAAATTCTGAAATTTGAGGGTGATAACTAAAAATTTCGGTTCTAGAACTGAATTATTATTTTATATTTATTCCTTTACATCCATCCGTGCGCAGTGCGTCCATTCGCAATGCGCTTCACAGGATATAACCAGAATAAAAAAACGATGTGAGAGTTGGTGAGGTGTCCTGATATGAAATTTGGTCTGTTTCGAGCCTTTAAATATTTGAAGTTAAATATTCATGTTTAAACTTTTCTTATATATTTTACATCTATTTTTTTCGTAAGCATGCATTTAGACAAGTAAAAAATATTATATAATTTTTTTTGAAGTTGTTGAACATCACAAATAAGTGAACACATACGTTCAAAATTTTAACATATATTCAATGAAAAGTGTGTACATATGCATTAAAAATAGACTTCAACAAAATAATTAAACGACTAAGACATGTATTGGAAAATTTCAAATCATCCTTATTACATTATTTGCACTGTTGTGAACATTTAATCTGAATTAGAGCCTAAATTTAAATTCGTTTTATGCCGAATTAAATTTAGATCTGATATGTCACTCTATTTTTGATAGTTTAATCTTATACGGCAGTTTTCGACACGACAAATAACAAAAGATGAGAATAAACGAGAATATCTGATTGTTGCATTTTTCTACGTATTTGTCGGCTTCCACCAAACCTAATGCCTACGGGTCAATTTTGCCATTAATATAACGCATGAGACAAAAATCAGAGGGAAAATTTCACGTATACCCCTCAATAAGTATTTTATAAATTTAGAATTAATTTTAATATAAAAGATAATAAAATGAGTAAATATGTGAGTTTTTAAAATTTAGAGAAAAAAATATGTAATTTTTAAAATTTAGACGGAAAAATACGTAATATTAAAGTTTTTGAGGGGTATACATGAAATTCCCACAATGTGATTGTGAGGACCAAAATGTAAAGTGGAGGACTAAATCGGAATTCGGAAGTCAAGGACTAAAGGGAGAAAGTAAAGTCGTGATATTTCCTGTTCTTACTTTTGCAGAACGAATTGCTATAAAGATGGGTCATTTGAATTTGAGTCAATACATATACATACCTTCTCTTCTTACTTTTTACATAGCCGCCTCATCTCTCATCAAATTTCACAGCCGATCGCTACCTAAGCCTTTTCAAAAATGGCAAGGAACGGAGAATCTTTTGGCCACCGCAAGGGTCGATTCCTACTTGCTTTCGCTGGCCTCCTCCTCTCGACAGGCGGGGTTCTGCTCCAGGATCCCCTGTTAACTGTCTCCCAAAAATGTCCTGACAAAATCTCCATCTTCATCCCTGTCTCTGCCTATCTATTCTTGCTAAATCCATTCTGTTTTCATCTCAACATGCTCTTGTTGCTCCTACATGATGTTCCAGAAGCCCCTCCCCCTGTTTTCTTAACGAGTCATTTGCCGAGAGCAGCTCATATTGTATCTTTGGCTACTATCCTCTTAAACGCACCTCTCTCATTTCATGTGGCAGTTTCCGAAGAGTATGTGGGTTCGGTAATTGGAGCCGCTTTGGTATGTCTTGCCTTGGTTGGTATACTTGCCTCTGTTTTTAAGAATTTTTTAAATTCGAGTTTTCGTACCGGTAGAGGTGTTGTACCGAACTTATTTGCCCTTTGCATCTCTACTGGATGCCTCATCTCCTTTGATCTTCTCTTATCCTTCTCTGAGGAAAATCACTATGATATTCTTACCTACTACTACTCAATCAATCTTCTGTTGTTGCTGATGAATTTCTTCATGTTCTTGCTTGGCATCACACTGGTAATCCTGTCCATTAGCGCCCCAGCTAATGGAGAACATGGCTCAATCCGTGCCGAGAATTTGGTCATTAATGCTCTGAGTGTGTCATTTGCTGTTTTATTCGTTGGCGGGCTCATAAAGTTCTACGGGGGAACCACTGACATGGATCAGCTGTTGGTGAAGTTATAAAGGTTGAGTTCATAAAACCGCCAGGTATATTGGGATAGAGATATAGAATTTGATAAAATTGATGCTTTTGTGAGTTTACCAAGTTGTATTAAGTAATTAGCATGAGTTTGATGTTTTCTGATGTATCGCTTTCTTTCAAGAATCTATATATAAATGATTTTGTGAATTGTTCTTATTTTTTCGACATGAGGGAATCATTAATGATATAGTGGTTGTTTTTTTGAGGAAAGGAATCATTGATATAGCGGTTGTTAAGTAGACTTAATTTCCAATGAAAGAAATTAAAATACTTAGGTAAGAGGAGAATGATTTTATTTTAGTCAATTCCAGGCCTCGGAAATTTTAAAACGATCAAAATAATTGCTTTGGATGAACATTTCCTAGATGCTGTTGTTATTGATTTATACGGATTCATTAAAAATGAAAATAATTTTTAATTTCTTATTACAGTCCTGTAGGAAAAAAAAAAACGGTAATTTCTTATCTGGGGAGGAGAAAAGCTAACAAGTAAATGAAATTAATTAGGTTGTCTTTATAATGCACTCAATCCATCACTGTCAGAATCAACTGTTGCTAAAATGTACATAAGATAGTCTTCATTATTAGGAAAAAGGAAAGGTCATAAAGTTTGAAACAAAGATCTTATTTTGATGACAAACAAAATCTAAAGGAGAGCAAGCCAGGCCAAACTGACTAAACAATTAACCATTTGCGTACAGCGTCAAAATTTCAATTATTTATTGCATATTTCGTACAATGTCATAATAGGAAATAACAGGAGAACATAACCTTCTCCAAACCGTTAAAAAAAAGATATGTAGATAATACAACCAAAAATTATAAATGATATCTGACAGTCGCAAAAAGGTCTGTCAGCTGATACCAAACCCAACCAGTCACAAAAAGGCAAGTGTCAGTCAAATGCTATCCAGTACAAGTTCAACCTTAAGAAAATTCAAACATGGGATTGACACGTCCCCAGGGAGAATTAATGCCCACTTTCCACCAACAAATACAAAAGCTGTTTTGGCATCTAAAACAAAGGAAATTGGCACTATTAAAGGAGAAAGCAGGTCCAAAAATAAATCATCATCAATTGAACTCAGACCCACCAAATATCCCATTTATGTTCCACCAGTTAAAGAAAAACAAACACTCTCAGTCTGAATCCAGAAACAATTCAGAATCAACTCTCAACAAAAACTAAACACCTTCACCCTTCCTCATACAAATTCACTATCACACTTCCACTGATGGGGAAATATCACCTCATTAGCACTCCCAAATACACACCACACCATGGATCTTATAGATAAAGAGTTGGTCCAGCAGTTCTCAACTTTAAGTTCAGGGGCAGAACCTTCGCAGACGGTGCACCTGCCACAAAATTGCCTTGCAAATAAAAGATGGAATCTCTGCGCACTAGCAAGAATCGTAACTGACAAATCCACAATAGATCACCACTTCGCTTCGACAATGATGACCGCATGGGGAGTTGACCCCTCGACTGAAATCTCTATACTGAAACGCAACATTTTTTTGGTACAATTTACCAACAAGGAGGATCTGCAGAGGGTCATGAATAAGGGAGTCTGGAATTATAAGAATGATGTGGTCATACTCAAAATGATAGCTGGTCCAATTGACCTAGATCAACCAATGATACAAATGGCAGAGGTGTGGTCTCAATGGCATAAGATTCCGCCAGTTGCATTCTCAAGAGAAGGTATTCACATACTAGCTCATAGAATAGGGACTCTACTCTTTGAACCAACTCAAATTTTTGCAGGGGGTAGTCAATTTTATAAAATTAAAATGCTACTCAATGTGGAACAAAAGTTGCAGGAAAAAATGGTAGTTCACCACCCTGACCTTGGAGACATCCCTATCTATATAACTTATGAAAGGTTACCTCGAATTTGCCTTTTTTGTGCACTTGTCGGGCATGAGGTAGATGGGTGTGCTGAGAAATTGAGATTAGAAAGGCTTAGGTTGGATCCATGGTTCAAAGATATGCCACAAATGCAACAACTGATCTGGCCTAAGGTTGGCCCATGGATAAACAATAATGCTGTTATTCCTCTCAATGAATCTAGAGATACAAATCATTTTGAAACCGGCCCACCGGTTTACAATCTCAATAAGAGAAATGTGTCTAATGTGGCCCAGATATTGGCGTAAGACTTAAATAGGGTTGCTGCTTTGGTGGAGCGGCCTGACAACCTGGCAAGGGAAGAATATACGGCCCTGGGCCTTGATGGATATCAACAATTGATAAAGAAAAGCAGGGCAAGTCGGGTTGCAAATTCTAGTTCTGTAAAGAGAGGAAATCCAATCACTGACTATCAACATGGTCAACAATCAACAACAGGTTTCATGCAAAGTTTTGACAATGAGGAGTTATATGGCGTCCAAACCTTAGGTGTCGCGTTGGAAGGATACGCAAATAAGAAGAGGATCTTGGAGGGGAGCTAGGCTCAGCCTTCGCAGGATCAATGAGTTCCATAATTTCTTGGAACCTACGTGGAGCTGGAGGTCCACGGAAACAACGGTTCCTAGATAGCATGCTTCGGGCGACAAAGGCAAGCATTGCCTTCTTTTCAGAAACAAAAAGATCTTGCAAAAAATCCAAAAAAATACTTGACCTTTCACCTTTGCAGAATAATGCTCTTGTACCGGCATGAGGCCAGTTCAGGGGACTTTGGTTGCTTTGGGACAACAAAACTAATCTAACGATTGTCTCGCAGCACAGGTTCATGATACATGCAAGAGTACGTGAACAAAATGGCTATGAATGGACCCTCATTTGCGTTTACGGGGATCCATCTCATGGTGGAAATGAGAAAATTTGGGAGGACATAAAGAGGATTATGTTCACGGATATTTTGGTGTGTGTTATAGGCGATTTCAATGCCATAACAAGTGTGCAGGAGAAGTATGGGGGAAACAAGGTAATGAATTTGAATAATAGAGCTTTTAGGAGATTTCTTTTTGAAGCCGGGTTGGTAGACTTGGGTTACAAAGGCCCGGCTTATACTTAGACGAACAAACAAAGCACGTCCAATGCTATTTACGAAAGATTAGACAGGGCAGTGGCATCGGTTACTTAGACAAGAGACCACCCCCACGCATTTGTAAACCATCTGCCAATGATTCACAGTGACCACTGTGCAATTCTATTATGTACTAGGAACATGCCGTATAGTGTGAAGAGGTTTAAGATAGAAAATTGGTGGAAAAATTCGGAAGGCTTTAAAGAGACTTGTGAATTGGCCTGGCAACAATCCGGGGGTCTTGATTGGGAGATAAGAGTTGGGCTGCTGAAAAAATGTATTGTTCCATGGACTAGAAAAACACCCCATGCCACAAAAAAAAGTCACCGAGTTGCAAAGTAAAATTTTACAAGTCCAGTCCCTACAGCCGTCGCCGCAAAACCAAAGAGAAGAAGAGGAGCTTCTGCGAGAATTTGATAAAGCCAAGGAAGATTTGGAGGTGTATTGGAAACAAAGGGCTCGAATCCAATGGCAGTGCCACAGAGACAGAAATACCTCTTTTTTTCTTGCATCGGTGACTCAAAGAAGGCATTCCAATTTCATTTCACACATCAAACAGGTCGACGGCACAGTCCTGTCAGAAGAAGGCGAAGTGAGTTTATCTAAGGAGTATGGTGGCTTAGGCATCCTCGATTTAGACCACATTGATTTAGCCCTTCTAGGAAAATGGTTCTAGAAATTTAAAGACCCCACCTTCAACAGTAAATGGAAAACATTAGTGACTTACTTATATTGCAATCCAGGTTAGAGTAATGTCCTTTCTCCTTTTTGGTCAGAAATTGTCAAACTAGATTCAATAGGCAATTGTAGTATTACATATAAACTTGGAACACAATCCTTAGTCCGTTTTTGGGAAGATATCTGGTATGGTAACTGCTCCTTATCTGTAGCCTATTTTCAAGTATATGAACTATGTACTAATCCACAGGTGTTGCTATCCGATGTAATAAATTCACAAGGCTATTGTGTTCAATTTAGACGAACTCTTACAGGGGTTGATCAAATAGATTGGGCTCAAATCCTTCACCTTATTAGTTCCATTTCTTTCACACATGTATTTGATAGGATCCTTTGGAGATGAGAAAACACAGGGAGCTTCACAGTTCAATCTTTGTATAAAATGCTTAGCTTTCGGGGCATTATTGTAGCTTATCCCATGATTTGGTGGCAGACACCCATACCTCATAAAATTAAAATTTTCATGTGGTTAACATGTAGGAAAAAAAAAACTTACCAAAGACAAGCTGAAAATTAGAGGTTGGAAAGGCAATACCAAATGTCATTTTTGTAATAACATTCAAACAGCTAATCATTTGCTCCTCACTTGTACATTTGCTCAACAAGTGTGGTTTTGGATGGGGAACAACCAAAACTATTTTAAACAATGAAAATCTTTAAATGACATCATGACATTTGCTAAAACTTTGGATAAATATCAGTGACAAGCTTTTTTGATGATCTTTAGTAGCATATGTTGGACAATTTGGAAACACCGTAATGAAGTGTGTTTTAATAATATACAAATTAAAACAGGTCGCCAACTTATTTTACTTATTATCTCTTTACTTGAATATTGGATAGGTAGCAACAAGGTACCACAGCAGACCAAGGAGGCTACTCAGGATTGGATGCTGCAGGCAGGGGTACTGGAGACCATTCCATTACGTGTTTGGCTCCCTGGAGATGACCAGCTGATGCCACAGGAGGAGGACACCTTCACCACCTTCACACCACCCCCTTTCCTATCCCCATCGCCAGCTTAATGGCTTTTGCTTTAATAATACACCTTGATGACAAAAAAGATAGCTAGCAATTGACAAATACTATTTTCTGTTTTGTGGCCTGCTGATATGCTTCTGTGAAGTGGTGATACGATTTTGTGGTTTGATGCTAGGCCTAATATGCTAGCAAATTTTATATTTTGGTTAAAGCAGTGGGATGCTATTTGCTTCTCTTAGGATTGAAGAATAATTTTGGATCTGAGAGACTTTTGTTTTACTCTCACATCCTCTCAGTTTTTGTAAGTTAACTGTGTTTCTTAATGAAACTAGGTGCTAGCCTTTTTATTCAAAAAAGAAGGCGAAGTGAGAAGAGCATTTGTGAAAATTTTCAAAGAACTATACTGTGCAGAGCAACCCAACCAGGACCGACATCACACTGCCTATTTTGAGAATCTCGACATACCGGCCGATGACCAGGTGCCTATCCACACACATGCCTTTCTAATTGCAATCCTTTCTGTTCATGAAATTAAGAGCACCTTAAGCAGCATTGGCCTCGACAAGGCACCAGGGCCCGACGGCATCACTGCCGGGTTCCTTCAAAGCAATTGGGGGTGTTTTGGCAAGGATTTGGTGGCAGCTATCCAAAGGGAATTTCAGTCAGAACAACTACCGCACGAATGGCTCGCCAGCTATGTGGTACTTTTGCCAAAAATTGAGGAACCATAGAACTCGAAGGACTACCGTCCACTAACAATTGGTAATACCATTTATCAATTGTTCATGAAAACCCTATCCAATAGACTACAACCGCACATGTAGAGAGTGATATCGAAGCAAAAAACGACATTTCTCAAAGGAAGGAATATCACAGACAATGTAATACTGGCAAAGGAAGTAATGCATTCTTTTCGAGATCCACAGTATAAAGAGGTAGCAGTCCTGTTCAAAGCTGACATCGATAAGGCCTTCGTACTATTCAATGAGACTTTATAGTAGTAGCCATGAACATAATAAATATCCCAAAGAAAATTATTGATCTTGTGTGTGCATGCCTGAGAGCATCCAGAACCACAATCCTGATTAATGGGTCAGGTAGTGGGTTCATCAAACCAACACGGGGTTTGCGTCAAGGCTGCCCCCTCTCCCCATACTTATTCATATTGGCAATGGAATGTCT
This sequence comes from Carex pumila, assembly GCA_033356055.1. Lineage (NCBI taxonomy): Eukaryota > Viridiplantae > Streptophyta > Magnoliopsida > Poales > Cyperaceae > Carex > Carex pumila. The sequence continues at coordinate 311,912 of JARJHM010000048.1, read as the reverse complement.
GTCAAAGTAGATAAATAAGGTGGTACGGGCTAATATTATCTCAGGAATTAAATTGGCCCTAACTGCACCGGTAATTTCGCATATACTATATGCTGACGATCTCATGATCATGGGAAGGGCAAATTTGGGAGAAATACGGGGGTTTAAGGACATTTTGGATCTCTTTGCAATAAACTCGGGTTTGGTGATAAACCATAGCAAATCAACAGTTTGGTTCAGTAGTAAGTGTGATGAGGGATGCCAAGGTCAAATATTGCATGTGCTGGGGCAAAAATGGCTGAGCAGGAGGAGAAGTACTTGGGGATACTTATGAATTCAACACAAAACAGAAAGGACTCAAACAATGAATTGGTTTTGGAGAAAGTCTACTCTAGATTGGCCGGCTGGAAGGCAAACATATTATCACATGTAGGAAGGGTTACCCTAATCAAATTGGTTCTTATGTCACTTTCGATTTATTTCATGAGTATAGCGACCCTATCACGGGCTACTATGGATGAGATAAATTAAGTTATGAGAAAATTCTTATGGGGAAAATTGGGGCAAAACAGGTACATGTCACTCATAGCATGGGACAAGGTCTGTAGAGCACCGGAGGAAAGGGGTTTGGGGATCCGAGATGTATTAGCTTTCAATGAAGCACTGATGTTAAAAGTAGTGTGGCACTTGGCTGCCAACAGCAACAAAATTTGGGTTGATATCATGCGGGCCAAGTACTTTCCGAGAGGTGGTTTCTGGGGTATTCAATCATGCACACGAGCAAGTAAGGTTTGGAAGGAAGTGCAGCGGATGAAAGATTTCTTTAAGGAAATGAAGAGGTGGCAGATTGGGGATGGAAAGGAAGTTAGGGTAGTCAACCAGCCATGGTTCGAAGGATGGTTGGTTCAGAAAATTACAACAAATGTTCAGCGGGATACAACAGTGGCGCATGTCTTTGATGTACAAAATAAAGTTTGGAACGAGGATGTTTTAACACGGTTATTGGGGCAGCAAGTGATGACCGAAATTCGGTATTCAGTAAGGGGACCAAGAGATCATGCTTTTCTACCAGATAGGCTTATATGGACCCCAGCTGAGAATGGTAAATACACGGCTAAGGAGGGCGATGTGATGCTAGTAGCAAAGCGGGAGAGGGTGGTAAATTATGAGGATGATCAAAAATTGCTTTGGAAGGAAATTTGGAATTGGAAGGGTATGGTTCTAAGAGTTCTGATTTTCATATGGAGGGCTCTGCATGGTGGAATTACAACTGCACAAGTGCTTCATCAGAGAATCAGAAGTTTCAATCCAGTATGCCCCAGATGTGGAATGGAGGATGAATTCATAATGCACGTGTTGTTCTTTTGTCCAATTTTAAAAGTGACTTGGTTCATATCACCTTTTGCACTAAGGGTGGAGCACCTATCTCTTAATTTGGCAACAACAATGGTGATTATAACTCGGGTGCTTGACAGCAGTCAAATAACCCTGTTTACTAACATCATGTGGTGTATTTAGAAGACAAGAAATGAGCAAATTTTTAAGGGGACAAGCAAACAACCACAAGCAATTCTGACACAGGTAGTGGCTATGGGAATGAACAAACCGCCCTAACAGACAATAATACTAGAAGAGAAGATACAGAAAGTGGTGGTTCCAAGGGACAATAAGATAATTATGATGGATGCATCCTGGGACAATTCCAAAAGAACTGGTACAGCTTTTGTTCTCTATGACAAAAAAGGAAGGCTGGAGGCTGTGTTTGCTTATCCCACCACATGCACAGATTCACTACAAGCTGAAGCAAGGGCTTTAATACAGGTTTTGTCATTCTTAGAAAATGAAGGGGAGTCAGAGGAGTCAAAACACACATTGATATGCTCCGACTGCAGTATACTGGTCAAGGCGGTTCTACAAAACAGTTTTTGGAATCTGCCTTCATGGCAGGCAGCTGAGACAATAGCAGAAAGGGCGCAGCGCTACAACAGCATAAGGGGAAGGGTATCACTAAGGCATGTCAGTAGAAAGTTGTTGACACAGCCACATCAGTTAGCAAACTGGGTGCGTCCCACCAACAACATAGCTACTGGCATGGTACCAGTAGGAGTGGCTCAAAGAGCAGAGCTTAACTTTGAGATAAACCTGGAATTTTTCCAGCTTGTCACAGAGTAATGGAAGTAATATATCATAGGGAAATTGATTTTACATCACATAGGATCCGCTTTAAGCAGAATCCGGTTGCAGTGTTAGGTGGCAATAGTTTATTTCAGTAGAGTAATTTTATTATTTTGTTTCTACTTCATTTTTAGCTTTTACTTTTCTGAATGGTTTAGTGAGATAAATTAGATGCAGGAGGAATTTCAGATTCCAAACTGCTAGGAGTAATTCAGTTTTATTATGATGTAATTCAACTTTGGTTTAATATAAAGTCATGCCTACGGGTTTTAAATAAAAAAAAAAATCCAAATGAATTTGGACGTCTCACTTAGGTCTGCTATGACAATCAAGTTCAGCCATGGATTATGGTTACAAGAATTATTTAGCTATAGCAGCGCTATAGCTACACAATAGTTTTTTTGACCATAAATGTTAAGTTATAAGATAAAAGTGTACTAACTCAATTATGACTACTATAGCGATGATAACGATCATAGCTCTAATAGCTGATTGCTTACCGCTATGCGCGATGCGCTATTACTACTACTATGTGACATGGACTTTTTTTTGCAAATTATACGGACTTTTGTACTTCTATTATACTGTACCCATTGACACCCCTAAATTTAAATCAATTAGGGCCTGTTCGGCAGATGGAGGGGAAAGGGAATGGAAATGAGTTTGCAAAAACTTTAAATTGATTTTTCTTGTTCACGTGGAAAAAAAAAATTCATTGAACAGTAACATCTTTGCTGCAGCCGAATAGGGAAGCCAATCTGCTCCTTTTCTTGAGAAAAGGAGGACCCTCCTATTCTCCATCCGAACCGTTCAACATCAATCAAACGGCTTCAATTTCTTTTTAACATGGCACGAATCTCAAAGCACAAATTTAATTGAACCCATTTGATCAATTTTAAACGGTTCGGATTGGAGAATAGGAGGGTCCTCCTTTGCTCAAGAAAAGGAGCAAAGTCCATTCCGCCGAATAGGGCCTCAAGGAAAGAGGAGAAGGGTTTCTAAAATGCAAAGAACGTAATCATAATTATTAGGAAAAGAAAAAAAATATATACTCCAATCCATAAGATTTGAAAAAGATATTTTATTTTGATGACCTTACAAAAACGATAAGCCAACATAAAAATGAACCAAAAGTCGCTACTACAATTAACAATTTGCGTACAGAGATCATTATTTTAATTAATTATTGCATCTTTCGTACAATGCCATAATAGGCAACAACAGGAGAACATACCCTTCTCTAAAACAGAGAAAAAAAAAGAATTGTACATACAATAGAACAAAAAATTAAAGTGAACCTACGACAGTGACAAAAAAGGTCTGTCAGCTGATACCAAAACCAAGCCAGTCACAAAAAGGCAATTGTCAGTCGACTTTGATGTCTAGACATTGCTGATACTAATATCTAAACCTTCCAGTTAGAAAAGGGTTTATTAACCACATTGCTGAGATCTTACATTTCGGCATCTCCACGTGCTCCTTCAGGAACTGGTTTCACCTCGCTGATAAAAGCTAAAGTATAAGTGCAGTTTGCTGCCAAAGAGAACAGATATGCCAAGTCAAGTCACTGTGATAATCTGTGTAGAACCGGGGGCAGTCCAATGGGCACTGAACCGAATTAGGTCTGATGCTCGAGAACAGCCATTCGATCTACTTTAGATTCATGTGGATGATTTTTTTGAAATCCACTTCATAAATTTCAACGGACTGCACATATCTTAAAGCGTATCTCAACTCTGATCGGGCATTGGACCGCTCCTTTTCCCAATCAGTACTTCTTGAGTTGGATTGGATCATATAACCAGGAACTGCAACAAGTGACATAATTGGTCTGGCATGTTAGGGGAAGAAATTTTGAGTAACCATACTTTACTAAATTCTCTTTTGCCATTTCCAGCAAAGATGGTCTTCTGTAGCGTTGATCTAACAGGTCATTTCTTTTGGCAGCTGCTGTTGCGAGTCTTTGCATTGCCCTTGTGGAGTTGTAGAGCCAGAGTTAATAAGGGAAACAACATAAACGCCATGACAAAACATGTGAAATATCACACCAATGACAAGTAGAGGGGTATTTTTGGTATGATTTAAATAAAACTTGAGGAGGCTGATGATTGTATTCATTGTGTTCTGGTGACACGTGCACTGTGTTCCTCATTTCCAGGGTTATACATAATAATTTTAATTTTACAGGATATCACATTAAATAATCCTAAAAAGATACTGTATAAAAGTAAGACCTGAAAGTCATCATCCTACATGCAGACATCAGTCATTTTGCTGGAAAACATTACATTGCCTGACTAGGATGACCCGTATGACATTCTTTGGAAAATTGGATGTGTTAATAGTGGCCATCACTCAATTCAGATGGCTGACGTGTATGAAAATGATGCTGCGGACTGCTTTCAAAAGAAGAATACAAGTTTGTCAGTGAGCATTATATCAGAAGTTTAAGAGAAGACCTGTCATTCTTTCTAACAATGTCTTCACCTCAAAGAAAGATGGAATAAACAAGTTACACATAAATTCCACTACTGCTCTTTCAATTGTAATTAAGTATTGCAATCCTTCCATTGCAATGAATTTTAGTAAGATCCCAGTGGTATTATTAAACGTAATTTAAAGTCAGATGAAATGTCAATTAACCCATAATTGTGCAAGTCTCACCAGCATGAATTTGTATCTCCATAGTCCCAAGTATGCTTATATCGTTAGTCTATCCTCAGTTTGTGTTTTGTATTTTTAACAGAACTTCTGTTTATCTAGCAAAGGAGAATATTTTGGTTAAACCTTCCTTGTTTGACCTTTAGATCCAAGTGCTTATTCTTTAGGGACAATTGTTCAACTAGTCTAAATTTCAATTTTTGGTTGGCAGAATTTTCGGGATGTCAGTTGAACGCTACCTACCATCTACAACCGCCAGTAGCTATAGTTTCCATGCTTACTGAGTACCCACAATCTCTCATAAACTCAAAATTTGGTTTAGGTTATTTGTACTAGACCTGATCAGTAAAAGTCTCAGTAAAAGTCATAGTTTTATACCAGTACACACTGGCATTTGGACCTCGAATTCCTCTAGCAAAGAGGCAATTGAACAAATCAGGATTTGACATGGCAAGCAAATCAGGATCTGGCATGGCCAGTTTCAAAATTGAAAGATATTGGCAGTTATGACTCCAGGTATTTGGAGAGTGTAACATATTAGCTGGTGGGGTTTCTGAATGTAGCCTTGAATTTATATCTAGAGTGCAAATTTCAAAGAACAAATAAAATGACATAAATGAGTTCTTTGAAATTTAGTGATGCCAGCATCAGTGCTAAAGAACAATTATTACCTTCACTTTGCTATTCAATTCAAACTTATAAACTGATTTTCACAGAAAAATAAAAGATGAACCACAAACACATTAATTCAGAGAGACACGAAGATTTTCGGTTATCAATTGCAAAATCAAGGCTAATAGAGGAATAAGAGTTTCGTTTAAAAGAGTCTCAATTGCACAATTGGGTTCTTGACGGGTGTCGATGACAATCTCGATATCTGGCAAAACCTGACCCAACTCAAGAAAGTATCGATAATACGACCTGAACAGTCTCAATTCCAAATCAATAGCAAAACAACTGAAACGTTGGAGCCATAAAGATCAAGTTTACATTCACCTGATGAATGTGTCTAGAGATTTACAATATAGTTCTGGTATGCTTTTGATTTAGTCAAACTTGTACAAGTAACTACGGTTAGGATTTTCAATGGCGGGATCAGGGTCTGTGGTCTCGGCTGAGCAGGGGCAAGAGGGGAGGGTTGTCGTTTTTTTTTTTTTTTTTTTTATTTCTTTATCCGCCCGAACCAAAAGTGAGATGAACAGAGAGAATAATAAATAAAAATAAAAATTTAAGTACACGCCCGGTGGGACTCGAACCCACAGTCGCCTGATTAGAAGTCAGACGCCTTATCCATTAGGCCACGGGCGCTTTGTTGATTAAGAGAATTAATAAATTTAAAATCTTAGAATCAATATCATCTAAATAATAATCACTCGAATGTGAATATTTTGCTAGAGGCTTACGGATATTTTGCCTCCGTTCCCCAAAGAATAACGTCCACTGCTCTAATTGCTCTAGCTCTAGACTCTACAATCGGAAGCTGAGATCCTCTTCCTACTGTCCCTTTCATATATGATGGCATTGCTAGCAGTAATTTTATATAAAGATCGGATCCGGCCTCCGAACACTAAATATCAGCAAAAGAACTCTCTCACACAGTAAATTTAAACTGTCAAATTATTTTCAAATCACAAACTTATTGCCATGCCCACTACATGTGGCAGCATTTTCTTTTTCCTTCTAATTAATCATTAATACGACTACTGCCCCTCTAGAAAGAATCATTAATGTTTTAATTGCATTTATTTTGAGCATAGCTTGTAATATTGGGAGCATTTAGCTATCCCCTGTAACAATCTCCCATTTCATCCCCCAGACATTAACTACTTCAATAACTACTAACTACTTAGGGGGACCACTTACTATTTTGGGACCACATAATATTTGAAAGATTTTATAACTGGCGCACTCAAGTATTCATCTATAATGCATCAAGTATTAATCTGTAACACATAAAGTATTCACATCTAATATATCAAGTATTTAAAAAAAAAATGGACACGTTTTTAGAGGTGGGATTTTTTCTTTTTCGTTCAATATAATCAATATTTCTGACAATCGGTGAGGAATTTTGCAAATCTAAAACCACGAATGTTTTTGACATAATTTTATCTTTAAAATGAGATCCATGATGATATACTTTTGAGTTGTCCGTTGTACAAGTATTCATCCTTATCGAGAAAGTATTCATCCTCGTCGTGCAAATGCAAATATAAAAACTGAACACATCACTCATCCATCTTTTACACGTTTTTAGAGGTGATTTTTTTTCTCCGTTCAATCTAACCAATATTTCTAACGATCTATGAGGAATTTTGCAAATCTAAAACCACGAACGCTTTCTACACAATTTTATCTTTCAAATGAGATCTATGATGACATAATTTCGAGTTGTCCGTTGCACAAGTATTCATCTCTCATCGAGAAAGTATTAATCTTTGTCGTGTAAGTGCAAATATAAAAACTGGAACATCACTCATCCATCTTTTACATGTTTTTAGATGTGAGTTTTTTTTTTTCTTCGTTCAATATAACTAATATTTCTGACGATCTATGAAGAATTTTGCAAATCTAAAACCATGAATATTTTCTACATATTTTTATCTTACAAATGAGATCCATGATGACATACTTTCGAGTTGTCTGTTGCACAAGTATTAATATCTTGTCACGCAAGTATTCATTTATACACATTAAAATATTCATCTCTAAGACATCAAGTATTCATTCATATATCTCTCTCTTTTTTTCAAAATTTATTTATATGTTATTTATTTAATACGCAGTGGCCTAATTCACCATTTATAAAGCTTTGTTCTTTACAAAACTCGCTACTTCATAAGGAATGAGAACATAAACATGAAAGGGATTAATTGCATATACATATACAAAATTATTTTGATACGATCGACAGTGATGGATCTGACCCAGTAGAGACGTGCTCTAGTATTCATTCCTACACATTGAAGTATTCATTCATACACGATAAAATATTCATTCCTGACAGAGGCGTGCTTAATTGGGATGGAGTGACGGATGATCTCCGGCAGAACGTTCGTTGAAGCGGGAGCAGCAGGCATAGAGGGAAAAAAACAGAGACGAAAGTGCAAGAGGAAGGAAATTTATTGTATTTACCATTTCGAGGTGGGAGAGGGAGGGGAGCTTATCAATGGAAAAATGGAGGCGAAGGAGGAGGTGGGAGAGGGAGGTAGAGGTGGAGGTGAGGTGAGGTGTGGTAGGCGAAGGTGAAAGAGAGAGGTGGAAGGCGGAGGTGGAAGAGGGAAGTGAGAGAAGGAGGTGAGAGAAGAAGATGGAGGTGAAAGTGGAAAAATGGAGGTGGAAGAGAAAAGGAGAAAGAGAAAAGAAATAAATGTTGTTAAAAATAGTAGTTATAGTTATAGTTAAAATAGAAAGTTAGTTGAGAGATGAAATGGAGGATGAATAGGTGGAGGAAATTATAATTACCCTGTAATATTATTAAACAAAAAAAATTTATACCTAGTAAACCTCTTACCACACTACGTACACCGGTCTCTTCCCAAAAACTTTGTCCAAGATTGTCAAAAACTAAAAAAAATGCCAACTATATTGCATCTTATGGTACTATCTGAAAGAAGAGAAAATAAAAGAAACAAGAATCTACTTTTTCAATTTACACTACACATGATCTTGACAAGTACGCACACCCCTTGTACTCTACGAGACCCGACTTTGTAAGTTCTTCTTCTTTCAAGCAAACACACCGCTGGCTTATTTGTCCTGTTAGTTCTATGTCTCCGGACCGCCTCATCAACCGAGGGTAACCCACATCACACCAAACCTAATTTCAAATAAATAGACAAACAGAATAAAAATCAATTAGGTTGCACTTCATAAAGAGTTGTTGTTGTTGTTTTCTTTTCTTTTTTTTATTTTTTTTTATTTTTTATGGAATAATGTCCAATGTTTGCAGTTAGTAATATTTGCAAAATATTCCAATTGTACTAAATTACATAAAAGTTTCTCCAACTTTATAAAATCCATTGGCTTGATTTTAGATTTATTTGGATTTTCTGAAACAAGCATTAGTGTAACAGACAATTATGGCCATTACTTGATGCAATAGGCCTATCACTCGGATCTTAAGTCTTGCTGTTACATGAAAATGTCTCAAAAAATTGTGTTGGGTCTTAGTAGCAAAAATTTGAATGTTATGCATCTGTTTGCTTATATGATAACAGTATTCATGAATTGAAATGACAAAATAAGACCATTTGATGTGATCAATACAAATTACTCAAGATGCACATAAAAGTTTGTAACATATTAGTTTTATTTCTATGGGCATCAAGAGCTGTTTTAAAAATCCACTGATGTGAGCATTATCGTGCATTGTTTTGTAGAGTCCTGATGCCCATATGTGCATGTACATAAAAATATGTTAGTGTTACCTATGCCAAAATACAAGACTAATTAAAAAAAACCAACAAAATATAGTACCTCGCCTCCCTCACTTTGGCTCCATTTGGAATTGCATCCTGGTATTTTAGACTCTTCATTTTTTTGTTTCTCTAGTAGCTGGGCCCCCCTTTTGGCCTTGGTTTCTACTCCTTTCAAATATTTTGTAGGGTTACCTTCTTGATCATAGTAACGACCCACAAGCTTACCAACATAACTAAAGATATAAAGAATATAAAACAAATGTCGGTATTTAATTATGCAACTGAGGGAAATTAAGGCCATTTGGGTTAAATTGAGGACTAAGTGGGGGGTAACTGAGGCATAATTGCATATTAGGGAATTAAATAAGGGCAAATTTGTTTACATTGGCAATGCTAGAATAATCAAAACCATAAAAGAATCAGAACTATAAATTAATGTGAGAAAGATGGATAACAAAATGAAAATTACAAAGTGAAAACCTTACATGTATCTTTCTGTGTAGAATTTTCTCCAATTAACAACACTATTGACCTAAATATTGGCATAAAGTATGAGCTCGGAATCAAGGGACAATTAAACATGAAGAAACTGTACAATATAATAATTCTCACAAACACCAAATACAAAAGTAAAGAAATGAAGGATTATGAATTGCAAATTTTAAATGGTCTGTTAAAATCAATAAGCTACCAAGGAAATTTATGGCATTTGATTTAGAATGGGAATTGTAGAATGTACAGAGTCAACAAAAAGGTTTAGATATTATTTTGTAATACCTGTTCACTTGTTAGGCCTTGCATTGAATCTGTTAAACCATCACCTACGTATGATCATATATATTAATAAACCCCCTTACAACTTAGGTTGAAGGAAAATAAAAACGATCTTTCAAAACCTGTAAAGTTTCCAGAAGTAAATGCCCTTGAAGCATCTCTACAAAGAAAAAAAGTGTCAAAAAGTAGACAAATAAAGAGTGAATTCTTAATGACAATGATTGAACTAAAGAGAAAAAAGAAACACACCGCCCAGAAAAGTGATGGTAACCACCTCCAGGGCCATAATGTGATTTCCCTTTTGTTACATCAAATACTGACCTGTGAGACCAGAAATGAATCTTCATAAGATTGCTATTTTCCATGTACAGATGTTCTAAATTAACAGGGTTGGGATCTATGAACAATGGATTGATTTGACAATTTTGACGATCGTCAAAAATGACTTCTAATTTCGAAATTTGACATTTAAAATGTGATCTATGCTGCTTCTATATCATGGACATCAAAAAGGGATGAAATCTGATGGAACTTTTACAGTTAATCTAACAACCTAACAATTGCAACAGTCGGTCCATATTTAATGGTCTTTGATGGGTTACCAAATGATACCAAAAATGCATAAAGTTTGAAAAACAACTACTATATAATGAAAAAGTAAAATTTATAATTTTTTCCTATTTTAGAAAATATTATAACAATGTCAAGATTGTTAACTCAATTGTTAACATACCTCAACCCAATTAAATAGTAAAGCAAGAGTACAATATTACCCAAGTATGGAGAGCAGTAGAGGCAAACCTTCATCTGTGCCATTATATAAAGCCAACTCATCTGCCATCCAAAGTCTCTAATCACAAAAAAAAAAAAAAAAAAAAAATTATAAAACAGAGGCATATTTGAAGATCCTGTTTGCAAATAGCACCAAACATTTATCATATCGTGCAGGGGCGGAGCCAAACTTTCCAGACTATAGGGGTCAAGCATATAAAATTTAAAATTTTCCTACTGTGAATGGGAGTCAATTTTACACTACCCATGGCATGATACTCTAAATACAAAAAATTGAAAATAAATGAAAGTCAATTGATTGACCCTCATTTCTTGAGGGTGGCTCCGCCTCTGATGTTGCAATAATGCCTACTGTATGGTATAGGTAAATTCCTGTCGAATTACTGACAGCTATTGCTCATTATTTTTTAGTAACTTCTTCTTCTCCCTCCTTGTCTTATTTATCTTTTTTATTTATTTAATTTTTGTTGCACTAGCTAAGTACATTCTGACGCTAAAATCAGGCAAACCAATATAAATGGTTGCTTCCAAACTATATGACCTTGCTACGAATAAAGTTTCTCGAGATAAACATCACAGATCAGGCATAAATCATTTCTTGTCTGCTAACTTGTTTCTTATAATGGATTTTGCTATTCAGTATCCACAAATACACTAAATGATGAATTGCTATGTTCAAGTACAGGGTAGTATTGAATTTGATTTTGCACAAAGTTGTGCGTTTGAAGTTGAAAAGGGTCTAATTAATAATACTTTGATTATTAATCTTAGTATGTATAAAAGGTCAAGCCGTGTCAGATTTAATTTATAGCAATTAGGTCAACCGAATTCCCATGTTTTTCTTTCTCTGAATTTGTTGTCTTATATTGTCTTTTGGTGATAAGTACTTTTAACTCTTAATTAATACCTGATGCATCAACAGAACTTAAAACAACAGTAGAAAAGAAAGTAAAAGAGATCAAATACTTATATTACAAAATACTACAACCAGATTTAGCAACAAATGGATACTTACTGTCCCACTGAATTAAAAATATGCCAATTAATCACAAAATTAAATCAGACAAACAGCAGGCAACTTCAGAAATCAATTACCAGTACCAGACCTAAAAGGTATGAGAGGAAAAAATGGGGCACCCGACCGCCCCAACCTACAAACACACATTGACACATGCACAAATGCGCGGTCACACAACAAAAGAAATCATGGATCAGAAACCTACCGGCTTGGGGGAGCGGGTCAAGGAGTACTGATAAAGGAGAGCAACCGAGGCGGAGAAAAATCCTAACCCTAGGAGAAGAGACGAGATCGCTTTTAGTGATGTAGGAGACACCATTTCTCACTTAGCGCTCCTTTACTCTTCTAATTGAGTTGGAAGTTCAAAGTAAGCTTCTTCTTTTTGCTTTTTTCGCTGTGCAGCTGAGAATCAGAGGGAACAATTTTAGTTTAAGGTCCGGACCGTCCAATCTGCATCAAGTCCTCTCTACGAACTTCTGCAATTTCTGAATTTAACAAGGTCTTTAACCAAACAAAGAAGAATAAATTAACGCTGTTGAAAAGTTTAATGCTAATTCTGCAATTTCTTCCGTGTAGCTTTTTATGTGGCGTACAATTTAATAATTGTTTATGAACTTCAACACGAACGACTACATAGGAAGATATTGATATGCACTTTGCATAAATTGTATTTTTTTTAGAGTAAGGCTACAATGTTATGGGATTCATAGAGGACTACAGTGTTACGGCTCAATATTTAGATTTTCAAAATTTTAATAGTTGATCCAAACTGTTTATCTTATTCTCCATATTAATATGTATTTGAAGACCAAATTTTATATTTTTTGAAAATTTCTTTACTATTTTTTTAGATAGGTAGAAAATTACTTGATTTAAAAAATTATGCACTATTTAGATATTTGATTTTCTACCTATTTAAAAAATAGTATAATTTTTTTTTCAAAAAATGTAAAATTTAGTCTCCAAACATATTAATATGGAAAACAAGATGAACGGTTCGAATGGACCGTTAGAATTTTAAAAACTCGAATATTGAGCCGTAACACCGTAGCCCTCTATACAACCCATAACACTATAGCCTTACTATTTTCTTAAAATACACTTTGCACACATTGTATGACATAAACTAAGATCTGCAGTACTTTTGTAAAATTTTACTTTATTTGTTTGAAGTCTCTTGATATTTATGGGGCTTTATTTTTATGTGAAGATGTATTGATATCCACTTTGTACCAATGTTATCAGAACTGGACTGGAAGTCGACCCGGTAAAGCTCTGGTTTAACAGTTTACTGGTTAGACCGATGGTTCAACTGGTTTGACTGCTGATTTTTTAAATACTTACATATTTATTTATAAGATATAATTATTATTATAAATAATTATTTTTTATGTAATAAAATTTTCAATATATATATTAACAATGTACTATAAAAGTAAATTTATATATTAGAAATAATAATTTTTATTAGAAAATAATATATCTATTTTGGCTCAAATGTATAACTTATTGTTAGAATTAGTAAAATAATTAAATAAAATATTATGAAATATTTTTTTATGGAAGAAATTTTATAGTTTTACACTTCATAAATAAATTGAATAACTACATAGAAATTCTTTAGTTTTTGTGATCAAGTGAACCCCTAATGATCCATAATATAATTAATATTTAGTTTATAAAAATATAATATTGCAACAAATGTTGGATTATTCTTAAACACATAATTGTTTACAAAAGTATGTTACAAAACATAAATAACTACACAAAGTTAGCCACATAATAATACACATTAGATTTCACTTTTTTTTTTTCTAAAAAGTTGTTCTCTTTTTTTCTCAAAAGTTGTTCATTTTCATTCAAAATTGAAAATAGTCATATGACAATAATGGACAAAAAACCAATATAAAACTGGTTTTCTTTTGCTTTTATTCCGGTTTTTTTATATAAAACCGACTGGTTTAATTAAATATATCTGGTTCTATTGTATATTCGGTTCAAATAACAAATCAAACCATAAACCTGTCCGGTTCTAATTTATTCCGGCTGAACTGGCCGATCCGGTCCGGTTTTAATAACAGTGCTTTGTACGAAGTTTTTCGAAAGTTTTTCAACTTTTGGAAAAACACTAGCATCAGTCTATTATATTCATACTTTTCAAAGCAAAATTGATTGTAGTTGTTTGTTTGTTTTACCTACTATTATAAAAAACATCATAAAAAATATCTAAAGTTCTTTAAGTCATCATATTCCTCCTACATTGCATTCTGTCATTAGTACAATTGCTTATTTATAAAAAAAATTTACTCAAATCTAAACCTGATTAAAGTGATCTAATAATATTCTATTTCAGAAACAACATTCTAAAAGAGAGCTTGTCGTTAACTCTAACTGAAATACCGAATTGTGAATTGAGTTTTTTGTCACTGGACATGTCTAGTTCTAGTATATAGCTTATTAGTATTTTTCAAGATACTTAAGAACGGGCTAAAGTGCTGTTATAGAGTTCTCGAACTATAAAAGCTATAGCGCTATTGGCACTATAGCATACTATAGCTGTTGGGGAATTATAAAAGTCAAATAATTACGTCCTATCTAAAGATCAAACAATTATATTTCATCTAAGGGTCAAACACTTATATCCTGCGGAAGGAAAAAGAGTTTTCCATTTTAATCTAAGGACCGTCATATGCTAAAGAGACCCAAAACAAAAATCATAAGTGCAGAACATAATACCTGATTCCATGTTATTTGTTATGGAATAACCAAAGCCTTGTAGAGCAAACCGTCTCTGTGAGCACGAGACAAATCTTCAATGGCAAGAAGTCCTTCTCGCCTTTTGTCGTCGGGTCGAGGAATAAGTCTTCCAAGACAGCAAGATGTGGGCCTTGAGATATCATCTCCATATTTCCTAGTGGATTTATCTTCTCTATTTTTTGATGGTGGAAGAAGAAGAGAAGACATACAAAATTGTATTTTTCTTAAGAGAAAAACATATGTTTAGTTTCTGTGTTTTTCTTGGTTACCTTGTGCCTTGGGGACCAATTTTTATATATAATAACCTTTATGGTTATCTGCTAAATTGAAAAAGGTATAATATGTTGTGCATCAAAAACCGTGCTGATGCATTAAAAGCTATGTGACTGCATTGATATCCGTGCAGACAACACAACCCTCCATAAAGACAAATTTCTAACCTCTGAAATGGTACTTTTCTGAATTGCAAATTTTCAAATCAGTCCATCAATAATTTGATCTTTGCCTAAATTGTTCTACATATTTATGGACTACATCCTAATGAATATATTAATTATCTATTAACTTATTTGATCACTTTAATTGACAATTATATATGACAGTAAACAATCCATAATTAGATTACATATATGCTCAATATTGATATTAAATCCAATGAGGTTGACAATAAATCCAACAATAATGGCATAATATGAATCAATGTTATCAGAACCGGACCAGACGTCGACCCGGTAAAACTCTGGTTTAACTGTTATCACTGGTCACATCGATGGTTCAACCGGTTTGACTGCTGATTTTTTAAATACTTACATATTTATTTATAAGATATAATTATTATTATAAATAATTATTTTTTATGTAATAAAATTTTCAATATATATATTAACAATGTACTATAAAAGTAAATTTATATATTAAAAATAATATTTTTTATTAGAAAATAATATATCTATTGTGGCTCAAATGTATAACTTATTGTTAGAATTACAAAATAATTAAATAAAATATTATGAAATATTTTTTTATGGAAGAAATTTTATAGTTTTATACTTCATAAATAAATTTAATAACTACATAGAAATTCTTTAGTTTTTGTGATCAAGTGAACCCCTAATGATCCATAATAGAATTAATGTTTAGTTTATAAAAAAAAATATTGCAACAAATGTTGGATTATTCTTAAACACATAATTATTTACGAAAGTATGTTAGAAAACATAAATGATTACACAAAGTTAGCCGCATAATAATCAAGGTTCTAAATAGTGTTTATCGCGTCATAGCGGGGAGTCTCCAAAAAAAGCTATAGCGAATAGCAACGCTATAGCGAAGGCTATTCCAAATAGCGTTTTTAATTTTTATAAAAATTATATTATATATTTGTACTAAATATCAACATTATTTAGCCTCATAGAACAATAAATAATATTAAATTAATTAAAAAATTATAATATTTATATTGAAGTATTGAACCAATACGAAGTCCAAATTGCGACTCAAAATATCTATATTAATACTAATATCATAAACTATCGATCTTTTTCTATTTAAAATATCTTCAACATCATAACATCATTTATCTTTTTTCTATTTAAATTTCAAAATAACCTAGAAGTTGAAAAGAAAAAAAAATCACACTTCTAGTAAAATAAACAGATGATCCTTGAATAAATTCTTGTTAGTCCCTAAAATTTTCATAATTTAGCAATTATTTATTTGATTTATTATCAATTAAAAAAAATAAGAGCAAAATGAAAAAATTATTATAGAGGACTTGAATTTGATATAATGTAATATTCATCAAAATTGAATAATATCTTCACCATTTATTTATTTTAAAGCTCATATAAATTGAAAAAAAGAAGAAGCAAATGTTGCATAGCGCGCGCTACTTGCGCTACACGCTATACGTTATAGCGGAGCGCTATTACCGCTATAGCGTCTGTAGCGCAAATAGCGTGTTTTAATGCCATAGCATAGTATTTGGTCTCCAAAAACGCTATAGCGCACTATTTAGAACACTAATAATAATACACACTAGATTTTATTTTTTCTCCTAAAAAGTTGTTATCTTTTCTCCTCAAAAGTTATTCATTTTTATTCAAAATTGAAAATAGTCACATGACAACAATGGACAAAAAACCAATATAAAACCAGTTTTTTTTGCTTTTATTCTGGTTTTTTTATATAAAACCAGCTGGTTTAATTAAATATATCTGATTCTATTGCATATTCAATCCAAATAACGAACCAAACCGTAAATCTGTCTAGTTCCAATTTATTCTGGCCAAACCGGCCAGTCCAATCTGGTTTTAATAACAGTGATATGAATATAGCGTTATTTCTTTTAACCATTCTGCTATGAGATGGAGCTTTCCTAGGATGAGATGGAGACGAAGAATTTTGTTAAGACGAAGAATGAGATGGAGCTTTCCTAGGAAGACCATAAGGAAAACTGTGGGTCCCAAGGAATCGTTGATGCATTTACCTGGCTTGCTTCTTTGTAAGAAATAAATCTACTGCGATTCTAAAGAATCGCCAAAGAATCAGGGAGCCTGTTTTTTCAAATCAAATCGTTAATTCTTTAGAATGCGGATCTCAGAAGCAACTAGTTTTTGTACACGAATCTCAAAACAAATGAACAATTTGATTTGGAAAAACAGGCTCCCTATAATTTTTGGAATCGCAGCATTTATTTCCTCTTTTGTATGATACTCTCATCGTTATCTTACACCTTTACCAATCCATCCCTAATATAATGTAATTTACACTTCACGAATAATTTGTTTTAGTACGTACAATGAAATTATATTTCAAAGTTGATACAATATGAAATTAATATTTCAAAAACCAATTTTAATTGACATCTTAATACACTATACACACTTCATATTGCAATGGTTAATTGACAACTTCACACGTTACAATTTACACACAATTTTTGACACTTTGATTATTATTAGCAGAGCACTGTATATATAGGATTATGCCGTTATGGCTGTTGACCAGTTAAACATGTAAGAATACTTTGTATAGGAAGATGTTGACTGGTCAACCCATTCAATTAGAGACTTAACAGAATTAGTATTAGGCACTAACAAACTATATATAGGTACACGATCTGTAAAAGATTCAACAATTAATCAAAATATATACAAAATCATTCGATATTCCCTCTCTCTGCTATACTCTCCGTTATTTTTTTTATACTGTTTAATTATATTTTGTTTACATTTATTAACTGAAACATACTACATAGTTAACACTTTAATCCGAAAATTTTATTTATACCATATTCTAAAAAAAATAAAAAAAATAATGATTTTGGGAAATTTCAAAAAACACCCAAATCATCAAACTAATCTAAAGCCCCCAAACTGAGGAGCCGCTAAACCAATCTGCAGACCCCACCAAAATTGAACCTCCGAATTTAGTTTGGTCAAAATAATAATTGTTTAATAATTTTCAAAATAGAAAGAATAATATTAAATTTAAATATGTTAGAAAGAAAATTAAATAAAATAGATAAAACATCTTATAATTTAGATGTACTAGAAGGACTTCAAAGCATTTTTCAGGCATGATTTTTTCCAGTTGTAAAAAAAAATTAAACTATTTCTTGGTGTGTTACTGGAAAAAAATAAAAATATTTTGTATTTGAATTATTGATTCCGGTTCAAAAGCCACTTCTAGTAAATATAGAAAATATCAGGTTCTTTCTATTTCTAAAAAAACTATTAATATAAAATCAAACGAATTTGAGATGGTTTTAGTTCTAGCTGGGTCCGCAGATTGACTTGTCGGCCCTCTTTTTTGGGGGCCACAGATTGGTTTGACGGCTTTGGTAGTTTGAAAATCCCCCAAGTTTTGGTTTATTTTTATTTATTATGGTATAAATAAAAAATTCGGAACTTTATTACATGTTTATGCAATTTTGGTTTGCAAAGTGCATATCAATATCTTCCTATGTATTTAATTTTCCAGCAGCTTTAGTTTTTCCTTTTGCTTTGCTTAAATACATTGTAAAATAAAAATTACAGAAGTTTGTAGAGAGGACTTGACGTAGAATTTTTTTGATAAACCATAATTAATAAATGAATTGTTAGGAAACCAGCATGATTAATTTTTTTGTTTGAAAAACCACAAAGACCGATTACAATTTTCGGTCTGTGCATATGCATTTCTTCCAGACCGAGTTGGGAATTCGGTCTCAGCTTTTTTTTTTTCACTTTTGATGTGAGGAGGCCACAAAAAATCCCATAATTCATGGGACCGAATTAAGCATAGAATCTGTCAATTTAATTGTTGAGACCGAAACTAGCATAGGGTCTGCTCAATTCAAATCACCCCCCATCCAGCAGAGGGTCTAGATGCGCAGAAGCTCCTTCTTCCTTCCCCATTTTCCTTCCTTCCTTCTTCTAAAACCGAAGTTCAGCAAAATTTGTTTTTTTTAACTCTCAAAATTAGTTTGATTTTTATTATAATTATATAGGTTTGTATATTTTTGAAAGAAGAACAAGAAAAACTTCAGATCTACAAATTTCGTTAGGTATGTGGTTTATTCTTTTATTTTTTCATAAATATTCCGAAATTATGAATAAATGGTTATAATAAATGGTTTATGTAATTTATTTGCATATAGTATAAATAAATAGTTTTTGTGTAATTTTTTATTTGTGTAGTATAAATGGTTTTTGTGTAATTTTTTAGTATAAATGGTTTACGTGTATTTTTTTTAGTAGTATAAATAATTTATATTGTAATTGTAGTATAAAAAAAATATTCTATGTAGCAATTTATTTGCATGTAGTATTTCATTATTGAATAATGAGGTTTGCTGTAGTAATTTATTTGCATGTAGTATTTATATATGAATAATGAGGTTTGCTGTATATTTCATTATTTATTGAATCACAGTATTTTTTTTTGTTAAAAATTACCTCATTTTTTATGGTAAACATTAAATAGTGAAATTATGCCAAAATTGGAGTCTGCATCGGCTGCCAGTTTGGCAGGAATGCTCGATGAAGAGTAGCATAATTATAGATGGATTAAACAATTTCAATCACAATCAATCGTCGATACTATTTTTAATTTTACAACATAAAATATGACTGTAATTGAAAAAAAAAAACTTATTATAATCTTTAGATGAAAGTTACCAACACAATGAAGATGCCGATTTGTAAAAACACAATATTTTCTTGAAGCTTAATTTTCAGCTGAAAATGGAAGAAGGATTTGAGAAGAAGAAGTTTCTAAGTTTCTGTTGGACATCGGGAGAGAAGAGTATTTACATTAAGAAAAAAAAAAAAAACCTCCAGATCGAATGGCAATTTCGGTCTGGAGGGAAAAAAATTCCCAGACCGAATAGTCATTTCGGTCTGGAGGTCAAATTTATTACACCGTTGGCTACATTACAAAAGTGAAAAAAATTGAAATTTTTTTTGAGACTGAGTTGAGCATTTGGTTTGGAGAAAAGAGAAAAGTGGAGATCAAAAGCTCTACTCGGTCTTTGTGTTTTTTTTTTTTTAAAAAGAATCATGCTGGTTCCATAAGAAATAGTTTGTTAATTATGGTTTATCAAAAAAATTCCCTTTCCGGTGTGCTCACCCTACAATGGAATCAAGTTCAACTTACGAATTATAATTAACATGGAACAGAACATCATATCAGATGGCAGCCCAAATGATCAAAATTAATGGAATTTTTTTGATAAACCATAATTAAGAAAATCATTTTTACTAAACCAGCATAATTGCTTTTTTTTTTTAAAAAACCACAAAGACCGAATAGAGCTCTTGATCTAGCCCCTTTTTTCAGTTTTTCTGACTTTTGGCGTGTGGCCGATGGTGTAACGTATTTTCCCTCTAGACCGAAATGGCTATTCGGTCTGGGAGATTTTTTTTTCTCCAGACCGAAATGGCCATTCGGTCTGGAGTTTTTTTTTTTTTAATGAAATAAATTGACTTTCTTCATTATGGTGCACATCAAATATAATTGTTTTTCAGATTTTAATGTTTATGACCCTTTTAATTTTTTTAATAGCAATAATTATAAAATACAAATGTCAAAATAAAATTGTTAGATTCAATCTATTTTATTTTTTTATTTGCAAATAAAATTTTATCACTTTTTAGTTTTTATAGGAATTCATAAATTAAAAGATCAACGTTCGTTCAGAAAGTCTAAATATAATAGTTTTCATGTATTCATAAGGAAATGTTATAGATCATAATTATCAGTTTTGTTCTGACATTTGAATTTTACACAAAAGTTATTAATCTTTTAAAAATAGAAATTTAATAACTGCTTAAAAATTAAATAAATGCTAATGTAATAAATATACAAATAATAAAATTGATATTATTTATGTATTGATCGGTTATTCAGATATAATGGAGCATGAAATTCTAATGTTAATATATCCATAAAAGTAAAAAAATTTAATGTTAATATATCGAGACCTAAAGCTACTTTCAGTCTTGTCTTTTTCGGATCTTCTGTGGCGCCGTTCATAGAAAAATTGAAACAAAAGTTGAGACCGAGAGCTCCATTCGGTTTGGAGAAAAGCAAAATAGGTAGACCGAATGTAGCTTTCGGTCTTTGTGGTTTTTCAAAAAAAAAAAAAAGCAATCATGCTGGTTTAGTAAAAATAATTTTCTTAATTATGGTTTATCAAAAAAATTCCTTTGGCGTAGATGGGATGGTCCGGAACTAAACTCATATTTTTTTTATATTTAAAAATTCAAAAGTTTTTGTTTGTTAAATAGTTCACACTTTATTTGTACTTCTGATATAGAAACAATGAGTGAGTCTATGGTATTATGCATATTAAGATTTGGTCCATAATATAGCTCAATATTTGACTTTTTAAAATCTTAACGATCAATCCGAACCGTTTATCTTGTTCTCTATATTAATATGTGTTTCGAGAACAAATTTTACATTTTTAAAAATTGTTTTACTATTTTTTTAGATGTCTCCAAACACATATTAATATGGAGAACAAGATGAACGGTTCAGATCGACCATTAAAATTTTGAAAACTCGAATATTGAGCCGTAGTACGGATCAACCCGTGATATGCATAGTACCATAGACTCACTCAGAAACAATTTATACGTACATTTGCTTCTTACTAAATAGTTCTTGTGATCAGTCAATAAATAGTTCACACTAATTGAACCAATTGATGAATTTAATACTTGTATATAGAACCAATTTAGTCAGTCAATGTGTCTTGACTCAGGACCTATATATGCAGAATTAAATTGGGCCAACAAATTAAGAAAAAAAGTCAATATTTGATTTTTGCTGCAAGATATATACGTCTGTTTATCTAATAGTGGACGAGCTAGTCCACAACAATTCTGTCATGTATGACTGTTAGCAGTCTTCTAGTAAAAAAAATATCTAAATGATTGCAACATCCAACAAACATCAAGCAAAGGAAAGTTGATAAATACACATAAAACTATATAATTGTTCGTATTATTTTTATATGCTTCATACAATATGCATGGATGCCTATGTCATTTACACCACACTACTATTAATTTATGTGTAGATAACCTCGTAGGCTTAGCAAACACACAGAATCATTCATATATATATATAGGAGGCCAGCTTTGAACTCCGTATGTACAACACAACTGGCTAGTACAACACATTAATTAAATACAACAACAAAACAAGCGCAAATCTTGTACCAAGATCAGCTAGCTTACCTCTTTCCTCACCTAATTAGGATACATCCTTCTACCACCAGAGCCAGACTCCCTCTGACAATTGAAGTATGCTGCAGCAACCGGTGAGCCAAGGTCGTACAACTCTGCAAAGTCTCTAGTGTTGAAATTTGGGCGCCATCCCGGAGCATAGACTGTCTGCCGGCCAGGTTGTTGAAACAACACAAACGCAATGCGATGGATCCCTGAGGTTGGTCTTGGGCTCTCGTAGCACATGATCTCTTGCCCTTTATATATAGATCGACAAGTAATAAATATGTTTGTTTTTTTTTTTTTTTAAAGGAAAATAGAAGATTTCATATCACTTTAGTTAATAGTTGGGCAACTAAATCCTGTTGTTGATATATTTTGATACTTCAATATATGTTCATAATATGTTTAATCATAATTGATACCGTACGTATAATATTAATTTTTATGTGTTTACTTCAAGAGTTCAAGTACACTGGTTGGATCATGCATGATTTCTTAACGGAGAGAGAGAGAGAGAGAGATAAAGAGAGGCATCTATCTCTTACCAAAAGTTGCATTTGTGGTTCCCGGAATGTCGATGACCAACCTAAACACATATAACATACAAGTTAAAAAACTTGACTAAAGGAACTCCATTTCTTCATCTTTGATCGACCATAACTTTAAATAATATATCACAAATCCTGTTCGGAGGTGTAGGAACAGATGGGATTTGGGACTTTGGGCTAGGTGCGATTTTATTTAGTTGGACACAATATTTTTTTTCCCAAATGGTGTGCTGATAGCTTCTCTCGCCTCTCTCTTTCGTCAATGGCAATTTTGGCGGAAGACCGGCACAGAAACTTGCGCAGAAAGTTCGAGTGGAAGAAGGAATGGTTGTTGCCGGAACGAGTTCGCTCAAAGTTTCCTCTTAAATTTAGAGTAATTTATTTTTTTGTTTTTATCGTTAATCTAATGCTTTGTTCTTTAGTGATGTCTTTGTTGTGCTTCTCCGAGAGACAATGCAAAAGCACAAGTCTTAGTTTGGATTGTGTTATTTGGACCTAAAATTGAGTAGTTTTTGGGTCAAATTGAATATATTTTTGGTAAAATACCACTTACGATGAGCCAACTCGTACCAATAAAATCGTTGTTTGTAAAAATTATAGAATATTAGTCTATTCTAAGAAATCAGAATAGGTTGATTTTTGAAATAGTTGAAAAAATGCTAAGAATGTCGACCTTTATATCTTTACTCAAAGAACACTTGATAATTGATGCCAATTTGAGTGCTTGCTGAATTTCTGAATTTGTTATTGTAAGCATTTTTTTTTTCTTTCGAATTTACTTTTTTTTGAATTATACTAAAACATTGTTATATTTGCAAATTAGGATGGTCATTCTCAAAATTGTCACTTTTACTGAACATAGATAATTGCAAAGATTAACATTCTGATGTGATTTGTTCTTTATAATTTTCTTGTATGATATTGTAGGTAATGAAAATAAGACATAGGTAATGAAAATAAGACCAATACTAGAGCTGCTTGGAATGAAAAGGAATTTGCCTTCTTTTTTGGGTTACCGGCTAACAGAACAACAACTAAAGGCAGCGGCGCCAGAGATGATCAGTGCTCGTGTTTTGACACAGAAATCAAGATAAATTTCCTATTTCTTTCTTCTAGTTAATTAATTAATCTAATATATAAATACTTATTGACGCATCATAAGAACCGGTACTGGAACGGTTCGGACCTGGTACAATACCGAGAAGACACAATTAACATGGTGAACTGTTTGGTACGGACCTGGTACAGCTTGAACACACAGTACTGGTACTGTTCTGACCGGTACTGGAATAATATGGCATGTGCTGGAGGCGGATTTCTTCTCTCTGATCCAACTTACAATTTTTTATTTTCAGTCTTTTTTAAATTGTTAGGACTTTTTTACTAGTGCTTTTGTTATCTTTATCTTCTTTGTTTTAGCTCAAATGTATTGGACTATTGGGCTCTTTGTATTTACTTTATTTTAATAATGCATCTGATTCTTGTATGTTTATTGTACATGCCACTTCTAATTTTCAATTTTTTTTTCTTTTTCATACAATATGTTTGTACTTGTACTTTATCCAGTTTTAAATGTGTCTCCTTCTAGTTTATCCATTCTTTTCTCTTTTATAATATTGTAACTTCTAATTAGATATGTGCTGAAAACAAATCATATCAAACGGAAATACATTGAAAACACATCAAACATAGGTGTTGAATGCAAAGCATGTTCTATCTTATTACATATTTCTTATTTAATTATAAAAAATATTTATATTTTATAAAATAATAATTAATTAAATATTATGTTATAATTTCATCTATTTATTTAATTGCATTATTGATAATTTATTAATAAAGAAAATTATATGATATCAAATATTTTAAAAAGAAAAATAGAATTTTTCATAACTTATTCTACGGTACAACCATACACTCAATTCAACACATTTTTATAATCAAATTATGTGCGGATCCATAATCGTGGGTTTCTATATTTCCAAAAGTAAATTCTCATTTTCATCCCATGTCATCCCATGACATCCAAACAGGTCTAAAGGAATACCCGGGCCTTTGAATAAAGAAAAGAGTAAAGAGTATAATATATTGTTGTTACCAATGGAGGTATTCTCTAAGATACGGATCACTTGGGCTTGGCGCATCTGGGTCCACCATCACCTGTATATATACCACAGGACCCATATCAGATCCCTATAAAAAGAACTAAATTTTAGATTGTACAAAAGAAAGAAATAAATTGATTCTTTTGCAGATATTTGTTGTTATGTACTATATATAAATATACGTACGAAGAGAGTAGTAAACATGCATATATGTATCTTATATACACTATGTGCGAGGACCTCCAGAGGCACCAACTTCAATTGCATCAAAAGAACAAGATTCATAAGAAGAGACCACTTAAATATTCATCTTGCGTAATTTATTTAGACAGACATCATGCATATTGTACTTCTAAACATTTAGATAATAGATTTAAGACGAGATACACAGCTAATTGATTTTAACATATACATAATTATATATAGAATCTAAAATGAGCTATTTTAAAGAAAAAAAATATTACTTTTGTAAAAACAGAACATTTTAACTTTAGTTACAATTCTCAATACATGTTTGATGACGGAATGAAAGTCATATGGATGGTCATCAACTTATCATTACACTTTCATACCATTATCTATCACAACAACAGTGTAGACACTTTTCGCGAGGGAAAAAACACATTTATGATGGTACTTTCTCGCGAAAAGTGTCTCATTCTTGTTGTGTATCAGACATGCCTTGAGAATCATAATATACAAGTAGTATTAAACAAAATAAAAAAATAATAATGAAATGAAGTAGCTAAGTGCATGTTAATCAAAACAATATTTTTGTTAGATGTAACTAATTAATTTAATGTTAAAAGCACACAGTTAACTGATCATTTTATTATAATAATAATAGTTGTTGTTGTTGTTGTTACGTTAAAAGCAACTAATTTGCTATTAAAGAAAGCTCGTACATCAATGCATTCAAGAGTGAAAACTAAAATTGACAATTAAGAAATGGACTCGTCAAATTTTCCAAAGAATAATAAAATGTGCACTTTAGTTTTAAGTAATTTAAATCTAATGAGGCTGATATGGTATCAACTTGTTCTTAATTGGTTATAATTATTCACAAGTAAAATTATATATAGCATGCAATTGCTGACTAAGATGAGGTATATATGATGTTATTGCTAATTAAACAAACGCATATGAAAATAATTTCCCTACAAGAGTATAAAAGGTCCTGAGATCAGCACCACCAACATCAACTCTGGGTTGTTGCACTACTTGTGATGGCCTGAGCTCACTGCCACTCGTAACCTCTCTGGTGCCATACGCAATGCTCAGTGAGGTGCTTCTGACAAAGGGATCAACCACATCTCCTATCACTCTCCCAATAGCAAGCGGGTCCCCTCTTCGCCTAGTCATCTTCCTCTAAAAATTAAACCCTAATTCTCACACACTATGTATCTAGGTATATTTTGCATGCACTTCAGTTTATGTTTGGGGAGTACTGCACCCCTTTATATACTTGTGAAGATACATAGCTTTTGATCGAAGATGTTATTTTTCCAGATAAACATTCACAATCATCCGACATCTTTAGAGTCTAATCTTCTTTTGCATGTTTACATAGAGGATTTAGGGATCATTGACTAAGGGTTACCATTTTTACGTATACATACATAGTTACGATAAGAATGTACAGATCAACCTCCTAATTAAAATTTGAAGTTAAGATTTGAACGCAAAGTATCGATACATTTAGTTGCGGAAACTAAAAAGAAAAGTTAAAAAATGCTTCTATTTTTAAATTTTTCTTAAGAAAAAACGAAAAATATACTTACAATTCAAAAAATATATTAAATTATGCGTCACCCTGAAATCAAATTTTACTCCCCTCCATACCTACTAAAAGTCTTTGATCCGTCCTAGATACATTATACTCTACAATGTACCATAGCACACAATTATCTAGTATAAACAATTCTACATATATTATAAATATGTAAGATATATATTGTGCTTGTTGGCTCTACAATTCTACATATATATATGTGCATGTTGGCTCTAGAAGCATATAAATATATAAGATATATATTGTGTCCTTATGTTGTTTAGTATAAAGAAATGGTAAATAAAATTTGACAGAAAAATAAATCATACTCATGTATTTTGTATGGCTAAATACTCAATTGATTTGTATTTTCTCTTCTTCTTTTTCTTTAATATATCCGAAATTAGAATACAGAAAGTGCCTACTATATATGCAACCTCGTACGAATTATTATAATATATATGTTTCTATTTATGCCTTCTAACTCCAAATTATCTAGCTAGATTTATGCCTTCTAACTCCAAATTATCTAGCTAGTTTCATAAGGCACCTTTCAAAATAGTAAACGCATTGGTGGTCCCACTAATAAGCGGCACCACATCATGAGAAAAACCAATATCCACCACAGAAGACTCGTACGTACGTAGAACTCAAATTTCCTTTCACGAGGTAGATGTAGCGGAGTCATTTCTGTTGCATCGGTTCCAAGTACAAGTTATATCATTCTTTGCTCGATGAATTCTATATGTTTGTCTCATAAATATTCGAAAGGTACACAAAGAAATGGAAAGGAATTCGCAGTACTGTCATAGTTGCAAAAATGAAGAAACTTTTAAAATTCGCTTATTAGCTATTGCGACAGTGAATTGGTAGATATATTCCATTTAACTTTTGAGTATTGAAATTCGTTGCTATTTTCGCATGTAGTCTTGCATAATGCATCTTATATGCAGTGGCGGTCTGGGGAAAGCGGCGAAGCTTATAGGTGGAACTCGCAGGAATATATCTTATGCAGTGGCCGTCACAAAAAGTACTGTCATAAAAAGAAAAAACTGAACAATGAGGGTAGTCCGTCGCAAAAAGTCATTTTTTTTATCCTCACGAAAAGTGTCTTATTCTTGTTGTACAAGACAGTTGTTTGTTCTTAGATTTTGAAAATTATGCTTTCATATAGAAAGTTAATTGAATAATTGGAGTGCAAGGATTAGTGCAAGAATAGTGAAATTGGAATTTGTAAATGAAAATAGAGAGAAAATATTGATTATCATATTAGTGTGGCATTATTCAGGTTAGTAAAAATGTTATTCAGATTGTACATTTTAGAATAGTGGATAGTTGTAACTCTTTTGCGAGTGGATAGCATAGAGCTAATGAAGGTGAAAGAAGGCAAGTGAGGTCTCAAATAAATTACCCGACATGAAAATAGTAGAATTGACGTCAACTTTGTCAGATCGGGACTGTATTGATGAAAATTCGAGAAAGAAACATTTTTCTCTTTTTATACATGAGAATAGTAGTTATTCCAACATTCAGAAGGAATAATGGATTAGCAGCTATTCCTAGTAGTAAAAATATATTGTATTAATGCTAATAGCTATTCCAAATAGTAGTTATTTTCGAAAATTAGCTACTATTCTCATCAATCCCAACATTCCTTTTATTGTCCATTTCCATCTTATATCCTACTACGTACCATAGTAACAAATGAAAAATTCGGGTTCGGTTCGGCGGAGTTAAAAATTCGTGATACGGGTATAATTCGGGTATAATTCGGGAATAGTTCGGAATCGTACATTTGAATTCGGACCAAATTTTTTTGTCTGAACCGGAATTCTGATAAAAAAATTCAGATCCAAACTCAAAATTTGAGTTACTTTAGAGATCAAAATTCGAAACTAATGTCAACCATGGGCTGCCACGTGAATGGTCTAGGCCTCTAGGGTCATTTGAGTTTAAACTTTGGATCAGTACTGCTTCATTTTATAGTTTAAACCAAAAAATTTAGTGCACGTGTCACCTTTACAGTGGACAAGAGCTTGGCCCTATCATGTGCCTTGAACTGAGAAAGTGAGGACTGGGAAATAGCTGTTGCCTCCGACGCAGACAATGAGACAACCAGCAACGAATTTTTGTGAAGAAAACACGAATAAAACGATAAATTCGTCAAATTCGCGAATAATTCGCGTATTAACCGTTTAATTCGCGAATCAACGTATTAGACGCGAATTGATTCGCTGATAGCTAAAAAAAGTTTAATTCGTGAATAATTCGCGAATTAAACGTGAATCCTGTTACTATGCTACGTACTGGGCAATATATAGACTCATCAAGGATCCTAGACTGGAAGATATAGGTTTGCATGAGTAAAATAAGGAAAATGACTGAAAAGGGTTCGCAAGAAATATATATTGGGTATATCGATCATTATTTAAAGGATGTTAAGAGATATGTATACTACCTACGGTATATAGCGAACAGCTTGATTAATGAGTGTTATTCTAAAATACCTAATTAAATGCATGATCTATATATAGTAGGGTTAAAATGCATTATTGGTTTTGTGCCCCAACCATATTCCACGTCTCAATCTCTGTTTACAAAGTTCAAACAGTCGATCCAAACCGTTCAACATGATATACATATTAAAATGTGCTTATAAACCAAATTTTATATTTTTTGAAATTTTTTTACTATTTTTTTAGACAGGTACAAAATCACTATTTTTGGATGGTCCAGATACAATGATTTTGTACCTATCTAAAAAAATAGTAACAAAATTTCAAAAAAAAAATATAAAATTTGGTTTCTAAGCACATTTTAATATGTATATCATGTTGAGCGGTTCGGATCGACTGTTTGAACTTTGTAAATGGAGATAGGGACGTGGAGTATGGTTGGGACACAAAACCAATGGTGCATTTTAATCCCACACACACACTCTCTCTCTCTCTCTATATATAGAGAGGTTGGCTACTCTACTTCCATAAGCATATGAGAGCATATGCTTCTAAGTCATTTTTGTGTTTTCAATGTCAAAATGATTGATTTGAAGCTCTCAACCTGTTCTCCATACTAATATGTATTTGGAGACCAAATTTTACATTTTTTAGAATTTTTTTACTATTTTTTCAGAATTTTTCAAAACATGGCTTTTCATATTTTATTATTATTATTTTAATATTTTTTATGATTGTTTTGAAAAATTCTAAAAAAATAGTAAATAAATTCTAAAAAATATAAAATTTGGTCTCCAAGCACACATTAATATGGAGAACATGCTGAGCACTTCAGATCAACCATTTGGACATTAAAAAAAAATACAAAAATAACTTATAAGCATATGCTCTCATATGCTTATGGAAGTAGAGTAGCTAACCTCTATCTCTCTCTCTGTATATATATATATATATATATATATATATATATAGTTGAAAAGGAGAAATGCAAGTGCTATATTTTATCAGATTCTAAGTGGATGAGCCGCAATGATGAAGATCCAAATATTTTTTTTTTCAGTTCAATAGAAAAGAAGAATCAGTAGCTGTCACATTTAA
Organism: Carex pumila; assembly: GCA_033356055.1. Classification (NCBI taxonomy): domain Eukaryota; kingdom Viridiplantae; phylum Streptophyta; class Magnoliopsida; order Poales; family Cyperaceae; genus Carex; species Carex pumila. Next base: position 281,636 of record JARJHM010000048.1, on the reverse strand, counting down.
TCAATTCAGAATTGGATCTTAACTATTGAGACCAATCTATTTCTAATCTGATTTTCTGTGGCATCTATATTGCAGATTTTTTCATTAACGTCTATTTTTAAAAAATAAAATGTATCGATAGATCTGGATCATTAAGTCCAATTCATATATTTGGATCGAACTAGTTGAGTTAGATCTTTTTATATTTATTGGATCTTTTTATATTTATTGGATGATTGAGGCCAATCCAAATTAACTAGTCCTATTCTTTCTGTTTCCGTGTAATTTTAATAATTTCTATAGATAAAAAATTTCCAATTGTTTGAACTTGTAGCATCTTATCTTATAAGTTCCTGCATGTATTATTAAAGTTGGTCTAGCTATGTTTGTTCAAACAAGACATGCATGATGATGAATTGATGTTACCACTATTATATATGCTTTTCCGGGTAGTTAAAACTAGCAGCTTGATTATAAATTTAAGCTCTCTCTGGCTGTGTATAATAATTGCTATATTTAATTGTTTGGACGGATTTATAATTTCTATTAAGATAGGACATTAATTTTTTTTCAATTAGCTAATTGGGAACATAATTGCAACTCAGTCTCTATAATTATATTTATTATAAAATTAATCTATTATAATCATAGTTCTAAATAGCGTTTCTAGTGACATAGAGGGAAGATAAAAACAAAAAGCTTTAGCGAATAGCGCAGCTATAGCGAAAGCCATCGTACATATTGTCTTTTTCTTTTCAAAAATTATATTGTATACTTCTACTAATAATAAACATTATTTAAAGTCCCATAGGAAAAACACCAAATTGATTAAGAAGTTATAATATTATCTTAGAGACTAGATTTTTCTTTAATTCTGGAGAAGCCAACGCACAATGCATGATACAAATAATTTAATTAATATATATAGCCAATGCACAATGTTCAATTTATTGATATAGCTTCTTAAATTAAAAAAAAAAATCATGTAATTTGATTTTGGTTTGGACTTTCAAGCCCATTTAAATTGCAAAATAATAATAATAAGCCCATGTAGTATAGCTGACTGCTATTGCCGCTATGCGCTACGCGCTATAGTGGACCGCTATTACCGCTATAGCGGCTGTAGCTTGATTAGCGCAGTTTAACTATGTAGCTTAGCTTTTTAGGTCCAAAACCACTATAGCTAACTATTTAGAACACTGGTTATAATCATAAAATTAATATACACAACATTGAAACATTTTTTTAAGCTAATTAAAAATTTGTTTGGCATAGTTCAAAATGAGACGTTCTTAGTTAATTAGCAAATTGAAGTTAAAACTTAGATACAAATTTAACCAAAATATATGTATTAATAATAAAAGGTCTGAAAAGTTAGAGCCCTATTTCCTTTGAATTGTAAACATAGGTCTCATCGTCATACCTTTATTGTTCTCTTCTTCTCCTTCATTATATTTATGAAATAGAGCATCACATATTAAAAAAAAAAACGAAATACGAAGAATCGACCAAAGCTTAGAAGAAATCGGTTCAAGAATTGGACTAACTCGGATCAGGAATAGGCACTACATTAGACTAGAGATAAATACATTGAACAATTAGTACTGAATCAAAAAAATTCAAATTAGACACTTGTCTACCCTAGTTCCTTCATAAATCCGCCAGTGATTATTTCCCTAATTAGACATGCAAGTCCCCACCTCCCCCTATTATGTATGTTGAACTATGCAATAATCTATTTAGTCTATTTGACTAGATTTGCAAAGCATATATTTGTTGAATTTTATGATTTCTTGTCTTGAGATATTGTGCAGGTTCGTGACAATACAAATTACCATACACATCAAGGTTACAGATGCAATTGATGTACATATCAAGGATGAGTCATGATAAACTGAAAATTGGACTGATAAGCATCAGCTCAAGATTAGGGTTAATTAGAAATCTCTAAAATTAGTAAAGTAAGCTTGAGACTGAAATAATTTACATAAAGCATTGCAACGGAACATTTCAAACACCAAACAACATAGCATAATCGATTTATTTCATTACAATGGCTAATTGGGCGTTGCAACTAGGGTGCAAACGGATCAGATAATAGCATTCCAACATCGAACTGGACTGCGACTAGCATTTCTCACATATCAATCCCGACCACGACTAGCAGCCCGTGTATCGGATAAATCAAATTCTAACATCAGACCCGCTATCCCATTAAATATGCCATCATAATCCAATATTCAATACCAATATTCAAATCAACCATACAAAACGAAAACACAGATTATAGAGAAGTCTGGTTACCTAATAGTGAAATGTTCATAATTTTCAATCAAATTGCAACGGTAGTTTATAATCACTGCGATATAGTCGGGATTCAAATCGGATATCGAAATCAAATCTCAAAATATTTTTTTTAGATAACTTGTCAGTTTTTCACTTTTCTATTTGATTTCTGGTATTATTTTATTTTTCAGAAGAGATATGAGAGAGAGAGAGAGACGGAATTGGAGAAAGGGGAGGTAGCACAATTGGCTAGGAAAATATCCTAGAGTTGTTATACCCAAAGGTCGAGAGTTCGATTCCCCCTCACGAACTTTGGTAGCTACTATCAAGTTTTCAAAAAAAAGAGAGAGACAGAATTAAGAGGCAGAAAACACGGTTATATGAGGCGCCTCTTGAATTAAAAGTGGTTATATTACCTTTTTATTTTAATATTTAAATGAACGTGGTTACAGACCACAAAATCAAATGAAACTAACAAAATTTTGTATTAATAATGAAAATAATTATTTCAGGAAACTTTATTTTAAAATATGCGAAACTTTTATTATTATAAATAAATCTTTAATGAAAAATCTATAATTTTTATTTATTACCAAAAACATTGTTAGCATAAAAATAATAATAATTACTCCTTTTTTTTGGATGCTACATTGACCGTATCCGGATCTGTATTTGAAAATTAGATACAAATATCTTATATCTGAATATTGTGCAGATACAGATACGGATACAGATATTGTTTTGAATTTTAATTATCCGTATCTGGATAGTAGATATATACCATATAATTTAATATATATTATGAAAATATTTATGTATATATTTATAGATATCCGATATCCAATTAATCTGTAACTATCAAATAGCTGATCCGTATCCGTATTTGAAAAATAAAAACTGATACAGATATGGTTTTACCACTATCCGATCCGTTTGCACCCCCTAGATACAATGAAATAAATCAATTTAGTCCCCAAAACTTCCAGAGAGTTCCATTGTAGCATCAGTTATAACGTTTAATGAGCGTTAAGGTTTTCAGTGCAGTCAAACTCGTCAACTGGGGTCATCCGTTGCAACGAATGATGTCAATTACCTTATTTTATTTCTCTCTATAAATAGAAACAAAATCTAGATTTGATCTAACTTTCTGGCTGCCCACAATTGCAAAATTACGAATTCTTTTTAGATCTAGAAAACTCCATTGTTGCCTGTGCACACAACTTCAATATTCAATCAACAATCTAAAGCATACTCCACCATACTCAATCTATTGTAAGAACTAAAGTTATTTGTGAGAGTTCTACTCTTTGTTTCAAACACTTGAGCCTTTAGTGCTCTTGAGCCAATTTCGTGTTTGGGTAGTGTGACTTCCTAAGGTTTGTAAAGGCCCACCGATTCCAGCTTATACTATTTTCTTATTGGATAAAGAAATGTGCGTCATAATATAGGAGGTTAAATTTTAGTTTTAATTTTAATTTTTACTTTTAATTTTAAGTTTATGTTGTCAGTTTTGGCTTTTTTTTTTTTAAAGTTTCTTAGGTCTTTAGGCTTAGATTTATGTTCATATTTCGTCGGTTTTTATAGGGGGGAAGGAGAGAAAGAACTTATATTATGATTTGGTGCATGTTGATATGTCTTTCTTTGTAGTTGAACTTCAAGGCTCAATAATCCATTTTGCAGCAAATTGAAGGGGTTACTAAGTCTTTGAGTTCAGCTGCAAAAAGGATTTAGATCAAATATTTAGTAGCTCAAATTTGCGAATGTCTATTCTCCTCTTTGTTTTTGCTGATCATTTCAATAACCAGAAATGTTAAGGTCATGATTAAATCTGCAACTCCCTCTCACATTTAACAATTGGGTAGAGATTTAGGTTATCAATTATGTCTCATCGCTTATCTATCAAGATGAACTAATGTCTTTGGAGCTCATATATCAAAATGAGCGGTGAAATATAATTGATAACCTATATCTTGAATTCACATGCAAATTGCTTCATTTCTCCAATGCATATATCCTTCTCACGGTTATCTAAATTATAATAGAATGGTAATGCTTGTTAATTAATAATTTTTTAGTGCCTGATATAAAGAACTTCAATGTGATATTGGAGGAAAAAATCGAGGCTGCATCTCCGAAAGTTAATAAGTCCAATATTTGTATTATGTTTCAATTTTATAAAAAATATTCATTGTTACTTTCATTAAATATATTCACTCGTCTTTTGTTCCAATTTTAGGTGAAGCTCCTCCTACTAGTAATGAAGGATGTCATTTTGACTACGGACCATTTGCTGAATCATGAGAGGAGGCTTAGCAATCTATTTTCTATTTTATGAGCCTATCAGTCACTCGTGTAATGAACTAGTTTGATGAAGCAGAAAGGCAGGCTGGAGGAGAGGATGAAGAGACTAAGCTACACCACAACAAAAAAACTCAAGCTGACGACAGGTGGATTTCCATTTGCCACAAGTTTAGCTATTACTTGTAAAGTTTCATTTTAGTAAATTATATTTGATATGAATATTTTTATGGTATATTAATTAGATGTTATATATTTGTATTATGTAGAGGAGCAACCACAAGAGGCAGAAGAGGTACGAGAGGAGCAAACACAAAAGGTAGAGAACGCACAAGATGAGCAAGCACAAGAGGCATAAGAGGTACGAGAGGTGGAGAAGGTGGAAAAGGCACAAGAGGCACAAAAGGTACCAAAGGAGCAAGCTTACGAGCATGGTACAACCGATTTTACAACTTGCTAGGTACAACCTTATGAGCAATACATAAATTAAATAGTAATATCTCTTTCACTTATATATATATATATATATATATATATAGAGAGAGAGAGAGAGAGAGAGAGAGAGCTAGGCTAATATGCTTTCGGTAGCATATCGGCCGAAATACACACGGTCAATCTGAATAGTTCATCTTCTTCTCCATATTAATATCTGCTTAGAGACAAAATTTTACATTTTTCTGAATTTTTTTACTATTTATTAAGTATTTTACAAAATTGTTGATCTAACGGTGGCTGCACAAAACAGTAAAACCGTTGGATTAGCGATTTTCAAAGTGGCTTAATAAATAGTAAAAAAATTCAGAAAATTGTAAAATTTGGTCTTCAAGCAGATATTAATATGGAGAATAAGATGAACGGTTCGGATCAACTGTTTGAATTTCAAAATTTCAAATTTGGACCGTGTGTATTTCGGCCCATATGCTACCAAAAGCACATTAGCCTATCTCATATATATATATATATATATATATATATATATATATATATATATATATATATATAGGATTTGGCTAATATGCTATGGGTAGTTAAGAGGCCTTCCGTGCTACGGCTCAATATTTGACTTTTCAAAATCCTAACGGTCGATCTGAACCATTCATCTTGTTCTCCATATTAATATGTGTTTGGAGACCAAATTTTACATTTTTTGAAAATTTTTTACTATTTTTTTAGATTTATTGAATATCGCTGTTTTTTATGGTCCAGATTTGTCTGAAAAACAATGATTTTCAATAAATCTAAAAAAATAGTAAAAAATTTCCAAAATATGTAAAATTTGGTCTCCAAGCACATATTAATATGGAGAACAAGATGAACAGTTCGGATTGACCGTTATAATTTTTAAAAGTCAAATATTGAGCCGTAGCACGGGAGCCCTCTTAGCTACCCATAGCACCGTAGCCAAGTCCTATATATATATATATATATATGTATATGGGCTGTGGTGAGTTGCGAAGTAAAATGTGTTTCTACTTCACGCCGTATTTTTAGTTTGAAAGTCCAAACGACTGATCCGAACGGTTAGATGTTTAATCCATATTGAAATGTGCTTGGAGACCAAATTTTACATTTTTTGGAATTTTTTTACTATTTATTAAGCATTTTTGAAAATTATTGTTTTGCTATGAACAGTGAAAAATAGTAAAACTTTTTGGACCATTAGATCAGTGACTTTCAAAATTGCTTAATAAATAGTAAAAAAAATACAAAAAAAAAATGTAAAATTTGGTCTCCAAGCACATTTCAATATGGAGAACGAGATAAACGGTTCGGATCGACGTTTTGAACTTTAAAATCGCAAAATATGAGCGTGAAGTAAAATAATCGCTTTACTTCGCAACTCACCGTAGCCCATCTCTCTCTCTCTCTCTCTCTCTCTCTATATATATATATATATGAGGAGGGTTCAAATGCACCCAAATTTTTATGCATCTAAATGCACCCTATCTTTCAAATCTTTTTTCACCGTTTTCAATATCCGAATAGTCAATCCGAACTATTAGATGCGATCTATATATTAAGATGTACTTGGAAACCAAATTTTATATTTGTTAGAATTTTTTTACTATTTATTAAGCTACTTTGAAAATTGCTGATTTTACATTTTCTGGACCATTGGATCAGTGATTTTCCAAAGTGGCTTAATAAATAGTAAAAAAATTCCAAAAAATATAAAATTTGGTCTCCAAGCAGATCTTAATATATATATTGCATCTAATGGTTCGGATTAACTATTCGGACTTTGAAAATGGAGAAAAATAATAGGGTGCATTTGGATGCACAAAAATTTGGGTGCATTTGAACCCTCCTCCTCCTCCTCCTCTCTCTCTCTCTCTCTCTCTCTCTCTCTCTCTCTCTCTCTCTTTATATATATATATATAGGCTAATGTGCTTCCGGTAGCATATGGGTCGAAATGCTACCGGTCCAAATTTAAAATTTCAAAATCCAAAAAGTCGATCTGAACCGTTCATCTTGTTCTCCATATTAATATGTTTTTGGAGACCAAATTTTATATTCTTATGAAATTTTTTACTATTTATTAAGCCACTTTGAAAATCGCTGATCCAACGGTGGCTTAACCAAACAGTAAAACCGTTGGATCAGCGATTTTCAAAGTGGCTTAATAAATAGTAAAAAATTTCATAAAAATGTAAAATTTGGTCTCTAAGCACATATTAATATGGAGAACAAGATGAACGGTTCAGATCGACTTTTTGGATTTTGAAATTTCAAATTTAGACCGGTAGCATTTCGGCTCATATACTACCGGAAGCACATTAGCCTCTCTCTCTCTCTCTATATATATCTCTCTCTCTCTCTCTCTCTCTCTCTCTCTCTATATATATATATATATACATATATATATATATGCTATTGAGAAAATCGAACATTGCAGCATTTGAGGGCAGGAATTATTTGTTTGTCCCAAAGACACCTAGAAGGGGAGGGGTAAATAGGTTTTTTTTTTTTTAACTTTTTAATCTAAATTAAATTATCTAGCGTGTCTATAAGTTATTCTCGATGGAAACTCGAATAACTTCAATCTAAACTAAAATATAAAATAAATAAAGTAAATAGTAGAGTTTGGAGACACTTGACATGAGAGATATTTATAGAGTTCGGAACCAATGCCTATGTCTCCAGGGCTTCGTGACCTTCTTGATGGCGTACCTTTCTTTACCCAATGAGAAAGGAGTATAAGGTGGAATCGGTGAGCCCTTACAAAGTTCAGGAAGTCACACGGCCCAAGCACGAAAATAGCTCAAGAGCACTAAAGGCTCTAATACAAGAGAAGCAAACACTCAAGGCTCTAGAGTTTGGATGAATAAAAGATCTCTCACAAATCACTCGAATTCTTATAATAAATTGAGTATGTAGTAGATTTTTGATTGTTGAATGGATATTGAAGCTTCAAGATCAAGCAACCAAGATAGCTCTCTATTTGAGTTGAGAAGAAGATGTTTGATGACTGGAGCCCCAAGAAACCTAGCTTTGGCTTCAATATCTGATGTTTGTCTTCCAAGACATATACTGATCCATTCGTTTATATTTTAAACAAATTTAATACATAGACTTTGTATGTCTCAATCTCCTAAGGATTTCAAGCTTTGATTCACTCAAATCGGAGTTTGTATGACCAAATGGCAGCCAAAATATGAAAGGCGCGCAGGCTGACGGAACACAACCGTTGCAACGGTCCGGCTCTGGAATACTTTCCGCCAGGTGACGGTTAAGTGGTATTTTTACCATTGTAACAGTCTACAATGGTCCTCAACTGTTCTGAAACTTTGGCACTCTTCAAATATGCGTATCTTGGTGCTCGAGTGTCCGATTTTGGCATATGACCACTTTTCGGAAAGCTTGTGAAGAGTAGATGTTGATTTTGAAGTCTTAGCCATCATTTGAGTAGTAATGCAGTCAGTTATTTCAAGAAAAAAGGAAAGGGCCTCAACAGTCTTGTTACAATTCTAAATCTTATGAACTATGAACCTGCACATATCTCAACTCAAGGAAATTGGTAAATGCAATTTATATATGTTTTGAAAATCTAGTCAAATGAACAAGTAGAGGGCTCCAAAAGCCAACATTATTCTCCTTCTAATGGTGATTAATTAACCTGTCTGTTTCGCTAGAAAAAACAACTATGTTTTGGATTTTGTTATTAGTGATGATGATTAATATATGTCTGTTTAGGAACAATACTAATATTTTAACATCAACCTTGGATCTGTTTCAAACATTCATCAGTATTCTCTAGTACTTAAGCTAGCTATATATATATATATATATATATATATATATATAGGATTTGGCTAATATGTTATGGGTAGCTAAGAGGCCTCCCGTGCTTTGGCTCAATATTCAAATTTTCAAAATCTTAACGGTCGATCTGAACCGTTCATCTTGTTCTCCATATTAATATGTGTTTGGAGACCAAATTTTACATTTTTTGGAATTTTTTTACTATTTTTTTAGATTTATTGAATATCGCTGTTTTTTATGGTCCAGATTTGTCTGAAAAACAATGATTTTCAATAAATCTAAAAAAATAGTAAAAAATTTCCAAAATATGTAAAATTTGGTCTCCAAGCACATATTAATATGGAGAACAAGATGAACAGTTCGGATTGACCGTTATAATTTTTAAAAGTCAAATATTGAGCCGTAGCACGGGAGCCCTCTTAGCTACCCATAGCACCGTAGCCAAGTCCTATATATATATATATATATATGTATATGGGCTGTGGTGAGTTGCGAAGTAAAATGTGTTTCTACTTCACGCCGTATTTTTAGTTTGAAAGTCCAAACGACTGATCCGAACGGTTAGATGTTTAATCCATATTGAAATGTGCTTGGAGACCAAATTTTACATTTTTTGGAATTTTTTTGCTATTTATTAAGATGGTTTCAAAATCGCTGTTTTTATTAAAATTCTGCACCACTGGAAAACAGCGGTTTCAAAAATGCTTAATAAATAGTAAAAAAATTCCAAAAAATGTAAAATTTGGTCTCCAAGAACATTTCAATATGGATTAAACAATGAACGGTTCGGATCGACCGTTTGGATTTTGAAAACTTGAATATTGAGCCGTAGCATGGGAGGCCACTATGCTATCCATAGCACCCCAGCCTAACTATATCTATATATATATATATATATATATATATATATATATATGTTACTCTTTGTTATGAACTTTTATGTTAAAAAAATATAACACAAAAATTTTAGGACCCAGTTAATCCTTAATTAGTTAATTAGATATTATTGAGTTAGGATTATGTATGTTATTAAATAATTATCTCATTATAATTATTAAATGGGAGGTAGTAATTAAATGTGTTTTATGTAGTAGTAACACCATCGGTTAAATTGATATACCTGCATGGCCAATATTTTAATTATTTACCATAGCTGCCAATTAAAAATGCACCATCAGTTTAGTAAGGTTACCAGTTATTGTTGACCAATCCGACACCAATGAATCATGTACATAATAAGCCTAAATTATATACACATTCAATCTATATTTTTATCATGAAACAACACCAAATACCATGTATTTTGAATAAAATGTGATTAGAATACACCTAGAATCAAGTTACTGCATTTGTTTTACTTTCGATTGCAGGAAACGATGAAAAAGGAAGAAAAAGGCCCTCCAGTGTGAACGCACTCAATCCAGTGCGAACACACTCAGCACTTAGCCGAATTTCCAACATCTCAGACCCACAGAAGAAAAAGTCCGAGCGAAATGCATCCGCATTCATCAGCCAGTGCGGGACATTCATCCGCACTCAATAATTAGCCGATTTTAGAAACTTCGAAGCAACATAGAAAATTCACGAGTTATTTACGTAAAAATTTAGAAAGTTAAATAAGGAAAGTTGGAGCCAGTGTGGGTCACCCACCCGCACTCACCACCAGTGCGGACGCATTGGACCCGCGGACAGCCAGAATTACATGGTTTGACAGTTTTGGTATTTCTGGCGCACCAAGGATGTGTTTTGACAGTCAAATGTGGACAAGACAATTTGAGAAACAATCCAAAGATAACACCCAGTAACCCCACTTCTAGCCTCTTAATTGGGCATAGCCTTTGGCTATAAGAGAGGGGGTTCATTCCCATTCAAAGACACACAACTCTCATCTCTCTCTTTCCCTTTTGGTGCATGTCCATTTCCATAAAATACAACGATAAATCTGCAGCAATTTTCAGAGTTCCAAAGGCTTTTCTACAAAGGAGAAGAAGAAGATCTTTCCAAGATTTCGGCAAGATTGAGGTTTTTAATTTGATAAATGGTGTAATCATTTCTTTATTTTATTTCTTCTTATTTTTGTCAATTTTTGTAATGAATCTCTCCAAGAGAGAGTAGATCTCTCTCTAGGGGTCTAGGTCAATGTATGAACTTGTTTAATTCTATTTTATTCGGATATTTATTTTTATTATGATTGTTTTATGAGATTTGATTATTAATTTCTCTGATTTATCATTTGTGTTGATTACATAGTTTAGTACTTATAATCGAAGTATTTCCGCTTTGGAATTTATTTGTAATGCAAAGAATCCAAAGAAATTAGGATGAGAGAAGAGTACCAAATTATGAACACAAATACCTTAGGATTTGGATTAGAAGCGACCGTACTTTGATATCCATATCCGGAACTATAGAAATTAAAGGTTAGGGTTTGGTGAAGAACGACCGTGAAGCCAAACCCTTACTTATGACACCTAGATTGACTAAGTATTGGTATGTGTTTTGTGTGCAAAAGATTGTTAAATATCCCTTTAGAATGGTGACAACACCTAAAATTCGAGGAACATTAACTCACCGCACCAAAATACTTGTAACAATAATTAGTTGAAATAGGCTAACAAGAGATTAATGGATCTAGATAGCTAGGGTGAAGAACGACTGTGAAGTCCGAAATTATTTAGGCACGTTATTAATTCACGACTGTGACCCTTTTTAATACTTTAGGTTAGAAACCTCATCAAATCATACATGAATTTAAACAATACCGAGTAGATAGAATTAGCATGGGATTGTAGACCAAATATCCCTAGATCTCCTCAACTTGAAAGCAAACCAATCTTTTTTTTCTTTATTTTATTTTCATTTATTATTTAAATTCCTTTCTCTCGGGTTTTGAACCCAAAATTAGGATTGATAGAACAAAACCCCCCCCCCCCCCCCCCCCAATTTCCTTTACTTTATTTCATTTTTCTGAAATTAATTGTTAAAGTTTAAACCTAGTATCTAAATGTACTCCTTGTGGTTCAACACCCTAAGTACTACATTGATTGGTTGTGCGCTTGCAACAAACCTTTCTTTGGGTATATATTAAGGATAATAAATTTAAAGGCAAAAAAGTATTATTCAAACACAATTCTGTATCTCCAAAATACTCATCAGTACACAATAGATGGTAAAAGTAACCCCCTCAATGCCATCGTTCGTTTAGCCGATGTTGAAGAGTTGCTCAATACTAACTGCTCGTAAAATTTAACCAATGGAAAATGAGGGGGGTATCAATGCCATCGGTTGTTTATACCGAACAGACGGTAAAAAAGTTCAAAGTAATGACAACGCTGCCACTAGTTACATCCACCATCTGTGCGGAAGTACATCCGATGATAAATGAGCGATGATGGATGTGTTTTTTGTAGTAGTGAATTGGTTAATAAAAATGTAAAAAGTAAGATCATAAAATGTTGCCACTCTATCAATCATTTCATATGTACTTAATTAATCAAACAACCCCCAGTTTCATTTCTTCAAATAAAGAAAATATACTTTATTATGATCAATTACGTACCATCGATCAAAATGATGCATCTAACGCAATTAATCCAGGTGCATAATATGATTCGTTCAACAATTACCATATAAGACTGTTATTATTTGATAGGAGAGGTAGACATGATAGAAAAGTATATAAATTCTTAACGTGGTAGAGGCATGTAAAGCTATGGAATCCTTCCAATTTTTTGACTAAAAGTTTCTTTGTGCATGGCAGGCAAGAAGCTGTGGTTGTCATTGCCAATGGGGCAGAGCAGCGCAATTTTCATATCTATTGAAGGAAATTCGGATTCCTTCACATGGTAGTGTCTGTGACGCTGCCCTATGTTACTTTTTCCTTTTGAAAAGTAAAAATTATCTAACAAATTGCTTTTTATATTCGGTATCTTATATCTATATTTGAAAAAGAAAGAAACTTAAAGTGCAACTTGTTTATATTTAAATTTATGAATATTTACTACTATTGTGATGTGCGTTACAATGAGACATATTATAAGAGAATTAAAAAAAATTTCTCATACAAAATGACATATTTTTATAAAAAAAATAGACCAGTGAAAAGAATAATTATTAAACAATTAATATCCACAAATGATATTAAGATTGGAATGGAATGAAAACATAAAACACTGTAACATTTAGAAAAAAAATGAAAAGAAATCAAAACCAATTTAAAATTGAGTATCAAATAAGGGGGTTTAGAAAGTTTCTAAAAAAAGAGAAAAAGAAGGAAGTGTATATTATGTGAGATAAAAAAACATTGGAGAGACATCAGTGAATATGTGTGGCGAGCACGTGTCTAAATAAATTCACTTCTACATGTAAAAACATCAAAAAGATACTTAGAATAAAAAATAAGTAGACTACTTGATTAGATAGCTAATATTTAATCTGAAATTTCATCATTTAAGTACAGTCTTTGATATATCAAGACATCTACATAAAGTGTTAATTACTTTTTCTCTATTCGTATTGATCACGAGAATGTTCAAATTAAATACTTTGATGGATAAGTAAAAAAAAATAGAAATTTTGATTTTTTTGTTTGTTTGTTTGTTTGTTTGTTTCTAGCAATGCAATGTATTGACCAATGTTATAAATAATAGTATACGCTCATTGAACGGACAGTGTATCGCTAAGCAATTAATTGATACGGCCGATTAATTGAAATTATGCTTACAATTTTATGTTTTTCATTAAAATTATGTGTGTATATTTATAATTTATTATAATTAATTTAACTCATCAAACATATCAAATAAAATTTCTTACTAATTAGTAAACTTTAATAAAATTATCATTCAGAAAATGTTGATATAAGATAAATATGAGATAAAACAAAGCGTGAACTGCAAATTGCAAGTTAAACTTACAACCTAGCTAATTACAAATTGAGTGATGATTTCTACGAAATTTTATTAAAGAAATTATATTTACAGTCCCATGTTCTGCATCCTATAAATACCCCCTTCAATGTATTTATAGTTAATTATAGAATAATTTAAAATTTGTTCGGTATATAATTATTTTAATTTCAGTGGGACAATCCATGCAAAAATTAATTCTTTATCAATTTTTTTAAATGACAATCATGATAAAATAATTTAATATGAAAAAATAATTCTTCATCAACTAAATAATGATAAAAGTTATAACACATTCTTTAACTTTGATTACACAAAGTTCTTTGATACAAGGTACTTAAAATAAATTAGTCAAATTATATGCATTATATTTGCTTTTTGTTAACAAAGGATGTTTCTTTTCATTTGTTTTTCAATGTTTTCATATATAATTTTCCGTATAGTTTGTAGAATAATTTCTATAAGTTTTTAAGGAAAGATTACAAGCAGAAAAATATAATTTAAAAGGGAAACAAATTAAATACTTCTATTCAGTTCAGTATCGTCATATCATTAATATTATTATAATATATATATATATATATATATAGAGAGAGAGAGAGAGATAGGCTAATGTGCATTCGATTGTATATGGTCCGAAGTGCTTACAGTTCAAATTTGAAATTTCAAAATTCAAACGGTCGATCCGAACCGTTCATTTTCTTCTCCATATTAATATGTGCTTGGAGACCAAATTTTATATTTTTCTGAATTTTTTTACTATTTATTAAGTATTTTACAAAATCGTTGATCCAACGGTGGCTGCACAAAACAGTAAAACTGTTGGATCAGCGATTTTTCAAAGTGGCTTAATAAATAGTAAAAAAATTCATAAAAATGTAAAATTTGACCTCCAAGCACATATTAATATGGAGAACAAGATGAACGGTTCAGATCGACCGTTTGGATTTTGAAATTTCAAATTTGAACCGTAAACACTTCGGACCATATACATTCGAATGCACATTAGCCTATCTCTCTCTCTCTCTCTCTATATATATAGAGAGAGAGAGTGACTAATGTGAATTTTTTTACTATTTATTAAGCTACTTTGAAAATTGTTGATCCAACAGTGGCTTAACAAAACAGTAAAATCAGTAATCACTGTTGGATCAGCAATTTTCAAAGTGGCTTAATAAATAGTAAAAAAAATTCAGAAAAATGTAAAATTTGGTATCCAAGCACATATTAATATGGAGAACAAGATGAATGGTTCGGATTGACGTTTTGGATTTTGAAAATTTCAAATTTGGACCGTATGCATATCGGGCCATATGCATACGAATGCACATTAGTCACTATATATATATATATATAGAGAGAGAGAGAGAGAGAGAGAGAGATAGGCTAATATGCTTTCGGTAGCACTTCGGTCGAAGTGCTACCGGTCCAATTTTCGATTTTTAAAATTCAAATGATTGATCCAAACCGTTCATCTTGTTCTCTATATTAATATATACTTGGAGACCAAATTTTACATTTTTTGGAATTTTTTTACTATTTATTAAGCCACTTTGAAAATCGCTAATCCAACGGTAGCTTCTGATTTTTACTGTTTGGTAAGCCACCGTTAGATCAGTGATTTTCAAAGTGGCTTAATAAATAGTAAAAAAATTCTAAAAAATGTAAAATTTGGTCTCCAACTACATATTAATATGGAGAACAAGATGAATGGTTTGGATCGATCATTTGAATTTTGAAAATTGAAAATTGGACCGGTAGCACTTCGGCCGAAGTGCTACCGAAAGCATATTAGCCACTCTCTCTCTCTCTCTCTCTCTATATATATATATATATATATATATTTACGGAGAGAGAGAGATGGGCTATGGTGCATTGCAATGCATAGGCATCATTGTGCATTGGATCATAAATCACCGATTCAAAGTCCAAATGACCGATTCAAACCATTTATCTTGTTCTCCATATTAATATGTACTTGGAGACCAAATGTTATATTTTTTGAAATTTTTTTACTATTTATTAAGTCATTTTGAAAATTTGAAAATACGGGTGAACAGTAAAAAACAGTAAAAAAATTTAGACCACTGGATCGGTAATTTTCAAAGTGGCTTAATAAATAGTAAAAAATTTCAAAAAATGTAAAATTTGGTCTCTAAGTACATATTAATATGGAGAACAAGATGAATAGTTTGGATCGGTCATTTGGACTTTGAATCGGTGATTTATGGTCCAATGCAGAAGGGTGCCCATGCATTGCAATGCACTATAGCCCATATATATATATATATATATATATGGGCTATAGTGCATTGCAATGCATGGGCACCCTTCTGCATTGGACCATAAATCACCGATTCAAAGTCTAAATGACCAATCCAAACCATTCATCTTGTTCTTCATATTAATATGTGCTTGGAGACCAAATTTTACATTTTTTGGAATTTTTGTACTATTTATTAAGCCACTTTGAAAATCGCTGATCCAGTGGTCCAGGAATTTTTACTGTTCACCCAGATTTTCAGATTTTCAATAAATCTAAAAAAAAAAGTAAAAAAATTCCAAAAAAATATAAAATTTGGTATATACAGAGAGAGAGAGATGGGCTATGGTGCATTGTAATGCATAGGTTATGGTGTGCATTGGACCATATATCACCGATTCAAAGTCCAAATGAACGATCCAAGCAGTTCATCTTGTTCTCCATATATATATATATATATATATACAGAGAGAGAGAGAGAGATGGGCTATGGTGTTGAGTTTCGTGGTAACCAAAACCCGTTTAAGCTTAAGTTGCGGAATGACCGTAGAACAAAAATTTCTACGGCCAACTTAAGCTCAGGATTAAACGGGGTATGTCAGGAAACTTTCCAAGGCGGTCCACCTTGTTTCCAAATCACAGTTGGAATGCAGACCGAGTGAGTAGAGCTATATCACGGGAATGATTCTCCTCGGAGCATCAGACATCTGATGTCTCTATCGGTTATCTACCAGGACTAACCGAAGAGCAGTTTATTTCTTTTGTCAAAAATACTATAAACCGCGAAATTCTAAAAAAAACTATTCACGGGAAAAAGACGAAAACCCGTAAACACGAATTTTCGGTTACTTAGTTTCAACAATAAGCAAAACTGACATACCGCGAAATTTGGTAAAACACTATTCATCAATCCCGTAAATATACTTTACAACAGCCCGCAAGATTATATGTCAACTACGTATAACTTTCTTCTCTCAATCGAAACACTATTTGGGAGAGAAATCGAGAAAGAGAGAAAATACCAATTCGATTATTCACGAAACGATACGTGTGAATTAGTTGTTTTTCTCTCTACCCCTCCACCCCTATTTATAGGGTTTAGGGTCGGTTGACAAAAGACCAAAATGCCCTCCAAGTTTGGCCTATTTACAAGATATGCCATTGAATGGATAAGGATGATGACATGTGGATAAGATTGATGACGTGTCATCTAGATAGGATCGATGATACGTCATGCGGATAAAGACGAATCTGAAAAGACCCGAATGCCCTCGGCCCGAATACAAATAATATTCGTATAATTATTCTGAACAATTATATTTCTTGCGGTTGTTTGTTTCGGTAATTTATACAATGTGTCCTGCACATTTATAAATTAACCGATTAACTTTTATACAATGTGTCACACACGTTTATAAATTAACCAATGTTTTTGCTTGTTATTTTTACATAACATTTATAATTTAATTATAACATGTATAATTAATTATAACCATCTTACTATTGATCATAACCAATTTATAATCAATCACAATAAGATTCTCCGATTAACTCCTATATGGTGTGACCCAATAGGATCTGTGTTATGTTGGTAAATAGAGTTAAAACTGTTTTAACTTCTATAATCATGAGCGGCATTTGGCAACATGACCATCCAATTACACAGATGATGCTATACTGTACAATATCACGATCCAGTAAACTATTTACTTGTGTCTGTTCTTCTGTCTCATAACTATCAGATTAGTTTCAAGGTAGATGTGTGTCATCCTTGCTAATTGAATTTTTTTCTTGATCTTGAGCAGATTATCAAATATAATTACTCTTGTAATTATACCGCTAGCAGATAATCTTACTCTATTAAGGGGCCCAGTGATGCTATAGCTCGTATAAAATACGAGGGACAAATAGTACTTTTGGTAGACTATCACTTCCTCAGCTAAGCTATACATATGGAAATGCTATCGTCATGACTGCCTTTTACGGACAATGTTAGATAACAATCACACATACATATTTCTCAGTGGGAACAATAAATACCTCATACTGTAGAACGTGACACTGAATGAAAACATAAATGACACGGATACAATTATATTTAATGTTTCATTCGGGGTCTGTCAAATACCATGTTCCTAGAACATGTATCTATGTGATTAAAATGACATCTTGTGTCAGGTGGTTTGTAAAACTTAACCATCTTTTAATCCACATACTAACCTTATAGTGGTAATTAGTGGTCCTGCTAATTACCTTCGTCAGCGACTTCTTAAGAGTATATATCATCTATATTATGGAGTTTCACAATTTCAGTCATGAACTCGAAATGATCCATAAATTCAATAATACTCAAGGCAATAAAATGATATATAAATAAACATTCAATTCATGAACAAAGCTTTATTATAATTTATCATATTATTGACTTCTAGATTATTATAAACTAACATATAGTGCATTGATCCAAACTGTTCATCTTGTTCTCCATATTGAAATGTACTTGGAGACCAAATTTTATATTTTTTTGGATTTTTTTTACTATTTATTAAGCAATTTTGAAAGTTGCTGATCTGATGGTCCAGAAAATTTTACTGTTCACAGCAAAACAACAATTTTAAAAAATGCTTAATAAATAGTAAAAAAATTCCAAAAAATATAAAATTTGGTCTCCAAGCACATTTCAATATGGATTAAACATCCAACGGTTCGGATCGGTAATTTGGACTTTCAAAATAAAAATATGGCGTGAAGTAGAAACGCGTTTTACTTCGCAACTCACTGTAGCCCATCTCTCTCTCTCTCTATATATATAGAGAGAGAGATTGATTGTGTATATTGAAGTTGGAGTGCACAAGCAACAATAGCATTCTCTAGATCTGTAAATATGAAATATTGAAGTTGGAGGCGGCTAGAGTGATACTCCAAACCTTGGTATAGCTTCTATTTAGAGAGAGCTGATAAAAAGAAAATAATTGGTGTTGACCTTTGTAAATGTACAGGAGACCGTTACAATGGTAGGTCAATCGGAGTGGTTTGGAGTGTAACGGTGATCACTATTGATAACGGTAGATGACCGTTACAACGATTTCCACCACGAAAATCCTCTGTTAGGATTAGCGTTTGGTGACGCTAAATCCTATTTTATGCATCACGAGATTTGTACTGGATTTATTTATTCCGTTATCACGGTCACTGCACCGTGACAACGGTTGGCCTCACTTAGGTCAATCTCAAGCTTATTTTACCAATCTTACATATACATTATCCTTAATCTTGAGTTAATGCTTTTGCTATCCAGTGTCTTGTGCCTTCATGACCACATTCATGATGTTATATTGCAGTGTATTAATTCATCCTTGATGTGTAATTACTATTCCTCCACTTGTCATGAACCTGCACAGATACTCAAGAGGAAAACTATAAAATGCAATTATGTATGTTTTGCAAATCTAGTCAAATGATAAGTTGAGGGCTCCCAAAAACCAACAATAACTATTTGAAATGACTGCAAAAACTGTAACGCTGAATTTTTTTTTAAGTATTTATATCTATGCACAAAAGTTTGTATATCTCTGCACGGAATTATTTCTACCTATAAATAACTATCCCCAACCAAATCTCTCAAAACATACCTACACCATAAAAACATGTGGGGATCACTCAAACTATATGGGGGACCATACACGTTTATAGATGTTTTTTTTTCTCCGTTCAATCTCGTTCATATTTCTAATGTATTGATTTGATAACGTAGAATCACTCTAGGAGTTGTTGGATTGATTGTGTATATTGAAGTTTGAGTGCACAAGCAACAACGGCTTTCTCTAGATTTGTAAATACGTAATATTGAAGTTGGGGGCAGCCAGAGTGATATCCCAAATCTTGGTATAGCTTTTATTTATAGAGAGCTGATAAAATAAAAGTAATTGGTGCTGACTGTTGCAACGGTACAGGGGACCATCACAACAGTAGGTTAATCTGAGGGGTTTGGAGTATAACGGTGGATACTGTTGACAATGGTTAATGACTGTTACAACGGTACCCACCACGGTAATCCTCTGGAATGGTTAGCGTTTGATGATGCTAAAAACCATTTTATTTTTCACGGGATTTTAAGAGGATTTATTTATTTCGTTGCAACAGTTCCTTGACCGTTGCAACGGTAGGCCTCACTTAGGTCAATCGCAAGCTTATTTTACCAATCTTACATATTAATTATCCTTAATCTTGAGTTAATGCTTTTGCTATCTAGTGTCTTCTGCTTCATAACCAGATCCTTGATGTTGTATTGCAGTTCATTAATTCATTCTTAATGTGTAATTATTGATTCTTCAATTGTCATGAATCTGCATAAAGTCTCAAGAAGAAAAACTATAAATATCAAGTGTTGAGGGCTCCCATGGTCAACATTAATATCAAGTGTTGCAAATATTTATACATATGAATTGAAGTATCTCCATTCTTATATTATGCACGTAATTGTCCTGATCCGCTAACAGCTGAGATTGAAAGATGAATTTTCGAGTTGAATATCAGCCCTCACATAATCTGTCTTATTTTGATTGAAAAAAATCCTTATTTTATTCATTTAAGCATATCTTTCTCAATTTTGTTTCTTTAAATATCATTTCTCCTATAAATTGTTTAATGACCTATCTTGCTTATGGAGAACATTAGGTATTAAATTGCAATGACACTTCAAGAATTTTTTACATGTTATATTTGATCATTTTGTTTTTCATTTGTTGTTGTTTCTTTTATTATTATTATTATTTATTATTTTGATTTCTTTTATTTTCATTTAAATATATTTTTTCTTGATTTTGGATGAATGTCAAACAAAAAGGTCTCTTCATATTCTATTCAATTTTAAAATATGTTCCCGTTGCAACGTACGGGCACGATACTAGTTTATACTTATGATAACCGTCCTCGGCAACGGCGCCAAAAACTTGTTCGCGTGAAAGCGCAACGCAAGTTTCGATACGCTTGGGAGCGTACCTTTTAAAACCACGGTTACACCTTCCGATTAAGGTTACAAGTGCACAACCCTATCGAGGAGTATAATCGAGTATCGATCCACAGGGACGGTTCCTTTATCTAGATATTTACTTATCTCGACTAAAGACTAGAAGTGAGAAAGAGGGAGTTTTGGTACTTAGTTTTCCTAAAGAATCAACTCAAGCAATCAAACAATGTAACAGAATAGTAAATGTGCAAGGAAATGTATAAACTGTGTTTTGATTTGGGATAAAAGATGTTTCAAGGGTTTCAGACTTCATCTCTGATTTGCCTCTAGTGGTACGGGTCTTACCAAGTTGGTACGGCTAGGTCGCACCAACCTGGTCCGACCAAGCCGAGTGGGGCTTGGTACGGGTAGGCCGCACCACTCTTGTAAGACCCGTACTGATGTACCAGTACAGAGCTTACAAGTTCGAGTTGATGCATTTCTTGCTGGTACCTCGTATTAAACTCTTCAGAAAGGTTCAATTGACCATACCTAAGGTTCCTAAACCTCAACTCTTGTTTATTGGTTCAAGATCTAGGTTTTGGAATCAATTCTTCACCTTCTAGGGTTTCTAAACCTCAACTCTCGTGTTTTGGTCCAGATCCTCTAGTTGATTGATTGGAGATCTAAGGTATCATTTAATCTGTCAATTAGGGAAGAATTCAACCTTTTGATTTCAATTCGAACAAGTCTACCTAAAGGGATTGGTTTGGTTGAGAGAAGGCAATGGTCACATGACCTTGTTAGGGTTGATCTACCACTATAGGCACACCATATGCAATCACAGAAAGACAAACCAATCAAGACAAGCAAATACACAATCAATTCAATCAAAAGAGTTCATACAAGATCCAAATCAAGAAAAGCAACACAAATCAAGAAAATCCATCTACAAACCCTAGAAACAATGATCTACTACTCACAAGTCATGGATCTGTCCAGAAATACAAGTAAAGAGATAAAGAGAGGTATGATAGAACTAGATCGAAGATCAGATGTGGAGAAGAGGTTGATCCGTCGATTTTTGCCTCTTCCTCTTCCTTCTTCTTCTCTCCTTGCTCATTTGCTCTCTTTCTCCCTTTCTCTGAGCTCTCAATCTGGAATAGAATGGAATCCCCCGAAAATGGAGAGATCTCTCGCTTTAAATAGCCTCTGCCAAGATTTGAATTCTGTCAGGCGGCATCTATGTACGGCCCGTACCAAAGTTGTACAGCTAGGCCGTACAAGATGGAAGGGAGGCTGGATCGGCTAAGCCTGGTAAGGGCCGTACCAAATCTGGTAAGGGCCGTACCAAGTCTGGTAAAGGCCGTACCAAGCTTGGTAAGGGCCGTACCAGAGAGTCCAAAAACGCCGTTTCTTCGTGTATTTTGCTCCAATCCTGCAGAAAACAAAAAAACTCTCAGCAGTACCAAATTCTAAGGATATATCAATGAAATGCACGTGATTTTGACAATTTAGAACGTGAATTTGGTACGAAATCAAGTCAAATATAGGCTAAATATGCGAGGTATCAGAGGTCAATAATTTTTGTTAGAGTAATGTTAACGTGGGAATGATTGGAGAACGTTGATGTGGGAAATATGAGGTCCCTATTGCTTCATTAGAAGAAGGTTAACACAGGGACAATTAGGGAACTGGAAAAGGGGATGATCATATCAAGTTACAAATGCAAGTATTAATATCTTTTGTTCTAAATATTTATACCTATGAAGGTTGAGTGGAGATGAGTGCGTGGATTGGAAAAGGTGGACCATATAATTAGTAGTAACCATAGTACAACCTTTCTCTATTGTTGCTGCGGGTACGATGCGAATACTAAAGTGGAAGTTGAAATAATACATTTTTTTTTTTACCTAAAGAAAGATAATAGATTTTTGAATAATTTTCTAATTGCAATTTCACATGATCCAAGCTGGCTTTCCGATCTTATCAGCACATAGCATTTGGTAAGCTTGTTAGTGATACCAACCAATAAATCCTATTATTAATTTTAATAATAATTTTATTATTTAGTTTTAAATTAATAACATAAATGTATGCGTTACTCTATATTTGTTTATTATTCAGGAGATCCGCATTAATTGCGAAGCAAACTCCTGTATCATTGACTGTGTGACAAGAAGAAATTTACGAATAATTTACAAACAAGGATCCAATTCCATTTTGGCACACATTCAATGGGTGACAAAGAACAAAGTTTAATCATCTCCAGCAAAATTTACTCTTATTAATATTTACAAAATATCCCAACAGTACTAAATTACATTAAGTTCCTCGAATTTTTTCCATAAATCACAATGTCACTAACTTTGAAATTTTGAACTAACAAGTGCATCCATTGGATTGATTTGGTTTTATTTAGATTTTCTGAAATAAAAAAAGCATTAGTAATTTAATTTTTGTGAAAGAAGGAAAGATGATTATTATAATAAATAATATTTATAATTTGATTTTACTTTTTTTTTATTTTACTTTCTTCTGTTTTTATTTTATGCTCATTATTGAGCAGAATTGTTTTTCTATATTTTGTTACAAAACTTTTGTAATCTCAACATGATTAATGAAATAAGGGCCTGGCCCTTTTTCTTTGTAAAAAAAAAAAAAAAACATTAGTATAATAGACAATTATGGCGATTACTTAACTCAAAATTATGCCATATGGCCCATATTACCCTGATCTTAATTCTTGCTGTCACATGAAAATGTCTCAAAAAATGTGTTGGCCTTGACCTTAATAGCAAATTTGATAAAACTATTAATGAATTGAAATGACATATTTTTTGATAAAACTATTAATGAATTGAAATGACATAATAAAACCATTCGATGGGATCAATATCAATTTCTCAACATTCACATACAAGTTTGTAACATATTAGTTTTATTTCTGTGGGCATCAAGAGCTGTTTTAAAAATCCACTGCTGTTGAAATGTTGCATTCTAGTTCATTGTTTTGTAGTCCTGATGCCCATATATGCATGTTCAGAAAATTATGTTAGTGTTACCTAGGAAAAAATGCAAGAAAAATAAAAAGAAATCAACAAAAGATGGTAGGTACCTCGCCTCCCTCACTTCGGCTCCATTTGGAATTGCATCCTGGTATTTTAGACTCTTCGTTTTTCTGTTTCTCTAGTAGCTGGGCCCTCCATTCGGCCTTGGTTTCTACTCCTTTCAAATATTTTGTAGGGTTTCCTTCTTGATCATAGTCACGACGTCCACAAGCTTACCAACATAACTAGAGATATAAAGGATATAAAACAAACTTTAGTATTTAATTAAGCAACTGAGGTAATTTGAGGCCATTTCGTTTATATTGAGGACTAAATGATCGAGGGCTAACTTTGGCATAATTGCATATTAGGGGATTAATTAACGGAAAATTTTGTCTACAAAGGCAGTGTTAGAATAATTAAAACAATAAAAGAATCAGAACTACAAACTAATCTGAAAAAGATGTATAACAAAACAAAATCACAAAGTCGATCAAATCCTTACATGTATTTTCTGTGCAGAATTTTCTCCATCAACAACACTATTTACCTAAATATTGGCATAAAGAAATGAGCTCGAAATGAATAAACTATTGGACATGAAGAAGCTGTACAATATAATAATTTTGTTGCAAACAGCTAATATGAGAGAAGAAAATTTAGGAGAATAGAATTCAGTTTGCGCACCCATGCAAAAAATATCAATTGCATGGAGATCCACTTAAAGATGCAATTATGTTTAGGTACCCATGCTAATAATCCATATTCTAGTAGTGAGTTATATTTGATCATTTTGTTTTTCATTTGTTGTTATTTTTTTTATTATTATTTATTATTTTGATTTCTTTTATTTTTATTTAAATATATTTTTTCTTGATTTTGGATGAATGTCAAACAAAAAGTTCTCTTCATATTTTATTCAATTTTAAAATATGTTCTCATTGCAACGCACGGGCACGATACTAGTTTATACTTGTGAGGTCAATAATTTTTGTTAGAGTAATGTTAACGCGGGAATGATTGGAGAACGTTGATGTGGGAAATATGAGGTCCCTATTACTTCCATTTTTTTATTTATATCCAAAAAATAAATTTAATATAAAAAAGTAACCAAATTACGGTAGAATGTTGAATAATACCCAAGCCGGTTAGCGGATAACTGAATTTTGTGAAAATGACCGGTTAACGGTTGACCGAAATTTTGAAAATGTCTGGTTAACCATCAACCGTAAATGTCCAAATTGTTCGGTTAACCAATAACCGGGTATTAGTCCAGTTAACAGAGTAGCGGAAAGTTCTTCTTTTTTTGGCGCGTGGAGGGGCCTCTGCTGGGGCGTGGATGCGTGGCGTGCCCGTGAGTGCACTGTAGACTCGTGGAGTCTTCTTCTGCTGAGCGGTGTGGGATTTAATCAAAGAAGTTTTGGCAGTGGGTAGAAAGAAGCAGAGGGTTGCGAGAAGAAGAGAAGAGGAGGAGGAAAAGGCAGAAGGTTTCAGCATTGTATCAGTTTTTTTATTATTTAGAGAATATTAAAATAGTTAATGATATTGTTAATTAGAATAGTTTAAGAATATATTGATTAGATTGTTTAGAATTATTTAGAATATTGTTTAGATTGTTTAGAATTATTTGGAATATTGTTTAGATTAGTTAGAATTATTTGGAATATTGTTTAAGATTGTTTGGAAAATTATTAGAATAATTATTTGGAATATTATTTCGAAATAACAAAAATGCATGTGTAATATGCCAAAAATGCATGTCTAATAATTATTTGGAATATTTATTTTGAATACTGTTTGGAATATTGAAAGATTGTTTAGAATTTATTTGGAATTATGTTTTGATTATTTTGAAATGGTTTAGTTAAGTTTAGAAAATTTTAAAATAGTACCCCGAATAATTTAGAAAAGTTTCAAAATAGTGTAAAATAATTTAGGAATTTTCAAAATAGTGTAGAATAATTTAGAAAATTTTAAAGTGGTGCCCGAATAATTTAGAAACTTTCAAAATAGTATAGAATAATTAAAAAAAAATTTAAAATGATGCCCGAATAATTTAGAAAGTTCCAAAATAGTGTAGAATAATTTAAAAAAAATTTAAATGATGCCCGAATAATTTAGAAAGTTTTGAAATGGTTTAGAGTAATTTGTAAAATTCCAAAATGGTGAAAAATAATTTAGAAAGTTGTAAAATAGTGTAGAATAATTTAGAAAATTTTAAAATGGTGCCCGAATAATTTAGAAAGTTTCAAAATAGTCGAGAATAATTTAGAAATAATATTGCAAATAGTCTAGAATAAATTAGAAAATTTTAAAATAGTGTAAAATAGTTTGAAATAGTGTAGAATAATTTAGGTAATCTAAATTGGTTTAGAAATAATTATGAACATCCAAAACTGTTTTGATTAGTTTAAAAATTTCAAAAATAATGAATTAACTTTGCATTAATTTTTTAGCATGGCAGACGAAATGAATGATGAAATAGATATGATGCAGGATACATTTAGTGATCTGTTGTGGATATCGCACAGGAGTCACAGAGTGTGTCATGCTTCCATCGTTCAAAAAACCATTTATTAAATTTATAGAACGTATCCTCCACGACCGCTGCAACTGGTAATCGCCGACTAATTTTGAACATGGCGTTCAGTGACTCTGACCCATTTGTTGTCATTATCCCCCATCGGTGACCTTCGTCATCTGCTTGATACAACCTCTCTGGACATGGAAGCTCATCTTCATCATTAAGATTTCTCTTACCCACCTTGTTAAGGTAGTCGATAGCCTCCGGACAACCAATTTCAAAGTCTTGTAACATCTCCCGCAACCTTTTAGGTTTGCATTTGTTCACTCCAGCTATGAACCTATCGCTAACCTCTCTCTTACGCCCCACGTGCTTGAAGAGGTTTTTAGCAACATGTTGAGAACAATACCGACGCACACATTGATCGGTCGACTCATCCCATCTGATATGACACAAAAGAATCGATTATCTCCAATCACTTCCAATCTTAACCATCTCATAAAAAAAACCCCAGTTGTCAGCGTTTTCTTTCTCCACAATTGCAAAAGCCAACGGAAGCAATTGGTTTTCGGCATGTACATACATGCCATTAGCAGCCTACCTTGGTACCGTTCCGACATGAAACATGCATCGATATTAATCACTGGCCTGAGGAATGGTATCGCTGCAATACACGCTCCAAATGCCCATGCCACTTTGTGGAAGTGCCTATCAGTTTCTTTGTTAATCGGGGTCGACAGCACACAATACTTAGTTCCTGGATTCGTTCTTTTGATGGCTTCCAATAGTGGAATAAGCAAGTTGTACGGGTTCTCCCAACTCCCAAACAAATTTGCAATAGCAAGCTCATGGCCTCTCCATAATTTGTTGTACTTGGGAGTTACCTTATTATATTTCTACAAGACGATATCTCAGATATGATTTATAGGAGAGTACACATCCCTTCTAATGGTCTTATCAATCGCAAGGGCAACCATCTCTGCTGTAAGCTGACAATGATCAGTACGTGTTGCCGATACTATGCACGTGTGAGGATATGCTTGTTTCGTAATAATCCAAGATTTTGAAAGACCGTTCTGCTTCGTGCATACCTTAAATTTACAAAATGTATCTCTGCACACCACCTTGTAACGTCTAGGTTCGCTTCTAAGGACCTTGCACTCACAATTCTTATCAAGATGGAACTCATTGATTGCTATCCTTAGGGTTTAGGAATTGTGAGTTCCTTTCTACGGACTCGACTGGTACTGGGTCGGGATGTGCTTGGTACATCCACAGAGTTTCGACTTGTACTATGTCGGGGTTTAACTGGTAGATCCACATAGTTGCTACCGATACTGGGTCGGGGTCTCACTGGTATATCCATATAGTACCGAACTGTACTAGGTCGAGATCTAACTGGTATTGGGTCGAGATCGAGGTTTAGGAATCATATTGGTGTAATTTGATTCCAATTCTACATATAACTCCAGAATCGGTAACATTTGTGAAAATGATAACACAATTCCTAAAATCATTTCGAAAGATTGTTAGTTTATTACAGGTATTAACTGATGGTCACATCCCCCATCGATAGATATATTAAATCTGGCTTGGATTTTCATATTTGCTTGACTAACATTATACCCAACCAATTTATAAATCTCATTCCGAAGATAATCAAAGTTGTGGTTCACGGTTAGCGGTAATGAGTATTTAGCTCGGGTACTGTAAAATACCCCATCGTCATTGTACTGGATTTCTCCTCCAATATAAATCTTCACACAAATAGTTCTATCCATTTTTAGTTTCAATTGGTCCGACAATTCAAAATATAATAACATATAAATAATTAAAAATTTCCTAAATTATTTTACAATTTCCTATGAAAATTATTCTATATTATTTTACAATTTTCTAAATTATTCTAGCCCATTTTAAATATTCCTAACTTATTCTGCACAATTTGCAATATCCTTAACTATTTTCGAATTTTATAAAATATTCTAAACCATTTTGGAATGTTCGAAAAAATTCTAAATTATTTGGACAATATCCTGAACCAGTTGAAATGAACTAATTAATTGTACTATAAATTATAATTAAAATAAAAAATAAACTATTTTTAGTCTGAACAATATATGTACCGAAATTTTTATAAATATCCAAATTAATTAATAAGTTACGGATTCTAACTTTTTTAGTACAAATAACAACAAAAATAATTACCAATTAATTATAAAAATAAATTCGAAAATAAAAATGAGTTTTGAAACCTGTAAAGTTTCCAGAAGTAAATGCCCTTGAAGCATTTCTACAAAAGAAAAAAAAAAGTGTCAAAAAGCAGGACAAATAAAGAATGAAATGATTTGAGAATGATTGGACAAATGCAATATTATGTGAAAGAGAAGCGAAACACACCAGCAGAAAAGTGTTGGTAACCACCTCCAGGCCCGTAATGTGATATTCCTTTCGTTACATCAAATCACTATTGAAAAATATCGAATCAGTATCGGTTATATATGCATATTAGTATCGGAATATAATCGATTATAATAAAGGCGATACTGATACTACATTAATCTGAATTAACTGTTCATAATAGTTATTATCAGAATCGGTTGTTTCAAACAACCGATCCTGATTACTATATCAGGATCAATTGTTTCAAACAACCAATTCTTATGTTATATTGGATCTAAAAAAAAATATTTATTATTTGGCCAGCTTTCATATATATTTGTTGGCTAGCATAAATTTTTTTTTTATTTACCATTGATTTATTGGAGCTCAAAACCAATTAAGAACACAAAATAAAATTCATGAAACACAAAAAGAAGTACAATAGTTGAAGAAATTTGATGCAATAGCAAAATAAAATTCAGCCACATGTATGGCACTCCCTATTTTATAGTCTCCACCAGTGCAAACTTGAAAATCTGAACAAATATTTATATCATTAATTGCTTGCTTTGCATCTTCGATACATGTATTATTTAAATTGAAAGACAAGAAAAACCTAGTTAGCATACCTCAAAGTGTACCTCTTCACCGCTGATGGAATAATCTCAAATTGAAAGACAATAAAACCTAGCTAGTTCTACTCTCCTAAATTTTCTTCTCTCATATTTGCTGTTTGCAACAAAATTATTATATTGTACAGCTTCTTCATGTCCAATAGTTTATTGATTTCGAGCTCATTTCTTTATGCCAATATTTAGGTAAATAGTGTTGTTAATGGAGAAAATTCTGCACAGAAAATACATGTAAGGATTTGACTTTGTGATTTTGTTTTGTTATACATCTTTTTCAGATTAGTTTGTAGTTCTGATTCTTTTATTGTTTTAATTATTCTAACACTGCCTTTGTAGACAAAATTTTCCGTTAATTAATCCCCTAATATGCAATTATGCCAAAGTTAGCCCTCGATCATTTAGTCCTCAATATAAACGAAATGGCCTCAAATTACCTCAGTTGCTTAATTAAATACTAAAGTTTGTTTTATATCCTTTATATCTCTAGTTATGTTGGTAAGCTTGTGGACGTCGTGACTATGATCAAGAAGGAAACCCTACAAAATATTTGAAAGGAGTAGAAACCAAGGCCGAATGGAGGGCCCAGCTACTAGAGAAACAGAAAAACGAAGAGTCTAAAATACCAGGATGCAATTCCAAATGGAGCCGAAGTGAGGGAGGCGAGGTACCTACCATCTTTTGTTGATTTCTTTTTATTTTTCTTGCATTTTTTCCTAGGTAACACTAACATAATTTTCTGAACATGCACATATGGGCATCAGGACTACAAAACAATGAACTAGAATGCAACATTTCAACAGCAGTGGATTTTTAAAACAGCTCTTGATGCCCACAAAAATAAAACTAATATGTTACAAACTTGTATGTGAATGTTGAGAAATTGATATTGATCACATCGAATGGTTTTATTATGTCATTTCAATTCATTAATAGTTTTATCAAATTTGCTATTAAGGTCAAGCCCGACGCATTTTTTTGAGACATTTTCATGTGACAGCAAGAATTAAGATCAGGGTAATATGGGCCATATGGCCTAATATTGTGTCCAGTAATCGCCATAATTGTCTATTATAGTGCCTTTTTTTTTTTTGACAAAGAAAAAGGGTCAAGCCCTTATTTCATTAATCATGTTGAGGTTACAAAAGTTTTGTAACTAAATATAGAAAAACAATTCCGCTCAATACATTTGAACATAAAATAAAAGGAAGAAGCTAACAGTCCCCGGTCCTCAGTCTTCCGAAAATCCCTAGACTTTTTACACTAATCTTATAAACAAGTTCATTAGATCCAGTAATATTATGAAAACAATCATATAAAGAAGTTCAATGAATGTTCTGCAGATAAAACTGCGTGGTCCCAGATGAAAATGCGTGAAAGTTGTTGAAAACACGTGGTCAATTAACAAAGTACAATTGAAATGCAATAAGCAGTTAAACTGGGGACCACCTTCTATAAACATACACATATTATCCTGTGAAAATAAAAATATTATCCTGTGAACATACACATATTATCCTGTGAATATACACATATTATCTTGTGAACATACAGATATTATTCTGTGAACATACATATTGTACTTGAAATTATAGCAATTGAAAGCCCGTGGCTGAAAAAAATCAGATCAGAAAAGGAAAGAAGGTTCAAAAATCGATTCAATTTTCAAAAAAAATGAAAGCGGTAAAAAAAAAGAAGAGCTTAAATAGGAAAAATGGCGGCTATAATAGTGGGTACCGCGTCGTTACCGGTTATGGCAGTTGAAAGCACGTTGGAACTAAGTTAAAAAGGGAAGGTCTTTATATGCGGAGATTTTCGAAGGACTGTAGCCCGAGAACGTTACATTTTCTCAAAATAAAAATAAAAGAAAGTAAAATCAAATTATAAATATTATTTAATATAATAATCATCTTTCCTTCTTTTACAAAAATTAAATTACTGATGCTTTTTTATTTCAGAAAATCTAAATAAAACCAAATCAAGCCAATGGATTCACTTGTTAGTTCAAAATTTCAAAGTTAGTGACATTGTGATTTATGGAAAAAATTCGAGGAACTTAATGTAATTTAGTACTGTTGGGATATTTTGTAAATATTAATAAGAGTAAATTTTGCTAGAGGTGATTAAATTTTGTTCTTTGTTACGGATTTGACGGCCATTTTTATTAATATTCTTAAGAAAAACTTAATTTTAAAAATAATCCTACATTGAATTTTTTTTTTAAAATGCCCCAACCACCAGGCCCACGGGCAGCCCAAAACACAAGCGGACCGCCCGTGGGATGGGCGGTTCACTGTTCACTAATTTTTTTTTTTTTTTTAGAGATCTTAGTATTTTGATTTAAATAATTTTGTGAAAAAAAAGTTTTCTTATTTAGAGTGTATGCCAAAAAATAAAATATTTGATACATTTACGAAGTGATGTCGTAAAACAAAGTTGGCTGATGTCTCGCAAAATAAGCGATCTTCAATGATAGGCAAAAAATTATGTGAATCCATTAGAAATAAAAAAAAAATTTAATAAAGAAATTATAAATATTAATATGACAATGAGAGAGTACAAATATCTTTATTTTTATTTTTTATGTCTTTATTATGTATTTAGTATTAAATTTAAAACTTAAATATTAAAATAAAACTGTTAGATCTTATCAATTTTCTCTATGTTTGTATAAAATATTTTGATATTTTAACTTTGTTTTAATTGAATTAGAAATTTACAGAAATACACTGATATATTGTAACTTTTTTTTATTGGATTTTGTTCACTATTTTTGTTAGATAGGTATAAAATCATTGTTATAAGATGGTTCTAGAACATTCAAGCAAGTGATTTAGTACCTATCTAAAAAAAAGTAAAAAAGTTTCAAATAATATAAAATTGGATCTCCAACCACATTTTCATATTGATATAATGTTGAGCGATTAAAATCAATTATTAAGACTTTGGAAATAGAAATAAATATGCGGAGTATGAGTAGAGTACAAAACCAACAATAGTGCTCTTTTCAAATTACTTTGTTTTCATCGGTTAAAAATGAACAAGGTCAACCGAAATTAAAGAATGCTTATAAATTCTATGGCATCCAAAATTCAACATAAATGGATGTTCATGAGAGTATTTGAAAGATCTCTACAACCTCCCCCAGAAAAAAGAAAAAAAAAATTCCCAGAAGAAATTTACCAAGTACGCAAGGATTCATAAAAATAACACTCTCATGTCTATTAGGGTTCCTATAGTTGGATTCATAAAAATAACAAAATTTACCTAGTACGCAAGGATCACCAGAAGAAAAGAAACAAAAGCACTAGCTAGCTCAGTATGATCAATAGATGTAATTTTACCTTCTCTTCAGATTCTTCGGCTACATTTTCAGATTGTTCATCAACTATTTTGCTCGTTTCTACACTATCTTCTAATTCTTCGGCTACATTTTCGGCTTCATTTTCGGATTGTTTATCACCTCTTTCACTCATTTTTAGATGAATAGGCCTCTCCATAAGCTCATGTATTGAGGCAAAAGGCATTATCCACACAGAACACAAATAAAATATCGCTAACTAAAATTGAAAATTATGCAAGCAGAACTAAGTACTCAAAATCTAAAAAGTATCTATCAATTAAAATTAATTTATTAATTAAGCTCCAAGCTACATAGGCATACAATTAGCCCTCAATTGTGCAATTAATCGACATTACAAGTTGCCCCTCAATAGTACAAGTAGGCAAAACTTTCTCTTACATATCATTTTGAACTTCAAACAAGGGTTGCAAAAATGTCGTATCAGAAGCATCAGAATTTCAAAAAATTGTCGTTTAGGGCCTCAAAAATTCAATTTATGTTTCCGTTTGACAGTAGGCATTAAAAAACAGTGATTTTCAAACCATCTTAATAAATAGTAAAAAAATTCAAAAAAAATATAAAATTTGGTTTCTAAGCACATTTTAATATAGATTAAATATCTAACAGTTTGGATCGACTATTTGGACTTCAAAACTAGAGATATGAGCGCGAATTAAAACGCCCCGTGTTCGCACAAAATATATGCTACAAAGTTTCGGTATAGCAAGCTATACCTTTTAAACCTTTGTTATACTCTGTCAAATCAGATAGCAAGTGTACTATTCTATCGATGAGTATGCTCAGGTATTGATCCACAGGGACAGAAGAAAATGACTGGACTTATCCTAAAATGACTCAAGATTCTAGAGGTGAGAGAAATTGGTTTGGTTTAGTTCTAACAATTCTACTGATTTATGACAAGTTTAAAAGACAATAAAAGAGAATTAAAGTTGTTTTCAATTGATAAAAAGATATTTCTAGGGTTCAAATTTCATTTCTGTTCAGCCCCGAGGCATACGGCCCGTACAGATTCTCATATGGTCCGCATGGGACCCCAAGTTGAAGTTGCAGCTACTGTTTTCTGTGTTGATACTAATGTTTAGGGTTTCTATCGACCAGATCTAGATACCTAACCTCAACTTTCGCATTTTGGCCTAGTACCTGATTATTCGGACTCAAATACTTCCCTCTTAGATGCGTTAAACCTCAACTTTCACATTTTGGCCTAATTTATGTAAGTTTTTTTGAAATCATGGGTTAGAAGTCAAGCCACCCAACACATTTTCAAACTCCTATATATATTATAGAAGATTTCCCCACTTGTGGGTTTCGAACCCATGACCTCCCACATGGGAGCCATGTGCCTTTGCCACTAGACCAAAGGCAAGTTCTTCTAATTTATCTAAGTTACTTGTTGATTTACTAAAAGTATCCAAGGGCTTTCACCTCAAGGAAAGTTTCACCTTTCGGGTACTCCTTAGTTTCACCATACTTCATATACTTTATTCGGTTGGATTAAATGCCATATAGTTGGCTTCTAACACTTAGATGTGCACATTCATCTAACGAGATGACTAATCAATTTAAGCAACCATAAATAAAGCAATCAAAATACTACACAACAAGGTAAAAACAAAACATTCAACACAAAATCCAAGTAGCATGCAAACAAAGCCAAACTAGAAACTACATCTTAGCCCTAGAAACAAAGTAAATTAGCTACTCATGTTCACAAGATAACACAAATAACAAGAAATGAAAGAGTTCATGACAAAACAGTGGAAAATCCGAAGATCCGTTGCAAACTCGCGTTCTTCACCTCTCTTCCTCTTTTCCTCCTCTTGTTTTCCCTCTAGGAAAGATTGTCCAGGTTACGAAATCCCCCTTTTTTGGTGTGGAATATCTCATTTAATGCCTCAGATCACACCCCTAGAGGCTTCCTTTTCGGCCTCCTTAAATTATGCTCATTTCAGATTCCAGTTGGATTTTCCGAATTAGCGTTGTACGGCCTGTACGGGATCTGATACAAACCGTACGCCTGTGCTTTGACTTGGAGACTTTATGCCTCTGTTCTGGAACCTTCTGTGTGGTTGGACAGATCTTGTACGGTTCGTACATAATGTCATACGGACCGTATGAAAAGTAGTTAGATCCAGTTTTTTGCCATTTTTCTTGCAAAATACCAAACAAAGCATAACACTACCACATTTCATCGAAATACAAGTAAAAAGTCCAATTTTATAGGCTTTAAAGCACAGGTTTTAGTGTAAATCAGGGCCGTAATTTAGATATAATATGGAGATATCACCACATTTCTCCGATTAACTCCTATATGGTGTGACCCAATATGATCTGTGTTATGTTGGTAAATAGAGTTAAAACTATTTTAACTTCTATAATTATGAGCAGCATCTGGCAACACATCATGACCATCCAATTACACAGATGATGCTGTACAGTACAATATCACGATCCAGTAAACAATTTACTTGTGTCTGTTCTTTTGTCTCATAGCTATCAGATTAGTTTCAAGGTAGATGTGTGTCATCCTTGCTAACTGAATTTTTTCTTGATCTTGAGCAGATTATCAAATATAATTGCTCTTGTAATTATACCGCTAACAGATAATCTTACTCTATCAAGGGGCCCAGTGATGCTATAGCTCGTATAAAATACGAGGGACAAATAGTATTCTTGGTAAACTATCACTTCCTCAGCTAAGCTATACATATGGAAAAGCTACCCTTATGACTGCTTTTTACGGATAGCGTTAGATAACAATTACACATACATATTTCTCAGTGGGAACGATAAATACCTCATACTGTAGAACTTGACACTGAATGAAAACATAAATGACACGAACACAATTATATTTAATGTTTCATTCGGGGTCTGTCAAATACCATGTTCCTAGAACATGTATCTATGTGATTAAAATGGCATCTCGTGTCAGGTGGTTTGTAAAACTTAACCATCTTTTAATTCACGTACTAACCTTATCGCGGTAATTAGTGTTCCTGCTAATTACCTTGGTCAGGGACTTTTTAAGAGTATATATCATCTATATTATGAAGTTTCACAATTTCAGTCATGAACTCGAAATAATCCATAAATTCAATAATACTAAAGGCAACAAAATGATATATAAATAAACATTCAATTCATGAACAAAGATTTATGATAATTTATCGTAGACTTCTAGATTATTATAAACTAACATATGTATATGTATATGTATATATGTATATATGTATATATGTATATATGTATATGTATATGTATATATGTAGATAGAGATAGGCTAATGTGTTTTCGGTAGCATAAGGGTCAAAATACACACGGTCCAAAT
This sequence comes from Carex pumila, assembly GCA_033356055.1. Lineage (NCBI taxonomy): Eukaryota > Viridiplantae > Streptophyta > Magnoliopsida > Poales > Cyperaceae > Carex > Carex pumila. The sequence continues at coordinate 245,411 of JARJHM010000048.1, read as the reverse complement.
TTGAAATTTCAAAATTCAAACGGTCAATCCGAACCGTTCATCTTATTCTCCATATTAATATATGCTTGGAGTCTAAAATTTTACAATTTTCTGAATTTTTTACTATTTATTAAGCCACTTTGTAAATCGCTAATCCAACGGTTTTACTGTTTTGTGGTGCCACCGTTGGATCAACAATTTTGTAAAATACTTAATAAATAGTAAACAAATTCAGAAAAATGTAAAATTTGGTCTCCAAGTAGATATTAATATGGAGAAGAAGATGAACGGTTGGGATTGACCGTTTGGATTTTGAAATTTCAAATTTGGACCGTGTGTATTTCAGCCAATATGCTACCGAAAGCATATTAGCCTATCTCTATGTAGATATGTAGATATGTATATGTATATATGTACATATGTATATATTATAAATATATTATAAAAATCAGAATAAAGGTCAAGTCCTTCATTAGTGTTATATTTAGATTTGTAATATAAAATAAAAAAATCAAATCAAATCAAAGTTCACAAAAAAAAAAAATCAAAGTTATAAAGATTTACGACATCACTTCGTAAATATATCAAATATTTTATTTTTTGGCATACACTCTAAATAAGAAGAAAAATAGTGAACAATGAACCGCTCGTCCCACGGGCGATCTGCTAGTGCTTTGACCCGTTCGTGGGACGGGCGGTCCACTTGTGTTTTGGGCCGTCCGTGGTTCTGGTGGTTGGGGCATTTTTAAAAAAAAATTCAATGTAGGGTTTTTTTTAAATTAAGTTTTTTTTAAAGATATTAATAAAAATGGCAGCGGATTCGATGTGTGCCAAAATGAAATTGGATACGTGTTTGTAAATTATTCGTAAATTTCTTCTTGTATAGTCAATGATACAGGAGTTTGCTTCGCAATTAATGCGAATTTCCTGAATAATAATAAAATAAAGAGTAATGCATAAATTTATGTTATTAATTTAAAACTTAATAATAAAATTATTATTAAAATTAATAATAGGGTTTATTGGTTGGTATCGCTAACAAGCTTACCAAATGCTATGTGTTGATAAGATCGCAAAGCCCGCTTGGATCATGTGAAATTGCAATTAGAAAATTATTCAAAATCTATTATCTTTCTTTAGGTAAAAAAAAAGAATAATTATTTCAACTTCCACTTTAGTATCCACATCATACCAGCAGCAACAATAGATGAAGATTGTACCATGGTCACTACTAATTATTTGGTTCACCTTTTCCAATCTTCGCACTCATCTCTACTCAACCTTCATAGGTATAACTTGGAACAAAAGATATTAATATTTGTAAAATAAGATATTAATACTTGCATGTGTAATTTGATATGATCATCCCCTTTTCCAGTTCTCTAATTGTCCCCGCGTTAACCTTCTTCCAATGAAGTAATTAGGGTATCTACAACCCCAATACAACCCTCCAATTGAAGGCATTTAGAGCACTCTAAAGTGTTTACAAATTGCAAGGTTATGGGGCATTTACAACCCTCATACAACACTCCAATTGAAGGTATTTGAAGCACTCTAGTAGTCTCTCTATATGTCAAGATAATAGGGCACTTACAACCCTAATAAAACACTCAAATTGAAGGTGTTTGAAGCACTCTAGTGGTGTCTCTATATATTGCAAGATAGTACAGCATTTACAACCCTAATACAACACACCAGTTGAAGGTGTTTGGAGCACTCTAGTAGTGACTCTATATGACAAGATAATAGGGCATTTACAACCCTAATAACACTTTTATTGGAGGTGTTTGGAGCACTTTAGTTTTCTCTCTATATGGCAAGATAATAGGGCATTTACAAAGCCAAATACATCACTCCAATTGAAGGTGTTTGTAACACTCTAGTACTGTCTCCATATGGAAAGATAATATGACATTTACAAATCCAATACAACTGTCCAATTGAAGGTGTTTGGAGCACTATAGCAGTGTTTCTAGTTGGAAGGATAATAGGGCATCTAGAACGCTAATACAACTCTCCCATTGAAGATGTTTGGAGCATTCTAGTAGTGTCTCCATACGACAAGATAATATGGTACGTACAACCCTAATATGAAACTCCAACTGAAAGTGTTAGGAGCACTCTAGTAGTGACTCTATATAGCATGAAAATAGGGCATTTCCAACCCTAATACAACACCCCAATTGAAGGTGTTTGGAGCACTCTAGTGATGTCTCTCTATGATAACATAATAGGGCATTTACAACCTTAATACAACACTCCAATTGAAAGTGTTTGGAGCACTCTAGTAGTGACATAGCAAGATAATAAGGCCTTTACAACTCTAATACAACATTGAAGATCTTTGGAGCACTCTAATAGTGACTCTATATAGGAAGATGATATGACATTTACGACCCTAATACCACACTCCAATTGAAGGTGTTTGGAGCACTCTTATAGTGACTCTATATGGGTAGATGATAGGGCATTTACAACCCTAATATAACAGTCCAATTGAAGGTGTTTGGACCGCTCTAGTAGTAAATCTATATCACAAGATAATAGGGCATTTATAACCCAATACAACTCTCCAATTGAAGATATTTGGAAAACTCTAGTAGTAGTGACTCTCTATGACAAGATAATAGAGCATTTACAACCCTAATATAGCACTCCAATTGAAAGTGTTTGGAGCACTCTACTGGAGACTCTATCTGGCATGAAAATAGGGCATTTACAACCCTAATACAACATTCCAATTGAAGGTGGTTGGAGCACTCTAGTAGTGTCTCCAAATGGCAAGTTAATGGAGCATTTACAACCCTAATACAACACTCTAATTGAAAGTGTTTGGAGCACTCTAATTGTGACTCTATATGGGAAGATAATAGGGCATTTACAACACTTCAATTGAAGGTGTTCGAAGCACACTAGTAGTGTCTTCAGATGGCAAGATAATAGGGCATTTACAACCCCAATACAACACTCCAATTGAAGGTGTCTGGAGTACCCTAGTAGTGACTCTATATGGGAAGAAAATAGGGCATTTACGACCCTAATACCACACTCCAAATGAGTGTGTTTGGAGCAATCTAGTAGTGACTCCATATGACAAGATATTATGAAATTTGGAAACGTAATACGACTCTCCAATTGAAGGTGTCGGGAGCACTCTTGTAGTCTCCCCAGATGATAAGATAATAGGGCATTTACAACCATAATACAACACTCCATCTGAGAGTGTTTCCAGCACTCCAGTAGTGATATATGACAAGATTATATGACATCTACAACACTAATTCAACACTCCAATTAAAGGTGTTTGGAGCACTTTAGTTGTGTCTATATATGGCAAGATAATAGGGCATTTACAACCCTAAAACAACACTACAATTGAAGGTGTTCAGAGCACACTAGTAGTGTCTCCAGATGGCAAGATAATAGGGCATTTACAACCCTAATATAACACTCCAAATGAATATGTTTGGAGTACGCTAGTAGTGACTCTATATGGCAAGAAAATAGGGCATTTACGACCCTAATACCATACTCCAATTGAAGGTGTTTGGAGCACTCTTATAGTGACTCTATATGGGAAGATGATAGGGTATTACAACCCTAATTTTACACTCTAATTGAAGGTGTTTGTAGCTCTCTAGTATTGCCTCTATATCGCAAGATAATAGAGCATCTACAACCCCAATAGAACTCTTCAATTAAAGGTGTTTGGAGAACTCTAGTAGTGTTTCCAGTTGGCAATATATACGACATCAACAACCATAATACAACACTCCAATTGAAAGTGTTTGGAGCACTCTAGTAGTGACTCTATATATCATGAAAATAGGGCATTTACAACCCCAATACAACACTACAATTGAAGATGTTTGGAGCACTCTATTAGTGTCTCCAAATGGCAAGTTAATGGAGCATTTACAACACTCCAATTGAAAGGGTTTGGAGCACTCTAATGGTGATTCTATGTGGGAAGATAATAGGGCATTTACAACACTTCAATTGAAGGTGTTTGGAGAACTCTAGTTGTGTCTATATATGGCAACATAATAGGGCATTTACAACCCTTAAACAACACTACAATTGAAGGTGTTCGGAGCACACTAGTAGTGTCTCCAGATGGCAAGATAATAGGGCATTTACAACCCTAATATAACACTCAAAATGACGATGTTTGGAGTACTCTAGTAGTGACTCTATATGGCAAGAAAATAGGGCATTTAGGACCCTAATACCACACTCCAATTGAAGGTGTTTGGAGCACTCTTATAGTGACTCTATATGGGAAGATGATAGGGCATTTACAACTCTAATATAAAACTCCAATTGAAGGTGTTTGTAGCTCTCTAGTATGGTCTCTATATCACAAGATAATAAGGCATCTACAACCCCAATAGAACTCTCCAATTAAAGGTGCTTGGCGCACACTTGTAGTGTCTCCAGATGACAAGATAATAGGTCATTTACAATCCTAATATAACACTCCAAATGACGATGTTTGTAGTACTCTAGTAGTGACTCTATATGGCAAGAAAATAGGGCATTTACGACCCTAATAGCACACTCCAATTGAAGGTGTTTGGAGCACTCTTATAGTGACTCTATATGGGAAGATGATAGGGCATTTACAACCCTAATATAGCACACTAGCATGAAGGTGTTTGTAGCTCTCTAGTATTGTCTCTATATCGCAAGATAATATGGCATCTACAACTACAATACAACTCTTCAATTGAAGGTGTTTGGAAAACTCTAATAGTGTTTCCAGTTGGCAATATAATAGCGCATCTACAACTCTAATACAGCACTCCAATTGAAAGTGTTTGTAGCACACTATTAGTGACTCTATATGGCAAGATAATATGGCATTTACAACACTGAAACAACACTACAATGGAAGTTGTTCGGAGCACACTAGTAGTGTCTCCATATGGTAAGATAATTGGGCATTTACAACCCTAATACAACACTCTAAATGACGATGTTTGGAGTACTCTAGTAGTGACTCTATATGGCAAGAAAATAGGGCATTTATGACTCTAATACCACACTCTAATTGAAGGTGTTTGGAGCACTCTTATAGGGACTCTATATGGGAAGATGATAGAGCATTTACAACCCTAATATAACACTTCAATTGAAGGTGTTTGTAGCTCTCTAGTGTTGTCTCTATATCGCAAGATAATAGGGCATCTACAACCCCAATACAACTCTTCAATTGGAGATGTTTGGACAACTCTAGTAGTGTTTCTAGTTGGCAATATGAGCATCTACAACCCTAATATAGCACTCCAATTGAAAGTGTTTGGAGCACTCTAGTAGTGACTCTATATGGACTGAAAATAGGGCATTTACAAAACACTCCAATTGAAGGTGTTTGAAGCACTCTAGTAGTGTCTCCAAATGGCAAGTTAATGGAGCATTTACAACCCTAAAACAACACTCCAATTGAAAGTATTTGAACCACTCTAATAGTGACTCTGTATGGGAAGATAATAAAGTATTTACTACACTTCAATTGAAGGTGTTTGGATCACTCTGGTTGTGTCTATATATGGCAACATAATAGTGCATTTGCAACCATAAAACAACACTACAATTGAAGGTGTTTGGAGCACACTAGCATTTACAACCCTAATATAACACTCAAAATGACGGAGTTTGGAGTACTCTAGTAGTGACTCTATATGGCAAGAAAATAGGGCATTTACGACCCTAATACCACACTCCAATTGAAGGTGTTTGGAGCACTCTTATAGTGACTCTATATGAGAAGATGATAGGGCATTCACAACTCTAATATAGCACTCCAATTGAAGGTGTTTGTAGCTCTCTAGTATTGTCTCTATATCACAAGATAATAGGGCATCTACAACCCCAATAGAACTCTCCAATTGAAGGTGTTTGGAGAACTCTAGTAGTGTTTCCAGTTGGCAATATAATAGGGCATCTACAACTCTAATACAACACTTCAATTAAAAGTGTTTGTAGCACACTAGTAGTGACTCTATATGGCAAGATAGAGCATTTACAACCCTAATATAGCACTCCAATTGAAAGTGTTTGGAGCACTATAGTAGTGACTCTATATGGCATTTACAACCCTAATACAACACTCCAATTGAAGGTGTTTGGAGCACTCTATTTGTGTCTCCAAATTGCAAGTTAATGGAGCATTTACAACCCTAATACAACACTCCAAATGAGGATGTTTGGAGTACTCTTGTAGTGACGCTATATGGCAAGAAAATATGGCATTTACGACCCTAATACCACACTCCAATTGAGTGTGTTTTGAGCAGTCTAGTAGTGTCTCCATATGCAAGATAATATGACATTTACAACCCTAATAGAACTATCCAATGGTGTTTGGAGCATTCTAGTAGTGTCTCCAATTGGCAAGATAATAGGGCATCTAGAAACGTTATACAACTCTCCAATTGAAGGTGTCTGGAGCACTCTTGTAGTGTCCCTAGATGACAAGATAATAGGGCATTTACAATCATAATACAACACTCCAATTGAGAGTGTTTCCAGCACTCTAGTAGTGACTTTATATGGCAAGAAAATAGGGCATTTGGAACCCTAATACAACACTTCAATTGAAGGTGTTTGGAGCACTCTATTAGTATTTCCATATGACAAGATTATATGACATTTACAACACTAATTCAACACTGCAGTTAAAGGTGTTTGGAGCACTCTAGTAGTTTCTCTATATGGCAGGATAATAGGGTATTTACAACCCTAATACAATACTCCAATTGAAGGTGTTTGGAGCACTCTAGTAGTGACTTTATATGGAAAGATAATAGGGCATTTACAACTCTAATACAACACTTCGATTGAAGGTGTTTGGAGTACTCTAATAGTGACTCTATATGGCAAGATAGTACGACATTTACAGCCCTCAGACAACACTCCAATTGAGGGTGTTAGGAGCACTCTAGTAGTGTCTCTATTTGGCAAGGTAATAGGGCATTTACAACCCGAATACAACACTCCAATTGACGGTGTTTGGAGCACTCCAGTAGTGTCTCCAGATGGCAAGGTGAAAGGGCATTTACAACCCTAATACAACACCCCAATTGAATGTGTTTGGAGCACTCTATTTGTGTCTCTATATGGAAAGATAATCGGGCATTTATAACCCCAATACAACACTCCAATTGAAGGTGTTTGGAGCACTCTAATAGTGTCTCAATACCTTTTCTCAGCCATTTCGGGTCAGAAAATTGGCCCAGACAAAAGCACCATTTGGTTTAGTAAGGTCACTACTATTGAAGAGAGAAGGTGGATTACTAGTATCTTCAGTGTCCCACAGGTAGCTTAGTCACGCAAATACCTTGGTGCCCCAATTGTTACTAATAATCAGGCCTATGATTTTTTTCATGAAAAGTTCATTGCAAAGTTTCAATCTTGGAAGATAAAGGTCTTATCTTAGGCTGGCCGAAATAGTACTGATAAAATCAGTTCTGTTGGCAAATCGAGTTTATTTCATGTCTACCACCAAAATTCCTAAAAGGGTCTTGGATGAGTTAATGGGTTTGATTCGCAGGTTCTTTTGGGGGAAAATTGATAAGAGAAGGTATATGGCGCTCATTGCCTGGGATAAAAAGTATTGCCCCAATAGAGAAGGGAGGGCTGGGTTTCAAAGATTTGGGGACACTCAATGATGCTCTGCTATCCAAACTCCTCTAGAAATTGGCAGAAAACAACCATGCACTATGGGTAAAACAAATCAAGGCTAAGTACCTTTCTAGGAGTGCACTATGGCATTCAAAAATGACCTATCGTTGCACGATTTTATGGAGAGCTATCATGAGGTTAAGGGATGAATTGGGGAGTTCAATAACTTGGGACTTAGGAGATGGACAGGATTGTACTGTCTTCCCAGAACCCTGGTTTGAAGGAGCTCTGAACTTTATACCACATGTGCCACAAGATAGAATGATCAAGGTCTCCGAACTGTTAGAAGAAAGTTCAAACCTTTGGAAGACAAATGCCCTGGTTAACTACTTCAGGTATGTGACGGCCATAAGGATCGTGGCATCAATGAAACCATGAAACTGTGATCAGGGATCTGGTAGACTGATTTTCACTCCGTCCAGTGATGGTTGGTTCTCTATTAAGTTGGCATATAGGGTGGTGTTATATTAGAAGAGGTTCCCCCATGTGCAAGTTGTTTCAATCCAGGTAAAAGAGGACGTTTGGACTAAAATTTGGCGTCGAGGAGAGATTTCGCCTAGATTAAGGGTATTTGTTTGGAAAGTCTTACACAACAATCTGTCGTGGGGGGATTTGTTAACCAGTAGGTTGGGGAAAGGCAACCTGACATTCCATATTTGCGGGCATAAAGAAGACGATGAATTTCACTGGTTGCTAGGATGTCCATTTTCAAGGTGTACATGGTTCACAGGCCCTCTCGCTCTTAAAAAAGAGGAAGTGGATTGCTCTCCTTCTGAGTTCGTATCATGGATAATCTCTCAAATAGACCCGGTTCAATGGACCACATTTGCAAATTGTCTATAGGCCTTATGGCGATGCAGAAATGGATAAAGATATGGGGGAGAAGCACCAACCATCGAATTGTTTAAGGCATATTTAGAATCGATCACATCCGTTGAGACCATTTCAAGGAGAAGGGCTGATAGGGTAACTTGCACTGGTGAACAACATGTACATGCTAATCTCACATGTCACACTGATGGGTCTTGGGTTAACAGGTGGAGAGGTGGAATTGGGTATATCTTTATGGAGAAAGGAGTAATGTTGGCATATCATTCAATAGGGCATATGTTCACTTATGCAGGCAGAAGCCAGCGCACTCCTAAATGCACTGCGACATGCCTTGGACAAGAATTGGGCTAAGTGCATGTTCTACTCTGACAGTCAATTGCTGGTTCAGGCGTGCATCGGATGGCAACCACATATGGATTGGAGGGCACAAAAGGAGGCATACGAGATCTAGAAAATACTTAAGCACAATCGCCATTACAACTATGTTTATGTTGTTAGTGTTGGTGTCCTAGACCCAGATCATATCTATGATATGTTTAGTTTATTAGTGAATGATTTTATCATTTTATACCTTGAGTATTCATATTAGTGGATCATTTGAGTTGATGACTTAAATTGTAGAACTTCACAATGAATAAATTTGTTTACTCTTAAATGCTCCTTATCTTGGCAATCAGCAAATGTACACTGGCTGACCATATAAGATAAGTGTGGTGATTAGATGATGGCCATGTTCTATAGGTTATACAATAAGGAGTTATCAATCTAATCACACATGTGCATACATGTGCACTGGACAGACCCAAGAATGAAATATCATATGGATTGTGTTATGTGTCATTGATATTTCATTGTGTCTAGAATTCTTTGGTTGATATATTTATTTTTCTTACATAAGGGATGTGTATTGTTGGTACTGTCCAACGCTCTCTTTAACCAGGAGTTATAAAGGCAGTTACTGCAGTGTATATAACTTATGCGGAAGAAAACGATACGTATCAAGAAACCATTGTCCCTTATATGTTAATATAAGTGATGATGTCTCTGGGCCCCTTGATAAAGTTTATATTATGTGCATGCAATATGATTATATGATAATCATATCATAATTAAACTTCAGGAAATCAAGAAAGAATAATTGGTAAGGATGACACATTCCTACCTTACGATTATTTGGATATCATGTGGCAAGAAATTGACACAACAACATTTTTAATGTTACAGGAATCATGATTTTGCATTGTGCTTTTTCATCCACGTCATTTGGGTAATCAATATACCATGGCTAGTTGTATCATTGATTTATGAAATTAAAATGTTTAATTCTATTGCCATAATGATGGGATCCCATAGGGTCACACCATATGAAATATTAAAAGAAAATATATTAATAAAGCATATGTTATATGTATATAATATGTGCTATGTTAATTATAAGAAGTTATAATTAATTTGTACAAATTATATGTTATTAATATATGAACAATTTTATGACATGGAGATGTTATAAAATAATCCTAGTAATATTTAAAGTATGTGTGACATATTTTAAATAGCTTTTGACACATGAGAGATGCATGTAAATTAACATGAAATATTAATTTATATGTTGGCCTCTTTTAATGTATGGGATTGTGGACTTAATTAAATTAATATGTTTAAGCCCAAAGCCCAAATATATGCTGGGGAGAATTGATTAGTAAATGGTATGATTTAAGGAATATTTAAATATGTCATTAAATCTAATCAATCTCATTAAAGAGCAAAGAAATTTCTGGACATATTTTTTAGGTAACTTTGAACTGGAATTTGAAAGGGCAAATACTAATCATTCTGGACGCATGATCTATGTAATCTGTAGCCCTTGGAATCTAGAATCCAATGGTGAAGATTTCAAGTCGTTTGGAGTTACCTAGAAAAAGTTATATAAGGATTTTAGTACCGAAAGGTCAGAAATTATGTGAGATATGTCTTGGCCGAAATTTGTTCTTTTCTCCTCTCTTCCAATTTTTCTCATGTGTTGAGATCTAGAAATCCTCTAATAAGTTTTCAGAATTTAAGAAGAGGGTTAAACTAGGATTAAGGTTCTACTTGTTAATCTCTTACTAGCCTTAGATATACAAGTATTTCTTTAATCTCTCGGTGGATACCTAAGGAGGCTCGTCATTTGAGGGGCTAAAGCACAACCACCATTGAAGGAGGAAAGGAATAAGAAGTTGATAAGCAAGACAACTCTTCTTGATTTGATTTGAAGATCAAATCCAAGGTATTATGTTATTCCATTCTTGATTAGGCTAATTAAGATTGTTTCTTGCACTTGCAATAACTAGATCGTTTGTTTTGAGTCGAATAATTTTTTTTTATTCCTTGTTATCTAAGCATCAAAACTTTCATATGTATGGAGACAACAAAATCCACTAGCTGATTATCTAGCAAAGCAAGGAAGAATATGGGGATGGGACTATCATGGTTATACATTTCCTATTTTTTCCTTATAGATTATGTTTTTACTCATAGAAAGGGTTTCAGATTAGGGGATTCATGTGTTTAACTTTGAAAGGTTTACAGTGATGTAAGGATGTAAAACAAGGGGCCTCACTACAGCAGATCCATCTTTCTGCTACCGGAATTTCGGTCGCTGATATCTCGATTGCTATAAGCTTCGTCGCTGATGCTCTCCCGCTGACGTCATCGGTAGCTAAATGATGTCAGCTGGTCGTTGATAATGTTTCTGCAACCAATTTTTTTGTCACTGTTTTTTGCTGACGTCGGAAAAACAGGTATCTGCGATAAAAAAAATGGTCGCTGATAAATTTTTTTCTGACATCAGAAAAAAGGTATCTGAGACTAAAAACGGTCGCTGAAAGACTTCTGTCAGATTTTTACATTTTTTTTATTATTTAAATTTGCACCATTTAATAATTGGTACGACACGTACCAAATACAACATAATACACATACAAGACATCGATACATGCATACACATAATACAACATAACATCAATACATATACATAATACAAGATATCGATACATACAAAACATATATAAAAATAAATATCAGAAACTGTATACCATATCATCAAACATAAAATATGAAATGTCAACATAAACATAAATGTCGAATAACATCAAGTAACAGATAATCTAAATGTCAAGTAACATCTAAACCAAGAATGTCAAAACATAAATCCGAACAAGATACAAATACCTAATCATCTAAGCAGTACCATCGCCGCCGACATCTGAGAACTGCCCCTTGTCATCATCGCCGTCATCATGCTCGTCATCCTGAGGAGCGACCGGCGAGGCCTGACTACAAGCAATTCTTTTGCTTCTTCCCCATACCTCTCTTCAGCCTCTTTCCTTGTGCACATGTTAATTCAACATTTGATTAATTATAATGGAAAAAAATATCAATCTAAGGCATCTATTAACATTAAAAAAATATCAATCTAAGGCATCTATTAACATTAAAAAAATATCAATCTAAGGCATCTATGGGTTCGTGCAAAGTATTGCCAACCAATAACTAAACTATGTATATGATGTAAAATTATTCTCTCATGAGTTTGCTTCTATTAACATTAAAAACATAACTGCAAGAATAACATGCATCTGTGGTACTATTTTCAACACTATTAAAGATCCATTCCTTATGTCATTTCGACTCAAACCAAATTAAAGCTCAAGCATACTCAAAACCAACGACATTCAATCAAAAACTTTTTAATAATCACAGAGATGGATAAACATGTGTTTAAACAAAACCAAATAAATGGTCCAAACAAATGAGAGAGAGATACCTTGATGTCACTTGCTTGGCAATTTGTGAATACTTGTTGGAATTGAATTAAGGGAATTTTTTGCTCTTCTAGCTATTAAAGGAAAAGAAAAGTAAAAGAAAGATTTTCAAATATCCATAACTTCAAAATCTATTGAAAAAAAATTGTACATGTGAAGCATCTACAACACTAAATGGCCAATGTGACACAGGGACAGAAGTGGAAATAAAAACATAAAATGCTGATTTTGCATTTCAGAAAAGCCAACTTTGAAAATGCCTAATAAATAGCAAAAAAATGCTAAAAATATGAAATCAAGTTCTAGTGTATTTGTTATTGAGCCCTTTATATAGCTGTGTTTTTATGTTCTTAATTTGGACCCTGAATTTTTCTCTACTGGCTGACTAGTCAGAGAAGGTCATTTCAAGCACTTTGAGTGTCAGACTTGACAATTGGGTTTCTTTCAAAGTTGGAATTAAGGTAATTTTGGGGTCAATTAGAAATACAATGATGAATTGATGCAAAGTATCAACTATTTCTTATAAATACAAGATACTTTTGTAATACCAAAAAAAATCTGAGATGACTCATACTAAAAAAGAAAGAAAGAAAAAATTTGAGATAACTCATGCTTTTCTGAGATAACTCATACTAAAAAAAGAAAAAAAATCTGATGAACAAAGTTTACTTTTATTCTAACCAATCATAACTCATCAATCATTGTCATAATGACAAACTTTGCAAAGAAAAGTATTTGATGGCATTCATTCCTAAATAAGCAAAAATTCAGTTATAACAAACGACAAGTTACATCCTTTTAGCACCAGTACCCAATACATGTAAACAATTCACTTTTGGACATGCAACAGCCACAAATTCACAAATTACACAAATTACACAAATTACACATATTCAGCAAGATTTATAAAAATAAAATAAAAAGAAGAAGTCGAACTTCCACTCAGATGCCAGAGAGCAGTGAAGGAAAGGGGACAGGGTCCTGCTGGCTGCTGTATGGGAGAGACGAAAATCCGAAAAAAAATCGAGAAATCACTAAATCATTATCTAAACAGCTATAAATTCAAAAAGGAGATGGATTCCATACCTTCAAAGAGGAGCTAAATGAAGAACAAACCCGAAAAAATGCCAATCACTGTTGGGTTTGGTGGAGAGACAGTGAGGGAAAGGGGGAGGAGAGGGAGCAACAGGGAGAGATAGTGAGGAAAAGAGAAAGTTTTCGATGAATTCGTCGCAACAGGGAGCGGCGGCGGTGGAAAATGATCAGGGGCGTCAGAGAAGAAGAGGCTAGGGTTAGGTGTGATGGCGCCCTTTTTTTTTACGCAAAAACTTTCTGCGATCGGGGATGCCGCCGGTCGCACAAATAGTCGCAGATGCTGGTGGTCACTGTTGAAAAATGAATTTTTTTCTGAGAAATTGATTTTTTGTGACTGACGTCTGACCCGGTCGCTAATACCGGTCACAGAAAAAGTTTTTTGCTGTAGTGCCTTCCGGCGTGATGTAAGCAAAAAAAAAAAAAAACTTTCGCATGCATCTTCCATGCAATTAAATCACATCTTACCATGTGTGTGGCTAGCATTGGAGACTCATAATATTCATCAATTGACTGTGACATTTAGATAATATTCTATTTGCAAAACAAAAGAATTTAATTTGTTGAGACGAAGAATGAGATGGAGCTATCCTAGGAAGATCAAAAGGAAAACTATGGGCCCCAAGGAATCGTTGATGCATTTACATGGTTTGTTTCTTTTGTATGATACTCTTATCATTATCTTCCACCTTTATAAATCCATCCTAATTAATATAATATAATGTAATTTACACTTCACGAATAATTTGTTTTAGTGTACGTACTATAAAATTATATTTCGAAGTTGATACAATATGAAACTAGTTAATATTTCAAAAATCTTTATTTTGTAAGTTACAATGTTTCGAAATGAAACGGACATAGTAGCCTTATTTAAGAAAAAAAATTCAAAAACCAATTTTAATTGACATCTTTAATACACTATTCACACTTTATATTTCAATGGTTAATTGGCAACTTCGCACATTACACACAATTTTTGACACTTTGAATACATGATTTTTATTAGCAGAGCACTGTCTAGGACTATGCCGTGTTGGCTGTTTACCAGTCAAACATGTAAAAATACATTGTATAGGAAGATGTTGACTGGTCAACCCATTGAATTAGAGATTTAACAGAATTAGTTAGGCATTAACAAACTATGTAATACACCTATATATAGGTAGACGATCTGTACAAGAGTCAAGAATTAATCAAAATATATATATACAAAATCATTTGATCGTCACTCTCTCTTCTATACTCTCTGTTGTTTTTCTATACTGTTTAATTATATATTTGTTACACTTGTTAACTGAAACATACTACATAGTTAACACTTTTAATACTTGGTTTACACAATTTTGGTTTGCCCTTGTTAATTAGTAGTTCACACTTTATTTGTACTTCTGACATAGAACCAATTTATACATTTGCTTCTTACTGTATAGTTCTTGTGTCAGTCAATAAATAGTTCACACTAAGAACCAATTGATGAATTTAATACTTCTGATATGGAACCAATTTAGTCAGTCAATGTGTAGGACTCAGAACCTATATATGCAGAATAAAATTGGGCCAAAAAATTTTAGAAAAAAGTAAATATTTGATTTTTGCTGCAAGATATATACGGGTGTTCTAATAGTGGACGAGTTAGTCCACAACAATTTTTCATGTATGACTGTTAACAATCGAGCTTCTAATAGAAAAGCAAATCTAAATGATTGTAACATCCAACATACATCAAGCGAAGGAAAGTTTATAAATATATATATATAATTATATAATTTTCGTATTATTTTTATATGCTTCATACAATATGGATGGGTGCCTATGCCATTTACCCCATTACTGTTTATGTGTAGATAACCTCGTAGGCTTAGCTAACACACAGAATCATTCATATATAGGAGGCTTTGAACTACGTATATGTACAACACTACAATTGGCTAGTACAACACTTATTAATTAGATACAACAACAAAACAAGGACAAATCTTGTACCAGATCAGCTAGCTTGCCTCTTTCCTCACCTAAGGATACATCCTTCTACCGCCAGAGCCAGACTCCCTCTGACAATTGAAGTACGCTGCAGCAACTGGTGAACCGAGGTTGTACAGCTCAGCAAAGTCTCTGGTGTTGAAATTTTGGCGCCATCCTGGAGCATAGACCGTCTGCCGGCCTAGCTGTTGAAACAACACAAACGCATAGCGATGGATCCCTGAGGTTGGTCTTGGGCTCTCATAGGACATGATCTCTTGCCCTTTATATACAGACAAGTATAATAAATATGTTTGCTTGTTAGTTTTTTGAGGAAAATAGAAGACTGTATATCAATTACTTTAGTTATTAGTTGGGCAACTAAATCCTATAGTTGTTGATATCTTCAGATACTTCACTATATGTTCATAATAAGTTTGATCATTGATTCCAAAAGTATAATAATAATTTTCAGAACTAGGGTGTTCTTAAGTTCACCAAGCTTCTTGGTTAATTCAATTTTAAAACTAATCAAATCGGCTTCAAATAACGAATTCGAACAGTTAAAACCTGCCTACCTTATGAGTGATGCGTCTACATGTGAAAATTTTAAATATTCAAATTAATTTAGTATAAGTTAATTGGTTAAAATTAGAAGGTTAATAAATTAATTTTAATGCATTCATTTTTTGAACATTTTTTGAACGTTTTTTGACCGCTTGACTTTATACTAAATTAATTCGAATATTTAAAATTTTCACATATAGACACATCACTCGTAAGGTAGACAGGTTTTAACGGTTCGGACTCATCAATTGAAGCCGATTTGATAGGTTTTAGACTTTGGTTCACCAAGAAACTTGATGAACTTAGAACACCCTATAGTTCTACTCAATAATTTTTATGTCTTTACTTCATGTACACTGGTTGGATCATGCAAGATTTCTTAAATGAGAGAGATAAAGAGAGGCATCTATCTCTCACCATAAGCTACGTCTGTGGATCCTGGAATGTCGATGACCAACCTAAACGCACATAACACAAGTTAAAAACTTGACACAACTCCATTTCTTCATCTTTAGCACAGAAGCTAAAGCAGCAATGGGAATAACACATTGAATAAAGAGAGGAGTCAAAGAGTGTTTTATTTTGTTCTTACCAATGGAGGTATTCTCTAAGATGCGGATCACTTGGGTTTGGCGCATCTGGGTCCACCATTACCTGTGTATATACCACAGGACCCATATATCGGATCCCGATAAAAGAACTTAAAATTTATATTTACAAAAGAAAGAAATAAATTGATTCTTTTGCACATATTTTTTGTTCTGTACAATATATAGTTATGTACATATATATGTATGTAAACACACACGAAGAGACTAGTAAACATATATCTTATGTATACACTATGTGCTAGGACCTCTATATATGTGGTAAATTACAATGCATTAACTTCAATTGTATAAAACAAAAAACAAAAGTCATATAAGAAGAGTCCACCACTTAAATATTCATCTTGTGTTCATATTTGGACGAACCAGTTCAAATTTATTTATACATACATCATGTACTTTTTACCATTTAGATAATAGTTTTAATACAAAGCTAATTGATTTTAATATATAATCATATATAGAATCTAAAATGAACTATTTTTAAAAGAAAATTTTATTTTTAAGCGCACAGAACATTTCCTAGTTTCTTTAACATATATAGTTACAATTCTCAATACATGTTTGATGACGGTCCAAAAGTCATATGAATATATATGGTCATCATATCCATACCATCATCAGACATGCCTTAAGATTTGTAAAATATATATATATATATATATATATATATATATATATATAGAGAGAGAGAGAGAGAGAGAGAGAGAGAGAGAGTCTGACTAATATGCATTCGGTAGCACTTCGGCCGAAGTGCTACTGAATGCATATTAGTCACACACACACACAGGAGGGATCCAATTACACCCTTTTTTGGTGACACCGGATTACACCCTATGTTTACAAAGTCCAAACAGTCAATCCAAACCATTCAACTTGATGGATATGTTAAAATATGCTTGTAGATCAAATTTTACATTTTTCTGAATGTTTTTACTATTTATTAAGATAGGTACAAAAATTCAACGGTCTGAATATAGCAATTTTGTTAAATACTTAAGAAATAGTAAAAAAATTTCAAAAAATGTAAAATTTGATCTGCAAGCACATTTTAACATATTTATTATGTTAAACGGTTTGGATTGACTGTTTGGAATTTGAAAACTTTAAAAATAGAGAGTGTAATTCAAAGGGTGTAATTGGATCCCTCCTCATATATATATATATATATATATATGAGATGGGCTACAGTGAGTTGCGAAATAAAGCGACTATTTTACTTCACGCTCATATTTTGCGATTTTAAAGTTCAAAACATCGATCCGAACCATTCATCTTGTTCTTCATATTGAAATGTGGTTAGAGACCAAAATTTACATTTTTTGGAATTTTTTTACTATTTATTAAGCAATTTTGAAAGTCGCTGATCTGATGGTCCAGAAAATTTTACTATTTTGTACTATTCACAGCAAAACAGCAATTTTAAAAAATGCTTAATAAATAGTAAAAAAATTCCAAAAAAATATAAAATTTGGTCTCCAAGCACATTTCAATATGGATTAAACATCTAACGGTTCGGATCGGTCATTTGGACTTTCAAAATAAAAATACGGCGTAAAGTAGAAATGTGTTTTACTTCGCAACTCACCGTAGCCCATCTATATATATATATGATGTTTTGCTATTTGATATGGCAGGGACAAAATTATAGCTAATTAAATAACGCATATGTAAATAATTTCCCTACAAGAGTATATAAGTTCCTGAGATCAGCACCACCAACATCAACTCTAGGTTGTTGCGCTACTTGTGAAGGCTTGAGCTCACCACCACTTGTAACCTCTCTGGTGCCATTACCATATAAAACTCTTAGTGAGGTGCTTCTGACAAAGGTATCCACCACATCTCCTATCACTCTCCCAATAGCAAGTGGGTCCCGTCTTTGCCTACTCATCTGTCAAAATTAACCCTAATTCTCACACACTCTCTGTATCTAGGTATATTTTGCATGCACTTCAGTTTTTGTGATCTGTGGAGTACGGCTGCACCCCTTTATATACTTGTGGATGGCTTTAATTTGAAATGGAATTTCATAGCCATAAAGATACATAGCTTTTGAAGATGTTATTTTTTCTAGAGAAACATTCCCAATCATCCGACATCTTAGAATCTAATATTCTTTTGCATGTCTACATAGAGGACTTTAGGAATCATTGACTAAGGATTACCATTTTGACGTCTACATACATATAGTTACTATTAGGGGTGGCAAAAAAATTCATAGTTTATGATTCAATTTGAGTTTGATTCGACTTTAGTTTGATTCAAAATTAGTTCGTTCTGAAACAAATCAAACCAGTTCGGTTCGAATCTTATTCAAATCAAAACTCAAACTGGGTATAATTCGTTCGAAATTGATTCACGAACTATTTAGGTTCGAATCTCAAATAATACAACTAATGGATTCAACCATTAATCTTTAATAATGCAGAAACCAAACTTATATCACAGCTCAAAAATTTTAATATAATGGTAACTTATAATAGGAAAATGTTTTAGCAACGTAACAAATTAACAATGGAATAAGTTCCATTTGACCAGATCAATGACGTGATTTTAATCAATCCAACAGCGTAAAAGGTAAGAAAATCTTGAACTGGTCTATAATCCATTAGTATGAAGAATTTGTGAAAGGTAGAAGGAAACCATGTGAATTTTGTTCCGCGAGAAGAAAACTAGTGCATAAACTATCAGTATAACTAGGGCTGCCAAAAAAAATTGTAGTTCATAATTCAATTGACTTCAATTTGAAAATGTGTAGTTCGCAATTAATTCGATTCGAAATTAGTTCGATTCATAACAAAGCAAACCCAGTTTGATTTGAATCTTATTCCAACTCAAACTCAAATTAGAGTAAGTTTGATTCGGTTTGATTCGTTGCCACCCCTAGTTACTATACATATGTACAAATCGACTTTCTAAACCTTGAAGTTGAACGCAAAGTATCGATACATTTAGTGGCAAAAACTAATATATATATATATAGGAAAATGCTACTATGTTAAGCGTAGCACCGTAGCCAATTTCTATACACACACGTGTGTGTGTGGATGTTATGTATGTATGCATGTATGTATGCATGTGTATGTATGTATGTATGTATGTATGTATGTATGCATGCGTATGCATGCATGTATGTATGCATGCATGTATGCATGTATGTATGTATGTATGTATGTATGCATGTATGTGTATATACATATGTAGATGAGGGATTTCATTACTATAATTTTAAGTTACCACAAAGTTACCAGAATCATTTTCTACACTTTCAAAGTCCAAATCGTCGATTCAAACCATTCAACATGATCTCCACAATAAAATGTGCTTCCAGATTAAATTTTACATTTTTTTAATATGTTTACTATTTATTAAGATGGGTACAAAATTCAATGGTCTGAATTTGACTAGTTTTTGTAAAATACTTAATAAATAGTAAAAAAAAAAATCAAAAAAATATAAAATTTGATCTGCAAACACATTTTATTGTGGAGATCATGTTGAACGGTTTGGATTGACAATTAAGAACTTTGAAAATATAGAAAATGGTTGTGGTAACTCAAAATTATGATAATCGAATCCCTCCTCATGTGTGTGTGTGTCTATATATATATACATGCATGCATGCATGTATACATGTATGCATGTATGTATGAGTAAAGCTAGGGTGTGATGTGCTCACCAAGAGGGTTTGGTGAGTATAACTCCAAAAGTATATCGGATCGACTTCAAACGCCGAATCCAAACCGTTGACATCCATGTACTTCATGAGTGATGCATGTATATGAAATTTTTTGAAAGTTTCGAGTTTATTTGCTACCAGGTCAAGCGATCAAAGAAATAATAAAAATTGAATATATAAAATAACTTATAAATTAACTTATAAAAAGTTAATTTCTTTAACTGCTTGACCTTGTAGCTAACAAACTCGAAACTTTCAAAAGTTTGCATGTACATGCATCACTAATAAAGTACATGGATTTCAATGGTTTGGATTCGGTGCTTGAAATCGATCTGATATACTTTTGGAGTTGTTCTTACCAAACCCTCTTGGGGAGCACATCACACTCTAGCTTTGCTCATATATATATATATATATATATATATATATATGAGGAGGGATCGGATTGTTAGTTTGTAATAATCTAGAAGTCAATAATACGATAATTTATCATAAAGCTTTGTTCATGAATTGGATGATTAATATCATTTTGTTGCCTTGAGTATTATTGCATTTATGGATCATTTCGAGTTCATGACTGAAATTGTGAAACTCCATAATATAGATGATATATACTCTTAAAAGGTCACTAACCAAGGTAATTAGCAGGAACACTAATTACCGCGAAAAGGTTAGTATGTGGATTAAAAGATGGTTAAGTTTTACAAACCACCTGACACGAGATGTCATTTTAATCACATAGATACATGTTCTAGGAACATGGAATTTGACAGACCCCGAATGAGACATTAAATAGAATTGTGTTTGTGTCATTAATGTTTCTCATTCAGTGTCACGTTCTAAAGTATGAGGTATTTATCGTTCCCACTAAGAAATATGTATGTGTGATTGCTATCTACCGCTGTCCGTAAAAAGCAGTCATAACGGTAGCATTCCCATATGTATAGCTTAGCTGAGGAAGTGATAGTCTACCAAAAGTACTATTTGTCCCTCGTATCTCTATACGAGCTATAGCATCACTGGGCCCCTTGATAGAGTTAGATTATCTGCTAGCGGTATAATTACAAGAGTAATTATATTTGATAATCTGCTCAAGATCAAGAAAAGATTCAGTTAGCAAGGATGACACACATCTACCTTGAAACTGATCTGATAGCTATGAGACAGAAGAACAGACACAAGTAAATTGTTTACTGGATCGTGATATTGTACAGTACAGCATCATCTGTGTAATTGGATGGTCATGATGTGTTGCCAGACGCCACCCATGATTATAGAAGTTAAAACAGTTTTAACTCTATTTACCAACATAACACAGATCCTATTGGGTCACACCATATAGGAGCTAATTGGAGAATCTTATTTTGATTGATTATAAATTGGTTATGATCAATGATAAGATGGTTATAATTAATTATACATGTTATAATTAAATTATAAATGTTATGTAAAAATAACAAGCAAAAACATTGGTTAATTTATAAACGTGTGTGTGACACGTTGTATAAAAGTTAACAGGTTAATTTATAAATGTGCAGGACACATTGTATAAATTACCGAAACAACAATCGCAAGAAAAATATATATAATTATTCAGAATAATTATACGAATATTATTTGTGTTCGGGTCGAGGGCATTCGGATCTTTTCAGATTCGTCCTTATTCGCATGACATGTCATCGATTCTATCCAGATGACACGTCATCGATACCGAAACAAATAACCGCAAGAAAAATATATATATAATTGTTCAGAATAATTATACGAATATTATTTGTCTTCGGACCGAGGGCATTCGGGTCTTTTCAGATTCGTGCTTATCCGCATGACGTGTCATTGATCCTATCCAGATGACATGTCATCAATCCTATCCACAAGGGCAAAATGGTCATTTCACACCTATGCCACCTTGCATGTGTAGAAACATGGAGAAGAGTGTGGAAGGGTGTGGAAGGGGTATTTTGGTCATTTCACATATAAAAGGATGAGGTGTCAATGGCATACCTTGTAAATAGGCATATGTTGAGGGGTATTTCGGTCTTTTGCGAACCTCCTCAAAAGCCTATAAATAGAGGGGTGCATGTAGAGAGAAAAATCACTAATTCACTTGTATCGTTTCGTGCAGAATCGAATCGGTATTTTCTCTCTTTCTCGGTTTCTCTCCCAAATAGTGTTTCGGTTGAGAAAAGAAAGTTATACGTAGTTGACGTATAATCTTGCGGGTTGTTGTGGAGTATATTTACGGGATCGATGAATAGTGTTTTACCGAATTTAGCGGTATGTCAGTTTTGCTCATTTGATGAAACTGAGTAACCGAAAATTCGTGTTTACGGGTTTTCGTCTTTTCCCCGTGAATAGTGTTTTTGCAGAATTCCGCGGTTTACGGTATTTCTGGCAGAAGAAATTAACCGCTCTCTGGCTAGTCCTGGTGGATAACCGATAGAGGCATCAGACGTCTGATGCTCCGAGACGAGTCGATTCCTTCTGTGATGTAGCTCTACACGCTCGGTCTGCATTCCAACTGTGATTTGGAAACAAGGTATAAATATGTTATATTAATCTATTTAATTGGTAAGTAGATTAAAGTTTTAGAAATCAATCATGGAGTAGATCTGTAAAAGGATTAAATTGGGTTTTGATGCCAAAGGAATACTGAAGGTGGACCGCCTTGGAAAGTTTCCTGACATACCCCGTTTAATCCTGAGCTTAAGTTGGCCGTAGAAATTTTTGTTCTACGGTCATTCCGCACCTTAAGCCTAAACGGGTTTTGGTTACCGCGAAACCCCAAAAGTGGTATCCAAAACCCAACACGGATTACACCACTTTTTTGGTGACATTGTGTGACAATGTCCATTTTCGAAATTTCAAAATCCAAATAGTCAATCCAAATAGTTCAATATGATGAATATATTAAGAGTAACTTGGAAATCAAATTTTACATTTTTCTAAATTTTTTTACTATTTATTAAGTATTTAACAAAATCGCTATATTCAGACCGTTGAATTTTTGAACCCCTCTAAATAAACCCAAAAAAAATTCAGAAAAATGTAAAATTTGATCTGTAAGTACATTTTAACATATCCATTAAGTTGAACGGTTTGGATCGACTGTTTGGACTTTGAAAATGGACGGTGTCATTTGATCCCTCCTCTATATATATATATATATATATAGAGAGAGAGAGAGAGAGAGAGAGAGAGAGAGGTAGGCTAATAAACAATCGATTGTTCCTAGCCTCCCGTGCAACCAAGTCATTTTCCGATTTTTAAAGTCTAAATGATCGATCCAAACCGTTATATGTGATCTCCATATTAAAATGTAGTACAAGACCAAATTTTACATTTTTTGAATTTTTTGACTATTTATTAAGCCACTTTGAAAATCGCTGATCCAACGGCGGCTTAACCAAACAGTAAAATCAGAAGTTACCGTTATATCAGCGATTTTCAAAGTGGCTTAATAAATAGTAAAAAAAATCCAAAAAATATAAAATTTGGTCCCCTAGCACATTTTAATATGGAGATCACATCTAATGGTTTGGATCGATCATTTGGACTTTAAAAATTGAAAAACGACTTGGTTGCATGAGATGCTAGAAACAATCGATTGTTTATTAGCCTACCTCTATATATATAGAGAGAGAGAGAGAGAGATTGACTTGGGTGAGACATGGAGCACTAAGCGTTTGTATTTCATGCCATATTTTCATTTTGAAAGTCCAAACAACTGATCCGAACCGTTAGATGCGATCTCTATATAGAAATGTGCTTGGAGTAAATTTTACATTTTTTGGAATTTTTTTACTATTTATTAAGCCATTTTGGAAATGGTTATTTTTTCAAAGTGACTTAATAAATAGTAAAAAATTCTAAAAAAATGTAAAATTTGGTCTTCAAGCACATTTCAATATGGAGTTCATATTGAGCAGTTCAGATCAGTTGTTTAGATTTTCAAAATGGCTAAAATGAGCCATGGAGCACCAACATGATATAGGTCATGGCTCATTTTAGCCATCTCCTATATATATATATATATATATATAGATATATATATATATATATAGAGAGAGAGAGAGAGAGAAAGAGTGACTAAGTGCATTCGTATGCATATGGCCTGATATGCATACGATCCAAATTTGAAATTTCAAAATCCAAAACATTGATCCGAACCGTTCATCTTGTTCTCCATATTAATATGTGCTTGGAGACCAAATTTTACATTTTTCTGATTTTTTTTTACTATTTATTAAGCCACTTTGAAAATTGTTGATCCAACAGTGACTGCTGATTTTACTGTTTTGTTAAGCCACCGTTGGATCAACAATTTTCAAAGTGGCTTAATAAATAGTAAAAAAATTCAGAAAAATGTAAAATTTGGTCTCCAAGCACATATTAATATGGAGAACAAGATGAACAGTTCGGATCGACATAGGTGTTCAGCAAATGTATAGGAATTTTGTTAGGATGTTGGTCTGTTTTTTTTTTTTGTAGAAGATGTAATACTACAATTAAACTATATTAAGTTATTAATACTAATCACTAATTATGATCAATATAATTGTATATATCAGATTCTAAAATTAAATGAGTGAATTGACTGTACAATGCAAAGTGATATTATAAATTTTATTACTAATCTATTAAAATTAAGTGTTGTTGGTTTAATTATGCTTGCTTAATAATTTCTTGTATTATTAAATTGTGCTTATTTAATTAATTTTACCCTTTGTATTATTAAATTGTGTTAAGTGTTCGGCAAATGTATGAGAAATTTGTTAGGATGTTTTTTTTTTTTTTTGTAGAAGATGTAATACTACAATTAAACTATATTAAGTGTATTAATACTAATCACTAATTATGATCAATATAATTGTATATATCAGATTCTAAAAAAATTAAATGAGTGAATTGACTGTATAATGCAAAGTGATATGAGATATTTTAATACTAGTGTATTAAAATTAAGTGTTGCTAGTTTAATTATGCTTGTTTAATAATTTCTTGCATTATTAAATTGTACTTGTTTAATTTATTTTAACCTTTGTATTATTAAATTATGTTTATTTAATTGAGTGCTAGATTGTACAAGTTAATTCAGTTTTATTATTATACAAGAATTAATTATTATAACCTCTTTTAATTAATTAGTATTAAATTGTGCTTCTTTAAACAAAAATGGCTATATGAAATTAGCTCTTCCAATTGCGTTCAATTTGAATAGTAGATTTAATAAGCCCAATGAATCAATGTTAAATTTAATAAGATAAAAAATAGTTAGACAAAATCAGCACCTCAGTCAGTTGGGAAAAAAAACGGACCTTTGACCAATGTTTCTTTCCCTATATAAATTGAAGCATGTGGTGTTAAGAAACCATTCTAGGGAACCAAAACTAAGTTGCTTAACAGTAGCAGGGTAAAAATACCAATAAAGTCATTTTTACCTATCAAAAACCATGGGAACAGTACCTATCAAAAATCTGCTATGATTCTAATGGGATTGTAGGGTCGTACGAATCGATCTCTATAGAAGTTGTTTTTTATGCATGAATCTCAAAACAAATAAAATATTGGATTTAGAAACGTAGGACCCTACAATCCTTTTAGGATCGTAGCAGATTTATTTCCATATCCACCAGAGAAGACTCGTACGTAAAGCTCAAATCTCCTTTTACGAGGTAAATGTAGTGGAGTCATTTCTGTTGCATCGGTTGTTCCAAGTAATATCATTCTTTGTTCAAGGAATATATATCTGTCTCATAAATATTCGAAAGGTACACAAAGAAATGGAAAGGAATTTGCAGTGTCATATTTGAAAAATGAAGAAACTTTTAAAATTCGCTTAGCTATATTGCATGCGACAATGAACAATTGGTAGTTAGATATATTCGTTTTAACTTTTTGAGTCTTGAAATTAGTTTAGCTATTTTTGCATGTAGTTCTGCATGTGTAGGGCCAGATCCGCCGTCAGTTGTATGTAATAATGTAATCTTGCATAATGCATCTTATATGCAGTGACGACCTAGCGAAGCGGCCAATTAAGCGGAAGCCATTTACATACACTCGCGGGAATACTAGGCAGTTGTTTTTTCGTAGATTTTGAAAACTAAATGTTTGGGATGCAACAATAGTGTAACTGAGATTTGTTGATGAAATATACAGAGAGAAAATATTTGTTAGTTTTATTTTATTATGTGGCATATGTTATTATTATGCATTAATTTCATTTAAATAATTAATGAAAAGACATCTAAATTTTTGATGAAAAATTTCAGATTGCTATTAATAATTATACTAGTCCCAAAAGTTGTTTCATAATATATTAAAAAGATCTCTTCTCTATTTGGACGGATCACATTCCATAAACGTTTCTCCACCCACTTATTTTAAGGGATCACATTTGAAAACGATTACTGGTTGCTGATTTTTTAGGGATCTTATTCTGAAAAGTTTTCATCCATTTATTTTATTGAAAGAGAAAAGTAAAGAAAACGTTGAAGGTCTCCATCAGTGTTATCAGAACCGGACCGGATCGGCCTGCCAGACCGGAAAAAATCGGAACCGCCCACCTGTCCGGTTTGGTTCATTTAAAAGATCGTTTATGCTATTGGACCGGAAAAAATCGGTTTAACCGGCCGGTTATATCCAAAAATTCGCTGAACCATTTGAGAAAAAAACCGGTTCAAAGCATATTCAATTTTGAAGCGAAATCGACTGAAGAAAACAGATCAAATCAGCGAAAGAAAAAAGGGCGAAGAGAGGAAGAAGATCATGACAATGGGACCCATTACAAGAATGTAATTAATGTTATACAGGAGAACCCACTTTTCTTTAGTCCAATAGTCTTTTTATTTAATATTTTTTTAATTGGCATCGAGAATAGCTCAAGACAAAATAAATCTGAAGTAGCCTATTACTTCATATACACTGTAGCAATAGATTTCTGAATGCTTGTGCAAAAATAAATAAATTACGAGCAAGTGGTTAACTTTTGTATATTACAAAAAAATTATTAATTCTTATTTTTTATTGCAAGAAAAATGATGCTACATATTTTTTCAAACGATGTTATTTTTTTTCATGTATGTAACATTATTTCGTTGTGTAAAGATGAAATTTACAATTCATATCAATCAAAATTTCTATTTGTATGTAAAAATAGTTTTTATTTGTTTTTAATTTTTAAGAAAATTGTCACTTTGATGTTTTATGTAATAAATTATAAAAAGCTAGTGTACACCAAATAGAAAATATATAAATATTCTTGTTTTAATTATTTAGTTAATGAATTTGCTCAAATTAAGTTATATACACAAAATATTACTTCAACTAACACTTCAGTAAAATAAGAAATAATATCTCAGTATCAAATATAACAATTATAAAAAATCAACAATTGAACCGATTGACCCACCGGTCCGACCAATAAACCAGTGAACCGAAGCTTTACCGGGTCAATGTCCGGTCCGGTTCTGATAACATTGGTCTCCATCATCAGATATGAGGAAAACCATTGAAGATCAGTATTAACGCCTCCTAAAGATGTTTGCAATTCAGAACTGTAAGATTTAAATTTCTTTGTTATTTTATTTTGGATTTATGGATTCTGGATTGTTTGTGTTTTAATTGAAAAACACATTATGTTTTTATTATGTCTATCATTTGGTATCAGATCAATCGTAAATTCATATAAGATGCAATAAATTTTTTTTACGAAATTGATTTTTAGTGGATCGTATAAAAGTTATACAGATTCAACTAATTTTTATGTATAAATATTTTCTTATAATTTTGAATGAAAATTTTAAAGGAGAATTTTTATTCTCTATTATGTA
Source organism: Carex pumila (assembly GCA_033356055.1). Taxonomy (NCBI): domain Eukaryota; kingdom Viridiplantae; phylum Streptophyta; class Magnoliopsida; order Poales; family Cyperaceae; genus Carex; species Carex pumila. The sequence continues at coordinate 217,369 of JARJHM010000048.1, read as the reverse complement.
TGCACATATATGTTGATCAATGTATTTTTTATTGGAGATGCAATGTTGGAGACCTTTATCCAAGAGGCATCATGTTAGATCTAACACAACTAAGCTTGTATAAAATTTTGATCGAAACCAGCTCATAACCAAGAGTTTTGGCAACATGGGCCAAAACTTGATCACATGATTACTAAGGAGTATGACTAGTATTACATCAGTGTCATTTCAGCCTATATAACACCAACTCCAAAACCTATTGAATCGATTTTAAACAGTGAATCCAAACCGTTCAAACCGATCTACTTCATTAGTTGTGCATTTACATCAAAATTTATAATTTTTTTAGTATCAAGTCAAGCGGTCAAATGTGTGAGTTTTTAAGTTAATTTTAATACATTCATTTTCAAATATTTTTACCGCTTGATTTGATACTAACATAACTCGAAAATATAAAAAAAAAATTGTATGTAAATACATCGCTCATAAAGTAAATCGGTTTGAACGGTTTGAATTAGTCGTTTGAAATCTATTTAATTGATTTTGAAGTTAGTGTTATATGAGACCGATGTTATACTAGCCGGACTCATTACTAAGTGGCAAGGACATAATTTTTATACAAACACTGTATTGGATCTTGAGGAGTTATATATGTTATATGGATCATATGGGTTGCATATTCCATTTTTGGAAAGTACTATGTACAAAAACAATGTCTATATATGTTGCATTTGAAGGATGTGTGTTTTGAAAGTTATCTTTTAATAATAATTTGTGTTGTTCATGATTTTATTACGAGTATTATTATTCTTGTTCCTTGAGATTTATATGTTATATCTTTGAAAATATTCAAGAAGATGTTCTTGGTCTTGAATCATAGAACTCCTAAGATGAGAAACATTTAATCACTAAATAAGTTCACAATCGTGGTAATTAAGGAGGAACATTAATTACCGAGGAAGATTGTCATGTAGATTAAAGTACATTGAAGTTCTATAAATGTTGATAAAGGATTATCATTTAATTACATGAATATATAAAATGTGTATTTTATATATTAAACATGACCTAAATGAATGGAACATTATATGGATTGTGTTTTGTGTCATTAATGTTTCCATTGTGTCTTTAGAATCTTAGATATGAGATGTGTAGGTTTTTCACATGAGAAGCATATAATGTGATTGCTATTTAAATATTATCTTATGATAGGAATAAAATAGTAGTTCGTTGTGTACAACTTGTGCGGGAGAAATCTATATGTTAATATTATTATTGTCCCTCAATTTGAGTTATGATATTACTGGGCCCCTTGGTAAAGTGGAATTATATCGCATGCAATATAACTAATGTAGTTATAATTATAATTCACTTGAGAGACCAAGAAAACGAATATAATGCAAAAATGACACGATCCTATTTTGCATATTATTCATAATATCATGTGACAATGATAGACACAAAATTAGTGGATTGAGTAAATGATTACTATGTCATTTGGATAACTATAATGTAATGATAGAACCTCTTATAGTCAATAATATAAAGTTTTATATTATTGCCAAAATGACATAGATCATCTATACGGTCACACCAACTGAAAAGAAACAACAAGTATTTTACATTTCATAATGATGTATAAGATAAAATATATGAGATGAAATGCTAAAATAAAATGTCATAATATGACATGCTTAGATCATAAATAAATTTATGAAGTTATGCAAATATTATTTGGTATAATGTTTGAATACATTATAAGAATAATATAAATATTGTATAATAGAATAATATGAATAATATTATTTGTTCATAAATTAATTTATTGAACCAACCATAAGATGAGATTAAAGAGAGTATGAGATAGTTAAACAAGGCTAGTGGCATTTGTGTAATTGATTCAAACCTTACATAAATGATTGCCCTAACCCTTGCCTATTTAAGGGGGCTCATTTGGGAGAAAAATAAGCCAATTTTCTGCCTATAACACTTGCCAAAATCAACCCCTTTATGTAGCCACGTTTTTCCTTTCTCCTTGACCAAAAGTTGAGAAGCTTGCTCTCTCATCTTCTCTTGTTAGGTTTAGCCACCAAGAAATCAAATAGTTTGTTGATTTAAAGATCAAGATGTGGTTGTATTTAAGCCTTGAACTCCACATCCATCTATCTAAGAGGTGTGGTAGTTCATTGTTTAGGTTCAAGGTGAACCAAGAGGTGCTTCTAAGAGAACGGCGGTTCCAAGAGATCTATAAGGGAAATTGACTTCCCTCTAACAAGAGATTTGACAATCTCTTTAGGTATGAATTATTATCTCCTCTTGTATAAGAAATAAATAAATTTATTTATTTTTATTTAGTACACATTAGGTGCTTAATGAAACTATTAAGAAGTTTATTGTTTGTTATTGTCATATAAATAACGTCCTTTGTGTATTGAGCCAAGTGGTGATTGAAAAAAAAAATTAATTCTCACCACATAGGCATACACATGAAATCCCTACAGCATTTTGAATATGTTACTATTCAATAATTATCAAGGTTATAAATAGCGATTATAGCGGTATAGCGGGGAGACCAAAAAGAAAAGCTATTGCGAATAGCGTAGCTATAGCGGAAGCTATCACACATAGCGATTTTCCCTTTTCAAACTTTATATTCTATATTTCTACTAATTCTCAACATAATTAATATTAGAGAATGGATATAACAATGAAATGACAACTAATCTAAGTCTATACTTTTTATCAATTACGCAAATAAGAAGGAAAAAAATCTAAAAAGTAACATTATTTAATAGTTTATACTTCATGGTATTACATATTATAATAGACAAAGAGCAATTAATTTTATAAGGTAAATGAAGTCAATATACATATTTAAACATTTTATAATTATAATAATAATAATCAAAATCAGCTTTCAATTGAAACAAACGATAATAATTTTACAAATGAATACTATAAAAAAAGTAATCAAAATAAAGAATTAGTATTTGAATATTTCTCGATATAGAATGACAGAATAAATCACAAATGAAAATAGAAACATATAGTTTGGTTTAGTATACTTATCGTAGAAGAACATATAGCATTAGAAATAAGAATAGAAGTACAGAAGTCTATATAAACTGCAAAAAAAAAAAACATGTAGCATAGCGGTAGCTATAGCGGGTCTCATATAGCGGTAATAGCGGTTAGCTATTATAGCTATAGCGGTCGTAGCTGAGTTAGCGTAATTTTATCTTATAGCTTAGCGTTTATGGTCCGAAAAAGCTATAGCTATCTATTTAGGAGCCTGATAATTATGTATGGTTTTATATGAATTCATATATAATAATCGGCCCAGTGGAAGTTTATTGTATTTTTTATATAAATAATTTAAATCATATAACGTTATTTAATAATTTGTTGTTATTAATCTTTATCAACTTTAAATTGTAACTGCTACTTTCTTAAAATAAATTTTGTGATTTAAGTCGCAATTATGTTTTTACATTTAATAATTTATGAACGGTAATTTTACCAAATTTAATTGTCATTATTATTTATTGAGTGAATTTATTTGTTTTAATAATTTAATTTGTTTCTACCCAACGGTGATACAAATTAATTTTCATGAAATTACGGTTTTTTTACATTTAATGAATTATGAAGGTTAATTTTACCAACTTTAATTGCCATTATGATTTATTAGGTGAATTTATTTAATTTAACAATTCAATTTATTTCTGCCCAACGGTGATATAAATTGAGATTTGTCTTGGTGTTCTGGATATAGCAAATTGAGATTTGTCTTGGTGTTCTGGATATTGACCAGGCATTACGAATGGACCAACTTACTATTATAGCGATAAGTACTAATGATGAAAAAGAATAATTTTGCAAAATATGAGCAGTATAACCGTATCTCTCATGATTATAAAAAGTACTATTACATCTGCTATAAGAGGAGGTATTCCTAAGAAGGATGATGCAAATAATATCTTCACTGCTAAACAGCATTTGGCTTTTGTTGAAGAGCAGTTTAAAAGTACTTCTAAGGCTAATGCAAGTATTCTCTTAATGAAAATGCTCACTACCAAGTATAACGGGACAAGCGATGTACGTGAACATTTCATGATGATGAATGATATGGCCGCAAAGTTAAATGGCATGGATATGGTAATTTTTGAAGGTTTCTTAGTTCATTTCATTATGACTTCTCTTCCTGCACAATTTGATCCTTTCAAGATTAATTATAATACGTAGAAAAAAAAAGTGAAAAATGAGCGAATTAATTGCCATGTGTGCTAAAGAAGAAGAAAGCATTAAGGCTGAAAAACCTGATTATGCACATGTTGATGTTCAAAGTCCAAAACCAAAAAATAAAGACAATGGTAAAGGTAAAAATAAAGTGAATACAGCTACTAGTATTAACAAGGCAAGTGAATCTAGTACAAAACCCGAGCATGCTCCTAAGTGTCATCACTGTAAGAAGCGTGGACACATGAGGAATGACTGTGTGAAGTTTAAAGATGGCTCGCTAAAAAGGGTAATGATTTAAATTTCATGATTTGTGAAACATTTTTAGTTGATGTTCCCTTAAATAGATGGTGAGTTGAGACTTCAGCCTCGATGCACATTACAAACTCATTGCAGGGACTCCATTCCGTGAGGATGCTTCAAAGTGGCTTTATTCTTGATTAGAGGCTGGAATCAAGACTATTACAACTCTTCGTTTGGTTTTGAAAAGTGGCTTTATTCTTGACTTGCATGATGTAGTTTATATTCCTAATGTGATTAGGAATTTAATTTATGTTTCTAGACTTGATGCATGTGGTTTTACGTTTCAGTTTGAAACTCTTAAGTTTGTTGGTCTGTGCTACGGCTCAATATTTTAGTTTTTTAAATCCTAATGGTCAATCTGAACCGTTCATCTTGTTCTCCATATTAATATCTGTTTGGAGACCAAATTTTACATTTTTTTGAAATTTGTTTACTATTATTTTAGATATTTAGAAAATCACTTGATCTGAAAATTCCGGACCATCCAAAAACAGTGATTTTCAATAAATCTAAAAGAATAGTAAAACAATTTCAAAAAATGTAAAATTTGGTCTCCAAACACATATTAATATGGAGAACAAGATGAACGATTCAGATCAACCATTAGAATTTTAAAAAGCCGAATATTGAGCCATATTACGAGCCACATCGTAATATGCATAGTACCATAGACTCATTCGACATGATAGAAAGGGGTCAAAATTCAAAACACGGTAGAGACATGTAAAGCTAACTCTTTTTGTATTCGGATATCCTTTTAGGCGAATATACAATTATCACACCATGTAAATCACATGTTTGCACGCCACAGATGTGATAGGTGTCTCGTAATCTCGTATGATATATATCATACTGAACAACGTGATCCTTGCCACATAATATATTTAGAGTGACAACGCGCAACATAATTTTTTATTTATAGAAATGCAAACACAATAATGGCGCTACTTCAATTAGGAAGAAAGAGGAAAAAAAGACAGATTCTATTTTTGTTTTTGTTTTCTAATTTTCATGTTTTGCTTAAGTTGTTTCCTTTTTATCTTTTTTATTTTATTTTTTAAGCTCAGGACTTCTGAGCTTCGTTTTGAGTTTGTACTTAAGGCTCTAGTTCAAAGCCTGACCCCTTAAATATTACAAATGAAGACTTATATTCTCATTTTTCATAAAAACATAAAGAAAATAATGATATTCAAAAATTATAAAAAAAAATTATTATTCACTCTTTTTTATTTTTTATTTTTTTTTTATAGTGAAAAATAATAATTTTCACAAATTCTAAATAAATAGTAAAAATATTTCAAAAAAATATAAAATTTAGTTTCCAAGCACATTTTAACATGAAGAACATGTTGAACACTAATCAACTATTTGAACTTTAAAATTGCAAAAACAAACCGGTAGTACAAAGATCTTGGTCATACCTCTTGACCTTAGCCAATTTCAAATAAATATAAAATATTTATTTGATAAATTAATTATTATATTTGACCTCTGTATTTATTTCAAAAAAGAAAAGACAAAAGAGCATCACGCAAAGAATTTGAGTCCTGTTTTTTGGGAAGTCTCTGTTATGTGGTCGGAAAGATTGAAAGGAGATCAAATTCATTTTCAATTAACAATTGCCAAAATTGGCGTTGCTTGTGCTAGAGTTCCATACCATAAATTGAAAAAAGAGTTTGCAATGTTATCTATACAGAATCCTTCCATTGTTTTGACTAACAAATTAAATTCTTTGTGCATGGCAGGCAAGAAGCTTTGGTTGTCATTGCCAATGGTGAACAACCGAACAACCCTCTTTTTAGGGTAAAGACCTTAACAGATCAGTTTGGCTTAATGCAGCGTATGAACTATAGAATCAAAACAGCGTGCATATATATGGTTTGTGCGCTGCACGAAGCTAAAATCATTATGTTAAAATATTTATCACACTTTCTATATTTTTCTTATATTATTATGTACGAAGAACAGCGCAATTTTCATATCTATGAAAGGAAATTTGGATTCCTTCACATGGCAGTGTGACGTTGCCTCTATGTTAGTTTTCCTTTCGAAAAAGTAAAAAAATCTAACAAATTACTTTTTATATTCTGCATCTATTATCTGTACCTGTAGAAAAATCACTTTTTGAAAATATTTATTCTCAGTATGTAAAGTGTTCATTACCTTTTTTTCGTATTGATCCCGACATATTCAATTTAAATATTTTGTAAATTGGATAAGTGAAAATACATTTTTTTTTTTTATATTTGTTTCTAACAATGCAATGTATGAACCATTTATATTATTTATAATATTTTTTGAAATACTATAAACATATATTAAATGTAGGGGGGATTTCATGCATGGCCCTCAAAAACTTCAAAATTACATATTTCCCTCTCTAAACTTTAAAGTTACATATTCACCCTCTAAACTTCAAAAACTCACAAATTTACCCATTTTATTATTTTTTATATTAAAACTCATTCTAAATCTATAATATACCCTTTTTACCCTTTATTAAAAGCATAAAAACCCATCGAACTCAAATTTGAATCTTCCTCTACCATCCGAACAACTTTAAGATCTGTGTGTGCAAGATCAACACAAATCTTGATGCGAAGACATACAAATATTGAGCGACGTGCACGAATCTTAATGTGATGTACACGGGTTAGAATTGCTTTAAGATCCGTGCACGATAGATCAACATGAATCTTGAAGCGAACACACATATTGAAGCAATGCGCACCAATTTTAATGTGATGCCCGCAGATCAGACGGTAGAGGAATGCTTCATATTCAAATTTAAGTCTGATGGACATTTTATGCTTTTATTAAAGGCTAAAATGAGTATTTTATAATTTTAGAATGAGTTTTAAACTTTTAATATAAAAGACAATAAAATGGGTAAATTTGTGAGTTTTTGAGGTTTAGAGGGGAAAATATGTAATTTTAAAGTTTAGAGAGGAAAATACGTAATTTTAAAGTTTTTGAGGGGCATACGTGAAATTCCCCCTTAAATGTAAGAAACACATACAGATAAGGAAGTGCAGTTATTACTTCTCAAAAAAAATTGACAACCATATTTAGTACAAGAATATTGATAGTTAGACGTACTCCTGATTTAGTACTCTTTTTTCACATTAGTACTATACTAACAAATATTTTAAGTAATAAATGCTCTAAAAGTTTTACAAAAATAATAGAGAAGGGCTGAAATTCCTTCATCTGTTATGTTTTCATCCTGCTTTCATATTTTAAATGTTCATAATTTAAAATTTAAAACTCAAATATAAAAGAACCCATTAGATCTATCTATATCATTTTTTCTATGCATATATAAATGATTATAACATTTCAACTTTGTTTTTAACAGTATCAAGAGTTTACAAAAATATTCGATATGGATAAATTTTGAATGTTAATTTTCCAACTTATTGGCATACAAGTTTTAAAAATATATATTATTAGAAAATTTCAAAAGTGAAGGTATGATTAGAGGCACAAAAATATAGGTATTTGGATTCTCCTCCATATATATTAATTATATATTCAATTAGGCCATGTTTGGTTGTGTGAGGAGTAACTTAGGCGGCTTAAGATGGAGTAAGATTTGAGTTAAACCGGAGTAATTTACACCACCTAGAGATGTGGTTTAGGTTACTCCACCAAACACGGTTAACTTACTCTAGTTTAGCTTGGAGTAAAAAATTTAATCCAGTTTAACTTTACTCCACAACCAAACATGACCTTAGGCAAAAAAAGTAAATTTGTGGTGTTTTGATTTTGAAAAGAAAAATGCACAATTCATTACACCTGATAAACACTACAGTGGATGAACATCTAATCCACCTTGAATAATCTAGTTTGAAAAGGCATAGATCCGAAGGGTAATTGGAAAATATACCATTGACCCAACAATGGGTGCAAATATGTTGTTGTTTTTAGCAGAACAACAGCAACCTATCAATCTATCATTCTCATCAAAGCGGAGAAGAGAGAGAAAAAGGATTGCAGGGGAGTTCGTAGAATTTTTTTATAAACCATAATTAATAAAATTAATTTTACTAAAGCAGTATAATTTTTTTTTTACAAAAATCACAAGGACTGAATCCCTAATTCGGTATGAGCATTTTACTCTTTGGAGAGGCTGAATAGGGAATTCGGTCTCCATAAATTTTCAACTTTCTCGCCACAGCGGCCACAAAAAATCCCAAATAGGCTAGACCGAGTAGCCTATTCAGTCTCCATATTATTCTTTTTTCTTTTGTTCTTTTTTTAAATACCCTTCTTCTCCCTTCAAAAAAATATTAGCATGCAAATCAAATTAAATTTTAACATGCATGACATGCAAACCCAATTATTCATTATATTACTCTACATTAATCTACAATTATACTACAAAAATCTAATTTACACTAAAAAAATTAAATCATTCAACAATTGATTTATACTACATGCAAAAAGCTAAATTACTCTACATGCAAACTAAAAAATTATACAATTAATAATTACATTACATAAACTTAAATTTCACTAAAAAATTAAATCATTCAACAATTAATTTATATTACATGCAAAAACCTAAAAAATTCTACAATTAATAATTACACTACAAAAATCTAAATTATACTAAACAAAATACTGGTCATTGTATGTCTACCGTTGATAGAAAACTTAAACTGAATTTTTGAGGCACTAAACGATGTTTTTTTAAAATTATAATGCTTCGAATGCCTAGGAATTACCCCCAAAGCAAAATTCAAATCCGTCTCATCTCCTCCCCCCCTCCAAAAAGTGGTCATATGCGTAAATCAGACTTTTTTAGGCAAAGTTATGGTTGTTTAAAGTTTTTCAAGAACTGAACTTTGAAAATTCATAACTAATTGTAGAAAATCCAAATAAATTGAAATTTGTGTCAATTCTGTGTATTTTTTAATGCTTTACATGCTGGTGTAATCACTTTTTGAATGTTCTACATTATGTTGGGTATTAATAAAAATATCAGTAAATTACTCTGCATACAAACTAAAAAAATTCTATAATTATTAATTATACTACAAAAACCTAAATTACACTAAACAAATAAAAAAAATTATAATTATGATTTATAAAAAAACATGGGAGACCGAATCCCCAATTTGGTCCCAAGAAAATACTTTTCTACACAGTTGGTCGAACGAAAAATGGAAAATGCTTGGAGACCGAATCCCTATTCGGTCCTTGTGGTTTTTGTAAAAAATAAAATAATTATGCTGCTTTGCTAAAATTAATTTAATTAATTATGGTTTAAAAAAAAATTAGGTCCGTACCCCTAACAATGCATTGATGTGTAAGTACCCACCAGTGTTCTAAATAGTGCGCTATAGCATTTTTCGACCCTAAACGCTAAGCTATGGCATCAATACACGCTATTTGAGCTCCAAATGCTATAGCGGTAATAGCGGTCCGCTATAGCACATAGTGTGTAGCGCAAATAGCACGTGCATGCAACATGAGCTATTTTCTTTTTCTTTTTAACTTATATGAGGTTTAAATAAAGACTCAAATTGAATTTTAACCGTGATTTTTTTTTGCAATTGACGAATTAAGTTTTATATTAAACTATTAATTATTAAATTTGAGATCCATCAAACGAAATCAAATAGGGAAGCTACAGCACGCTATGCAACATGAGCTTTTTTTTTTTCTTTTCAATTTATATGGGCTTTAAATAAAGGCTCAGATTGAATATATTAAGATATTTCTTGAAGTAACAAAATAATACTTACTATATGGTAGTTTGAATATTTTGAATAGATTGAGATAGTTAATTATGTCATGATGTCTAGGTTATTTTGAAATTTAAATAAAAAAAATAGATTATGTCATGATGCTGGATACATTTTGAATAGAAAAAGATCGATAGTTTATGATATTATTATGGATATTTTCAGTCGCAATTTGGACTTTGTATTAGTTCAATATGAATATTATAATTTTTTAATCAATTTGATATTATTTATTATTTTATGAGACTTAGATAATGTTGATATTTAGTACAAATATATGATATATTTTTTTATAAAAATAAGAAAAGGCTTTGTATCATAGCTTTCGCTATAGCTTTTTTTGTAGGCTTCCCGCTATGACGCAATAAATGCTATGTAGAACCTTGGTACCCACACATAATAAATAAATAAATAATCTATCCACCCCTAAGTTATTTGAGTGACGCTATGGTATTATGCAAGCGCGAATTAGTTTGTTATGTAGATCAATATCTTCGTGTTTAAAGTTTAAATTATTGATCTGAACCGTTCAATATGATTTGTTTACGAAAATATACTTGCAAACTAAATTTTAGAATTTTATTATTATTTTTTAAAATAAATAGAAAAGCATTACTTTTGAATAGTCTAGAATTTTTAGATTAAGTGATTATAAAGTAAATATAAAACAATATAAAATTTGATTTACAAATACATTTTCATATAGAGATTTTGTTGATCAATTTAAATTGACTCTTTGAAACTTTCAAAATAAAAATATCAATTCATAATACGGACTAATTTGTCCTGTGCATCATACCATAGTCTCACTCAAGTAATTTTACATAGGTATGTCCCACTAAGTGACCTAAATATAAGTTGAAGCTTTAGAATGCCAAAAAAGACATGTAAAACCATGCCAATAATATTGCAAATAATATAGGTGGATTTATGTGCAAACAATGGAGGTAAGTTGACCCTAATACCTTTTAAATTTTACTGAGTTATATTTTTTTCAGAATTTTAAGAAAATTTTACCATATAAACTAATTTCATCCTCATATTTTGTGTGGAAATTTTGAATTTTACATCCATATATTTATAATGTGATATGTTCTAGTAAATTAATATCCATACTATATTCTCAATTAATAAATAATTGACTCCAATGCAAAATTTCTTAATCCGCCCTAACTAAAAAGAATATTATCACTTAACCGGTGTAAAAAAATTTATATTCTATTAATTCTTTTTTTAGGAAAAATAAGGGTCTAGCTCATATTTAATTGATATTTGTAGTTACAAAAGGTTTGTAGTTGTAAAAGCTGAAAATAAACACAAGTTGCTCAAACTAGTTTGACTAAAATGAAAGAAACTAAAATAACATGAAGGGTAAGGCTACGGTGTTATGGGTTGCATAAAGGGCTACGGTGTTACGGCTCAATATTCGAGTTTTCAAAATCCTAACGGTCGATATGAACCGTTCATCTTGTTTTTCATATTAATATGTGTTTGGAGGCCAAATTTTATATTTTTTAGAAATTTGTTACTATTTTTTTAAATAGGTAGAAAATCAAATATATGAATGGTACATAATTTTTTAGATCAATTGATTTTCTACCTATCTAAAAAAATAGTAAAAGTTTTTCAAAAAATATAAAATTTGGTCTCCAAACACATATTAATATGGAGAATAAGATGAACAGTTCAAATCAACCGTTAGAATTTTAAAAACTTAAATATTGAGCCGTAGCACTGTAGCCATTTATGCAACCCATAGCATTGTAGCCTTACCCTAACATGAAACTAGGAAACCTAAAGCTTAAAAATAAAAGAAAGAAAAGAAGAGACAAGATTAAATTTTCCGAGTAGTTAGATTTCTCACATTGTTTGTTCATGACGCTACAACATAAGCGTCACTTCCTCTATCAATTATTCCTGATTTTTGTTGCTATCTCAGAATATGCGTGTACATCTTTCTCCCATATAGCAAACATCATTCTAAACATCTCCGTGGCGAATAAGCAGTGTTCCACCACGTGGGTGGCTGATTCATTATCACATACTATAAACTTAATATGCTTGGAAATGAAGGAAGACATAATTCAAATTGTGAAGCTCCACTGTGCCCTTTCTACTACTAAGTACTAACATAACTATTTGTCTTTGGGGGAAATTTTATGTATACATCTCAAAATTTCAAAATTATGTATTTCTCAATCTAAATTACATAATATCATATGAGATGAGCCATGGTGAGCCATAGAGTAAAACGCATTTGTACTCCACGCCGTATTTTATTTTGAAAGTCTAAAGACCGATCTGAACCGTTAGATGTGATTTTCCATGTTGTGAATAGTAAAAACAGTAAAAATTTCTGAACCATCAGATCAACAATTTTCAAAATTGCTTAATAAATAGTAAAAAAATTTCAAAAAATGTAAAATTTGGTTTCCAAGCACATTTCAATATAAAGATCATGTTAAGCGGTTCAGATCAGTCATTTGGATTTTCAAAATAAAAATATAGTATTATGGAGTACCAACTTATTTTACTCCATGGCTCACCGTTACCCATCTCATATCATATTACCCTTTTCAATTTGAAAAACTCACAAATTTATCTAATTTATTGGCTTTTCTATTAAAAATCATATTAAATTTTTGAAGTACCCATGAAAATTAAGTCATCGCAGAATTTATAAATGAGAAGGTAATTTTACAACAATTAATTATAACACACCAAGTTATATATCATTAATTGAACAGCAATTGCTTCATTCTCCACAGTTGGATTGCTTGATAGTAGACAGATTCTTATTTCAGCCGGCTAGATAGATTTTTCTATGAGAAACAAAGAAAAAAAATAATCTTTCAAATCTTTCGGAACTGAGAGAGCCAACTATCTGTGGTTTTTTCGTGGCGAGATACCTTTTCATATGCTCTTTAATTAATCCATCCATTTTAGTTCGCTATATGACTCACTACAGAATAATGGTCACAGAAGATCCCACCATTCCATTGTGCAGAGAAATCATTGCTCATGGAAACCCTGGAATAAATCTGGTGCAATCAGAAATAGATCAACAGTATCATGAAATTTCTACTTTTTCAAATCTAATTGGCGATTTGTTTTGAGATGCGTGTACAAATAAACTAGTTATTTCAATATGCGTACACAGAAAAAATTAAACGGTTAAATTTGAAAAATTAGGAATTTCAGGTTATTGTTCATCTAATTCGGATCGCAGCAGATTTATTCCCATGAAAACCCTGCTTAATATTTCTCTTATTATTAATTTTTGAGCTTAACTTTTTATTTTGTTAATCCTTGAGAGCACCTTAGATTTTTGTCAATGGACTCAATCCTACGATACTTAAGACTCGAGCTTCATTGGGATTATTGTTCTAAATAGCGTGCTATAGCGCTGTTATAATGCTTTTGGATTCTAAGCGCTAAGCTATGACATCAAAATGTGCTATTTGAGCTACGGACACTATAGCGGTCCGCTATAGTGTATAGCATGGAGTGCAAATAGCGCGCGCTATGCAACATGAGCTGTTTTTTTTTTTCTTTTCAATTTATATGGGCTTTAAATAAATGCTCATATTGGATTTTAACCGTGATTTTTTTTTTGTTTTTTGCAATTGACGTACTAAGCTTTATATTAAACTATTCATTATTAAATAAGAGATCCATCAAACGAAATCAAATAAGGAAGCTACAGCGCGCTATGCAACATGAGCTATTTTTTTTTTCTTTTCAATTTATATGGGCTTTTAATAAAGGCTCGGATTGAATATATTAAGATATTTCTTGAAGTAACAAAATGACACTCGTTATATGGTAGTTTGAATATTTTGAATAGATATGGTTAATTATGCCATGATGTGAAGTTATTTTGAAATTTAAATAGAAAAAAAGATAGATTATGTCATGATGCTGAATATATTTTGAATATAAAAAGATAATAGTTTATGATATTAGTATTACTATAGATATTTTGAGTCACAATTTGTAATTTGTATTGGTTAAATATGAATATTATAATTTTTAATCAATTTGATGTTATTTATTGTTCTATGAGACTTAGAATGTTGATATTTAGTACAAATATATGATATAATTTTTATAAAAACAAGAAAACGCTATGTAGTATAGCTTTCGCTATAGCTTTTTTTGTAGGCTTCCCGCTATGACTTGATAAACACTATTTAGAACCTTGATTGGATATAATAATGACGAGTTGACCTCGAGTTTATTAAAGAAATTGATTTTATAATATACTAATGTCGGATTGAGCTCGAGTTTATTAAAGAAATTGATATTAATATAATAGTGTCCAGTTGAGTTGGAACTATATTTAAAATTAAATACAAATGAACTACAAATTGTAAGTTAAACTTACAACCTAATTACAAATTGAGTATGATATCGACGAAATTTTATTAAAGAAATTATTTTTGAACTCCTATCCTTTATATGCACCCCCATTATTGTATTTATACTTAACGTATACGTTGTTCATATCTAAATTTTAATTAATTGTATCTAGTATGATGGACGAAATCAAAGTCCAACATTGGGGAGAGATGAGAATCCGTATCCTTTCGATATCACATGCATAGGTATCATGCTGTGCAAGTTTGTTGAACTTTGGGTAGTTTAGAATAATTCCTATAAATTGAAAATTCAAAGATAACAGATTTGAATAATTTTGTAATTGCGATATCACATGATCCAGCTGGCTTTGCGATCTTATCTGCAAATAGTTTTTTATTATCTTGTTACTTTGTTAGTGATACCAACCAATAAACCCCCATTACAGCCATTAATAAATAAAATTACAAGTTTTAAATTAATATCATAAAGTATAAACAATTTTACTATTAAGTATGTGTACATTTTAACATAACTCACAAGAAATACAGAGAAGAAGTGCATGTATTACTTAGGGATGTCAAAAAAGCTCGCAGCTTGCCTCTAGCTTGCTTGCTAACAGCTCGTTCGGTAGTGGATCGAGCTGTTAACGAGCTAGCTCGGTTTAGACTCGAGCTAAAATAAACGAGCTGAGCCAAGGGTCAGCTCGAACCGGGCCAACTCGGCTCGTTAAGTTACAGTGAATTTAGGATTCAGTTCCGTATAATTTTAAGTTCAGTTCTATTTTCAAATGCACAATTATGCAAAATTGATGTATTTTCTTGTTTGAGAAGAAAAGATATGGCTTTAGTTGCTTAAAGATGTGTCTACTGGACAATATTTTAAATTTTTTGAATGAGATTTCTTATTTTTTTATTTTTGAATTTGTATAATAGTAGTCCAATAAAGCTCAGCGAGCTAGTTCGTAAGCTCGAGAACTAGTTTGAACTGACTTGTCACAAACTGAACTAGGAGTTTTAATTCAAATGATCTAAATCCAACTCGCTCGATCCAGACTCGAGACAAAATAAACGAGCCGAGCTAAGCCCAGCTGGTTTACAGCGGGCCCTATTACTCTTCATTTTTATTTTTATTTGTTATTCACGAGATCCGCATAAATGCACAGCAAACTCCAGCATCATTGACTGTGTAACAAGAAACAAATTTACGAATAATTTACAAACGGGGATCCAATCCCTCGTCCAATCCTCTGATGTGGATTGCTAATTTTCTACGGTTACAAACGTACAATGGTTCAGTTTTTCTTACTTTTGAATTAGTTCTGCTGTGACTTTTGCTTTCTCGTAGATCAGTCAAACCAATTTATCTAGTAAAGAACTGCAGCCGTTTACAGAACCAAAAAGCGTGTAACGAGTCAATATAATTTAAGTTGTGATCCGGGTTGAGTTGTTTCCAATAGGGATTGGACAAAATTAGGTCCGATTCCCCGTCTAAGCCGTTCATTTTTACCTCGCGATAGATTTGTAATGGATAGCACGAATCTTTATTCATATTAACGGTTAAGATGTAGTTTGGACTGTATTTGGTCCATTGACCATTGAATACCTTCCGTCCCAATATTGGTGACATTAACCCGCCAGATCTCCACCTGCTCAGGGTTATAGAGTGCCAAGTGCTATCTGCTAAACACTAGAACCCGTACGGAGCAAATTTAAGAAATAGTCAAAGCTCTTGCGGTCTTCCACGTCGTAACACCATTTCTTTTTCGTCCCTTTTATTCTCTCTCACCAGAAAGCAATAGACCGGAAAAGAGAGAGAAAGAGAGAGTAAAGAGGAAATCTGTGAAGAGAGATGAAGTACTTGGTGGAAGTCGAACCGGCGATCCCAGGCAACGGCGAGAAGCCGTCGGTGGGGCCAGCTTACAGAAACGTCCTTGCCAAGGATGGATTCAAGGCCGTGCCAGAGAATGTTAACAGCTGCTGGGATTTTTTTCGGTGAGTCCCTTAGTTTTTTCTTCATTTTAGTCCTTTAAAAGTTACAGTTTGATAGTAAGGTCCAGAGGAAACCGAACCTGAAATTCTCGTGATGGTGATCCGTGTAAAGCTTTTTGTATGTCTCAGGTCAATTTTGGAATCTATATATTTTAGTAAACGCCTCAGCTTTATTTTATTTTTGTTTAGTCCTGTGCGAAGCTTTATAATTTGGATTATATTGTTATAAATTTTGGAAAGTTATTACGATACCTTTTAAAAGGATAAAAACTTTTATGTTTTTCTATTCTGGCTTATACTGTTATACATTTTCTTTGTTTGGTCCTCATAAAGTTGTAAATTTTGCTTATGAGTTGGCAGTACTTCAATCTTCAGTTTAATATTGGATTTTTGCTTCCTCTTTTGAGGGGTTGAAATGCTGCATTTCTGATACATTTTTTTTTTACATATAAGTCTATATGGATGTGGAATCTGCAATTTTGTAATAGAACGATTAAGAAAATGATTTCTCTTGTCAGGAAAAATTTCGCTCCTGGTTAAGAAGTTTAAATTATGTACAAATTTAAATTTCTACAAGGAATTCACACTTATCAAGATAATTGACACCGGTTCTCACTTAATATTGTATATGATGCATTGTTGGCGAGCAGAAGAGATTTTTCCTTGCATTTTTTTTGCACACCTCCAACATTTTTACTTGACCATTTCCTATGCAGTTTGTCGGTTGAGAAATATCCAAATAACAGGATGCTGGGTCGTCGCCCCATAATAGATGGAAAGGTAAAGTCCTAACATGAGAATTTATTATTATTATTATTATTATTATTTTATTAGAAAAACTTATATATATATATTGTTTGCTTTTATCCACCTATTTTATAGGCTGGGGATTATACATGGTTGACTTACAAGGAAGCATACGACACTGCAATAAAAGTCGGGGCCTCTATTAGGAGCAAAGGAATTGAAAAGGTAATTTCTGTTTTGCAATATGTTATAACTGATTTTAATCCTGTTATGCTTTCTTAATCCAACATACCAAAATTTTCTTATGAAAACCTGTGTTGTAATTTCTTATGACACAGCCATAGGTACTCTTGTGTTTTATTTTCCCATTGATATGGATCCTGTTGTGAAATTAGTTTAACTTTGGGGTAGTTTTGACTAATTGCTATAAATTGAAAATTCAAAGATAACAGATTTGAATAATTCTCTAACTGCAATTTCACATTATCCAAGCTGACTTTGGGATCTTATCTGCAAATAGCATTTGGTTAGGTTGTTAGTGATGCCAACAAATAAACCCCATTAATATAATAACAATATTATGTTAGTTATTGAAAATAAAGTGATCTTTGACCATTTTTTATAGACTTGACTATTGAAATTTACATAGACTGGTTGTGGGAATAAACAATAACACATAGTTGTAAACAAGGATATATTTGTAGTTCTGTAATAATTAAATAATAAACTCACTAGAGATTGCAATCAGTTGAATTTTTTGGTTTTGCTGATGCATTTTTTTTTTGTTCCAATCCGTTGGTTCATTACATTATTAAGTTTATCAACAACAAAAAAGAATAAAGAATCTGACAATGATTTTCTCTAATATAAGTTCCTATTAGTTTATTAAACTTTGCTACTCAAATATTTCAATAGGCATCCCATGCCACAGCCTGTTGGTGGTGCTGGATACTGACTTTTTATGTTGTATCTGTGAACTGTTAAATATCACCATACTATAATTTATATACGTTGTATATAATTAAAGCCATTTTTTAATACTCTTACCTAATCAGAGTTCACAATATAACCTGTAAATTTTGTATGTGTTCATCTTTTCTTATGCCAAAACCTGTAAATTTTACATTATAAGGGATTAAGTAAAGCAAACATTTTAATCCTGTGTCATTTGACTCACATTTCACAAAATTTTCATAATAAGTTAAGTGTTAGATGCCACCAACAGCAGTGGCAGAGCAAGATTGCCCAATTTTTGTAATAATTTGTTCCTTGTTTGTATTTTTGTAAAACAATTGCAGGGTCAAAAGGCTGGTATCTATGGTGCAAACTCTCCTGAATGGATCATCACTATGGAGGTAATTTTAGCTTCGTTATCTTTTTTATTAAGTTTTGATTTGTTTTTTTCCCACCTTTGTCACTTTTTCTTGACGAAAAAGGCACTATAACGAATTGCAAAATTAGATAACGCTGTCAGTTTTCCTTGAGAAAGGCGCTATCAAGAAATACAGAATTAGATACCTTCAGTACTGGTACTTGTACAAGCTAATTGGCTCATGTACCAGAAATTGTACTGGCTAAACCATAGTTACATAGGTTCTCATGTAAACCATATGCTAAAAAAAAACTGCCTTTCCAATATCTGACCTGACTCTAATTGAAATGGAGATCCACTTCATAAATTCTATCGGTTAATCTACAGGCTTGCAATGCTCATGGAATATATTGTGTTCCCTTGTACGACAGCCTTGGTATGTAAATCCTATGCTTTGAGCTCTTCATTTCTCATTTATATCTTTTGAATTGAATAGAAGTCTATATTCTTTGCAAATGACCCTGTGGCTGACATAGTCATTTAAATTTCATGGACTCATAAGCTTCAGGTTTAGCTAACAAAGATCTTAGTTTCTTAAGATAAATGAATAATTATGTGGAAGTATGAAAGCAAACTCTTTAATACTTCAAGTATATAGAGGTAGTTATACTTGTGTAAAGTCTTGCCATATAGAAGGATATGAGAAAATAATTGTTTCAAGAAGCTATAAGCTTGAACTGATGCATTTGCTGGAACATTTATCACAATACCTTTTAAATTAAGGATTCATGGTTTTTTTCCCTTTTTTACCTTTTATAATAGGGGCCAATGCAATTGAGTTCATCATAAACCATGCTGAACTTCAAATTGTATTTGCTGAAGAGAAGAAGGTTGCTGAGGTATTGATTCTCTTCCTTTTCTGATTGACAAGGACTCGAGTTATTTTGTATTTTCCAGCATTCCTTGAAGTTATCATCTGACCTTTTTCATTTTTCATTAGGTGATTAAAACCATTTCTCACACGTTGGAGTATTTGAAAAGTATGCCTTACCCTACAGAACCAACTTTAATATGAAGAAACTTGTTATTTCTTTTCATATCCTATGTTAAATTAATTTGTACAAACTTTCAGCTATTGTGAGTTTTGGCAAGGTGACTGAAGGCCAGAGAGAAGAAGTCGAGAAACATGGCTTGTCAATTTATTCTTGGGATGAGTTCCTGGTTTTGGTAATTCCTTTTTATATTTCTTTGTTATTTACTTTATTGAATTTGTATATCAAATTACTGCCATTTCAGATGATACAACCGTACATAATAGCTGGTGGTTTAGTTTGACACAGAAATAAAGACCGGCACAAGGTTGATTTGATTTTGTTTTATTCTTCTTTACTTTCTATAGGGAGATGGCCGCAATTATGAACTCCCAGAAATACAGAAATCAGATTTATGTACTATAATGTACACAAGTGGTACAACTGGGGACCCGAAGGGTGTGATGTTAACTAATGAGAGCCTCATAACCATGATTTTAGGCATGGATGGTGTTGTTCAAACAGTAAATCAAGAGGTAAGTTGTGTGTTTCTCAAGAGTAATTTTAAAACTTTGTTGAATTAGTGAATTACTAATATATGGCGCTCCTATTGAACTTTCTCGAAATTAGAAACAATAAAAATTACTTATTTGAGGAACTAATCAAGGGGCTGTTTGGATTGAAGTACTTGAGACTAGGGTAGGTAAACAGAGATTATAAAATACAAAAAGAAGAAATTAGTGGTTGTAAGTTGAGGTACTCCAAAAAATATGAGAGGAGGCCAAAACCCTGGTAGTTGGGTGCCTCAGCTAATTAAACACTGCATCTTATTAAACTACAAAAATCCAGACAAGCTTTTTACTTTTACTAACCCAGATGTGCTCAAAGAGTGAATGTTTTGTTTTGTTTTCTTTTTTTGGCGGCAGACTAATTAACAGTGGGTATGAGTTGGGAATTATTAAGTGGAATTAAATAAAGTGTTTGTGGACACCATAAAGGCTATGATTGGTTCAGATGCATTGAATCGAGATTAATTAAATGCTCCAAAATGTATCTGGACAAACAGCTCTTTGGGCAAAACTGGCCCAGTCACCTCTGATTGTGCTGGTTTTTTCAAATCTTTGGTTCATTGAATTAATACTAAGTGTATGATGTTCTCTTCTAACAGTTGACAGATAAGGATGTTTATCTTTCATATCTCCCCCTTGCGCATGCGTTCGATCGCATTTTTGAGGAGTGGTTCATTTCCCATGGTGCTGCCATTGGATTTTGGCGTGGGGTAAAATAACACACTTGTCTTCTTCCATTTTTTTTTTGCTCCAATAGATCATGCATTTTTTATTTTAGCATCATTTTAATTTCCATCAATCAGAGTTCAAACATATATGATATTTATCTCTGGAAAAGAAAAATAAGGTTTATACATTTCTATGAAAGAAACATGTTTACAAATTTAACCCTATAAACACTTATTGTTTTCTTTTATAATGCTCTGTAGGATGTAAAATTAATAGTTGAAGATCTTGGAGCATTGAAGCCGACTATTTTCTGTGCCGTCCCTCGTGTGTTGGATCGAATCTACTCAGGTATCTGCACTAAACGCACAAATTTCTTTCATTAGATCAGTTGGGTTTTGAATTCAAGCCAGTAAACATTCTATCTTATTTTCTCTTTCTACACAGGTCTCACAGCCAAGATATCTTCTGGTGGTCTATTAAAGAAAGCCTTGTTCAATTTTTCTTTAAATCAGTAGGTCTTATTCTATATACTGCATTCCATCTTCACTCAATGAAGGGTCTAAATTTGATCTTATTTTATTTATCTTTATCTTTTGGTGCCTTTCAGCAAACTGGGGAGCATGAGATCGGGAGTTGGCCATGAGAAGGCTTCTCCATTTTGTGATAAATTGGTTTTCAGTAAGGTAATTTTTCTGTTGTTACGAAAGGAGAAAACATTTTATTGTTTGGTCCCTTAAATGCTAATCACCATACCGCATAGTACTAAACATCTACACAATGATACCAATCTCAGATAATTGTACTGTGATCATCTGCTTTGTGTTATTTTGGTATAATATCATTTTTAATTATATTGTATTATGTTTTGTTTTCCTTCTAAAATATAGGTTAAAGAAGGTTTAGGTGGCAGGGTGCGGTTCATTGTGTCAGGAGCTGCTCCTTTGGCTAAACATGTAGAAGAATTCCTTCGGGTTGTTTCTTGTGCTTTTATGTTACAAGGCTATGGTAATTAATTATTCTCCTCTAATAAGCTTATCTGTCAACAACCGAGGATATGAGCGGTTTCAGTTGGGAATGGTACAGTGAGAGTATTGTTGTGTATGAAAAGTAGAATATTCTAACTAAAGTTTATCCAAAAAAGCATCATATTGGCTACTGTACCTATAGGTGCTCTTATCAGCCAAAAAAATTCACCAAATTCATCATACACAATGACTTTTGTCAAATTCTTGGGTAATTTGTTGGTTTTTCTCTAAATCGGTTTCATAGTTTTGTCAAGGTCATAAAGCATGAGTGCTCATTTTGTACCTGTTGTCTAGAACTTGTCTCAGCAGTATACTTGGAGGACCTGCATCACAACTAAATGTGATAATTGGTTGTG
This sequence comes from Carex pumila, assembly GCA_033356055.1. Lineage (NCBI taxonomy): Eukaryota > Viridiplantae > Streptophyta > Magnoliopsida > Poales > Cyperaceae > Carex > Carex pumila. Next base: position 195,036 of record JARJHM010000048.1, on the reverse strand, counting down.
AGAGATCTCAATGGAGAACACTTGAAGAAAGAAAAATAAAGAAAAAAAAAACTCGTACAGTCCGACAGAAATTGTATTGCTACCCTTACTCTGCTGAACCTATCTTTTTCTTTTTTTTCCTTTAAATTTCTTTCAGGTCTGACGGAAACTTGTGCTGGCTCATTCATATCTATTCCCAATCAGATGCAGATGCTTGGCACAGTAGGACCCCCTCTGCAGCACACTGAAGTCAGACTCGAATCTGTGCCAGAGATGGAGTATGATGCCCTAGGCAACACTCCACGTGGCGAGGTCTGCATAAGAGGAAAAACTCTCTTTTCAGGGTATTACAAGAGAGAGGACCTTTTGAAGGAAGTCATGATCGATGGCTGGTTTCACACAGGTATGTTATATTTCTGCTTAAATTCATTTCCTTTTCTTTCTTCTTTCTCTTCTTCAGCTGGAGAAAATTATCTTGTTTCAGGAGTAAAAAAAATAAAATAAAATAAAATAAAAGAGAAGAAACTAAATGTGGTAGACTGGTAGTAGTCAAAATCACCCATTTGACCTCTACTGAAATTCTCTATTTTGTCCAAGTAACTTTTGGATCCTAGACAGTTCTACAGCTTTGTTTTTTTCAGCATAACTTTTACATTGCCATTTTCCATGTCTTGTCAATATTGGTAGTAGTCAACCAATCAGTTGGCTGCAACTCATTTAACTTATGTTTTTTGTTTTGTCTGTACATTATTACTTATACTGGGCATGTACTAGGATGTTTATATGGTGGAATATTATGCGATTTGGAGAAAATGCTATATTTGCATAATCAATTTCCATCTTTTATCCAAGGGCATGGAAAAATAGAAGTTCTTTGTTATTATTTTATACGTAGGGCCTTGTGAATTAAAAATTGGGATTCTTCACAGGGGACATTGGAGAGTTGCAACCAGACGGTAGCTTGAAGATCATTGATAGAAAGAAAAACATATTCAAGCTTTCTCAGGGAGAATATGTGGCAGTTGAAAACCTGGAGAATATTTATGGACTTGTGCCTGATTTAGACATGGTAAAAATAATTTTGTTTGCTTCTTTTTCAAATTATCCACATTCAATTTCTAGCATAATAGTACTATTGGAGTAGGTTTCGGATTAACTGATATGGCAGAGATCACAACCCGGTTGTGGTGCTGCCACATCAGCAGCATAAGATAGATTGATGCTTGCATATGGTTTTGACCGGTCCTTCCATTGTTTACATAAGCTGATTTATTTTTGGGTTCAGACACTTATAGGAGCCTCTAATAAAAAATGGAACCCAAAAAAGTAAATAGCAAATAAGAGGAAAAAACATGGAATCAGGTGGTATTCTGTTATGAACCTTGTGACTATGTCTGAACCTTCAATGGCGCTAGCATTTTGTTCTTAAAGCATGTTGAATTGGCATTATACCATGTTTACCTTGTTATTTTTCTACATTTATCTTGTATTATTTTATTTGTATTTGCACAGATATGGGTGTATGGGAACAGCTTTGAGTCATGCCTGGTAGCAGTGGGGAACCCAAATGAACAGGCTCTTAAAAAGTGGGCTGGAAATAATGGGATTGATGGCCAGGATTTCGCTGCACTTTGTGCAAACCCTGAAGCTAAAAAGTACATCTTAGGCGAGCTCACTAAATTGGCTAAAGAAAAGAAGGTTTGTTTCAATAATTTTAAATATTATATTGTTTTTCGAAGTATGCAGAAATTTTATAAATGACAAAGCATGACCAAAAAGAGGAAGCAAATCAAGATAGCATTTTGCTTCTTGTTTACAACCGCATGCAAGATAACCCCCACAAAAAGAATATAAATATCATTTATACCCCTCTTTCGCTTTTCCTTTAATTTTCTCAAGCTATCCTTTTCATCACTGTCTTTTACATAAATAAATAGGAGGGAAAGGAAAGTAGTTTGAGGAATTTTGTAAGTAATTTGGTGAGTGTTCCATAATTTCTATCGCATTTCCTGTGTATGAAGGGACCAAAATGTCATTTTGTAAGAGCAGAGCGATCCTTTTAGGTTTTCTAGAGGCACACATGAGTCTTTACCTCTATTTCACGTTATTTTATTGTGCAAACTCATTTTTTTTATATATTTCTTATATGGCAGTTGAAAGGATTTGAATTTATAAGGGCAGTGCATCTAGAGCCAGTACCATTTGACATGGAGAGGGACTTGCTCACCCCCACATATAAGAAGAAACGCCCCCAATTGCTCAAATATTACCAGGTGATTGATTTTGCATTTTGGATTTAATAAAATTTCCAGCATATTTTTTCTTTTTTTTTGTTTCCTCTAACATGTGGATTCTTTTACATATTTGCAGACTGTTATTGATGATCTCTACAAGAGCACAAAATAAGAGATCCAATTATACTTTCTGTGGTGTTCCTTTGTGGGTCATGTTGTTTCTTCATATGTTACATTCCTGGTTTCTATTACTAGAGAATGTAAATGCTTTTATTTGTGATCATTTTGGGTCTTGTAGTTTATTCATATGTTACATTCCTGATTTCTTTTACTAAAGATTGTAAATACTTTTATTTTGTGATACTTTTTTGTGCTTGGACATATTCGCCATGCATTTTATATTTGTTTTACAGATGTTTATTTTGTGGGTAATCTGTGGTTTTTTAGGGAAGTAATAGGCCTATGTTTGTCTTTTATTCTGAAATAAATCCCTCCACATACTGGCTTTTTATTTTGAAATAAATAAATATAAAGCTATAAAATAAAATTTTCTTATGGTCAAAGCACAATGAGTAATCTAAATTCATGATTTCAAAAGGGTTATGCACTCAAATAACTGCTGTGACTTAAGAGTCAAGTCTTTATAATTATATATGAGGAGTCGTCTACAATTCTTTCTTTTAACAATTTTCAGAATCTTTTTAAATAAAGCTTAAAGTTGGAATTCAACATTATAAACATGAAATCTCAAAACATTCAGAATCTAAAAAAACTCATACGAGTTTGGGATGAATTTTAAGCTTTTGACAGAAATTTTATTCATCTTAATCGGAGTTAATATGAAACAGATGTGGTTAAAATATTAACAGTGTCAATATTTTCTGAAATATTTGATCCCGTGCATTGAAGTATTATTCTCTCTTAGCTTTATAAAGAACTTTGATTCACCAGAATACCAGATCAATCCGAGTTAATATGGAAAGTTATGGTCAAAAATAAAAATTGTCTGGAACAACTTAGCGCACAAATATTCGAGCATTCCAATTTATACGAATAGTTTTACCATCAATGTGGGTATTTACGAAGGATTCTGATAACAATTTCTGCATTTTTATTCTAGCAAAAAACTCTGCAGAAATTTCCAAAACAATCATGCGGGACCACTCCGTCACTAATAAGTTGTTAGTAAACAGTTAGTATTTAACTTAAAGCATCAAAATATTTATGTTAAATTTGGAAAATATTAATCTCTCTGCAATAATCTCTATTTATGAAAGGAGATGGGCTATGGTGCATTGCAATGTATGGACACCTTTATGCATTGGACTATAAATTATGAATTCAAAGTCTAAATAATCGATTCAAACCGTTCATCTTGTTCTCCATATTAATATGTGCTTGGAGACCAAATTTTACATTTTTTTGAAATTTTTTTACTATTTATTAAGCCACTTTGAAAATCTGAAAATATGGATAAACAGTAAAAATTTCTGGACCACCGGATCAGCGATTTTCAAAGTGGCTTAATAAATAGTAAAAAAAATTCCAAAAAATATAAAATTTGGTCCCCAAGCACATATTAATATGAATAACAAGATGAATAGTTTGGATCGGTCATTTGGACTTTGAATCCGTGATTTATAGTCCAATGCACAAGGGTGCCCATGCATTGCAATGCACCATAGTGTAAGGATTTCATGTGTATGCCTATGTGGTGAGAATTTAAAATTTTTCCAATCACCACTTAGCTCAATACACAAATGACGTTATTTATATAACAATAGCAAACAAGAAACTTCTTAATAGTTTCATTAAGCACCTAATGTGTACTAAATAAAAATAAATAAATTTATTTATTTCTTATACAAGAGGAAATAATAATTTATACCTAAAGAGATTGTCAAATCTCTTGTTAGAGGAAAGTCAATTTCTCTTCTAGATTTCTTGGAACCGCCGTTCTTTTGAAAGCACCTCTTAATTCACCTTGAATCTAAACAATGAACTACCACACCTCTTAGATAGATGGATGTGGAGTTCAAGGCTTAGATACAGCCACTTCTTGATCTTTAAATCAACAAACTATTTGATTTCTTGGTGGCTAAACCTAACAAGAGAAGATGAGAGAGGAAGCTTCTCAACTTTTAGTCAAGGAAAAAGGAAAAAAGTGGCTACTTAAAGGGGCTGATTTTGGCAAGTGTTATATGCAGAAAATTAGCTTATTTTTCTCCCAAATGAGCCCCCTTAAATAGGTAAGGGTTAGGGCAATCATTTGTGTAAGGTTTGAATCAATTACACAAATGCCACTAGTCTTGTTTAGCCATCTCATGCTCTCTTTAATCTCATCTTATGATTTCCATAAATTAATTTATGAAATAATATTATTCATATTATTCTATTATACAATATTTATATTATTCTTATAATGTATTCAAACATTATACCAAATAATATTTGCATAACTTCATAAATTTATTTATGGTCTAAGCATGTCATATTATGACATTTTATTTTAGCATTTCATCACATGTATTTTATCTTATACATCATTATGAAATGTAAAATACTTGTTGTTTCTCTTCAGTTGGTGTGACCGTATAGAGGATCTATGTCATCTTGACAATAATATAAAACTTTATATTATTAACTATAAAAGGTTCTATCATTACATTATAGTTATCCAAACGACATAGTAATCATTTACTCAATCCACTAATTTTGTGTCTATCCTTGTCAAGTGATATTATGAATAATATGCAAAATAGGATCGTGTCATTTTTGCATTATATTCGTTTTCTTGGTCTCTCAAGTGAATTATAATTATAACTACATTAGTTATATTGCATGTGATATAATTTCACTTTACTAAAGGGCCCAGTAATATCATAACTCAAATTGAGGGACAATAATAATATTAACATAATAATATAATTCCACTTTACCAAGGGGCCTGGTAATTAATGTTCCTCCTTAATTACCACGATTGTGAACTTATTTAGTGGTTAAATATTTCTTATCTTAGGAGTTCTATGATTCAAGACTGAGAGCATCTTCTTGAATACTTTCAAAGATATAACATATAAATCTCAAGGAACAAGAATAATAATATTCATAATAAAATCATGAACAACACATAAATTATTATTAAAAAATAACTTTCAAAACACACATCCTTCACATAACTCATCTCTTATGAAAGAATAAATCAATCCATTAGTTATCTTCGCACATAATTTTTTTTTGAATCGTCCCCGCACAACTAAGGACTATTAAATATACAATCCCCTTATAAATACTTGTCAGTTATCCCCGCACAATTTTTTTTGGATCGTTCTAGCACAACTGGGGACCATTAAACAATCCCCTCACCCAATGATAAATACTTCTCATACATAATGATAAATAATTTATGTTACATGGATAAATACTTCTCAGATATAATTGCAACTTTCAATAAAACATCAATGATAAATACTTCTCAAATATAATAATAAATACTTTATGTTATATGAATAAATACTTCTCAGATATAATTACAATTTTCAGTAAAACATATGTAACTTAAATATATTAGATGAATATTTTATGTTACATAAATAAATACTTGACGATACAAAAATAAATACTTTGTTCTTGAACTTGTCAATAAGTAATGTTTAATCAAATCAATGTATCATCATGTCAATTACAATGATAAATACTTCTCAGACATAATGATAAATACTTGTCAGAAACAATAATAAATACTTTTTTGAACTTTGATTCTTGAACTTGTCAATAAGTAATGTTTAATCAAATCAATGTATCAATGTCAGAGACAATAATAAATTTTCTAGAATCAATGATAAATACTTGTCAGAAATAATGATAAAATTTTCTTGAACTTTGTTCTTGAACTTGTCAATAAGTAATGTTTAATCAAATTAAAGTATTATTATGTCAGAGATAATGATAAATACTTCTTAGACATTATTAGACATTATGATAAATATTTGTCAGAAATAATGATAAATATTTTTTAGCATCAATAAATAGATAAACATTTATTGGCGGGGATTGTTATTTGATACCTCACATATTTAGCCTATATTTGACTTGATTTCGTACCAAATTCACGTTCTAAATTGTCAAAATCATGTGCATTTCATTGATATATCCTTAGAATTTGGTACTACTGAGAGTTTGTTTGTTTTCTGCAGGATTAGAGCAAAATAAACGAAGAAACGGTGTTTTTGAACTCTCTGGTACGGCCCTTACCAGACATAGCCGATCCAGCCTCTCCCATCTTGTACAGCCTGGCCGTACCACCTTGGTACGGGCCGTACATAGATGCCGCCTGACAGAATTCAAATCTTGGCAGAGGCTATTTAAAGAGAGGGATCTCTCCATCTTCGAGATACACATTTTATTCCAGATTGAGAGCTCAGAGAAAGAGAAAAAGAGAGCAAAGGAGCAAGGAGAGAAGAAGAAGGAAGAGGAAGAGGCAAAAATCGACGGATCAACCCCTTCTTCACTCCTGATCTTCGATCTAGTTCTATTATGCCTCTCTTTATCTCTTTACTTGTATTTCTGGACAGATCTATGACTTGTGAGTAGTAGATCATTGTTTCTAGGGTTTGTAAATGAATTTTCTTGATTTGTGTTGCTTTTCTTGATTTGGATCTTGTATGAACTCTTTTGATTGTATTGATTGTGTATTTGCTTGTTTTGATTGCTTTGTCTTTCTGTGATTGCATGTGGTGTGCCTATAGTGGTAGATCAACCCTAACAAGGTCATGTGACCATTGCCTTCTCTCAACCAAACCAATCCCTTTAGGTAGACTTGTTCGAATTGAAGCCGAAAGGTTGAATTCTCCTCTAATTGACATATTAGAGGATACCTTAGATCTCCAATCAATCAACTAGAGGATCTGGACCAAAACACGAGAGTTGAGGTTTAGAAACCTTAGAAGGTGAAAAATTGGCTCCAAAACCTAGATCTTGAACCAACAAACAAGAGTTGAGGTTTAGGAACCTTAGGTATGGTCAATTGAACCTTTCTCAAGAGTTTAATACTAGGTATCAGCAAGAAATGCATCAACTCGAACTTGTAAGCTCTGTTCTAGTAAATCAGTACGGGTCTTACAAGAGTGGTGCGGCCTACCCATACCAAGCCCACACGGCTTGGTGGAACAAGGTTGGTGCGGCCTAGCCGTACCAACTTGGTAAGACCCGTACCACTAGAGGCAAATCAGAGATGAAGTCTGAAACCCTTGAAACATCTTTTATCCTAAACCAAAACACAGTTTATACCTTTCCTTGCACAGTTACTATTCTATTGCATTGTTTGATTGCTTGAATTGATTCTTTAAGAATATTAAATACCAAAACTCCCTCTTTCTCACTTCTAGTCTTTAGTTAAGATAAGTAGATTCTAGACAAGGAAACCGTCCCTGTGGATCGATACCTGATTATATTCCTCGATAAGGTTGTGCACTTGTAACCCTAATCGGAAGGTGTAACCGCGGTTTTAAAAGGTACGCTCCCAAGCGTACCGAAATTTACGTTGCGCTTTCACGCGAATATTATTAAAGGACAATATAATTAATGCAGAGATTTTTATTAAATGACAGTATAATTTAATGTGGGAAAAAAATGAAAATTATTAGTGAAATAAATGGGGGGAGGGGGGATAAATGACAGTTAAAGAAGTTAATATTGAGAGAAAGAGTGCAGGGATAAATGGGGGAATAGGGGTGAGGAGATTTCTATAATTATTCATTTATGAATATGTATAGAATATATGTCAGAGGATAGTCATCAATTTTGATGATTTTCAAATAATAAATGTAATTCAAATTAATTAAAAATATCAACACAACGCACTGTAAATGTTTCTTAAAATAAATTATTTATAATACTTAATGTATCTATATTATTTAGCACGTATAAATTCATACACTGATACACATGTCAAATAACATAAATTAGAGATTATCTGAAAGAATGCAATTCAGGACATGATTTTTTTTTTAAATTTAAATATATGCACATTTTATTTTGGCATGGGGTGAAAGAACCCACTTGTATTCTACCGTTACTTTATGGCCCTTTAGTTCTTCAATAGATCGAGCAATTTTTTATTTTCAAATTTCAATATAGACATAATTAGCTTCATTGCTATTTCATTCTTCATGGTTCAGACATACATGGTATTTAACTCTGAAAAAGAAAGATAAGATTGATATTTAGCTCTGAAAGAGATAATTATCTTTACAAATTTAACCCTATATTATTGTAAAAGGTTTATGCTAACCTTTCATTTTTCTGTTCTTAAGAGGAAAAAAAAAATTGTGAAGCATTATTTAGAGAAAAGCAGGAGAGTCATGATTCTACTGCCTTAACTCCACATAATCAATTGTTTTCTTTTCTTATACAAAAATGAAGCTAAATAAGAAATTGTATTATGGTTCAGCTAGCAATATGAGTAATCAAAGTTCATGATTTCAAATTAGTTATGCACTAAAATAGCTTATAGTTTTAGCTTCAAGACTTTATAGAATTTTATAAATGAAGAACATTTCACCAGAGTATGTTGTGCCTTCTATTCAGCAATAAATTAATACGTTTACTGTTTGTTGTTTGGATTCTACTATTCTAGACGTCCGTCCTCATTTTTGGTGATTAAATCACCACAATAATGAACATTTATACTCCAACTATTATCTAATACATGTACAAAATATTTATTAGATTAATTTGAAAAACACAAATACATTTCTACGCACTTAATTTATTTTTACCATTTTTAAATTTAAAATTAAATTACTATTAATAAAAATTAGTATTATCCGAATAAGATATTTCAGTCCCACAAGGAAGCAAAACAAATTTTGGGAAAAAAAATCATAAAATTCTTGAATTATTTTGTTAAAATATGATCAACCGAATAATTCGACATTCAGCTCATCATCATAAAAAAATGAATTATTTCTGTCATCATCAAAAAAATGAATTATTAGCGAATAATTCACAAATCTTGTAACTATGCTTATAAATACATACATTTAAAATGCTACAGCGTTGCACTGCTACAGCGACGTAGAGGATCATTTTGATGTGGTACTATGGATGAGGTGAATTCATATCCTCCGCATTAACTCAAAAGGGGATCTTTTGAGTTAATGAATTTCAACCGTCCAGTTTGTGTTATGATTCGTGCGGATTAAATCTGCACTAATATTGAAAACCCCCTTATGTTATAAGCAGTGTCGGATTAGCTCTGTTTAAAATCAGACGGTTCAGATTTATTAATTCAAAAGATTCCCTTTTGAGTTAATGCAGAGGATACGCATTCGGATGAGGTATGATCATAAGGTGGGCCCCCACTAGAAAGAGACAGCAAGGCATGAAGGGAAGCTGCTTGAATTTAGCAATCTACCTAACAATTCAACTAAGAAATTAAGAATAGTAGTTCCCTTTACACTCAACTAACCGGAATAAATTTGCTGCTATTTCAAACGAATAACAGGAACCCGTTATTCCGATTCCAATCGTTGAATTCGTTGAGATTTGTGCACGAAATTTTTTTGAACGGTTGAGAATTCCTTTCCCTCAACCAAAGAATAGGTACCGACACAAACAATAAATACACAGAAAAACAATATATAGAAGTAAACAAGCACAGTTCATGAATCAATGATGAGTGAAAATACTACACAAAATAAATAAAATCAAGCTTAGCATCTTCTCCACCAATCTTTGTTAATTTCCTTCTTCTGAGCAAATCCTTCTCCATGCTTCATTATCCAAAACCTCTCTATTTCTTCGGGCTTTCGGCCCGGTATTCGACCCGCAATCAAGGACCATCTAATAAAAATACACAATGTTAGACATTTAATTTTGTAAAATAAATTTGTAAAAAGAAAAAGAGATGAACTGATGATATGTGAATTTTGGGAAACATCCTACTTTTGAAGTCTCGTGAACAATTGTATCCAAAAATGGCAATCTAAGTACATGACATGTGCCCACAAACGGAACCCACAATAAATGACCACAGACCAATTTTACCTTGTAGCCCACATGATATTATCTTTACCACTGGTGACAGATAGCATTATATAGCACTTGATATTTGTGGATATTATTTTGAAATTAATTAATATAAGCTACTCAGATATGTCTAGCATTCTAGCTCAGATTTCATCAAAAACAAAAAAGCATTCTAGCTCAGAGTACTTGAGAAATTCGCTCTAGACTTTCTGACTAAATGCTGTCATAATTGGGTTCCTATTGATTCAGTCATGAAGTTTGGTTGCATGCAATAATAAGCAGAGAAAAATAGGCAATAGTTCTGTGAAATTATTTGTGCCAATAATAGCTTGGAAACATGTTTGTGTAGAAAAGCTGTATAATTTTGCTAATTTTTATGGTAATTTGGGAATATTTAGTTGGGTGACTCAACCTTTTCTTAAAATGAATATACAATTTATTAAGTACTTAAAATCATTTTATTGGCACTTGTGTGCAATGTATGACTTCTTTTGAATAATTACAAATTTGCTACAGAATCAATTATACCAATAAATTATACTCTGTTCTGTTTACTAATATCATTGTGCCAATAAAAGCAATTGCATATTCCATCAGATGTAGAAAGTGTGTTTTGAGCAGTCACTGTAGTTTGGTACACAACACCAGTCAATTTGCGAAAGTTATTAATTAAAATAGCTGAAGACATTCATTGTCGTTATAAATAGCATTATCAAGAAGCATATTTTTAGTTTATATGAAAGAGGAAACATGCCTATTAAAGTAAACTTTTTAGGCACATTCCTTCTCTTCCCTCCAATTATAAAAGACAAGAATGTTTAATCATTAAAGTTATATTTTTGATGGTTCATTATTTTGGGCGTAGAATGAAACCCTTTTGTAATTATCATTTGAATAATTAAAGGAAGAACATTTTTTTGACATCGAACTAATTAGAAAATCACCTTTTGTAATAACTGGTAAATGAGATCAACCAAGAATCTATAATTTCAAATTCAGTTTTGTTGCAAAGTACTGTACAAACAGCCTGAGTGAACATTATTCTTTGTAATGACCCAAATATCCCTAGGTTTCTATTAATTGCTAATAATCTTTCAAGTTATTTTTTTAACACAATCAAATTATTAAGCATTTGGATCAGGAATTCTTTTAAAAAACGGAAAATTAAATAAGATATGCATGGACAACAAGCAGAAGACCTATGTTGGCTGGTCGAAAACATTTCTCTGATCTTATGCCAGAGAGAAAATAATTGTTACATGATATCTTGTCAGAATAAGGAAACAAGACTTCTTTTGCACTTATTAATTCATTCATGTGTCATGTCAAATGTAAAAAAAAAAAACAATAGCTTTCAATATCAGTTAGACTTGTACCATCAACAAAAAACAGCAAATAGCAATATTAAAGCACCGGTGCTTGCATTGAGATGTGAAATTAATAAATTAATAATCTTAAAAAATTATAATTGATATATGACTTGAAAGAAAGCAATTAATCAAAATTAAGGACCTTAAAATTATTTTTGTATTTGAGAAAATTGAATACCTGTCTCCTACAAGCCTGTACATTCTATAAATGAGATCTTCTTCCTGATCTGTCATGTTGATCATCTCCCATTTAATGCTGGTAACCTCTGCATATTATTCACTGTGAGAGACAGGTAGGAATGATAAATAAAATAATAACAAATATATATATTTTTCCTCAAAAAGTAGATGGATGCACTTGTTTCATGTAAAACTAAAAAAAAATATGGTTAGTGTTCAACTTAAAAAGTTGATGTTACAAACCTTCAAAATCTGAGACTTTCGCCTTTTGTTGTTGCCTCCTCGTTTTATACATCGTTTGGAATGCGAAAGAGAGAGAGAAGTATTAATGCCTAATTATGGTTGCACAAAGGAGAAAATATGTATATACGCACAGTACGTGTACCACGAAGGGTAATAAAGGTAATTCACACGGTCATAGTATAGAGAAGCACGAAGCAAGCGAGAGAGAGAGAGAGAGGGAGAGAGAACGCGCCATTTGAAGGGAAAGTTAAGAGCGGGAAGTTAAGAACGGCAGGTGAGGCATAATTTGTTCCCTGCACATGGGTTTATAGACCTAATAAGACTGAATTGTGGGGTCACGCTAGAAACATTTTAGCTGGTTTTAAGTTCGGTGCGTGATTCGAGGAACTGCCCGAGTATGGGATTCTGACTTCTGTGCAAGACCAGTTGTTTTAGGCTCTGCTCATCCCTAAAGTCTGGCACGGGTTTGGATGATTGTGCAAATTTGAATATGACAAGGGTTATTCCAAGATTAGATGTGGCCGTTTTTCTGACTCACTATGTGGAACTTGACAAAAAAGATGTACGGGTGATTGCAATGAAAATAAAATAATAAATACATAGTATATAGGTAACATATATTAATATATATATGTACTAAAATAAGACTTAATAATATTTTTTAATTTTGATTTGTCTTGAGTGATTTAATAAAATGCGGTCAAAAAAGAGATTAAAAACATAAGTAATAAAATTAGGAAATAAATCAGTTGTTATTTATTTGGAATAACGAGAATCTGTATTTTCTCATCTAACGGTTGATTTCACTGAAATTTATGTATTGAAAAAGTTGAACGGTTGGATGAGAAAAAATAGATTCATGTTATTTCACAAGAGTAACAACAGATTCGTACTCATAAAATTCAACAAAAAAAAAATGAGAGGTTATAGAAATAGATTCTAAAAATGCAACCTTTTTTTAATTATTACAAGTCTGTTGGCAACACACCACACACTTTTATGCTCTAGACAGAAATTGAACCAGGTACTCCTATGAAGAAACCTGATGTCATACCAGCAATGAAAGTCCAAGTGATAAGGTTATGAAATAGAGCGAATTTTTTTTTTATATGAATGAGATAATGAAATGCAACTGCTAGAGATAATTAAATTTATGGAGATTAAAACGCAATGAAAGATATGAAGTTGATATTCACACAATATTTTATATTATTGGCACAAGAATAATCAAATTTTCTAGTCGGTGCCTCGGTGGACAATTATATTCCTAATCTGTTTTTGAAACAGTACATTATTTATCTTTGTTAATGTGTAAATTTTAGTCTTTCATATATAAAGAGTAAAGTTAAAATCAAGAATATTTCTCGGTAGATATTGATTTTTTTTTTATGTTATCCGATACTAGATATTTAATTTATACCATCCATAAGCTATAATTGATGATTTAATAATTTAGTCATTCGCTGAAATAAAAAATAATAATATTGATTAAAATTCATTTTGTCATTGTCCTTTTTTCTTCTACTTTTGAATTCAACATTTGCATTACTTTAATGTCAAAATATTGTCAAATTTGACTTAATTTATAATTGAATAAATTCAAAATAAACTAGAAACAAAACAATCTCATTATAAGATAGCATAAAAAAATGACAACTTTAGCAAAATATTTGAAAAACCATGCACAAAGGAAAGGAAGGAAAAAAGATGAATGATCACATGGAGTTCATCTCGGATGCACTCTAATTTGAAATGAGAAAATTTACTAAAAGTTCTTGCACAGTCTTCACCTCCACTCTCCTCTTCTCGTATTCACCCTCAAGTTTTAGATTCTAGAGTAAGGAAACTTTCCGGTTGATTGGAGAGTAGGTCCAATATCTCTCAGTCCTACTTTAGATGCGATGAGCTCTACGACTATCCGATCTGTTTTAAAATTTGTGCGCTCCACTTTAATATTCATGTGCACTCGCATAAATTGTTATATGCATGGATCTTTAAACGAATTGGACAATCTTAAAATCCATTGAACCTACTTTGTTTTATTCCTAATTAAATTCGGCCACATCGCGTTTCACATCACCTCGCCTTCCTTTCTTTTTAATAATTGAGCCGAGAAACGCACCTGGAGCATCGTAACATTATTTGCACAGTACGGATATGTGTAAGGTGAAAACAAAGGATCTGTGTGGTAAGATGCCTCCTGTTTATTTTTGGTAAGTGCACCCACGAGGGCGTAGCCAGCTACATTTATAGGGTTCAAAGCTGGAGACCGAATCTCCAGTACTTCTGGGGCCAGAAAATTTCTATCCCTATAATTACTGTTAATGAATTCAAAATAAGCTCTAAATCAAATATTTAAATATTAAAAGTAATTCTGATTTTACCCGACAGCGGTTTTAAAGACATAAATTTTCTGCATATCTGAGAGTAGGTGATCTCGTTCCAAGATGACCTCCCAACAGTTTTTGTAGTTTGTACTATAGTACTATACCTTGGGCTCGTCCCTTTGACTCCGAATACCCATGTCTCCATGTAGCCACATTTTTTAGAATTCGTATCCTCTCCATTAACTCAAAATAACTCAAAAAGAAATTTTTTGATTAACTGCATCTGGATCATCCGATCAGTTTTAAGATTCGTGCATATTAAATCCGCATTAATATTAAAAACCTTCTATTTTAGGCTGAAGCCGAATGGACTCCGTTTACAATTGGACGACCGATATGTATTAACTCAAAATGTGCTCTTTTGAGTTAATGCAGACGATGGAGACTATTTTTTAAACCTATGTTCCTTGTTTTTTTCATTTAGACAATTTCCTTAGAAATCCTATTTTACATCTTGAAAGTTGTAACCATAGTGACAAATGAATAGTTCGGATTCGGTTCAGTGGAGTCAAAAATTCACGATTCAGATATAATTCAGAAATGATTCGGTACAATAAAGAAGCAAAAAAAAACCACGTTTTTCTCGCAAATAATTCGTGACTCGCATTTTATTCGCAAATATAACATATTATATTTTTTTTTTGCATCTTATTCGAAGTTCTATTTAGAAACATTAAAAAAAACAAATAAAATATGAATATTTACATATATTGTTGCTATGATTGTAAGTTATAACTTCCTTTTCACCTGAAGTGAAACACAAAACATGACATTGCTTTTTTAACTCTATGTAAGTTGCAACTTCATTTATAGTTTATACTTTTGTCAAATGTTTTTTTTTAGACACTTTTCTTAGGGTGTGCTCCAAGGTAGAAGTCCCTCATTAAATAGAAGGGAGGGGAGACACACTCAGACTGCTGTTGCCCGTCTCGTTTATTCGCTCCAGAGACGAGGAGATCGGAGAGAAGAGGAGGGGAGACGGCACTATGGCAAGGGGAAATCAAGCATACAAAACTGCGAAATTTGTACCCCCAATTCAAAGTGTAGACGAAATAACACAAGCGCGTTCCCCTTCATTCATCTCCCGTCCTCTTCCTTTGTGCGATAGACTTCTAGAACACAACCTTAGAGATCCACTTTTACATCTTGTAATTACCATAATGTAAGTTGTAACTTTGTTTTTACCGCAAGTGATCAAGAATGACATTGTTTTTTTGACTAGATAGTGGTACTGAATTTAGAAAGCAGTAGGACATCATCCGGTCATCGTACGCAGTCCCAGTGATGTCTTTTTTTTGTACCAATCATAAATGCACGAGAAGTCAGAAATCTTTAAGATTCGTACCAAGTTATTTGAGATTCGTGCGGGTTAAAATATAAGGTACAGATTCCCCATTCTAAATGGTAAAGTACTTTACTGGATCTGAATATATGAATGCATCCCATCAGTGTGTTTAAATTGGTTGATGAGCAGAATTAACAAGGCTAGAAAAAAATATGTATTATATCTTTATATTCCTTTTCAGTGTGTTTTTAAATTATTTTTTAGTTTGCTGAATTGTACGGACAATATATTATTACAAATATTATATTTCAGTATGCTCTTTAAGTATTTTTATATTATAACACAACAAATTATTTTCGGATTATATCCGTATCATTATCTGAATAATGAATTTTAAATCTTGTCAAAACCACATTACAAACTTGTCATTATGATTGAACACATGAACACAAAATTGAATTTATTGAAACGGTTTTATATATGTGGTATTGATTGTAACCAAAAAAAAAATGACACCAAATTAACAGCCAACCGTCTTGGAAGTTGGAACCTATAAGATGGCAATGTCATCCAAATTTAAAAATGCATAATGGCCCAAAAGCAAGTTAAATTCAAAATATCCACAAGCCGTCTTACTAACTCAGGTACACTAGATTATAAAATAAGTTCGTCAGAATTAACAATTAAGATAGACTAAATCAAGTAGTCTAAATTTTGTAGCTTGAATTATTTTCCCACTATAAAGTCTAAACCCTTTTATTAGTTTGGGTCAATTCAGATGGACAGGACAGGTTAAACAAAGACATGTACATCATTGGCAGAATGATGGGCCAGGCCTAGAGTTTTAATAAAACCCGACTCGGGTATACCCTTCCGTGCCCGCCCGTACCCGCCGACTGGGGTACCTGTACCCGAGGTCGGGTATGGGTCGGGTACTCGGATACTCGGGTACACGGGTACGGGCAAAAACCGGACCGGACCCGTTTTTTTTTACCAATACCCGACCATACCCTACCCGAGTTTACCCGTACCCGACTAAACCCGTACCCGAGTACCCGAGTACCCGTACCCGTATATCCGAGTTACTGTTTATCCATTTCAAAATTTAAAAATTCTGATTCCCCCCCCCCCCAAACCAGCAAAAAAAAACAGTAAAAAAACAGCAAAAAAAAACAAAAAACAGCAAAAAAAAAAAAACCAACAAAAAAACCAAAAAAAAAAAACAGCAAAATAAAAATAAAAAGAAAAATACCCTACTGGCCCTACCCGTACCCGTACCCGCCTTATCCGTCTAGAGTACACGGGTAAGGGTATAACTCGGGTAGGGTATGGATTTTGAAAATTATACCTGTTATACCCGTACCCGAATACCCTTGTACCCGAGTTATACCCGTACCCGAGACGGGTATACCCGGAGTACCCGTACCCGCCCGAGTATAAATACTCTAGCCAGGCCTGATAACGTGATGCCTAATTTTCAGGTTGGGCATGAGTCTGGATTCCCTGGAGTGCCTGACTTGTATTATATGGATGGATAAGATTCAAACCATCCGTTCAACGTATGCATACATTTTCAGGGAATTAATTATTTTTTGCAAGTTGGGACCAACGGTACGGTTCATTTAAGAACTCATTTTTGGGATCCAATAAAAAATACATTGTTTGAACTTTATGTGATCTCTCTAATGCATTAAAAGTATCCAAGGACGAGTCATATGATACGGACGGAGTCAATATATTTAGCAGTTTGAGACACAATTTTATTATTGTATCGTATATTAAATATATTTTTAATGAAAAAAAAAATATAGAAATAGATACATTTTTTTTAGCCAGAGATGGCATTATTGAAACAAGCGTCACAATGTGACCTCGCTCCTATATTGTACAATCATTTTCACGTGACTAGTGTATTACAAACGGACCGGTCCGATTCGGACCGGCCGACTCACAGCTCTACACGGGTCTACAATTTCCACGGGTTCATGGGTTTACACGGTCCGAATCCAGCAGGTCCGACTTAAAATAGTTGGTCTAAATTCGTGTTAGGACCATGGTCCAGATTCACATGGCCGAGTTCAATCTATACGGGTTCACGGGTCTTTTTTTTTTAAAAAGGTTAAATTGTTAAAAAAAAATTATAGAGGATTAAACAGTTTTGGTCTGATTTGAGACAGTTTTAGGGCAGGTTGGTCCAGATTCACACAGTTTTGGTCCGGGTCCACACGGTTTTTATCCGGGTCCACGCGATTTTGGTCCGGTTCACACGGTTTTGTCCGGTCTAGTTCGGTTTTACCACGGTCTATGGATCAAGACCCGTCCTGTCTAGTCCGGATCTAGAAGAAAAAAGACGAAAAAAAAACCATAATAGGCCCATATTTAGTAACGGTTCGGTCCACTTGAACCAAATCCGAGCCGGTTCAGATTAAGTCCGTGTATTGTCCAATCCAATTCTGGACCTGTCGGTGTTTTTCAATACGCTATAAGTGACCAAGACTATCGATAAATCCTAAAAACAATAAAGATAGATTATGCAAACAAATTTTTGTTTTTTTGTTTTTTCTCTTTCTTTCGAGTAAGCAGTAGGGGTGAAATCTATTGTTGTTTGACATTCTTGATAATATTTTATTCTAACGTGTTTAAAGAAACCTTAAATTTAAAATGTAATATTACAAACATGTTCTATGCTAAAAATGTATAAAAAATAATAAGATTTTCTTTATAATTCACCGTATATCATGTTTCTTGAAATTTTTAAATTAAAAAACATAGGATATGCATACATTTTTAAATATAATGTCGATATTTTTCTTGACAAGATACAATATTTTATAGTTATATGCTTTTAATAAAAAGTAAATTTGATATTTATAAATTTAAAAATTAGTTTTAATATAAAAAAATTAAAAAAAAAAGAGTAAATTTTGTGAATTTTGAAAGTTTAGAGAAGATAATATGTAATTCAATGTTTAAAGGGGGGATACGCATTTTTTGAATATTTTTAGGACATACATGAAATTCCTCCAAAAGTATAGAAAAATTCTCGCCTAAGTAAATTAGTTGCGTTAATAGGTCGAACAAAGCTCTCTATAGCAGTACTCCAACCCACAATTCCACAATTCCACAAGAAGCAGGATGCCTGCTCATGCTCATTTTATTCAATTATAAGATAAAATTTATATTTTCATTGTAAGATCCAATCTAACTAGGGCTATAAATGAATTGAGTTGAATTGAGTTGGAGGAATTCGGATTCAACTTATGAGTCAATCAAGTCAAGTTGACTTGAGTTACTTCTTCAGAACTGAGTTGAAAATCTAATTTAAAATTAACTCACGAGCAACTTGAATCAACTCGACTCCACTCATAACTTGTGAGCCAACTCTCATATCTGACAGTTCCATCTGTGTAACATACTATTGAATTTTAACTGCTTTATTTGACTTTAATACATCTAAATTATTCAATTTTAGTTTTTTTTAACTAATCAAGTATTTTACAACCATATTCAGTATCAATCAAATTGCATTAGTTACTTTTTATTCAAATAGAGTTAGAGAAGTGTCGAAAAAAAAAAAGAAATGGGCAAAATGATATTGTGCGGAACTGAAAAAATGACTAGGGTATGGTTCAAAATGATCAAGTGGGGACTAAGAAGTGAGAGATTTGACTCATGCGTCAACCGAATCAGTCGACTCGAATCAAAACTGACTAAGTGAATTGTATTTAAGTTTATTTTAAAAAAAATTATAAGTCATGAGCTTGTTTTACACTCCTGTCTAAACCCGTTAATTTCGGTAAATACAGACGGACAGGTTAAATAAGTCTTGCATATCTTTGGCAGAATCAAGATGGGCCAGGCCTGATAACGTGACATGCCGAATTGTTAGATTGAGCATGAATCTGATGGATGAATAGGATTCAAACCATCCGGTCAACGTAAGAATAAATTCTCAGAAAATTAATTAGTTTTGCAAGTTGGGACGAACTGAACGGTCTATGTAAGAACTCATTTTTGGGATCCAATAACGATGAAATACATTTTTTGAACATTAATCTACGGTTTTGTTTACTGATCAAATCACACAGATAAAATTATAAGTATTCACTGAACCAGTACGATCGTACTATCAACTCTTACATGTGTAAATAAGTTATTAGTATTGTACTAGTAGGTTGCAACAATCTTCACTCAAATAAGTTATTAGTATGCATGCATCAGCAAGTTGCAATAAGAATATATTACAAGAGAATAATAAAATCGCATACACTAACATATTTTCATATAAATTTAGAATAAATAAAAGATAATATTTTTTAAATGATATATTAAATGGAGTAGAACTAGAATGTTCTTAAGTTCATTGAATCTCTTTGTGAACTCAGTTCTAAAATTTAGTGAATTTGCTTCAAACGACAAATGCAAACTGTTTAAACCAAGGTTCTAAATAACGATTATAGTGCCATAGCTTTTAAGTCCCGAAAAAACTATAGCGCAACCATAGCTAGCTATTTATAGTTATTATAAAATAAAAGCGGTTAATAGCATTATAGTTTTTGAGGTCTGAAAAAGTTATAGTTAGCTATTTAAAACCATGATTTAAACTCATTATCTTACGAGTGATGTGTTTAAATACGAAAAATAATATTCTTTCTTTGTACAATTATGGGCGACTTCAAAAGACAATGGATATGTTCTTAAATTACCGTTATTATTTTCTTTGTATATACTTTTTTTTTTTTTTTAAAGATTTGATTGAACATGAGGAGACTGGGTGGGACTCTGCAACAATAATTTCAAAATAGTTTTGTGGATACTTTAGTTGGTGTTTTGCTTAACTGGCAGTTTGTTGTTTTTTGTCACTATGCTTTGGTTATATGTTTTGTTATGCTGTAGGTGATGTATTAGTCAAGTGATATTGAACTTTGTAATATGTAGTTGCTTGTTCTAAGATAGAACTGGTGCTGTTGGTACCAGTACTTGTCAAATAATGTAAGATTTTGTTTTGCAAAATTGGTGTAGTCCACTATTATAAAAAAAAAATAGTTAAGCGGTCAAAATTAAAATGTTTATAAAGTAATTTTATGTATGATTTAATGAGGTTTCTAACTTAATATGTTATTAAAGGTCACTTTCGTGAATTAATAACGTGCATAAGTAATTCGGACTTCATAGTTAGGTCCTTCACCCTAGCTATCTAGACCATAAGCTCTTGTTAGTCTCTCATCTCCTCAAATATTAGTACTTCACAATTAAGTCCATCATGCCAATATCCGATTTGATTTGAGATGTCCTAATTAGGGTTTAACTTTACGATTAGATTGTTACAACTCATCAAGGCTCAGCCCACTAAAGCCGTTTAGCCCGCGAAGCCCAAAATACAAATTATGTCGATGGCATGCTAGGGTCACGTAGTTTGTATTTTCTTTTATGTAGTTTGCATTTTCTTTCATGTTGTTTGCGTGTCTACTCATGTGTTGTGTGTCTTTACTCATGTCGTTTGTGTGCCTTTGTTTCTTGCATTTTCTATTTAAGGATGTGACCCTTGTATCTTAGGAACTAAGAATTAAATAAATGAAAACTTTTGTTGTTTAAATTTATCTTTACTATTTTCTATTTTAATTTCCTTTGTTTATTTCAACTTATACAAAAAATACCAAAAATATCCGACCACACCAGTGCTACTCATCTTTCCCTAAGCCAAATCATAACATAGGTCATTCACCAAGTCTTTAACCTTAATTTATGTAGTTCCGGCTTAGATTACAAATTGGTTACTATTGGGTTTCGGATACCACTTTTGGGGTTTCACGGTAACCAAAACTCGTTTAGGCTTAAGGTGCGGAATGACCATAGAACAAAAATTTCTACGGCCAACTTAAGCTCAGGATTAAACGGAGTATGTCAGAAAACTTTTCAAGGCGGTCCACCTTCAGTATTCCTTTGGCATCAAAACCCAATTTAACCCTTTTACAGATCTACTCCATGATTGATTTCTAAAACTTTAATCTACTTACCAATTAAATAGATTAATATAACATATTTATACCTTGTTTTCAAATCACAGTTGGAATGCAGACCGAGTGTGTAGAGCTACATAACGGAAGGAATTGACTCGTCTCGGAGCATCAGACGTCTGATGCCTCTATCGGTTATCCACCAGGACTAACCAGAGAGCGGTTAATTTCTTCTGCCAGAAATACCGTAAACCGTGGAATTCTGCAAAAACACTATTCATGGGGAAAAGATGAAAACCCGTAAACACGAATTTTCAGTTACTTAGTTTCATCAAATGAGTAAAACTGACATACCGCTAAATTTGGTAAAACACTATTCATCGATCCCGTAAATATACTCCACAACAACCCGCAAGATTATACGTCAACTATCTATAACTTTCTTTTCTCAACCGAAACATTATTTGGGAGAGAAACCAAGAAAGAGAGAAAATACCGATTCGATTCTACACGAAACGATACAAGTGAATTAGTATCTTAATCCTCTCATGCACCCCTCTATTTATAGCCTCTAAAATGGTGTGAAAAGACCAAAATACCCCTATAACAAGGCATGCCACCTAGGGGGGTGAGGTATCATGTGGATAGGATCGATGACGTGTCATCTGGATAGAATCGATGACATGTCATGCGGATAAGCACGAATCTGAAAAGACCCGAATGCCCTCGGCCCGAACACAAATAATGCTCGTATAATTATTCTGAACAATTATATTTCTTGCGGTTGTTTGTTTCGGTATCGATGACGTGTCATCTGGATAGGATCGATGACATGTCATGCGGATAAGGACGAATCTGAAAAGACCCGAATGCCCTCGGCCCGAACACAAATAATGCTCGTACAATTATTCTGAACAATTATATATATTTTTCTTGCGGTTGTTGTTTCGGTAATTTATACAACGTGTCCGGCACATTTATAAATTAACCGGTTAACTTTTATACAACGTGTCACACACGTTTATAAATTAACCAATATTTTTGCTTATTATTTTTACATAACATTTATAATTTAATTATAACACGTATAATTAATTACAACCATCTTACTATTGATCATAACCAATTTATAATCAATCACAATAAAATTCTCCGATTAACTCCTATATGGTGTGACCCAATAGGATCTGTGTTATGTTGGTAAATAGAGTTAAAACTGTTTTAACTTCTATAATCATGGGTGGTGTCTGGCAACACATCATGACCATCCAATTACACAGATGATGTTGTACTGTACAATATCACGATCCAATAAACAATTTACTTGTGTCTGTTCTTCTGTCTCATAGCTATCGGATTAGTTTCAAGGTAGATGTGTGTCATCCTTTTAAACTTAATCTTTTCGTGATCTTGGGCAGATTATCAAATATGATTACTCTTGTAATCATACCACGCGCTGATAATCTTACTCTATCAAGGGGCCTAGTGATGCTATAGCTCGTATAAAATACGAGGGACAAATAGTATTCTTGGTAGACTATCACTTCCTCAGCTAAGCTATACATATGGAAAAGCTACCATTATGACTGTTTTTTATGGACAGCGGTGGATAACAATCACACATACATATTTCTCAGTGGGAACGATAAATACCTCATACTGTAGAACGTGACACTGAATGAAAACATAAATGACACAAACACAATTCTATTTAATGTTTCATTCGAGGTCTGTCAAATACCATGTTCCTAGAACATGTATCTATGTGATTAAAATGACATCTCGTGTCAGGTGGGTTGTAAAACTTAACCATCTTTTAATCCACATACTAACCATATAGCGGTAATTAGTGTTTCTGCTAATTACCTTGGTCAGTGACCTTTTAAGATTAAGAGTATATATCATCTATATTATGGAGTTTCACAATTTCAGTCATGAACTCGAAATGATCCATAAATGCAATAATACTCAAGGCAACAAAATGATATTAATCATCCAATTCATGAACAAAGTTTTATGATATATTATCGTATTATTGACTTCTAGATTATTACAAACTAACAGTTACATCCTAATTCAAACCTAGGGTATTTGCATTCATATTTTGGTACTATCCTATTGATCCTAGTCAATTTTGATTCTTTCGAATCCAAAACGAAATAATTACAATTCAAGCACTAATTATATAATTAACACAAATGATAATTCATAGAAATTAACAATTAAATCCCATAAAACAATCATAACAAAAACAAATATCAAAATAAAATAGAATTAAACAAGTTCATGCATTAACCTAGATCTCTAGAGAGAGATCTACTTTATCTTGGAGAGATCCATTACAAAAGTTGGTAAAAATAAGAAGAAATAGAATAAAGAAATGATTGCACTCTTTATCAAATTAAAAATCTCAATCTTGCTGAAATCTTGAGAAGATCTTCTTCTTCTTCTTCTCCTTCTTCCTAGAAAAGCCTCCAGAACTCCAGAAATTGCTGCAGATTTATCGCTGTATTTTATGGAAATAAACATGCACCAAGGAAGAGAGAGAGAGATAAGAGTTGTGTCTTGAATGGGAATGAACACCTCTCTTTTATAGCCAAAGACTATGCCTAATCAAGAGGCATAGTTGTGGGGTGAGTGGGGTTAGTCAGTGCTATTTTTGGATTGTTTTCCAGGTTGCATTTTCCAAGTTTGGCTGTAAAAACACGTCCCTGGTGCACTAGATATAGAAAAACTGTCAAACCATGTAATTCTGGCTATCTGCGGATCCCGTAATGACTCCAAGTTTCTTTTTTTAGATTCTCAGGTTGTAGATCTTCTCATTAGCTTTTCAAAAAGTTGTCATACATCCAAAACGGAGTTACGAATCAAAAGTTATGACTATTTTAAATTCAGGCTCCAGTTTTTCATTTTGCTAAATTGCGGCCAGGCCACCCGCACTGGACTTTTCCTGCGCAACCAGATTTTGGCCGCATTGAAATCCATGCGTCAGCACGAATTTTGATGCATAAATTATTATATCTTTTTAAAATTGGCACGCGTTCAAAAATACATCCAAGTACTTAGTGTGACCATATCAAAAACCGTGCATCTGCACTAAGCATTTTTCTTCGATTTTCTTCATTTTTCTTCATTTCCTGGAAATTAAAGCCAAGGAAACACAATAAATTGATTCTAGATGTATTCTATTCACTTTATATTCAAAATACAAGATATTTAGCATTACTTTATGATAAAAACTAGATTGAATGTGTATATAATTTATGCTTATCAATCTACGCTACGCATTATAGCGCACGCTATTCTACATAGGCTTTATATAAAAATCAAAATTGAAAATTAATTTTAAAGATCATTTTTTTCAAGATCTAGATTAATTTTACTTTTAAATAGAAAAAATAATAGATAGTTTATTTTATGATATCTATGTTTTTTCTAATAGTAAAAAATATATAGTTTATGCTATTATTCTTAGGTTATTTTAAATGAAAAAAAGATAGTAATTTATGATACTATTAGAGATATTTTGAATAGCAATTTGGACTTTGTACTGGTTCAATATGAATATTGTAATTTTTTAATCAATTTTGTGTTACTTATTACTCTATGAGATTTTAGATAATATTGATAATAGGTAAAAATATAACGTATAATATATATTTTTTAAATTATATAGGATAAGTTTTGATATAGTTACGTTATTTGCAATAACTTTATTATTAGTCTTTCCGCTATAACGCAATAATTGCTATTTAAAATCTTGGGTAGAAGTATTTCTTGTGCCTTTTAAATTGATTTCTGTTAGAGAAAGGAAGGTGCATCCGAATTGTTAGATAATTTTTTTTTAGCGATGTTTTAAAATGAACTTGGTGCCTGTGTGCTAGATCAAGTATCACAGGCGAGAAAAACAAGTCCAAATTTCTTTCTTTTATCATAGAAATATGAACAAACTTTTATAGAAATTAAATTAAAGTTTAATTTCAAAAGGTATGTGAGCGGAGTGTGTATGAGTTTATGATCTTGCTGAATATTTTTAGTTATCATTTAAAAAAAAAAATAACATACAAAGTCATTATGAGTTTGAAAAAAAAAATTCAATTACACCTGATATGCAGATGCTATCTGAGTATTATTTAAGAATTTAGTAATGTATGTGTGCTACGAGTGCTCTCCTTGGATGGTGCACAAATAATATCCGCACATCAAACTTGAGTCGTACTCAGATAATATCTACGTACCGAGTGCATTTTAATTTTTAGAGTAAGGCTCTGGTGCTATGGGTTGTACAAAAAACTACAAAAATTTTTATTATTATTTTAGATAGATAAAATATTATTTGATCTAAAAAATTATGCACCTTGATTTTTTATCTATCTAAAAAACTAGTAAAAAAATAAAAAAAATGTAAAATTTGGTCTCCAAATACATATTTAATATGGAGAATAAGATGAACAGTTCGGATCAACTATTCTCAAATATTAAGCCGTAACACCGTAGCCCTCTATGTAACCCATAGCACTATAGCCTTACTCAAATTTTTATGTCAAATCCATATCAACTCCATATCTTTTTTTCTTTTTTTTCAAAATGATAACTTGAAAAATTCAGATGACCTTCAGACCTTGTACTTGAAATGGTAATATGGAACATATTTGCGGGGGAAATTTCACAAAGTGCCATTCTTTTTCAAAACATAAAACAAAATATCCTCCTTTTAGAATTCTTAACAAAATGTCCTTATGAACCTCACTTCCCTCTTCCTTCTCCCTATGTACTCTTATCTATTATTTGCTTATGTAAGTAAAATATACAATTGTGATTTTATTTAAGTTTTGAATAACTTTTATTTTTTATGTGTATAAATGATTTAAAATAAAAACAATTAAGTGTGAAATTGTATTTGCTAAAATCAGATATTTTATTAGTGTATCTGTAAAATATATATATATATATATATATATATATATATATATATATATATATATATATATATATATATATATATATAGAGGAGGGATCGGATTACACCACTATTTTGGTGACATGGTGTGACAATGTCCATTTTTGAAATTTCAAAATCCAAATAGTCGATCCAAACCGTTCAATATGATAAATATATTAAGAGTAACTTGGAAATCAAATTTTACATTTTTCTGAATTTTTTTACTATTTATTAAGTATTTAACAAAATCGCTATATTCAGACCGTTGAGTTTTTGAACCCCTCTAAATAAACCAAAAAAAAATTCAGAAAAATGTAAAATTTGATCTGTAAGCACATTTTAACATATCCATCAAGTTGAACGGTTTGGATCGACTGTTCGGACTTTGAAAATGGACGGTGTCATTCCATGTCACCAAAAAATGGTGTCATTTGATCCCTCCTCATATATATATATATATATTTTTTTTTATTTGAAGAATATATATATGAATCTTTTTAAAAGTAATTGTAAGACATGATATTAACTTTTTTTTTATAAAATCTAATATATAATATTTTTAACATATGACATTTTATCTAATTTATTCGGTATAAAATTTCATGTTCCTGATTTTCACAATTTTAAGAAATTTACCAGTCACATGTTAAGAAAATTTAGTGAGCAACACATGTGTCACCAAATTTAGAAGAAACAAGTGGGTTCATGATGACATTTTGTTAAGAATTTTGAAAAGAGAATATTTTGTTCCCGAAATTTTTATAAATATCCAAATCAAATAACAAATTATGGAATCTACGATGTTTTGCAATGAAATTCGAAAAATACCAATTCGGTTATCTAATAACCGGATTTGATACAAATATCCGGTTACCCACTCCCCGGACTCAAAAAAAACAAATCCGGTTAATGGTTAACTGGATTTGTGAATTTTGCCCCCTTTTTTTTTAAAACAGAAATTATTTTTATTTTTTTATTTTTTGTATTAAAATATTAGAAATGTTGAATATATTTCTTTGAAAATAGATGAAATATAATATAATTTGATTTATTAGAAAGACTGCAACAAATAACCCGAATCAATATTTTTCAGATCAGATTTTTCCTGGCTGTAAGAAAAATTAATATATTTCTTTATGTGTTATTGGAAAAAAATAAAAATAATTAGATTCAGAGTTATTGCGGCCATTTTTATTAATATCCCCAAAAAAATAGATAATTTTAAAAATAACCTCGTTTTTTTTTTTTTTTATTAATGCCCTAACCGCTTGAAAGCGGAGCGGGCCAATATCAACACCAAACCGCCCGTATAGTGGGCGGTCCACTTTTCTTTTCTTTTTTTCTTTTTTTTTATAAGTTTTTTTTTTTAAAAACAGAAATTTTTTATTTTTTTTATTGAAATATTAGAAATGTTGAATATATTTCTTTAGAAATAGATGTAATACAATATAATTTGATTATTAGAAAGACTGCAACAAATAACCCGGATCAATATTTTTCAGGCCGGATTTTTCGCGGCTGTAAGAAAAATTAATATATCTCTTTATGTGTTATTGGACAAAAATAAAAATGCTTAGATTCTGAGTTATTGATCCCGGTTCAAAAGTCACTTCTATGTAATATAGAAAATATTATAATCCTTCTAGGACATTTAATTTATAAAAAGTTGTATCTATTTTTGAAAAAAAAATAAAAACTTTAAGTTATTTAATAATTGTTATTCAAAAAGAATTCTCAAAATAGATACAACTTTTTATAAATTAAATGTCCTAGAAGGATTATAATATTTTCTAGATTACATAGAAGTGACTTTTGAACCGGGATCAATAACTCAGAATCTAAGCATTTTTATTTTTGTCCAATAACACATAAAGAGATATATTAATTTTTCTTACAGCCGCGAAAAATCCGGCCTGAAAAATATTGATCCGGGTTATTTGTTGCAGTCTTTCTAATAAATCAAATTATATTGTATTACATCTATTTCTAAAGAAATATATTCAACATTTCTAATATTTCAATAAAAAAAATAAAAAATTTCTGTTTTAAAAAAAAAAAACTTATAAAAAAAAAAAAAAAAAAAAAAGTGGACCGCCCACTATACGGGCGGTTTGGTGTTGATATTGGCCCGCTCCGCTTCCAAGCGGTTAGGGCATTAATAAAAAAAAAAAAAAGCGAGGTTATTTTTAAAATTATCTAGTTTTTTTGGGATATTAATAAAAATGGCCGGAGTTATTGATCCCAGTTCAAAAGTCACTGCTAGGTAATTCAAAAAATATTGTGACATTTCTAGTACATTTAATTTATAAAAAGTTGTATCTATTGTGAGAATTCTTTTTGAAAAACAATAATTAAATAATTTATGTTTTCAAAAAAAAAAAAGAAGGCAAAATTCACAAATCCGGTTAACCATTAACCGGATTTGTTTTTTTGAGTCCGGGGAGTGGGTAACCGAACATTTGTATCAAATCCGGTTATTGAATAACCGGATTGGATATTTTTCGAATTTCATTGCAAAACATGGTAGATTTCGTAATTTGTAATTTGTTATTTGATTTGAATATTTATAAAATTTTTGGATTTTGTTCTACTTTTTAAAAAGGAATGACACTGTCAAATTTCTCTATTTTCAGATTTTGTTAGCTCGTGTCTGTACGATAAATTAAGGGTGTGTCAGTTGACATATGAATGGTACAAATCTCGAGTACTATTATTTTTGGCACCTACAGAACTAATAGACCAATCAAATGAATTTCTCAAAAAAAAAAAAATCTGATCTTTTCTGAATTTTACAAACTATTTTCAAATTATGCACATAATTTGTTTTTACGTTCAAAATTTTAATATACTCATATATATTATAGAAAAGAGGAGGGTTTAATTGCCTCCTGTCTTTCATGCACATTAGGTCTCATATTATTTATCTCGATTTTCAAAGTTTAAATAATTAATTTAAACTATTAAACACAATCTTTATATTAAAATATACTTAGATACCAAACTCTTTTTTTTAGATAAGTACAAAATAATTGATTATGGACAATGCATAAACAATAATTTCTATCTTTCTGAAAAAAGTAAAATATTTCTAAAAAAATATAAAATTTGGTCTGTAAGCAAATTTTAATATAGAGATTATATTAAGTAGTTCGGATCGACTGTTTGAACTTTGAAACAAAAGATGTGAGATATGAGGAGGCATGAAAGACGCGAGATATTTAAAACCTCCTAAAAAACTAATCATTCTTATATTATATTTGTATTAAATTTGAATTTAAAATTTAAAATTTAGATCTCGTCAAATTATTTTTTATTTAATATTTATCGCTATGAAAACGGTTGACAAACGGCCCAATGAAACTGGCATTCAATTAACATTACCACTTTCTATTTTTTTTTATTTTTTTTATTTTTTAAGAGCAAAACCGCATGCTATTTGCTAATGTTGTCAAGACAGCAGTTGTGCGAGTCCATACAACATATTATATTTGAAATTACGGCTGTTTGATCAGAATCCAAACTAATTCGGTCTGAGGTAGTGGAACACACAAGCTGATTTAATAGTAGTACAAATTCTGATCGAATAGTCCAGATCCAAACAGAAATATTCTGATACCTTAGGTGATAGGAACACATCTATACATGATGCTGCTAACCCAGGTGTCACAGTGTCAGGCATCAAATCGTGACCCGATTTTTTTAAAAAATATCCTCCAAAATAAATATTTTATTAAAAATAAACAGGTTCTAGCTAAATTTTTAAAAATATTCAAACTACGGATTTTTTCTGAACTCCGAAAATTTTTATTTATTTTTTTAGAATTTTTATTCTGAGACGGAGATTTTTTCCACAGCTTGGATTTATTTATTTTTAGAGTTTGAAGAAAAAAAATATTCATGGTTTGGTTTTTTTATTTTTCATTTGGGCCGGGCCAGATGACTGTTGACGCTAGATGTCAATTTAGCATAATTGGTGGAGTGCATGTTCTTGCCTTCTTGGTTTGGTTGGGCTAGTCCGGGCCGGTTTGAGTTTTACATTTGGATCAACTGTTATTCTCACTTTGTCCAAGTTTGCAACACAATTGATGTTTATAGGACATGCAATTTCCAACCTCATTTCATGAAAGGTGGAGAATTATTTTAAATGTTTACTACACGTGTTATTCTTTTGATGTAACACCTTGGCCGAACAGAAGTCTGACTGCATATATGAGGTGGCTCAGTGAGTCTTGACTGTTCAAACTTCAAACTTCAAACTTCAAACTAGCTAAAGAGACCCCCATATGAACAAAGGAAAGACCCTTGGAAAATGACACTCTTGATTCTCTATAGATTATATTGATATCCACATTTAAGGACGGAGAAGGAAATTATGATAAAATGTAACAAAAATTTTAAACAACAAGAATAATTTTATAATTATTTAAACAACAAGAGTATTTGCACAACCTTTTTAAGAAAAAAAAAGTACAGGAACGTAAACATATATTAAACAAAAAATTGGTGACAAGTGCCACCTCCTGAACAGTGAATAGATTTTTGCAACTTAAAAAAAAAAAAAAGGAGAAGGTATTTAATAATCATAGTTCCATTATGACCATTTTTTTTAAATATTAAAATTTAAACAGTGAGTGTGAACTATATATTCATCTTGTTCTATTTCTAAAATTATGCATTCAGGCAAAATATCGTAAAAACATTTGAGTTATTTTTATACAAGATCAAAGATCGAAAAAATTAATAAATCTCGATAGTTTGGCTATAGTTTTTATAGAGAGTTCTATAGGTCTATATTTGGTCAAAAAAATTATGATGTTTCAACAAATTCTGACTTCAAGTCAAAGAACACGTAGAAGTTAATTTCCACTGCATTTCGAGAAGAGTAATAAAAAAACAATTTAGGATTTAACCCAAGTGCCAAACTAAAGTCGTATAAAAATACTCTATCTGTAGATTATTATAACTCCTCTACTAAAATAATGCATAATTATCAATGCTTTTGTTGGGTTGCAAATATTTATTGTATTGCAATACAATTATGTTTTATGATAATAGCTGATGCCATAATCTTGATGTAAGTTTTGCCATAAAGTAAGGAATATAGTGAAAAATTATTTTCATATTTATAATTTATTTCAACTCTGTTCATTAAAGAAGAATATTCTTTATGTCTGGAGGTAGTAAGCAAATAAAATTGATTAGCTTCATTTAATCCGAAAGCAAGTGAGGATTTAATTTCTCCGTTATTCTTTAATTTAATTTCTTTACTCCCATAAAATATAAGGGTCTAATTAATATCATATTATGCTAAATTTTGGTAACTTGCGTTCCTTTCTTTTTCACAATTAAACTAAAATAAAACCAAAGTGGATAGTAATCATGTTAAAGCATTAGTACTTCATAGTAGTGAAGTAATATTAACCAATAATTTAAATAGCGTTTATCGCGTTATAGCGGGCAGGTTAAAAAAATTGCGCTATACCCAAATAGCGGCGCTATAGCACGAAATAGCGCGCTATAGCGGTGCTATTTGGATATAGCGCCATAGTTTTTATGGGAGAAAAACGCTATAGTGGCGCTATAGCGCCGCTATTTAGAACACTGATATTAACTATTTGATAAGGCCAATTTATATAACAAAAATCACTAATTTTTAGTACGAAAAATGACAAAAAAAGCATATGCAAAGTATCAATTTTTCTGAATTATTTACCACAAACATGTTTTTATGCTATTTTAACAGGTTTTGGAGAAAGTTGCGAATTTAGGCCGAAAACAGAGTAAAAATGTCATATTTAGGTCAATTATGAAGAAAGCGTCAAAATAGAACATCACATGAAGTATGCAAATACCTTAGACAAAGTGCACAACATGAAACATAATGAAATACTGAATATTCGGCTAAGTTAGAGTGTCATATGGTATAAGCTATACTGTATGCGGGTATAAGCTGAGGCTGTAAGGGCACACGGATTAGATCTGTGGACTGTCTAGTTTGGATTAAATTTCAGCTGTTGAGCAGCAACCTTCTAGAAGGATGAACCTACAAATGTGGCAGGCCTTGCTATGATTGGAAGTCTTCATTTAGCGCTTTATTTATAGAAGAAATCTATAATTGAATCTCTAAATATTGCATGAGAGGCTAAAATTGACCACCATGCTCTCCAGACCTCCATGTTCTCCAAAGCTACCCTTTTATGATTACTATATAAATTCCTCATGTAATAGGATTTAGTATGCATGTTTTAGTTGTATAAGTCCATAAATTAGTGTAGAATAGTGTGTGTAGATTCTGGAGTTAGAGAAGGAAAAGCGCTCAAAGTACAAGGCGAAAGAAGAAGACGTCATCTAAGGATGAATGGGGTCTCCAATCTTCAAGGGTTGTGGTTATGTCTATCTTATTTTATTTCTTCATTTATTTTGTCATGGCTTTGAGTAATTAAGCTTCTCCTCTTTAGGATTTGGATGTAATGAATTATATATTATCTCTTTATTATATATTTTTTTTTTATGTCTATTTGAGATTTCGATATTTTTTGAATGATATTGAAATATATCCTTGCATACATAGTTCTGTCTACTATATGCTAATGTCCTTCGTATACCAATAGATGTTAAGTCATTGTACCTCGGTGTGAGAGAAGATATAAGTACTATAAACACTTCGGCTAACGAGGCTTGGCAGCAGTTTAAAGACTAGGGTTAGAACCCAATAGGTTCCCTTAGCATGATATAGATTAGATCTCATCTCGAATTATAATTAAGAATTTATTTATTACTTGTAATAAATAGGGCTTAGGATTATTACTTAGCAAATAATAGGAGAATGTGATTAATTAGATTAATGTGAGTTGTTTAATTATATTGCATCCTGTGACAATCTGAATTGTTCCTCATAAGTCCATCTTAGAGTCGAATAACATATCAAATACGCATAGAACCGAATCAAGGCATCCATAGGGAATAATAGTACTGGTATACGACTCTGTCTATGGGTGGTTTATACCGTATGCGGTAGTGACAGTGCCATATACGGATAGACACGAGTGTCATAAATATATTTTGAGATAATTAGAAGGATTTCATATAAAACCCTAGAGGCTCCCTATTCTTTGGCTTACATCAATTAGCATCTCCATCTATCAATTTGCCAGAGTCGACAGTAAAATCACCCTATACTTATATTATTATTATTATTATTTATTAATTATACAAGCTATTTAAACAAACCGAAGAACCTAGACTAGTATTAAAGTTATTAAAAATTTTATAAATCTATTTTTGTGGATCGACACCCAACACTATTATACGGTAGGATTATACGCTTGTAATCCGACATAATAGAATTATGATAACTAAGTATATATTTTAGGAAAAATTTCCAGTGTACCCATGCAAATTTTTGAAATAGCCAATATCTCCATCAAAACATCATAATAGCTAATATCCCCATACAAATTTCAAATTCTTTCTTTTATCCCCTTTTAATCATTTAATCTTTCATTTATTATTTTAAATTTAAATTGACCATAGCGCCTTCAAATTTTAATGGAGGTGTCCTGTACCTTTCTTCTTTATTCTTCACACCTAGTATTTCCTTCTGTATTGAAGCAGAAAAGAAATTTCGCTCCATATTTCCAGCGTGTTTGTGCCTCTGTTGCCAATGAAAGAACCAAGGTGGGTTTAGTAAATACTTTTCTCTTATTGGTAGTCGAGATTTTGCAGGTGTTTGCATTACCTATAACAGCTCCACGTCTTCGGCATTAGTCTGGACCCCTCACGATTACATGTACCAATGTCTATTGATAGTATGTATTAACACTCCAAAATCGCAATTTTTACATGAGACGAACTTGTGTACTGCACATAAAGAATATAATTTTGATATGTTATTTCGTTATGTGTTTGTCAGCACTCAGCAGGCTGCTACTGTTGATTGCCCCAAAAATGTGAAATGGAAAAATAAAAAGTTATTTTGTGTCGTGGTGTGAATGTCCAAAAGAAATAAAAATATCTTTCTTTTCTTTATGATCTTTGATTGGCTGGATCAAATGAAATAATTAAATTTTTGATATGTTCGTTAGGCATTTTTGGTGTCAAAAATTCTAGAAATTAAGTCATGACCTACATCCTTAATTAATTTCAACGTATTTTGTGACTTGAAGCTATATCAAATTTGAGTGTTTCTCAGGGTCAGTTCTGTACCAGTTGTACCAGTTTTTTATTCTTATTTTTTAGTATCTCAACTTGAAATGGCCACCAAAAAATTAGATAAAAATCCTAACATGGAAATTTTTGTTTTTCTGTACCCATGAGTGTGCTTTATAATCCTGTAAAACATTTTTTATTAATTCATGCTTTAAATACCTTTTTAGTCTTGGTTTACAAAAATGCTGGTTTTGGGGTTTATTGGTACCAGCAGGTACATGACTTGGTTCATCTGGCCCTGCTACCTAATGCAATGTTTGGGCATGCTCAAAGTTTGCATTGGGGCTTACTGAGCATGGAAACTAAGCTAACACGAGAAATTTAGAGATTAAAAAGGACAAAACTGAATTTCAATCCAAATTTCATTTTTAATATGTTCTTAGACTTTCTATTAGAAACAGTGAACGAGAGAGAGCGTATAGGTGGAGAAGACGGGACAATGAAAGTGGGAGTTATGATAAATCATTTGGTTTTCACCAATTTCAACTAAATCCTCAAAATTAGATTTCCAGTGAAAGGGAATATTATGATAGACGGGAGTAAATATTAGGCATGAAGACGAAGTGTATTTCATTTTCTTCTTCAATTCAATCATGTTTAAACATTAATGGATATGTCCATTTACAATCAAAGGGATATAATGGTTAATTTAAATTTTAAAATAATTAAATAAAAAATTAAATGATTAAAAGGGGATAGAAGAAAGAATTTGAAATTTGTATGAAGATATTGGCTATTATGATGTTTTGATGGGAATATTGGCTATTTCAAAAATTTGCATGGGTACACTGAAAATTTTATATACTAACTTTCAAGGTAGTAGTACTTATTTAGAATAATCACTATTAAGTAAAAAAAAAAAAACAAATCAAACAATGCTCGTGTAATATATTAATAACTTGAATAGTAAGGACAAAATTATGTCAAAATTCTAAAATTTTAATGCTTTAACTTTACATCTAAAAATGTTTTTAACTTAGTTTGGTATAATGACAAAAGCAAATCAATACCTTTCATATAAAAGATCACATGTTCATCAATATCTGAATAAAAAAAATATTATAAATATAAATATTAAATATATGAGTAGCTTACCTCCCATCTTACTAAAAAGAACTTACTCAACTGTAAATTACTCTGTTTGATGCTTTTTTTTTTTTTTTTTTTTTGAAGAAAGTGCTAATTATGGACCCAGACATTGCAATTTAGTCTTAAGCACTTCTGCATTTTTTATACTATTATACTAAACAGATACTCCCTTGCATTCTGCAAGTAGTTGCAAATTCCCTTCCATTCAATTTTTCATTAAAATATTTGAAAAATTCAAACATGTACACCCATTTTTTCATTAAAAAAAATTCAAACATAACTCTTCTTCTGTTGAAAAATTCTAATACACTTTTTTCCCCCCAAAACAATACCGATGAGTCAATTGGAGTACGAAAATTCGTATGACACATGTAAGACCGACAACCTTTAGTTCTTACCATTCTTCATGTGTGAGGTTTGATTCTTCGGAGCTCATACAAAATTAAATGATTTGACATAAGTAATACAATATAATGGTCAGATATAAGTCCAATTTGATGTGACGAGTTGTAATGTAATAATAGTTTTATTCTTAATGTTAGAGCTAAATAATATTGATTTATGCTAGCTAAATCAACACTTTGGAGCAAATATAAGTGTTGTTGGTGAAAGATTGAGAGGTGAAGATCATGTGAACCGAGAGAAAATGGAATGGTTGTGCTGATTTATTAGCAAAAATGCACATACAAGTAGCACTATTTTTAAATTCTTAAATTTCATTCCTCATTTTATGGATAATGTGTATTGTGTGGATGTATTAGGTGTAAATTGTAAGAATTTATTTAATTATATTTAATAAAATGGAATGTATGCTTCTCTGATGGCTATGCCGAATGAGAGGTGTGGTTTATTTCCTTGTTTGATAAAAAAGAATGCCAGCTAAAAAGTAGTTATGTTTGAATTTTAATAAAAAAAAGGTTACGTTTGAAAATTCCATCTTTTTTTTTAACAAAAAATAAAATGGAAGAAGGTATTTGTATCAATTTAGAAAATATAAAAAATAATATTTATTAAGTTTAAAAATACAGAAGGTACGTGTTTGAGAAATATAGGATATCCTTGCCTCCAATTTTTTTTAAATACTTACAAATCGCTATAATTTCTGAAAACACAAGTATCCGTTGACAACTGAATTTGAGCAACTTCTATTAAATCTAATGAAAGACATGCGACTGCACGCGCAAGATGCTTCCACGCTTGCGTTCAGAAATTGATCAGAATCGCCAAGGAAATTAGTAGTAAAATTTCCTAGGAACGCAGTCTGTAACCATCATAGGAGTAACCCAAATTCCAGTTAACCAATAATATCAAATAAATCTGAACATAAGTGTGAATTGATTTATTCCGATTGTTGTCATTTTTCGCGGAAAAAACCGACCAAGGAAAGTCACTACGTCAGCAAAGATTTTTATGGTTGCATCACTGGTTCCTCTCTCTGGTCTACTCTAGAATTGCTCATGTAGAATTAGGTAAAGGCTGTTTTTTCTTTAATAACAGTGTAAATTGGATTCATTTTTCACGTACTTATAAATCATTCAATTTATAAGAATCAAACTAATAAAAAATCCTCATCATAATATTTTTATTATATGATCAGATGTGAAATGTCGACTTTTTTTTTTCTTTCAAACATAAGAAGTACAATTTTCATTTCACGGAAGCAAAAAATAATATAATAAAAATGAGAGTGCACTAGATAATAATTTATCTTAACAATTTTGAAAGTACCTTTTAAAATCAATTTGATGTAAAAAAATCAAGGAATAAAATTTTAGATATGTTGTTGGACACATACACTTAGAGTAACAATCAAATTTTAGTATTATTTGTTGATGGTTTTTAATGATTCACTAAATTCAAACTGACAAATTGTATGGCATACACTAAATCACGTTAGTTTTCATAGGTATGATATGAGACAATACAAATCATACTTTTTAGTGATTGTTAATAATCTCTCCCTCCAAAAATAGGGGAATGATTTATCGGATTTTACCTACATACTATGTTGTACTATTCTAGAGGAACCAGGCCCCAATAATCACTAAACCGAGTCCAGATCCTCTGTCTCCTTTCTCTATAATCATGGAATAGAGAATCACTGACAGCATGGTACATTTTCTTATAGCTTTTCTAATGGGGTCGACGTGTCGGAACATTTTTACATGCTTTATGCTCATCACATAAAACAGAGATCATGATTCCTTCAACGCGGAAGTAGGTTTGAAAGTTCCTGGTCAATTCTCTCTTTTTTTATTTTTTTGAAATTGTTCCTGGTCCATTGCCACTTCTTTCCTCTTTGACCTTCCTTTTAGCGCATTTTCTTTCTTACAAGATATATCTGGTTTTGCTTCCCCTCAAAATTGCATCAATAGAGCTGTTCTCTTTTTCGTGTTTTGTGTATAAAGTGAGTTTTCAATTAGACTCGGTTTTCTGTCAATTGCTAGAACAATTAACTATAACATGAAAAAATAACTTAATTATTTTGATTTATGACAAAAGAGTTGTAGAAATTAGATCTTCATTATAATAGCAATTTGTTCTTCTCCAAAATTAAGTATCTGATTTGTTTTTTTGAACAAGATGTTCGACATAGATAATTTAGTCACTGTTGTCTTTTCATAGGAAATAAATTTAATAATTGGAAAAATGTAAGGGGTGCTCAGAATTTTTAAATAATTTTACTAGAGATTTTATTGGGTAATCAGGAAGTATTAGATTATAGAATAAAAGAAATTTAGTTACATAAAATGATGATACATTATGATTTAAAAAATAAAGATTTATGTGAAATTAAACATATGACTCCCTGAAATCTCAACACCATCACTATTTATACCAAACATGTGTGTTTCGATACTCAAACTAATTACTTGAAGCGGTCACATCATGCATCTGAACAACAAGCATATCAAGCTAGTAAAATGATGCCTGGTGCATCTATTACTGGTGCACCAGGTACACGGAAAAACTTTCGCATGTATATTTAACGGTCAACAGATTTCTCTCTTTTTCCATTCTACATCTAATATGACCAAAGACCGGTCTTATATTTTTTTTTTTGATCACTAAGACCGGTCTTATAGCTGACACATCAAGGGAACCGCTGGAAAAATCAATGGAACTTACTAACACAGGGGTGGCACTTTTCACATATACCCACCTATCTTTTAGTATTTCCTAAATTAGAACCTCATAACTGAAATTAATCATTGAAGTCATGCACAGTACCTCCTTTTGTTTCTATAATTGTTTACCAAAGTTCCTTCATTAGTTCTATGTAATATTTATTTTCTATTTCAGGTCTAGATGAGAACTACATATTTCCTTGCTTATAATATAGAATGAGTGGTCTATAAATTTTTTATTATGTATGTTGGCAGCTACATTAAACCAACTGACTACTTTTAAATTTAAAAAATTGGATATAAGTTATGTATAATTGGATGTTATTTATTACTAAAGTAAATTTTACCTATCTCTAAATAGTTTACAGACTGAATTAGTTAATACACAACAATTTATAATCTGCTAGTAATACTAATAATATTTTGCCTACTACTGATAAAAATTCCACCACACCCTTGATTGTGTAGCATACTGCTTATGTATGTTGGACAGCTCTCATGATTAATATATTGAGATTTTTGCTCATTTCAATCCTTCTTTGGAATAAATAATTTTGAAGTGCACAAGGTTACATGTGTAAAACCTACGGAATTCAAAACTCGCTTTTCTTTGGTCAACACTTAACAGAGTAAACACCTTGAAATATAGGTTAACCATGTATTATGCTATATTAACACCGCTTCTTTCATTATCCCTCTCTCTTCCACCTCAAGCTCAAGCTCAAGCCCATTTCCGCTCATCTCTCTCTCTCTCTCTCTCTCACTCTCTACCTGTTGTCACAGATACCAATTTCACAGTTTGTCTATGTAATCCCCAGTTTAATCACACTATCATGCTGCTGCCGTGATATCTTCCGAAAGCTTCATCATTTGAGCTCAGACATAAGCTCTGTTTACGCGGTTTTGCTTCCTCTCATCTTTTGTAAAACAGAGCGCTTTGTTTTCTCATACATCCATTTCTCACATTTCAGACATGAGCTCTGTTTATTAAGCTTTGCTTCTTCATCTCATAAATATAAAGCTTCAGTGCTTCTAATGCATTTTCATGGATTTCTATGTAGAAAAATAGTTCCTATTGTTCCAAGTTTATTCTGTAAATAGAGCCCTCTGTTTTATGATACATGAATTTCCCATAATTCTCTCTCGCAAAACACAACTACTGCATCATTTCCTCTTTTGCACATTTCCAATCACTGAAACTCATCCTGAAATTTCCTCTGAAAATAAAACCTTCTTCAAAGACCCTTAAATAACCATATCACATTTTCTAGATCCTTAAAAATGGAGAATGGAACCATGACCGATAACAAAAGCATGAATATGAGTTGTCTCCTGCACATCTTATCAGAAGGGGAAGAAGAAATGAGGCGTCTATCCTTCAATTTGAATGAGCCACAAAAAACCGCTGCCATGCAAGTGCAAAAAAAATTCAGCCGGGCTATTGACATTGTGAATTCCATGGAGGTTACTGGCATACAGCAGATGCCGGTGTCTGGTTCGCCGGGACAATCTGGCAGTGGCAGTCCGAGGAGTGAGGGATCAGAGCGCTCACTTAAGAAGAGGTATGGTGATGAAATGATTATATGTAGTTTGAATATCATACTTTTGCATTTATGTCTAGTTTAAATGTTGGTTTTGCCAAACTAGTTTGCTGAGACGAGAAAATTTGAAAATTCCAACTATATTCTAGAGGAGCATTTTCCTTCGCAAATTGGCACCTATGCTTTATGCTACATGCAAATCAGATGAATAATTATCTTGATGGCAACACCTTTTTCTAAATATAATACATGTGCAATGGTGTATGAGTTTTCCTTTCAAGATTTCAGAAATTGATCTGTTAAATGGTTTAACTGAATTTAAACGAGTTAGGTGTTCCTTTCAACACATATGAGAGTACAATAAAAATATAAAATGAGGGGTCCACTTACAACATTTGAACATCACAACATCTTATAACAATTTGGTTTTGTGATTTTCAAAGTCAAAATAGTCGATCCAAACTGTTAAACATGATCTCTATATTACAATGTGCTTGAAGATCAAATTTTATATATTTTTTTAATTTTTTTACTATTTATAAAGTATTTTACAAAACTGTTATTTTGAACCACTGAAAAACAACCGTTTTGTAAAATACTTAATAAATAGTAAAAAAAAATTCAAAAAAGTGCAAAATTTAATTTTCAAGAACATTTTTATATAGAGATCATGTTTAACAGTTTGGAACGACTATTTGAAATAAACAGAGGGCTCTATTTATGAACTAAACCAGAGAGCCCCTAATTTTAAGGCACTGTTGGTAAACGAACTAATAATAAAATTTAGCCAGTTTTGGTTGGGTTACAATTGGAAGATAAAAGTTCATACAGAAATTTTTTAATTTTTTTTAACCATATTTTTGGAGCCTTATATTCTCTTTCTTTTTCTTCTTCTCTCTTGTTTATTACCAAATCACATCACCTGCTAAAGTGGCAGGGAAACAAACACTCAGGCTTCGAATATGTTACAGTACATTAATATTTATATACATGTTTTAGTTTCTTATTCAACGAGTCAATCTTACGTTGAGGCATAAATTCTCACCTTATTTTTACAATTTTACTTTAGAAAGGGAACGGTAAAGCGAGCAATTAAAGTCCAATGTACAGTTCCAAATAGTGGGCCGTTGGATGCAGCCTCAGCGCCTGATGATGGATATAGCTGGAGGAAGTATGGACAGAAAAAGATCCTCAATGCAACACATCCAAGGTATTATATTTTTTTTCTTCTATCTAAATTGCTGGAGGAAGTAGCAATTTCCATGTTTATTCTTTTCTCAGCAATACAAATATGGTCTGTTGAGAAATAATAAAAGGGGATAAGTTCATGATAACGCATGCAGATAGATCAAATTACTAGTGATATT
Source organism: Carex pumila (assembly GCA_033356055.1). Classification (NCBI taxonomy): domain Eukaryota; kingdom Viridiplantae; phylum Streptophyta; class Magnoliopsida; order Poales; family Cyperaceae; genus Carex; species Carex pumila. The sequence continues at coordinate 153,095 of JARJHM010000048.1, read as the reverse complement.
AGAAAGAAAAAAAAAAAATCTAAAATTGATAATTTTTGTCATAAAAACAACTATATTTCTTAACAGCACATCAGTGGAAAAGGGTCTGAATAAACCAAGTTACTACTGTAATTCTTATGTTGACCCACAGGATAGGCAAAGTGACAATTAGGCCAGAATATTGTCACTGGTTCCATTAAATATTACAATCATCACCGAAAGCAAAGAATTACTATTCTTACTGTGCTGGATAACCACCATATCATGCTTTCTATATAGAACTGATCTTATTTCTTTTTTTAATTACCTTCCTCACGTATGTATAAGATTGAATCCATTCAGCTTTTTAAAAGGATTCCATGACTGACCCTTCCAATCCTTTCAACCTTGGTTCTGTAGAAGCAAGTAAGAAATATTGATAAATAGAAATATATGATTTATATAAACTTAGTTATTGGTAAAAAGAAAGCAATGACAGACAATCTGTTGCACTTTCTAACTGTAGGATCTTTTAATTGCAAATCATAATCAGTAAAGAATATTAAAAAAAAAAAGCCACTTTGGGGATTTAATAGAATCTTTATTCATTAGTGATCCGTAATTCTCTCTGACTTTGACTGTTCTTTTATTTGTTTATTTGACATTTTGACCTGGAAATGCTCCCTATTGACCTAGAACAATAAAGGAGGTCGAATACTTTAATTGTTGACTTTGACCTGTATGTTTGACACTATGGCAATAGTAAATAGTGACAGAGTTTTGTTTATATTATAGGTCTTATTACCGTTGCACCTTTCAAAAGACCCAAAATTGTCAGGCTTTAAAGCAGGTGCAGCGCTCCGATGAAGACCCGACAATCTTTGATGTCACATATCAAGGCGAGCACGTTTGCACACAACATGCTGCTCAAACTAGCTTAACTCAGTCACTTGGACATCAACATATCATTCCTACGCAAAATGAATCCAATAAACAATTCATGTTAGACTTCACCAACCCCAACCCTAGTTTCCCGATCGAGACTCATGAATCAGGTCATGATGAACAAGGCACCATCATCTCTCCTTCTTTCTCCATGTCTAGTAACCCTAATGTGTTCTCTCCTTCCAGTACCAGTTTTGGAGGGGCATTTTCATCAGGATTTGGGTCTTCAGGTGCTTCTGACTCGAATTATTTTTCGGCATTTCCGAACGAATTTGGTGGTGACTTTGCAGGGGTTTCAAATTTTCACGGGTCAGATTTCGAGCTCAATGATGTAATGCCTTGTTCTGGAACCAATGATTTCAGTATTGAACAACCTACATATCCATTCAACTCACCGCATACCTTCAAGTAAGGCTAAGAATACAAATTGATGCACCAGTAATTATAAGCCAGATTGAGAGAACTCATCATTTCTCTTCTTATTTTCATTTTTTTTTTTTTTTAGTCTTTCTATTGTACTGTATCATGATTTGTCTGATAACCAATGTAGACAGATGTGGAGGACTGAGGTAGTAGTTTGATTTTAGTACCTTGTTTTAGATCCTGTAACAAGTAATTACACAAATATGTCACGTTGATAGACCAGAGTGGTTTTATTTCAATGGTCTTTTATTTCCTTTCTTTCAATGTTAGTTATTCTAAGGGTCTAACTCATGGATCTTGCATGTTCAAAGAAGTTTGATATGTAAATGGGTTGGGTTAAGAAATATGTTCAACTGTTGGTTTCAGGCTCAATCTTTTCCCAAATTTACCTCTAAGCCCAAAAAAGTTTAGGCCTAAGCATTTTGACAGTAAGTATCTTTTCTAATCTTAATTATTAGAAAATATTTTCCTTAATCTAATCGTTATCAAGTAAAATCAAATCATGCATAATGAGTATGATAGTATACAATCACACACTAATGCCATGTAATACAGCAAGACTTGTGTGCATGACAACTATGGTGGTTCCATAAATATCTAAATAAATGGTTCACAATTATTCCTCTAGAAAACAGGTACAATCCCAATGCCATCCACACATGTTGTTAAATTCCTTTCTCATTTGGGCTAGAATACCGGCAAGAGATCTCTACACAATGTTTTGTAATGGATCCTTTGGTACCAGATAGGTTGATCCTTCGGTACCAGGTTAGTACCACGATTATGCTCAGTAGATATGGAATTCAAAAGGGTTGTTACCAGATACCACTGGTACATACCTTTTTATAGAGATTTCTATATAATGCTTTACCCACATCCTGGGACATGCATGCAAGGATACCAGAAACTGGCATGTTCTTAGTTTTTAGGGAAAATGAATTCGTTACACACGTCCTCTTCTTTTGCACAGGAACACGGGCCACTTGGTATGCATCACCGGTCCCACTTAAAGTGGATAATTACCCCTGAATGTTAAACAAGCTTTACAGGTTATTACCAAAGATTAGTGGATAATAATTCTGGACTTTTTTAAAGCGGATAATTTATTAATTTTCCTTTTTGGTATCTGGATGTAATACTCAGGTGTTAAATATGTGGTACTGTGTACCACTCCTTTTCTTTTTCATTTAAAAAAAAAAGAAAGACAAAGTAAAAAAGATAAGAGTCCCTGTCTTCTCTAGCTGTACATTTGCATACTAGGCAAGTGGCCTCTACATGATGTCCTGCACTGGATCCTTTGGTACCAGATAGGTTGATCTGGGTTAAATCTAAAAGAGGGACACAACATCCATGGAAGGAGTCAAGCATGAAGACTATTGTTATATACGGGATTCAAAAGGGTTGTTACCACTGGTACATACTTTTTCTGGAGATGGTCTGTACAATGCTTTACCTACATCCTAGGACATGCATGCAAGGATATCAGAAACTGACCCAGCATGTTGTAGGTTTTTAGGGAAAATGAATTTGTTACACACCTCTTCTTCTGCACAGCAACACAGGCCACTTAAAGTGGATAATTTACCCCTGGATGTTAAAACAAGCTTTTACAGGTTATTACCAAAGATTTGGATAATTTATTCTGGACTTTGAAGTAGATAATTTATTCCTTTTTAATAGTTTCTAATAACAGAAACTTGTAGTACCCTGTGTACCACTCTTTTTTTTCAAAAGAAAGAAAGAAAGAAAGACAGAGTAACAAAGTAAAATAGAATAAAGACTTACTGTCTTCTCTAGATGTACATTTGCAAGAAAGAAAACATGAAGTTCTTATGACCCATGTGTTCTTGTTTGTTTATATAACACATATGATGAATATTTGCATGCATAAATTTTTTCTTATTTCTGCCTTTGAAGGCATTAATTATAATGTGAGTGACAAGCACATGCCAATATTTGCAGTTCCTTTTTCCCGCGGGTCAAGAACTCAATAGTTGACTCACATAGTGAAAACTGCAAATTTGCAATTCTAGAAACCAATGAAACCATAGCCAACAAAAAAAAATATGGAAAGAAAAGGGAAGCAAAAGAAAGACAATATTAAGTCTAATAGGTCAAAAGTACAAAGAAAATAGACTGGCAAGGAAAAGAGCATGTACTGGTATCACTGCTGCCAAGCCACTTAAAAATGCTGGTAAACTCAAAGGAGGGCATTCTGACAAAATATGGTCCTTCTGGGTTACTCAGGTGCTCAAAATTCACCATCTATTTTTTTTTAGGTCAAAATTAACCATCTTATCCTGACATTGTCTTCCATTCACATGTAGAATTACAGCGAATCAAAATGCAATCCTCAAAACAAAAGTATAAAATGTATCTAAACATAATAGGCTTATGTCCCTAGTCATTTCTATTGCTGAGGAGTCGAAAGCATTTTTTTCTACATTGACCTACAAAAACATCGACAATGGTTTAATAGAGCCAATCATTAATTGCATTATATAGAAGAAATGAGAAATTTCTTTTCTGATATTTATAAAGCAATACAAGAAAACTGTAGGCACCGTTTCTTTGTTTACTTGTTCTACGGTGTACTTGGAGGGACACCTGATAATGATCCTTGATGTTTCCCTAGACTTTTACTTGGTTCAGTTAAACCCATGTTACTTTTGGACTTTTTTTTAATGAAACTAGTCTTTGGGAAATATTTCTAAAGATACGGGCTAACTTTGTTGTGGTTGTTCAATGCATGTCGTGGAATTATTCCTTTCAGAAAATAATGATGTTGTAATAAGTTAATGATACTTAAATAATAACTAGGTCAGCTCTAAGGTGGATGTTTGACTCCATTGATCTTCCTATTAACACTTGCAGGCTTCAGTTACATCTCCCTTTTCTACAGTTTTTAACTATTAACCAGTTACAGGTAGGGCTTGATTGTGCCGAATCTAAACAGTTGAAGGACTTATAAATTAATTTGAGCATAATAGAAGTTTGGGACCCTGATTAAACTGACTCAAAAGGTTATCTGGTAAATTTCTGAATTACACCAAATTTAGATTTGGCTTAACCTTGAAGGCTATCAAGCCATTGTTTTACAGGTTCAAATCACATAAGCACTGTTATATTGGCCTTGTACAACTCAACAACAGTGGATCAACTGACCAACTTTTGTTTACAAAAGTGGACATAAAACTGGAAAAAAGTAAGAAATTAGGCAAAAGGACTAAACAAAGGGAGAAGTGTTTTCCACCTGGCTGTAATACATGGTTTGAAGAGAGAATCGGGCGGCTCAATAGACGAATCGGAATCGTTTACAACCTCCGTCATAGTTGCAACAGCAGTCGAGAGGAACTTCTCGGAAGAGCGCAACTCAAATTATCAGAAAAAATAAAAAGAGCGATGGAAGCCAACTCTGCTATCAGAGCCAGGTTTCGATCCTGGGACCTGTGGGTTATGGGCCCACCACGCTTCCGCTGCGCCACTCTGATTTGTTGATAATGTATACTTTCTTTCTTTCATAATCAAACCTTTCTAAGCATCCTCTCTAACCGCAAGTTTCTATCTGGCCCATTAGGCTTCTTTGAAGCCCAATTCAACTCTTTCGGTCGACCGTCACGCTTTTGTCAACTTCTTCTACTGAGAGACATCTAAAGCCCCTTTTATTTGGGTTAAATCATTTTTGAGGAGGGATCAAATGACACCGTCCATTTTCAAAGTCCAAACAGTCGATCCAAACGGTTCAACTTGATGGATATGTTAAAATGTGCTTACAGATCAAATTTTACATTTTTCTGAATTTTTTTTTTGGTTTATTCAGAGGGGTTCAAAAATTCAACGGTCTGAATATAGCGATTTTGTTAAATACTTAATAAATAGTAAAAAAATTCAGAAAAATGTAAAATTTGATTTCCAAGTTACTCTTAATATATTCATCATATTGAACGGTTTGGATCGACTATTTGGATTTTGAAATTTCAAAAATAAACATTGTCACATCATGTCACCAAAATAGTGATGTAATCCGATCCCTCCTCATCATTTTTAACTATATGGCATGGATGCCAACAATTATGGTCAAATAGAAAAGCAAGGCCATCAGGTCCATAGGCTTTGTCAGCTCTTGAAGTAAATATTGCACCTTTTATTTCAACAATAGTAAAAGGCCTTTTAACACCATCAACCAATCAGGCATCATCAGGTATGCTGAAATAAATCTGCTGCTGCATAGTGAATAGTAATCCTATAATTTTTCCTTTTTCAAATCCAGTTGTAAAATTGTTTTGAAATGTGCGTACATAAGCGTTCTGAAATAAGTTGCTTTGAGATTCGTTCTCCAAAATAAATTGACGATTAGATTTGGAAAAAAGGGATTGTAGAATTACTATTCACTCATAGAGGATTGCAGTAGATTTATTTCCATGTGACCTGAGCCTCAGCTATTAAATTGCAACATCAACAATTCATTCTATCAAGATTAGGGGTGGCAACAAATCGAATCGAATTGAACTTATCCTAGGTTTGAGTTTGGTTTGAATAAGATTCGAACCGAACCTAGTTTGATTCGTTTCGAACTGAACCCATTTCGAATCGAATTAATTGCAAACTACACATTTTTTGAATTGAACCCGAATCGAATCATGAATTAAATTATTTTTTAGCAACTCTAGTTATACTGGTAGTTTATACATTAATTTTTTCTTGCGGGACAAAATTCATATGGTTTCCTTTTACCGGTATGAAATGAGTGTTTTAAAGTTTAAAAATTATTCATAAAAAAATACATCACAACAAATAATCGTAAAAAAAGATTAAATACAAGAACTGAAATATGCAGTAAAACAAGTAATCGTACCTCGAGTGCTCACTCGATCAAACCCTCAATCGGACCATCTAATGAAGTGAGAATCCGAAAGGTAGAGAAGGCGGAGGAGAGACGGCCGAAGAGAGAGGAGTGACGGCTGGAGAGACAGCCAATCGCCGAGAGCGTCGGCTAGGTTTTATAGCGAGAGGGAGAGTGAGTTAGGGAGAGGTGGAGAGAGAACTAGATTATTGGGATTTGAGAGCGAGGAAACGTCAGCTAATTTAAATTGTGACTCTCTATCTTGGATTTTAATTTTATCAGGTAAATGAACAACCGATATTATTATGAGATTTGAACCATAAAAGTTCGCAAACCCATTTCGATCAAACCAAGCTAGGTTTGAGTTTGGTTTGAATTAATTTCGAACCAAACCTAGTTTGATTCGTTTTAATTCGAACCCATTTCAAATCGAATTAAACTCGAATCAAACCCGAATCGAATCACAAAATATGAATTTTTTTGCCAGCCCTAATCAAGATTCAAGCAGGACCATTTTTTACTTCACCTCCGTATTTTATAGTGCTTCATAGCCAAAAAAAAAAAAAAAAAATGGAATTTTAGGGAACCAACAAAGAAGTTGGCATTCTGACGATGCTTTGGTTGCCCAACAAAGAAGAAAATATAGGTTGCGCCTTTTCATTAAATACACTTGAATAACATATAGCATTTCTTATTTATATTCATAGGAAGGAAATGGTCCTTTGTATTTATATTCATAAGAAGAAAATAACCACCCCCCCGTGAACTTCATAATTCATATTTATTTTTATGGTCTAAATAAAGCCCCTAAACTTTCAAATTTGCCCAATAAAGCCCTTCTGCTACAAGAATAAACTAATGGTTCAATGCAAATATGTAATAGGTATTGACTTGTCTGTGGTAAGCCAATGTTTGTAAAAGTCGAAAATCTGTGGTAAGCCAGATCACCATCTAATTAAGAATGTTAATCATTAGGTAATGGGAGTATTTTTTTTATTTTTAAAAGGCCAGTGGACAAAATGACCACTGACAATTTGTATTAAACGAAAATCAAAGTTACAAATTACACGGCAGTACAAATGACTGAGAAATTAAAAAGTGCATCTAGCATCAAACAAATGATTGAGTGTTGCATCAAACAAGCCAATACCATCCTAGTTACATTGGAAAAAATAAAAGAAGAAAGAGAGCTTACACCTGATGAATTAGTTCAATGGCAACATTATAAAACTGTTTTAGATGATATCTACTTAGATGAGGAAATAGCTTGGAAAATTCGATCAAAACAGAAGTGGTTGAAAGAGGGTGATCGAAATACAAAATATTTTCACGAGTGGGGTTAAAATGCACCCTCCTTTTTGTATTCCAAACGTGCACCCTCCTCTTGTTTTTTCATTTTTAAAACTCAAATAGTTGACTTAAATCTACCAACGTGTTCTACATATTAAAATGTGCTTGGAGACCAAATTTTACATTTTTTGGAAATTTTTTACTATTTTTTCAGAATTTTTTATTAAACTTAACAATAATAAAAAATTCAGCACAGTGATGATTTTCAAAAATTCTGAAAAAATAGTAAAAAATTTCCAAAAAATGTAAAATTTGGTCTCCAAGCACATTTTAATATGTAGAACACGTTGGTAGATTCAAATCAACTATTTGAACTTTAAAAATGAAGAAACGAGGAAAGGGTGCACGTTTGGAGCACAAAAAAGAGGGTGCATTTTAACCCCACTCTATTTTCACATGGTTGCTGCCCACTGCAGAAAAAAGAATACTATTCATAGTCTCGATACTGACTCAAGTATAGTGACACAACTCCCTGGTATTCAAAGAGAGGTTTATCTTTTCTACAAAAATTTTTTAGGAGAACCTGGGGTCAAACTTGCTGAGTTAGGGGTAGATTTCTGGTCTGAAGACCTTCAATTGACTGAGTTTGATCGCCAGATTTTTGAAATTCCCTTTTCTGAAGAAGAGTTACATAAGGCTGTTTTTCAATCAGATCCCACAGGGGCACCAGGCCCTAATGGGTTTTCATTTCTTTTTTATCAATTTTTTTGGGAGCTGATTAAATCTGAACTTCTCCTTATGTGTCACAAATTCTTTGATAATAACCTTGATTTGCGATATCTGAACAAGTCAGTTATTTGCCTCTTACCGAAAACCACTAATGCTTCTCATCTTAAACAATTTCGACCAATTAGTTTAGTAAATTGTAGTTTCAAAATTCTATCCAAGTTGCTTACCTTTAGAGTAGAACCAATTATGCAACGATTAATAGATACTAGCCAATCAGCCTTTCTTAAAGAACGATTTATTCTAGATAACGTAGTTCTTAGTCAAGAAATCATTCACTATGCCACTAAAAAGGATCAAAAAGGGGTAGTGATAAAACTCGATTTCGAGAAAGCATACGATAAGATTAATTGGGATTACTTACTTGAGGTCATGCAAGGGAGATCCTTTGGTAATAGATGGCTTCAATGGATTAGAAACTGGATGTATAGCTCACAATCGTGTGTCAATGTAAACGGGTCTCTTACTAATTACTTCTTTTGCCGGAGAGGGGTTCGTCAAGGGGATCCACTTTCTCCATTTCTGTATATCCTTACGGCTGATACTTTAAGTCGATTGTTCAACATTGGTAAACACAACAAAATTTTATTAGGACTTGGACCTCCCTGTTTTGACCATCAATCAGCTATGACCAATTGTCATTACGCTGACGATACAATCTTATTCCTTCAAGCCACCCCACAAAATGTTGAAAGAGTTGTTAGTTTGTAATAATCTAGAAGTCAATAATACGATAATTTATCATAAAGCTTTGTTCATGAATTGGATGATTAATATCATTTTGTCGCCTTGAGTATTATTGCATTTATGGATCATTTCGAGTTCATGACTGAAATTGTTAAACTCCATAATATAGATGATATATACTCTTAAAAGGTCACTAACCAAGGTAATTAGCAGGAACACTAATTACCGCGAAAAGGTTAGTATGTGGATTAAAAGATGGTTAAGTTTTACAAGCCACCTGACACGGGATGTCATTTTAATCACATAGATACATGTTCTAGGAACATGGAATTTGACAGACCCCGAATGAGACATTAAATAGAATTGTGTTCGTGTCATTAATGTTTCTCATTCAGTGTCACGTTCTAAAGTATGAGGTATTTATTGTTCCCACTAAGAAATATGTATGTGTGATTGCTATCTACCGCTGTCCGTAAAAAGCAGTCATAACGGTAGCATTCCCATATGTATAGCTTAGCTGAGGAAGTGATAGTCTACCAAAAGTACTATTTGTCCCTCGTATCTCTATACGAGCTATAGCATCACTGGGCCCCTTGATAGAGTTAGATTATCTGCTAGCGGTATAATTACAAGAGTAATTATATTTGATAATCTGCTCAAGATCAAGAAAAGATTCAGTTAGCAAGGATGACACACATCTACCTTGAAACTGATCTGATAGCTATGAGACAGAAGAACAGACACAAGTAAATTGTTTACTGGATCGTGATATTGTACAGTACAACATCATCTGTGTAATTGGATGGTCATGATGTGTTGCCAGACGCCACCCATGATTATAGAAGTTAAAACAGTTTTAACTCTATTTACCAACATAACACAGATCCTATTGGGTCACACCATATAGGAGCTAATTGGAGAATCTTATTTTGATTGATTAAAAATTGGTTATGATCAATGATAAGATGGTTATAATTAATTATACGTGTTATAATTAAATTATAAATGTTATGTAAAAATAACAAGCAAAAAACATTGGTTAATTTATAAACGTGTGTGTGACACGTTGTATAAAAGTTAACCGGTTAATTTATAAATGTGCAGGACACATTGTATAAATTACCGAAACAACAATCGCAAGAAAAATATATATAATTATTCAGAATAATTATACGAATATTATTTGTGTTCGGGCCGAGGGCATTCGGATCTTTTCAGATTCGTCCTTATTTGCATGACATGTCATCGATCCTATCCAGATGACACGTCATCGATACCGAAACAAATAACCGCAAGAAAAATATATATATAATTGTTCAGAATAATTATACGAATATTATTTGTCTTCGGACCGAGGGCATTCGGGTCTTTTCAGATTCGTGCTTATCCGCATGACGTGTCATTGATCCTATCCAGATGACATGTCATCAATCCTATCCACAAGGGCAAAATGGTCATTTCACACCTATGCCACCTTGCATGTGTAGAAACATGGAGAAGAGTGTGGAAGGGTGTGGAAGGGGTATTTTGGTCATTTCACATATAAAAGGATGAGGTGTCAATGGCATACCTTGTAAATAGGCATATGTTGAGGGGTATTTCGGTCTTTTGCGAACCTCCTCAAAAGCCTATAAATAGAGGGGTGCATGTAGAGAGAAAAATCACTAATTCACTTGTATCGTTTCGTGCAGAATCGAATCGGTATTTTCTCTCTTTCTCGGTTTCTCTCCCAAATAGTGTTTCGGTTGAGAAAAGAAAGTTATACGTAGTTGACGTATAATCTTGCGGGTTGTTGTGGAGTATATTTACGGGATCGATGAATAGTGTTTTACCGAATTTAGCGGTATGTCAGTTTTGCTCATTTGATGAAACTGAGTAACCGAAAATTCGTGTTTACGGGTTTTCGTCTTTTCCCCATGAATAGTGTTTTTGCAGAATTCCGCGGTTTACGGTATTTCTGGCAGAAGAAATTAACCGCTCTCTGGTTAGCCCTGGTGGATAACCGATAGAGGCATCAGACGTCTGATGCTCCGAGACGAGTCGATTCCTTCCGTGATGTAGCTCTACACGCTCGGTCTGCATTCCAACTGTGATTTGGAAACAAGGTATAAATATGTTATATTAATCTATTTAATTGGTAAGTAGATTAAAGTTTTAGAAATCAATCATGGAGTAGATCTGTAAAAGGATTAAATTGGGTTTTGATGCCAAAGGAATACTGAAGGTGGACCGCCTTGGAAAGTTTCCTGACATACCCCGTTTAATCCTGAGCTTAAGTTGGCCGTAGAAATTTTTGTTCTACGGTCATTCCGCACCTTAAGCCTAAACGAGTTTTGGTTACCGCAAAACCCCAAAAGTGGTATCCGAAACCCAACAAGAACTTGGTGGACACTTAGAGCTTTTGAGGCTTTATCAGGCATCCGGATTAATGAACAAAAAACTGAACTGTATGCCCTTAATATAGATACAAATTTCGCTCAGACTTTAGCTGATTTATTTCGTTGTAAGCTTGCTCAATTTCCTTTTAAATACTTGGGGGTTCCTTTACATAATTCTCCTCTGTTACTTAAAGATTGGCAGTTTTTGTTAGATAAAGTAGATAAAAAATTACAAAGTTGGAAAGGGAGGCTAATATCTATTGGTGGTAGGCTGACCTTAGTTAATGCTGTTCTGACTTCTATACCTTTGTATGCTTTGTCTATATATAGGATACCAAAATGGATACTAACCAAATTAGATAGATATAAACGCAAATTCCTTTGGCAGGGTATGGCACCAATGCCAAAAAACACTCTTTACTAAATTGGCCTAGTGTGTGCTTAACCAAACAAAATGGTGGTCTGGGAGTTTTAGACTTAGATTTGATGAACATTGCTTTATTGGCCAAATGGGTGTGGAAATTCAAAGATCCTACATACAACAGCCTGTGGAAAATCTTAATTACTTATAAATATGACATAGAATCTTTGCCACCATCAAACTTTTGGAAAGCTGTATTAGATATTGCTCCTCTTGTTCAACATAGTATTTATTTCTCTCCTAATTGCTCTACCATTGTTTCTTTTTGGAATGATATTTGGTATGGGGAATGCAGTCTTGCCACATTATTTCCACACTTATACAATAAATGCACTCTTCCTAATATACCCCTTCATGAAGTATTGGCAGATCAAGGGGGCAATTTAAGGTTCAACAGACAGCTATATGGGATGGACTTGAAAGATTGGGATGATTTACAAAATATTATATGTACTTTAGTTATTGATGACAACCACCCTCCAATGAGATGGAGATGGTCCTCTTCCGGGTTTTTTAATGTTAAATCTTTATATCAATTTCTAAATTTTAGAGGCACCAAACTCATACAACTAATGATTTGGTGGAATCTACAAATACCCCCTAAGATCAAAGTCTTTATGTGGTTAGTCCAAAAACGGAAAATCCTTACCAAGTCTCAGTTAGCTAAAAGGGGGTGGCAGGGGCCTACACAATGTCACTTTTGTCAGGAATATGAAACGGTTAACCATCTTTTTATACAATGTGCATGGGTTAGGCAACTATGGTTTTGGTTAGGCCAATGCCAAGATGAATTCAGTAATTGGAGTTCCATTCAGGACATCATGACCTTTGCGTATAATTTACAACCCTCACAACAAAAGGCCTTTCTTACTATCTTTAGTGCTTTAACTTGGACCGTTTGGAACATTCGAAATGATATTTGCTTTAATCATGCCTCTCAACCTACAGGTCGTAACACAATTATTCTTATTATTTCTCTCACATTATATTGGACAGGTAATGAAGTGGGTCAGATTGATGAGGCGGTGCAGACTTGGCTACCGCAGTCACTGGAGGACATACCGCTTCGCACCTATGCTGGGGATGACGAGATGGTACTGGTCGAAGACGCTCACATGGGGGTATCAACTGATGCTGCATGAAATATGACTAAACTCTATATAGCTCTCTAGTTATCTTACATTTTAAATCTCTGTCATATTTGCTGATTGTGTCAGCTCTATTTTGAGATTTTGTTTTGTTGGTTATACCATCTATGGTATCGTATTAGCTAGTGGTTTTTTTGCCTAGTTGACAGGGACGATATGCGCATATCTTTGCTAAAAACATTGCTGTTTTCTGTAATCTAAGTTTCTGAAATGAAACGGGCTTAATAGCCTCATTTTCAAAAAAAAAATGATTGAGTGTTGCGCACAACACCCTCCATAAAGCTGTAGCAAAGGGGCATTGGAAATTTGGCAAAGTAGGAGGTCTCTCATTTGAAGAACATCACCGTTAGACAGATGAAACTTTGGCGGCGGCAACCGAAATCAATGGAAGGATTTGATTAAACCAAATAAAAATTTCAAGGGTTATTGGGAGCAAATAAGATTCACTAGCCTCATTATACTGGACAAGGTTACAGGGTCATTTTAGACTTCCCTCTGCTTTTGCAATTTTGTTTGACCTGGCAAGCATGAAGACTATTGTTATTGGCCTTTTATGGATTTGTGGTTCATTTGATTCAATTTCCTTTTTCACAGAAATGCAAATCCTAGTAAAGATTATTTATAATGCACATATCCAGTACACAGAGAGTCAGTTTGAATGTAAAATCAGAAATACCAGTATTCAGGGTTACATGATAGTACTGATAGCATTACAGTAAAATGATATTCAAATCAGTCGGTTCTCTTGGGCCAAAATATGGTATCAAAGGAAACATAAAATGCGAGAAACATAGAGAAATACTGAACTCGCAGACTCTAAAATGGTGTCAGAATGAGATTTCTCTTAGCCAGTTAGCATCTAAAGGTCATCATGCTATCATTGCCCCCATGCAACTGAGACATGTTTTTCACGATAAGTTGAGATCTCACGGTAATGTTCTAATTTCTAAAACCTGGAGAGAGATTCAGATTTTGGTGTAAGAACGATTGAACTCGGTCTCCATTCGAGAGGGATGGGATAGGTACGAGAAGGGCAACGGAGGAACTCGTGTCCTCTGCATTAACGCAACGTTTGAGTTTAAGATCCAACCCATCCGTTACATACTAGCACAAATCTTGAAAGGTCCGGTTCTGATCGGACGGCCATGAGAAAACATTGCGAGCCGGATTCTGATCGGACGGAAGAAAAAAGTAGTGCACAATAAAAGCCAACTCTGTTATCAGAGCCAGGTTTCGATCCTGGGACCTGTGGGTTATGGGCCCACCACGCTTCCGCTGCGCCACTCTGATGTCTGTGATATGATTTATATTTTCTTGTATTTAACCAATTTATTTGAACTGCAGCGGAGGCCCAAATTAAGCTTGCTGGGCTAAATAATTACGACATCAGTTTCATCTTTTTTTTTTTTTTAATTTATTTCCCGCGTCAGTTGTTTGAGAATTCACATCAACGGCCGTAATTTTTCTATCAAAAAATCACTCGATTTAAATCGTCAATCAAAATTCAAAAACCTAAAACGTCACATCGTATAATGAGCATTCAATTCGAATCGGATGGTCAAGATTGCGTGCCTTAACCACAATAACCGCGGACACGGACTACGCCGTTTTAGGCATATAATTATTTAACAAATTTGATATATTTATTCCGTGATATGCGATTGTTACTTGAGAAAAAAAACTTCATACGCCGCACTGAGCCCTCGTAAAAAATGGGCACTGACAGCTTGCTCGAGGCAATAAAGATAACAAGTAATTCAAGAGTTGGAATTGCAACAAAAATATTATTTTAGTTTTTTTATCTCAACTAATTACACAAAAAGATGTAACTATCAAAGGATTCAAAGGGTGCCTAGTCTCTTACAACATTTCACAGTCTCATGTAATACTTCATCCACACTATATTTGTACTTGAACCCCAAATCAACCAACTTATTTGAACTAGCCTTCAAAATCTTCCCGTTTCCTTCAACCCTGAAATATTATATCATTGTCATCTAAATACCTTAATGATCAAATTTTGTAAAAACAAATTTGAATATCTAGCATGCGCACACAAAGACAAGTTTTATATTGACCAAAAGAGAAAACATAATTACTACAATATCAATATCAATGGTCTTACTCTTTGATTAGCTTGAGCTCTGGAAATTCTTTTGCAAAATAGTCCACAACATGTTTCATTGTAGGATAATTGGTTGCGCAAAAAAACCGGCCTGCCATGACCGGCAGTTCTATGCAAAATACATGGGCCTCGCAAACATCTTCAACATGAACCAAAGGTATTGAGGCGAATAATGCGTGTAGAGCCTTCAATCCATTGTGGAAAACTTCTATTCCACTCAATGGTGAAATTATCATATGCATACTCTCCGAGGCATATGGAAGGATTGTATCACCGCCTACTATGCCACAGGTTAGGCTCACTACCTCAAATTTTCTATTTCCTTTGCTGTTGTAGATCAGAATTTCTTTCTCAGACAGGGTCTTTGACCTTATGTAAGCCTGAAAAAAGGATATCATAAGTCGATATGTATTTTTTTATGATAAATAATATTCTATTATCTTTTGAAAATCACCTTAAATAGTCTATTTTATAAAATACAATAACAAATGATATAACATTCATTTGAAATTTTCTCTAAATAAAACAGCCAAGTGAAAACTTTACAAAACTGGCCATGTCATGTCATTGAATGTAATATATTGCATAATCAATTACTAATTAAATCAAATTTCAAAAGCAATATTACAATAGAAAATCATTCTTACTGTTCAGCAATTTGGGTATGGCAGGCAAACTATTCAGTACTTTTCCACATGAAAAGTTTTGGTACCTTGAAATAATCACTAAAATATGGCAAGGAGACACCAAGTGAGGTCCAGCAACATTCATCGAAACTGTCTCTGTAGCTAGCGGAGTCTTCCTTCAATGGAGAGGCAGCTGAAATTGAGCCGGTATAAACTACACGCCTTACCATACCAGACTGCTCACACAACCGAAGGATTGTACTTATCGCACCCAATTCTGCTTCTGTTGTGTCTTTGTGATGCTTATATAATAAACATTATCTTGAATTACAGTTACAATGCACAGATTGCAAGGGATATGATTGATCATTGATTATAGAAGAACATATGCTTACAAGTCACATTGGATTCTAAATTATTAGAATAAAACTCACAAGTAGTACCTGTTTCCTAGCTTAATGGCTCTTTCCTAATTATAATTTTTCTCATTTAAAGTTGCTTAAAACGCCGAATTTCATTTTATAAGTGAGGAGTTATTCTTTAAGGATTGATTAAGCATGAAATTGAAAGCTTTTTGGATTTTGGAAGTGAAATGTGATACATTTCGGTTTCAGAAGTATGCTATATTTAGATCTTGGGAGAGTACACTTGAAACTGAACCTAGTTATAGTAAAACCTGGTGAAATGGCACAATTTGGTAAAATATAGATGAAAATTGCTTTCCTGTTATTTGATCCATCAACAATTGTCTTGATCCGGTCTATAAACCGCGGTCTGGATCTGGTCTAAATTGTTTGATTTACATCACAAAGCTCTCATATTATACCCAAAGATAGCAGAGATGATAATCCTTAGATAACTAATCAGTCTTTTATAAATTTTTTTAAAGTTCTTGAGGGCGACTTCCCATCTAAATGTAAATTATATTCACCGAATAGAAAAGGAATTTGATGAAACTGTTTTTCAAAGGCACACAAGAGATGAATAAATTTTTTAACAACATGCAGCTATCCATATATTCCCCAAAATTCATTGGGGATGTTGCTAATACAGCCATCTAAAACCATTTACAATATCTTGCTCATTGCTTCTTATTATTAGCTGATATCTATTGTTTCATCAGGTATCTGCCTTCAGAAAAACAGTCTACTAACCTTAGAGTTAAGAGGATCGTTATGGTATACAGTGGCAACCAAAAAGACAAAATGACACCCTCTGATTGCGGGCCCAAACATGCCAGAGTCGTAAATATTGGCCTCGAACAATGAAAGGCGCGAGTCTGCACCTGGTAAGGACTTTAGAAGACCTACCTTATCTTCATCTCCTACAATTTTTGCAATCAATAAATGTTTTGAATTAGGTCTATCACTGGTATTTGGTAATGCATCCTTTTACAAACTTTCCCAAACAAATTAAATATTTAAATGTTTCATTTACACTGGTAAGAGCAGGGAATGCTCCCTTAATTAGAATGTTTTTACTTAGAGATTCCTTGGGTTGAAATGGCAGTATTAGGAATCCACTGATAATACTGGTAATAAGAAAACTGAACAAGTAGCAAAATATCTTCACTTGAGAGGCCAGTCCCATTCTCAATCTTTTCTTTGAAGGAATCGGGAGTATATTTTTTGCCTTGATGAAAAATTATGTTCGTTCTTCCTCAAATCACAACAATTTGTGAGGAAGTTCAATAGAAATTGAACTGATTAGTGATTTAGTGATAAAAGAGAAACAGTACCTAAGTTTCTTACTGTTGCATGCACTACATAGCCTTTTTCTAGGAGTTTTTTCACAAGCCATGAACCGATAAAACCTGAGGCTCCTGTGACACATACTCTAGCCTTCGTCTCCATCTCCTCTCTCTCTCTCTCTCTCTCTCTAAAACGACCGAGGAGAGCTAGAGAAGAGCAGGTCACAAAGATATTTCATATATAATAATTTCCGATGGGATTTTCCGATACTATAAATCTATTATTATGTTCAACTTGTGTGTGGTTGTCATGCCAACAGCCATTTAACTGAATTTATCAGTCCAAGTAAATTGAACTATATCTTTTAAGGGGTTTTATTTTTATATTGTCTTTAAATAAAATTGTAATACAAAAAGAAAATACCAAATATCAAACTATAGCGATACACAAGGTATACAACCAGTAACACAATAAACAAAATTGACTTTTCAATACAGATAAAATTTCCAAGACTGTCGCATAGAAAAAAAAAAAAAAAGGAAAACAGTATGACCCGTTGACTGAGAACAGGGTTACTCATACGGTCAACACCTAGTAGCAATTTAGAATTTATAATGTTGAATTCTTATTAACTAATCAATTTTCAATTTCGATCAAATTTGATACACAATATATCAGGTGTTCCATTGTTCGATATACAATAATATTTTTATGTCTCAATTATTTCAAAGAACTATAACAAATGAAATCACAGGCCTCCAAGTCTCTTGGCACATTCCACATAGGGGTGTCAATGGTATTTTTTTTAGCCATTTATCCAACCGTATCGTATTCAATAAAATGGATATGAGTAAGAGTTTTATTTTGTTAGCTTATTGAATATGAATATAGATAATAATTTATTTTCGTTAACTAAATGGGTAAGGATATGGATAAAGACTAATTATAAAATTTAAATATATATTTAATTTAATTTTAACCCCACCTAAATATATATTCGTAGTTCTGAATTTTCTTCATTTATACAAAACAATTTAGTTGGAATTAATTGCACATTTACTTTTATTTTTTATTATAAATATAATTACATATGTGTGAAATAAATGAGTTTTTGATGTTTAATTTGTAAAATATAATAAAACTAATTATTATAATAGTACTATCCATTATTCATCCACTACTATTTTGTTATCCAACAATAGTAACGAGTAAGAATAGGATAGGGTAAAGTTAATTTTTAATGAGTATGGATAGAATATAGATAAAATCAATTTTAATGGATATGAATATGAAAATGTCTCCACCTAATCCATACTGTACCCATTAACACCCCTAATTCCACACTGGCACCAAGTATCTCCTCAACACCAAATTTGTACTTAAATCCTAAATCAACTAGCTTTTGTGAGCAACCCTTTACTATCTTTCCTTCTCCTTCCACCCTGAAAAATTAGCAAAGTTAATTAAATTAGACATTAAAACAATTACAATTTACAAGGGTTTATTTCTTTTCAAAAAGTGCCCTAATAAAAAATCAGAATAAACCTTCAAAGACACAAATTAGAGTAATCCCTAAAATCTTACTCTTTGATCAGCTTGAGATATGGAAATTACTCCGCAAAATAATCTACAAAATCCTTCATTGTCGAATAGTCGACTACGCAGAGAAACCGGTCGACCATGACCGATCTCTCTATGCAAAATATATGTGCCTCACAAAAATCATCAATGTGAACCAGTGGTACTGAACACAACAATCCTTGAAAGAATTTCAATACAGTATGATGCAGTTCATTGCCGGTTAGTGGCAATACGATCAGAAGTACGCTACTAGGAGTGTATGGGAGGATTGTGTCCCCTCCAACAAGTGCTAAATCGAGGCTCACGACCTCGAGTCCGTCCTCCTTCGCCTTCTTTGTTGTATTTTGAGATTTCTCTCTTTGATACAGTTTTTGAACTCTTGTAATCCTGAAAAATCATTACAATCCTATTTTGTCTATGAAGTTTTCTAAATGTAGATTGAAAAAAAAGAAGAAGAATATATTAGATCCTTGGCTTTATACAAACCTCTTGATCAATATATTTGTGCATGTGATATAAAAAATCAGTACCAGAATCCTAAAGCCACATCTTTTTCAATGACTATGAGGATCTACTATATATTTTGACAATCACATGCATAAATGTTTTTTATATATACCGCTTCATTCTTGAGAGTATGAGGCTAAATATTGAAACATACTCAATGAAATTTTATTAAAACCCAGTAAAAACCACAAAATTGGGAGGATAAAGATAAGGTCAACTAAATATCATGTTTGCATATTTGGTCGGTCCCCTTGCTTTACCCAAAGATGTCCTTTGGCTTTGGATTAAAGACATAATAAAATCAATCTAAGAGGTAGAAGATGCGAGATAAATTAGCATCCAAAGAAAAGAAAATTTCCTATAGCGCCTTTTGGCCTAGCACAAAATTATTTAATTTTAAAGACCACCATATATGTATATTCAAAATGAAAAATAAAAAAAAAATACTTTCAAGTGGTCAAGATAGTGTGGGTAAGGGAGATCAATTGTAGTCCAACTCGATTCATCAATGAAGTCCTTGTAGCCAGTGAAGTCTTCCTTCCACAGCAAGGTTGCAACCACCGAGCCGGTATAAACCACCCGCCTAACCGTACCAGGCTGCTCACAGAATTTTAGGATTGCATTTATCCCCTGTAGTAAAACCTCTGTTGTGTCTTTGCACTGTTCAAGATATGTGCTAAAAATTAGCTTTCTAAACACCATCCAAATTCGGTCATCATTTGGGTTCTTTAAAAAAAAAATTTAGAAAAAAAGTGCAACCGGAGTGAAAGAGTTCAGAGGGCTATTTTCAATTTAGAGGTGGATCTCAGCATTGCTTAGGGGATTTTTTTTAATAACCATAATTAAAAAAAATGACATTTAGACACGGGATGTACTGAATAGGCTATTGAGTATCTTTTTTTCATGTATCGATTACTACTCAGTACTTCTGATTTTTGTAAAAAACCAAGCAATAATGTTGGTTCAGTAAATTTCATTTTTTTTAATTATGAATACTAAAAAAAATTCTGCTTAGGGGTTGCTTTAGCCACCATAGATTTTTTTTTTTCTAGAGTTTCGTCCTTTACATTTTGTAAATTTTACAAATACTGCCTTTTAATCCATTATCAAATAAAATTACGCTACATGATTTTATTGTACTGCCAATCTCAATTTTCTAGTCACGCCCCTAATTTTGATTTACTTTTTAATAAAATAAAAATAGGGGAGCGAACGCAAATGATATATGTGACTTGTTAATTGTTATAGATATTGATGTGCATGTGGCGTTTCCCTTGTTTGTTGGGGTTTGCATGATATCTCACATTTTGCAGGAGATGCCAAAATACTTTAGGAATTCAATTGACTGAGAGGAGGGTTCCAATGAGTCTTTCATACCTTATATTTTATATTTTTATTTTTAAAGTTCAAATTATCGATCCGAACTATTTAACATGATATATATACTAAAATATGGTTAGGGATGAAATTATAATTTTTGGAAATTTTTTACTATTTTTTAAGATGGGTAGAAAATCACTGTTTTTTGAACAGTTCAAAAACAATGATTTTGTACCTATCTTAAAAAATAGTAAAAAAATTTCAAAAAATATAAAATTTCATCTCCATGAATATTTTATATAAATATTATGTTGAACGGTTCAGATCGATAATTTAAACTTTGAAAACGAAGATATAAAATATGAGGTATGATGAGATATGAAAAAAAATGAGATATTGGAACCAATATATTTCGCAATTAGTAAAAAGAGATGTAAACCATCGCACATGTTTGTACATAATTTAGTCTCGCACCTACTCTTAAGGTTTCATATGGTCGAAATGTAAAAGGAGATAACATTATTGTTTAATGAATTTCACATCTCATATTTTACTAGTTTAAAGTTGTTTTTTTTTTAAAAGAGAAATATGAAGATCTAGTCTCCAAATTTTATTAATACAAACACGCCATCCTCACCCTCGTATCTGCATAAAAGAAGAAAAGAAAGAAGAGAATGAAATCCGAATTACCAATCCATATAGGTGCCCATGCATCGTTTGTAGATCAAATTTAAGAAATAAAAGAAAAGAAAAGAAGCAAAGAGAAAGAAGAAAATAAATACGAGTAGAAGAAGAACCGAAATTTTTTTTAAATACCATAATCGAAAAAAAAAACTTAGATTTTGGAGATTTTCATGTTTAACTAGGCCGCACAACCAATTTGTGGCCCTTTTATGGGGGTTGTGCAGATTGACTTAGAAGTTCTCAAGACTTAAATATATTTAATATTGTAGTGCATTTTTGTGTGCTTTGGGAGACCTCTAAGTCAATATGCGGCTCTCAATAAATGGGCCGCACATTAGCTGTGTGGCCCGAGTAAATATGAAAATTCACAAAATTTAGGATGTTTTAGTTTTTTTTTTTTTTTCTGATTATGGTACAAATAAAATTTCGGCAAGAAAGAAGAAGAAAAATAAATACAATTCGTAAGAATAATCAAATTTACGTTACATATCCTAAATTGTAATTAATTGTGTATATATTGCTCTTTTAATGTGAAGTATGCATCCAAGCATATTCATTTTAAACTCAATAATTTTCCATTATCCCTGCTACTTCTCAAGTACACATTCAAGCAAGAAGGAGATAATTAATTTATTGGTTTTAGAGGCGGATCTAAGCGTTGCTTAGGTGAATTTTTTTTAATAACCATAGTTAAAAAAAAGATATTTGAGCATGGGGTGTACCGAATATACAGGATATTGAGTACCTTCTTCTATTGACCGGATAGGCTATCCAGTACCACTAGTGGAAAATATGGAATCAGGATCGGTTATATACACATATCAGTATCGGAATCCAACCGATCCTGTTGAAGGTGATACTGATACTATCAGGATCGGTTTTATATTTTTTAAAGAACCGATCCAAATAGAAACTATTAGGATCGGTTTTTTAACAAAACCGATCTTAATAGTTGTTATCTAGATCGGTTTTTGACTAAGAACCGATCCCGATACGTACTATCAAGATCGGTTTTTAGATAAAAACCGATCTTGATAGTATTTTCGAATTTTAAAAAAAAAAAATACATAACAACCGATCCAGATACGTACTATCAAGATCGGTTTTTATATAAAAACCGATCTTGATAGTTTTTTCAAATTTTTTTTTTAATTAAAAATTACATATCAAGATCGGTTTTTATATAAAAACCGATCTTGATAGTTTTTTCGAATTTTTTTTAATTAAAAATTACATATCAAGATCGGTTTTTATATAAAAACCGATCTTGATAGTTTTTTCGAAATTTTTTTTTAATTAAATATTACATATCAAGATCGGTTTTTATATAAAAATCGATCCAGATACGTACTATCAAGATCGGTTTTTATATAAAAACCGATCTTAATAGTATTTTCTATTTTTTTTAAATTACATATCTAGATCGATTTTTGAATAAAAACCGATCCAGATACGTACTATCAAGATCGGTTTTTATATAAAACTGATCCTGATGTTTTCTTGAAGCTAAAAAAACTATTTTTATTTATTTGACCAGCTTCCATATATATATTGCTGGCCAGCATCCTAATTTTTTTTTTTTTGCACAGTAAGAAGCAATAATCAATTAAATATCATATACACATTCTAAATTAATTATCATACATATCTTAAACTATTACAAAAAATTCATGTACTTCATACAAAGTTTTGTGAAGTATTACATATTATAACAAGAAATTTAAATCCAAAAAAAATTGAATTAACAAACATACAAGTGACTAATTGGGCTATTTCTTCAATTAACACACATTTATGCAATATACACATTTATGCAATTAATGTAAAGCACAACAATAAAAAAAATCAATAATTACCTCTTTTGCAATCACATCACTTGAGATTAAAAAAGACTCTAAAAACAAAAACAAAGGTAACAATTAGATGGAAAAACATTTTCCAATAAAAAATACAAAAAATGTGTTTTAAAAGTATAATAATGAGAAAATTAGATAAAGCTAATATCATGATAGTTGATCGGCCGGATGATTAAGTAACTTGAGCGAGATGTCCTCAAAACTGTAAAACAATATACAAACACCATTAATTAATTTTTGAAACAATAAAAAAAATTAAAAACTTACACAATTGAGCCGGAGTTGCGAGAGGCTCGGCTTTGAGAGGAAGAGACGGAGAGAAAGAGAGAGAGACACGGAGGAGAGGGAGAGACGGAGACAGAGAGAGAGACACAAAGAGTACAGAGGGAGAGACGGAGACAAAGAGAGAGACGCTAAGTTGAAAATGAGAGGCGCGAAATGAAAATAAGAAGAACCCTAAGCAGGTTATATAGGGAGTTATTATTAGGATCGGTTGTTTATAAAAAACCGATACTAATAGTATCAGGATCGGTTTTTTACAAAAAACCGATCCTGATACTAATTTTTTTTGGCGGGACCAACTTTGAAAAAAATAGTATGAGGATCGGTTTTTTATACAAAAACCGATCCTGATACTATTAGGATCGTTTTTTTATAAAAAAAACCGATCTTGATAATCTTTTTTTTTTCAAAGTCGGTTCTGCAAAAAAAAAAAAAATCAGGGTCAGTTTTTTATAAAAAACCGATCCTGATACTATTAGGATCGGTTTTTTTTATAAAAAACCGACCCTAATAGCATTTTTTTTTTTTTGCAGAACCCACTTTGAAAAAAAGAATAGTATCAAGATCGGTTTTTTATAAAAAACCGATCCTGATACTATATATAAGAAAGATCACTGAGGTAAACCCCCCTCATATTGATGGTCTATCAACCATCAAACAACTACCATTTATTTTCTTTTCTGTTTGGTAATGCATGTACACAGATAAATATTAAGAAAAATGTGAAAAATATAATTTTTTTTTTTTGTGTTTGTATGACCAAATCAACTCTACTATGATCAATTTTGTACAATTTTATTATTATTAATGGCATCAAATTGTTAAATGGAATGCAGACCGTTCATTTCTGCATGATCATCCAACGGTGGGTCTGTAATTAAATGACATGTAATAATTTTTAAAATGATCAAGATATAACATGGAACATTAATAATGTAAAAGTGCCGAAGGCCCGACAACTGTAAGTTTTGATCCAATGTAAATTATTTACGGCCGTGCGATGTTGCTATATTGTTTTGCTTTGATGAACTAGTACACGAATCCCGAATTGTATCAAATTTTATAATGGTGAAATTAATATGACATTCTTTCATTTTAACGGTTCTGATCGACCAAATGCTAATATTCGTATTCGTTCCTTCACAACCCCACACAACAAGGGTTCAAGTCCTATGTATATTATTTTATGGCACAAGTCATTGATGCATCATGCATGATTGTATAAAAAAATTCAATAGTCAAAATGACTTCAAAATGAAATATCAATGTCAAATAATTAATTATATTATCACATAAATTTTAATAATATAAATTACATTAATTTTCATCAAAAAAAATTTATAATTGAACCATATGCCATATACAACAACCATATATATATATATTCTATTAATCACCACACTAATTACATATAACACAAATGCCTAATTACATATACTTCCCAAAAAAAAAATAGTATTAGAATTGGTTATTTGAAATAACTGATTCTAATACTATTTTTTTTTTCAAAGTTGGTTCTTTAAAAAAAAAAAATATCAAGATCAGTTTTTAGCAATAAAACCGATCCTGATAGTATCTGGATTGGTTTTATTGCTAAAAACCGATCTTGATTTTTTTTTTTTTTTTAGTAAGGAGAGCAAATTTCTTTGTAAATGTAAGGTACAGAGAATATATTCTTAAATTTTACAAAGTATAGCAAATTTTTGTGTACTTCTATTTTCTAAGACAGCTCCTTGTACAAAGAATATATACTTTGGTTAGTTGCCTGGTTTGCTGTGATTTTAATATATGTCATGCTCATGCACTCACAGAGGATGAGATTAAGAATGAAAATCATACTTTATCATGGAATGTCCAATCTTAGTTGAGAGTGTAATTCACATATTATATTGGTGTAAGTATGAATTCTGTACAGGCATAGATGAAATATAAGGATTTTAACCTTCAAAAAAAGAAATATAAGGATTTGCTACGAAGTCATATCATATTACATTTACTTGAAATAATATTTTTTTTTGGATAAATTTCAAGTTTTCTTTAGTTTTTATAAGGCTCCTGACTAATTTGCCAAGCCATATACAATAGGTCATGGCATGTTAAAAAAGAAAATGAGCCTTCTGTAAACAAGGGTCGCAATTGCTGAAAAACATGATCAAGTATATAATATGTAGCATAGAAAGCTATGTTGTTGCTTATTTTGTTGGTAGTTTGCCAAGTAGAAGTGAGGTTGGTTTTTTTTTTTTTTTTTTTTTTTTTTTTTTTTTTTTTTTTTTTACGGGTTGGTTCTAAAGCATATCCTTTGTAAAAAAAAAAAACAAAACAAAACAAGATCGGTTTTTAGTAATAAAACCGATCCTGATAGTATCTGGATCGGTTCTGTAAATAATAACCGATCCTGATAGTATCTGAATCAGTTATTATGTACATAACCGATCCAGATGCTATTTTCTGATATATTTTAATTTGTTAGATGTATTTAAGTTATCTGGATCGGTTATTATGTATAGACCTGATCCAGATGCTATTTTCTGATATATTTCAATTAATAAGATTTATTTGAGATATTTCAATTATCAGGATCGGTTTTTTGTTAGAACCGATCCTGATACTATCAGGATCGGGTTTTATAAACAACCGACACTGATAGTTGACTTATTAAGATCGGTTATTTAGAATAACTGATCCTGATAGTATTAGGATCAGTTCTAACAAAAAACCGATCCTGAATAGTTTTAAGATTGGTTTTTTTAAATAAACCGATCTAGATACTTATTAGGATTGGATGTCCCATATAACCGATCCAGATAGGCCGATCCTGATTTCTTTTTTTTCACTAGTGTACTTAGGTTTTGTGAAAGACCAAGCAATATTGGTGCCGTAAATTTTATTTTTTTAATTATAATAATTAAAAAAAAATTCTGCTTTAGAGGTGGTTCAGCCATCTCTAGAGAAATAACAAATTGCAGTTTTGTCCTTGACATTTTCTAAACTTTACAAGTAATACATTTTAGTCCTTTACCAAATAAAATTACACTACAGGATCTTATTATTCTCCCAATCTCAATTTTCTAGTTAACTCCTAGTTTTCATTTATTATTTAATAAAATCAAATAGGAACCTTAGTACGTAAGTTAATAGTTTCTATGCTAATGAAATGGACTTCTAAGCCTTTTTTTAAAAAGAAAAGGAAAAAAGAATGTTCATTGAATTTGGTACAATTAAAAAATAGTTTAATTACCAATCAAGTATAATAATGTTGAATTATTTCCTAATCAATTTTCAAGTTTTATCAAATTTGATACACAATATATCAGGTGTTTCATTGTTTAATATACACCTGATGTCTCAATTACTTGGAAAAACTAAAACAAAAAAGGTAAAAAAAAAAAAAGAAAAGAAGATAAAATGACATCACAGGCCTCCAAGTCTCTTGGCGCATTCCACACTGGCATTCAGTGTCTCCTCAACACTAAATTTGTACTTGAATCCCAAATCAACCAGTTTTCGTGAATAACCCTTTACTCTCTTTCCTTCTCCTTCCACCCTGAAAAATTAGCAAAGTTTCATTAAACATTAAAACAATTACAATTTACAAGGGTTTTTTTTTTTTTAAGAAGTACCCTAATAAAAAATCAAAATAATCCCTAAAATCTTACTCTTTGATCAGCTTGAGATCTGGAAATTCCTCTGCAAAATAAACCACAAAGTCCTTCATGGTCGGACAGTCAACTGCACAGAGAAACCGGCCGGCCATGACCGGCCTCTCAATGCAAAATATATGTGCCTCACAAACATCATCAATGTGAACCAGTGGTACTGAACACAACAATCCTTGTAGGAATTTCAATGAAGTATGGTACAGTTCGATGCCGGTTAGTGGGGACACGATCAGAAGCACACTATCAGGCGTGTACGGGAGGATTGTGTCCCCTCCAACAAGTGCACAATTGAGGCTCACGACCTCGAGTCCTCCTTTGCCTTCTTTGTTATATTTTAAGATTTCTTTCTCTGATAAAGTTTTTGAGGCCGTGTAACCCTGCAAAATCATTACAATCCTATTTTGTCTATGAAGTTTTCTAAAAGTAGATTGAAAAAAGAAAAGATATATTGGATCCTTGGCTTTACACAAAATTGGTCTTGATCAATAAATTTGTGCATGTGTCAAGGCCTCAAAGCCATACACAATCTCATATCACTAATAGAGGAAGAGGAATAAAAGAGAGTTGAGAACTTAGCTCAATTTGTATTATAAGAGAAAGATACTGAGGCTATCGCCTATTTAGTTATAAGAGAAATTACATAATAGAATTGTTCAAAGCATGAAATTGAAATGACCTATGCCATCCCTATATATAGGCGATGCAGTAAAAACAGAAATTATTCCAATTGAGTAAGAAAAACGCTCTAACGCTCCAGCGAGTGCCACATCAGCCAAGGACTTCGCGCGTTGCCAGTGATTCAACAAACTCCTCAACAGAATGATTCGCTTCTTCTCCAGTTATGATGCCCCTCTTCTTCTCTGGCTCTTTATCACTGGGACCCTTGTTGCAGCTGTCCAATTTCACTTGTCCCATTATTTCACTGGGACCCTGCTGCAGAGGCACTTCTTCATTTACTTGGCTGCCCGCTCTGCCCTTGGTCTCTTCTTCTCCTTCTGAACTCTTGACCGAGTCAAAATTGAGTTCTCCTTCCATTATAGCAAGCCCAACTCGTGACATTCCCCCCTTCTTCAAATTTTTCTCGACCTCGAGAAGGAATTCTGGAAATTGTTGTTTGATTACCGTGTAATCCTCCCATGTAGCATCTTCTTCGGTTTGATTTACCCATTGAATGAGCAGTTCCGTTTCTGCCACATTTTTCTTTTTCACCATTCTCCTTGCTAGAATTGCCAGAGGTCGAATCTGTAATTGACCAGAAGGACCTATGAGAGGTAGCCTTGGAGATATAGCCTGAGTATCACCCACTCGTGCTTTAAGCTGAGATACATGAAACACTGGATGGATCATCGACCCTTCAGGAAGGTTCAGCCGATACGCACAAGTCCCAATTTTCTGAATCACTTCATAAGGTCCACAATAACGAGGGCTCAGCTTCTGATTCTGCCTCCCAGCTACTATAATTTGTCTATAAGGCTGTAATTTCAAATACACCCAATCTCCCTATTCAAATTTCCTCTCACTTCTCTTTTTATTGGCAAATTGCTTGTTCCTTTATTGGGCTTGAATCAAATTCTTCTTTAATTGCCTGAGTGTGGCCTGTCTATCCTTCAACATCACATCCACTACCTCCACTGAACTCTTCGGTATGCTGCCCAATCCTAACTGGGGTGGAGAATACCCATATAAGGCTTCAAAAGGCGACATCTTTATCGCTTGGTGATATGAGGTGTTGTACCACCATTCTGCCAAAGCCAAGTATCGTGACCATTGCTTCTGTTTCTCATAGATCATACACCTCAAGTAATTCTCCAAACACTGGTTTACTCTTTCCGTCTGCCCATCAGTTTGCGGATGATATGCCGTGCTCATGTTCAATTTGACCTCCAACTTGCTCAATAACTCCTGCCAAAACTTGCTAGTGAATACCGGATCGCGATCCGATATGATGTCACAAGGCAACCCATGTAATTTATACACAGACTCCAAGAAGATTTGAGCTACATCTGAGGCTTTGTAAGGATGTGAGAGCGCCAAGAAATGTGCATATTTTGTAAACCGATCCACAATAACCAGTATTACTTCCTTTCTATCAGATTTAGGTAACCCGGTAATAAAGTCCATTCCTATGCTACTCCAGGCCCTTTCCGGTATAGGTAATGGCTTTAAAAGTCCAGGTGTGAGTGTATGTTCGGGTTTGTTCAATTGGCACACCTCACAAATACTGATGAATTGGTGTATGTCATTTCTGAGTTTTGGCCAATAAAATGATTTCTTAACCCTTTGATATGTGGCAGTGACCCCCGAGTGCCCCCCTAAATTAGAGGCATGCAATTCCTGGATAATTACATGTCTCCAATTTCCTGCACTTCCTACACAGATCCTATTTTTATACCTGATCAGCTGCATGTATTGAGTGAGGTGGTTGTGCTCAGATGGGCTATCACCTTCTTCCTTCAGCTTGGTTTTTAGACTCGCTATCCATTCATCTCCCTCATAGCTACTTTGTATGTCCAACACCCATTGTGGAATTAACTCACTGACAGCCAAAACTTCACTCTTTTCCCTTCCTTCTCCCTCTTCCCTTCGAGACAAGGCATCAGCTACTCGATTTTCTATCCCTTTTTTGTACTCAATCTCATAATCTAACCCCATCAATTTACTCAAGCCCTTGTGTTGACTAGCTGTGTTGATTTTCTGCTCCAGCAGATACTTCAAGCTAATGTGGTCAGTTTTTATGACGAATTTACCCCCAAGTAAATAATGCCGCCATTTAGTCACTGCTGTCAAGAGGGCTAAAAATTCTTTTTCATAGGTAGATAGTAACTGATTTTTAGATCCCAACTTCTTACTTAGAAAAGCCAAAGGCCTCCTATTTTGCATCAAAACAGCCCCAATTCCATCCTTACTTGCATCTGTTTAAATAACGAATTGTTGTGTAAAATCCGGCAAAGCCAGTACGGGTGCCCTCATCATGGCTTCCTTTAAAGCTTCAAAAGCTATTTGGGCCTCATCACTCCACTTGAATGCCCCTTTTTTTAACAACTCGGTTAGAGGTTTTGAAATGCAACCATACCCCTTAATAAATTTTCGGTAGTAGCCCGTTAGCCCTAGAAATCCTCGTAAGGCTCTAACATCTTTAGGTGTGGGCCATTCTTTCATAGCTTCCACCTTACTTGGGTCAGTTGCTACTCCTTCAGGTGATATGATGTGACCCAAGTATTCAATTTGAGTGGCACCAAATTCACACTTACTCATCTTCAAATATAATTGGTTCTGCTTGAGAATTTCAAATGCCACTTTAACATGCTGTACATGATCCTCCAAACCTTTGCTGTAAATCAAGATGTCATCAAAGAAAACTAAGATGAATTTTCTCAAATAAGGTTTAAACACAGCATTCATCAAACTTTGAAAAGTAGCTGGGGCATTAGTGAGCCCGAAAGGCATCACTTTGAACTCGTACAAACCCTCATGAGTGTGAAAGGCCGTTTTAGGAATATCCTTTTCTGACATCCTAATTTGATGGTATCCTGATCGGAGGTCCAATTTGGTAAACATCTGAGCCCCTTTGAGTTCATCTAACAAATCGTCAATTATGGGTATTGGGTATTTGTTCTTGATTGTGTCACTGTTGAGTCGCCTATAGTCAATACACATCCTCCATGTTTGGTCTTTCTTTTTAACTAATAGGACAGGTGAGGAATAGTTACTGATGGAAGGTTGGATAAAAGACTGTTTAAGGAGTTCCCCAATAATCTTCTCAATTTCCAACTTTTGGAAATATGAAAATCGGTATGGTCTCAAGCACACTGGTTTTGAATCTGGTTTTAGGTGGATTTGGTGGTCAACTGCTCTTTTAGGAGGGAGACTTTAGGGTTCAGAAAATAGAAGTTGGTATTCGGCTAGTAATGGTTCCAATTTTGGGTTAACAACTGAGGATTCACCTCCCTTCATGCTAAACAGCTGAGCTATCATCACTTGCCCCTCATGTTCTTCACCCTCCAACATTTGTGGTATTTTCTTGCACACTTTAATGACAGCTGTTACTCCTTCCACTTCTAAATTTACTGGCTTCCCTTTGTTTCTCATTCTCATGATTCCCTTCCTCCAATCAAGGAACATTGGACTCATACTTGACAACCAATCCATTCCTAACAATAGGTCATACCCCTGCACATCTAAAACCCTTAAATCATATTCAAATTCATTCTCCTGCAACTTAAAATTCAGGTTTGGGCACAGCTGGTCAGTGATCATCTTGGCTTCATTTGCAATTTTCACATGGAAAGGTGGGGTTTGTTTGGTGGTCAACTCCAGGTTATGGACTAGGTAAGGATTGACGAAGGAGTGTGTACTCCCATTGTCTATAAAGGCACATACTGGTATCTGATTGATTTCTCCTTTAAAAACCAAACTCTTGGCATTTGGGTTGTTATCGAGTGTACACAAGTTCACTACTGCATGGTCAACTCCTCCTTCATCCTCTGAATCACCTTCTTCAATGAGTTGCAACTGCTGAAATTGTTCTTCCTGCCACAACCTTTCTTCTTCCTCCTCTTCACTTTTAATAGCATTCAATTTTCTGTTTGGACACTTGTGCCCCTGACTCCACTTCTCACCACATCTAAAACATAGCCCCATGGCCCTCTTCTGATCCAATGTCAATCCATTATTGGCAGGTGCTGATTTAAGCATGAGTGGTGCCTTATCTCTCCATTTGCCTTCATTTCCTCCCCCAAGCAATGGTGGTTTTGGGTTGGTAAACTGAGGGGACCTTTGTGCATAACTCGGTTTCTTCAAGGCACTATCTAAAAACAGTTCAATCTGCTTGGCATATTTCACTGCATCATTCACAGTTAGAGGATTGAACATTTCTATCGTGTGTCTAATTTCATCTTTCAACCCAGATATGAATCCCTCTACATAAAACTCCTCATTCACAATTTTTCTCATATACATCAATCTAGATCGGGCTTGTAAGAACTTCTTCACATACTCCTCCACCCTACCAATTTGTTGGACTCTTTTAAACTCATCTACTGGCTTATCAGATTTGCCCACAAAAATTTCTCTAACCAAAATTACTAAATCCGGCCATGGTGGCTGAGGATTTGCAATTTTATAGCATCTAAACCAATCCTTTGCTTCACCACAAAAATGTGAAGTAGCCATTCTAGATTTGTACATCTCTGGTGTTTGAAACATATCAAAGTAGAATTCACATTCTTCTACCCACTCAGTCGGTTCAGTGCCATCAAAAGTAGGAAAATCGTAACGAGGTAAATTATACCTTTGATTCTGATTCTCAGTTTGTCTATTCTCTCTACCTCTCCTCAGATCGTCTTGATCGGTGTGGGTACCATTATGTGGTATTTCTGCTGTACCGGTTGCTGATCTGGCTGGACCAAAACCCGATTGGCTCATGTCACCAATCTCAGGCCTGGTGTTAGCAAACTGACGCCTCATCATCATCTGAATCGCATCCAGCTGCTGAGTGATAGTATGAATCGCCTGACTATGAGCAACTGATTGTTGATAGATTTCATCCACCTGTTGAGCTGAGCTCGTCTGTTGCCTAGCTAGTACCCCGAGTTGATTCTCTACAAGGTTTACCTTACTGCCAATCTCTAGTTGAGAAGATTCAGATCTGGTAAACCGATCATTTATTACTTCTAACTCTTGCATCACGTCAGCTTGTGTTTTGCCTCTAGTGTTCCCTGCCATCTCGCTACCTTCTACTCCCAGATGCAATCGGGGTGCTCTGATACCAAACTGTCAAGGCCTCAAAGCCATACACAATCTCAGATCACTAATAGAGGAAGAGGAATAAAAGAGAGTTGAGAACTTAGCTCAATTTGTATTATAAGAGAAAGATACTGAGGCTATCGCCTATTTAGTTATAAGAGAAATTACATAATAGAATTGTTCAAAGTATGAAATTGAAATGACCTATGCCATCCCTATATATAGGCGATGCAGTAAAAATAGAAATTATTCCAATTGAGTAAGAAAAACGCTCTAACGCTCCAGCGAGTGCCACATCAGCCAAGGACTTCGTGCGTTGCCAGTGATTCAACAAACTCCTCAACATAATGATTCGCTTCTTCTCCAGTTATGATGGCCCTCTTCTTCTCTGGTTCTTTATCACTGGGACCCTTGTTGCAGCTGTCCAATTTCACTTGTCCCGTTATTTCACTGGGACCCTGCTGCAGAGGCACTTCTTCATTTACTTGGCTGCCCACTCTGCCCTTGGTCTCTTCTTCTCCTTCTGAACTCTTGACCGAGTCAAAATTGAGTTCTCCTTCCATTATAGCAAGCCCAACTCGTGACAGCATGTAATGTAAACAATCGGTACCAGAATCCTAAAGCTACATCTTTTTCTAAACCAGGTCTATCAATGGAATTTTATGAAAAACCAGTAAAAACCACAAAATTGGGTCGGTCGCCTTTCTTTACGCATAGATGTCCTTTTCCTTAGAAATAAAGAAACAAGGTCTAACTCTGCATTTATTAAACTAACCCAAAGACAAAATAAAATCAATTCAAAATTCAAAATAGTAAGCGATGCAAGGTAAATTAGCATACCAGATAAAAAGAAATTTCCTATAGCGCCTTTTGGTCTAGCAAAAAATAATTTAATTTTAAAAACTACCATGTATATACAAAATGAAAAAAAAAACATACTTTCAAGTGGTCGGTATAATGGGGGTAAGGGAGATCAAATGTAGTCCAATTTGATTCAGCAATGAAGTCCTTGTAGCTGATGAAGTCTTCCTTCCAAGGCGAGGTTGCAACCACCGAGCCGGTATAAACGACCCGCCTAACGGTACCAGATTGCTCACAAAACTTTAGGATTGTATGTATCCCGTTTAATGAAGCCTCTGTTGTGTCTTTGTACTGTTCAAGAAATGTACTAGAATTTAGCTTTCTAACCATCATACAATACTGTTAATTAAGAATCAAGATAAATGCCTGTGATATCAATAAAAATACAAGAAAAGGATTGTACTCTTTTTTGTTAATATCCATAAATATTATTTAGTACAGTATGTCTACATATGGACTTAATTGACAAAAGGATTATATCATTTATAATTTTGTTTATGAGAATTTTGGCAAAACAACTTTTCAAGTAAAAGAGAATTCATGTTTTTTTTTAATAGTGAGAGTTGTTAAAATGTTTAGATCTATTTTTTTTTTTAAATCATAATGAACTTCTTTAAATAGAAGTTGGTTCCTCAAACAATCTTCACTGATCAGCTGGAGGCTGCATTTAGTCATATGTAAACAAATTCGTTTTTGTAGTTTCTACTTTAGTTGAATTTAAATATTACTATATTAATAAGTAATAACAGAATAACTCTAGTTCACTTAGATAATAAAGAAGTCTGAATTAATAAACATACTAAGAATATAAAGAGGGAAGTTATATTTCATTAAAAAGTTTAAAAGAAATAAAAGATGAACTAAATTTATTTAACATAATTAGTCTGATTCAAGTATCATTCAACTAAAACTAAGAACACAGATACTTATTTGAAATTATATAAATGAATTAATAAATGAAGTTATTTTTGTTGTTCAGCAATATTTATTACATATTTCTATAGCTGAAGTCATATTTTTAATCGAAATTTTTTAGTTATCACCCTAAAAATTCAAAATTCTGATATTACCATGATTTGCTTAATATTTCAAAAGTAACCACGCACACAGCCTAAGTCTGCACACTAGTTTTGATGCGTGCGCAGACTGATCTGGCGCACCAATTTGTGCGCAGACCCAGCTTGCTCATCAAATTATTAAAAAAAAATTAACAAATTTTTAATTTTTTTTTAAGATTTGGGAGTTAGAGAAGCGCATTAATTGTCAATTATATCATATCTAGATATGCTCACCATTTACATCTAATACTGCAGCAAATTACAATGCCCAAAGCAATTTTTAATTAAATATATATTTTAAAATTATTTCTGTAGATCAAACTTTGGTAGTTGCGGCAACCAGAAGTTAAAATATTATGAGTGAAATTTTTAATTCATGGAAATTAATATGTTCAAATTTATTAGGTACGTCAGATTAGTCAACGCATTCATCAAAAATAATGCCCAAACTCAAGCTGTGTGGATGGTAACTTTTAAAATATTAAAAATGTCATGATAATATCAGAATTTTGAATTTTTAGGGTGGTAACTAAAAGTATTTCGGTATTTTTAACCCAACTAGTAGCTCAAATTCTAAACTCTACACCTTAAACACTAAATAGATATTGAATTTCAATCGCTCTGTTAGCGAGAGTTAATTGTACTTAATTAGGTAGCTACCTGGAAGGAAACGGAGTCAAGAAAATTAGTCTTCTTAATCACTCAAAAAACAATTTCTATTTTTCCAATGTTGCGCCCCCAAAACAACAATCTGCGTGCAACTTCTCCAAGTTTCTTTACATTTTTTTTTTAAATGTTTATTTGGCAATCTCAATTCCGACATTTTTATTATACACAACATTAAATAAAAAAGAGCAAATAAACTAGGGTTTCTGTGTATTTTTAAAAATATCCAAATCTGTCATTTTTTGAATGGTTGGATTAAAAATTCTAACAGGCCAAAAAATGGCCGGTCAGGTTTTTATTTATTTTATATTTGATATATTACTAATGTTGATGGATGATAAGCATAATTATACTAAAATTTGATAAAATACGCTAAATAACGTTAAAATAAGCTAAACTATGATAAAATACACTAATTATACTAAAATACGTTAAACTATGTTAATTTTACTAAAATACACTAAATTACACTAATTAAGCTAAATTTAGCATAATTATACTAAATTTAACTTAAATGCTAAAATACACTAAATTACGCTTAATTATGCTAAATTATTCCGATTGCACTAAATTATACTCTTGTTCTTTTTCATAAAATATTGACAATTTTCTTTTATTTTTAAGTCATTTTGTGCTATCTTTTATAAATAAGAAATAGTAAAAATTGGCATTGTACAAGTTCATTATATAACCAATTTATTGAGCTACTTAAATCGAAAATTAGAAATGAAAAACTTCATTGGAAACTTTAACTCAAGTTTTGACTCTTCTCTTTGTTTTTTGGCAATTCTGAATTTTGAAAAAATGTTATAGCGATCACCGATGCATGCATCTTTCCGCACACTTTCTGAAAAGTGATCATTTACTAAATCGGACACTTGAGCGTTGTTTTATAGCCGTTTGAAGTTTTGTCATCGTTTTTTGAGCACCATGTCACGTCACGTCACGTTGTGTCTTTGTGTCAAAAATTTATTTTTACGTGACATAACGTGAAGTGACATGACTAAAATAGAGTACCATCACATCACGTGTGGTCATGCTGTACAACATGTGACGCCACTATTCATGTGACGTGAGTGATTGTGTTTGATTATTGTCTTGAAGTTTAAGTTTGTTCAAACAAAATAATATCAAAATGTAAGAAAAAATAAGAAAATATTACAAAATAAATTATATTAAGATGTAATTTTGAAAAGAAAAAATAATTGGTCACGTAATGTGACACTTGATATGATATGACATAGACGTGACATGACTAAGATGGTGGAGAATACTCACGTCATGTGATCGACACACGCGACGTGACATGACTGTTAACAGAGTGACTAATTTCTTCTCTAGCCGTACCTCTATTTATTGGTATCGACTTCAAACTTAATCAGAATTAAAATAAACTTTTTAATGTGATTTATAATTTAGAAAGTGCACAATATTTTTTTTAAATGTTACTTGGTTGATATACCAATTTATCAACTAGAATTGGTATAAGATTTTTATTTTTTCTAAATTGATGTATGTATTAATTTTTTTTAACTGCTATGTGGTTCTCTGTTAAAAATACGCAAAGACGGTCACGGTACAATGGAAAAATAAGAAACCTTAGAATACTCAAAATATATCATGAGGATACCTAAAATATATAATATAGGGAAATAAAAATTACCTATAAGTTTTTTTTTGTGTGTGCGGGGATTTAATATATGTTAAGACAAATACAAAAGAAAAGGTTTCATTTATACCCAGAGGATACTCAAAATATACAATAGGGAAATGAGAAAAGTTGTGCTTATATATGCTAATTAAATCAAGTAATTCATTAAGAATTCCTTAAACCTCATGCGTGTTCCGACCCACATAACCCCACAACCAATTCAATTCGCGGACGATACCATTATCGTGGCAGAGGCACATCCGGTGACACTTAAGGTGATTGCAGAAATACTATCTACCTATGAAAAGATTACAGGCCTCAAGGTAAATAAATCAAAAAGCTCCTTCATTCCAATATCCATCCCCTCTAACACAATCCCGATAATCCAAAACATCCTAGGATGCCCCCAATCAGAGTTACCAATGCGATACTTGGGTTTGCCACTAACGGTGCGGAAACCAAAAAAGGAGGATTACCATGTTCTTATCACTGAGATGCAAAAGAAACTGGCAGGGTGGAAATCAAACCTCTTATCCTTTGCGGGTAGAATGACTTTGGTAAAGTCGGTTCTCACGGCAATGCCGCTACACTTTATGCAAGCCCTCAAAATCCCAAAATGTGCTATAAAACATATAGACAGATTGCGAAGGAGCTTTCTTTGGAAAGAAAATGAGACCTGCAGAGGTATTAACTGTCTTGTTAATTGGGAAAGGGTTTGTATGATGAAAAGAAATGGAGGAATGGAGATAATTGACTTAGAAACTCAAAACAATGCTCTGATGACCAAGTGGCTGTGGAAAATTCAAAGTGAGAGACATGGGATGTGGGCATCTGCAATCCACTTGCTTCATGGCATTGACAATGTCACGCAGGTAGGCATAGATATCACACAATCCTATTTTCTAAAGTCATTATCCTCTCTTCTCCAATTCTATGAAGTATCTAGCATAGAACAGAGTGCCACAAGTGTATGGAAGTGGACAACAACAGGATCTTTCTCAATAGCATCAACCTATCAAGTGCTGCACAACCTGAGATTATGCTGTGCTTACCAGTCCAAGTTATGGAAGATAAAGGTCCCCACCAAGGTGAGAACCTTTGTATGGCTACTCCTCCAAGACAGCATATTAACACAACAGGTGTTGGTAATAAGAGGGTGTACAGTGACGGCGGGTTGCGTATTGTGTGGGAACTCGGACCTAGAGACAAGTATGCACATCCTATGGGCTTGTTAGTTCGCCAGGAGGTTTTGGAGAGGGCTTCTGATGCACATGAACATGCCAATCCCAAATGTCATCCTAACAGACCTGCTGGATACATGGTGGATTCCAAGATCCAAACTGGATAAGTGGGTTCGATCTCGTTGGGATACGGTTTGGGCATCCGGCATGTGGGCGCTTTGGCGTGAAAGGAACAGAAGGTTCTTCTTACAACAAAACAGGACGGTGGAAAATTTAATAAATGATACGACTTTGGAAATTCTACTATGGCATCAAGAGTGTTGAGGTCCATATAGTCAAAGTGTCGAGGGAGCAAAGAGGGAATCATGACAGGATTTACTGTGCACTACTTAGTGTTTTATTTAATTTATGATTGAGGATGTAACTTTAGTAGATCCAGACTTTCTGGCTTGTAAATATTTTTCTTATTAATACAAATTGTTTGCGGGCTCTCGGCCTCCAACCTTCAAAATTTTTTTTTTGAAAAGATAAACTAATAAGTAAAATTTAAAGTTCAACACAACACACACACACACAAAGAGCCACTACCAGTCCTCTTGTCGAACATTCAATTGGAGTGAAAGATTTTCGAGGATTATTTTGATTTAATTCAGTAGACCAATAAACATATATATTATTAATTATAAACTTCTTCTGTCGAAAAAAAAAATGAAAAAAAAATGGAGCAGTAGAGTAACCTTAGAGTTGAGAGGATCATGTTTCAAAGGCGTGGCAACTAAGAAGATGAATTCGCACCCCTCGATCGCCGGCCCGAACAAGTCAGGATTGTAGATATCGGCCTCAAACAGAAACAGCCGTGTGTCGGCTCCTGGTAGGCCCTTTAGAAGCCCCACCTTATAGTTAGATTCATCTCCTGCATTTTCAATTCACTCCTATTTTATGTTCTATGAAATTTGAAATAGGCTCAAATTCAAATACAGAACTTTTAATAAAACAAAGAAGAATAGTAATTTAAAGAGGAAAAAGTTAATTGAGCTCAATCGGTTTGGTCATTCGAAGGTCTTGGTTTTTTTAGAAAGGAGGTAGGGATGTGTGGAGGTAGACAGAGAGAGAGAGTGTACCAATGTTTCGTAGCGTGGCATGTACCACATAGCCCTTCTCGAGGAGCCTCTTCACAAGTGATGAACCAATAAAACCTGAAGCTCCTGTCACACACACTCGAGATTTCTTCTCCATTAATTCCTTCACTCACTCCTTTTTTAAAAAAAAAAAAAAAAATCTAATTCCGTCACTCTCTCTCTCGCCGAATAAGATTGCTCTCGGTGAGGAAGTACTATGGATGATATGAACTCGGGTTCCTAAGCCTACGGGCGTTTTAGAAATAAAAGAAAAAACTCGGGTTCCTTAAATTTATATCATATATATGAGGAGCTGCTCCAAGTTACTTGTGGTCCAAAAATAATCCACAATTTAAATCACACATCTCATTCAGATAAGAGATCCAGATTAATTATTCCTTAGACATTCACTAGTGGAAAAACTGGAATCAAGATCGGTTTATCTGAATCGGCTATAAGAACCAACCGATA
This sequence comes from Carex pumila, assembly GCA_033356055.1. Taxonomy (NCBI): domain Eukaryota; kingdom Viridiplantae; phylum Streptophyta; class Magnoliopsida; order Poales; family Cyperaceae; genus Carex; species Carex pumila. The sequence continues at coordinate 113,134 of JARJHM010000048.1, read as the reverse complement.
CTAATACCTATCTGGATCGGTTCTATCACTAAAACCGATACTAAAAGCTAATGAAAGCACAGCACATGAACTAATTGGATCGGTTCTTAGCTTAGAACCGATCCAGGGCTTATCTGGATCGGCTGTAAGAACCAACCGATACTAATACCTATCTGGATCGGTTATATCACTAAAACCGATACTAAAAGCTAATAAAAGCACAGCACATGAACTAATTGGATCGGTTCTTAGCTTAGAACCGATCTTGATAGTATCTGGATCGGTTCTAAGCTACGAACCGATCATAATTATCAAGTATTAGGATCAGTTGTTTGTTAAAACCGATTTAGATACTATCAGGATCGGTTTAGAACAGCAACCGATCCTAATATAAATTCTGAATTTTTGGAAAGTAATAGATATTTTTTTTAAGAAACTAGAAAGATATATATTTTTTTTATTCCATAGAAGAACCAAGAGTCAATATCACATACTTCACTTGCTCTCTCTCTCTCTCTCTCTCTCCACACTCCAGAAAGTTGGCAATGGCGAAATTATCCCCGGATGACATAGAAGGCGAAGGCGAAATGGCGAAATGGAAAAAGACTAATGAAGGAGGAAAGACTTTGAATATTCTGTTTTCTCAAAATAAAATCAAAGAAGTAAGGACTTTGAATATTCCGTTTTCTCAAAATAAAATCAAAGAAGTAAGGACTTTGAATCCTCCATCTTAGAGTAAAATCAAGGGACGAAAGACTTTGAATCCTACATCTCCTCAAAAGGAGACTGGAGAAAAAAATGAGATAGCCACAATCCATACCGACTTTCTAGAGTGCTCAATTTGTTTCAATCTCATGTACTCTCTAGTTAATCAAAAAAGAAAAGAAAAAAAAAAAAAGAGAGCAAGAGAGAGAGAGAGAGCAATTTGTTTTAATACATACCGACTTTCTGGAGTGTGGAGAGAGAAAGAGAGAGAGCGCAAGTGAAGTATGTGATATCGACTCTTGGTTCTTCTATGGAATAAAAAAATATATATCTTTCTAGTTTCTTAAAAAATATCTATTACTTTCCAAAAAGTCAGAATTTATATTAGGATCGGTTGTTGCTCTAAACCGATCCTCATAGTATCTAGATCGGTTCTAAGCTAATAATCGATCCTGATAGTGCATATTTAGTTTTTTTTCCAAAGTCTGATTCTTAACAGAATCATTTTTCTTTCTTCCTTTATTGCTTGGCGCAGCAGCTATCTTACTGGGCATTGATTAGCTATCTCACTCTTCTTTTCTCAGGTTCATTAATTGATTGATCATATCTTTTCTCAAGTTTGATGTTAGATCTAGCACCATTTAGGTTCTAATTCGGCTCATTTTATAAACCCTAAACTATCTTTTAGGTTTTAATACATTTTTATATTTCAAGATTTTTTTTATTGTGAAGATGAGTAAATTCATACTATATATGAACTTTTGATATAACTATATTTGCACATGCATGCTATATATGAGCTTTTGATATATACCCATATATACCCTTGCATGCATCATATATATGTTATATATGATTTGGCTAATATGCTATGGGTTGTATAGAGGCCTCCCGTGCTACGACTCAATATTTGAGTTTTTAAAATCCTAGCGGTCGATCCGAACCATTAATCTTGTTCTCCATATTAATATGTGTTTGGAGACCAAATTTTACAGTTTTTGGAAATTGTTTACTATTTTTTTAGATTTATTGAATATCGCTGTTTTTTATGGTCCAGATTTGTCTGAAAAACAACAATGTTTAATAAATCTAAAAAAATAGTAAAAAATTTCCAAAAAATGTAAAATTTGGTCTCCAAACACATATTAATATGGAGAACAAGATGAATGGTCCGGATCGACCCTTAGGGTTTTGAAAACTCGAATATTGAGCCGTAGCACAGGAGGCCTCTATGGAACCCATAGCACCGTAGCCAAGTCCATGTTATATATATATACATCTCTTATTTAGGTTCCGATGGTTTAATTTTGTAGTTTGGCTATTATTGAGAGATTTGGTGCAGCAATCTTCATCTCACTCGGTACAGCATCTAAAAAAGTTGTAAGTACAACATAAAACTCATGTTTAATTAGTTTTGTGCATAAATGTGTATTTCGTTAGCTAAACTAAATAGATTTGTAGTAAATATGTAGCTAAAGTATTGTCTTAAGAGCCATAACTGCATGATTAATGCTTTTAGTTCATGATACCCGTTCAAAATTAATCCATTAGGGATTAATTTTGAATAGTCCTCATTTTGAGACTTCTCTTTGAATACTTTGTCTCAATTAGGATGTGACCACTTGTTAGTCGTGTTTTAGTATTTAAGAAAATTTCGACAACATTTCTCCTTATTAGTTCCCCGAATACTCAGGAATCTAAGGGAAAATGCTGTCAAAATTTTCTTAAATACTAAAATACGACTAACATGTGGTCACTACTGAGACGAAGTATTCAAAGAGTGGGATAGGATGGTAACTAGGCCCCATGTAAGCCTTAATATGAATAGAATTTAGTACCCCAAGCTTGTTCTAAATTAATTGTGTTCTACTATAATTGCAGATGGACTACAGTTGGATGTACGAAACATCACGTCTATCGGATGAATATACGACAGGTGTCGAGGAATTTATCAGAGTTGCTATAGAAGATATGGCGAATAAGGGGAGTACAATGATGTCGTGTCCTTGTCGTGATTGTAACAATGGTAAAAAAATTTCTAACTCGAACCAAGTGAGGAGCCATTTAATCCGCTGTGGATTCAAGCAAGGATATAAGTGTTGGATATGGCATGGTGGGAGTTTTCCAATCGACACAGGTACTGGTACTGAGCATCAGGAATACCATACCGTTGGAGATGAGGGGAATGACCTATGGGGACTGGAAACCAACGTAGGTACTTGTACTGAGCAACAGGAGTATCATATCGAAGAAAATGATGATATAGTAGTTGATATCTCCATATTATATCTAAATTACGGCCCTGATTTACACTAAAACATGTGCTTTAAAGCCTATAAATGTGGACTTTTTACTTATATTTCGATGAAATGTGGTACTGCTATGCTTTGTTTGGTATTTTGCAGGGAAAAAGGCGAAAAACTGGATCTGACTACTTTTCATACGGCCTGTATGACATTTTGTACGACCCGTACAAGATTTGCCCAACTGCACAGAAGGTTCCACGACAGAGGCACAAAGTCTCCAAGACAAAGCACAGGCATACGGCCCGTACAACGCTAAATTGGAAAATCCAGCTGGAATCTGAAATCAGCTTAATTTAAGGAGGCCGAAAAGAAAGCCTTTAGAGGCACGATCTGGGGCATTAAAGAAGATATTCCTCACCAAAAAAGGGGATTCACCACTGGGACTTGGACAAGCTTTCTTGGAGAAAAAGACAAGAGGAGGAAAAGAGGAAGAGAAGTGAAAAACGCGAGTTTGCAACGGATCTTCGGATTTTCCACTGTTTTGTCATGAACTCTTTCATCTCTTGTTATTTGTGTTATCTTATGAACATGAGTAGCTAATTTACTTTGTTTCTAGGGCTAAGATGTAGTTTCTAGTTTGGTTTTTGTTTGCATGCTACTTGGATTTGTGTTGAATGCTTTGTTTTTGCCTTATTGAGTAGTATTTCGATTGCTTTATTTGTGCTTGCTTGAATTGATTAGTCATCCCGTTAGATGAATGCGCACATCTAAGTGTTAGGAGTCAAGTTTATGACATTTAATCCAACCGAATAAAGTATATGAAGTAGGGTGAAACCAAGGAGTACCCGAAAGACGAAACTTTCCTTGAGGCGAAAGTCCTTGGATAATTTTAGTAAACTAACAAGTAACTTAGATAAATTAAGCCAAAATGTGAAAGTTGAGGTTTAACGCATCTAAGAGGGAAGTATTTGAGTCCGGTAATCAAGTACTAGGCCAAAATGTGAAAGTTGAGGTTAGGTATCTAGATCTGGTCGATAGAAACCCTAAACATCAGTATCAGCGCAGAAAACAGTAGCTATAGCATTAACTCGGGCCCCCTACGGGCCGTATGGGAATCCGTACGGGCCGTATGCCTTGGGGCTGAACAAAAACAAAATCTAAATCCTGGAAACTCCTTTTTATCAATTGAAAACAACTTTAATTCTCTTTTATTGTTTAAACTTGTTATAAATCAGTAGAATTGTTAGAACTAAACCAAATCAATCTCTCTCACTTCTAGAATCTCAAGTAATTTTAGGACAAGTCCGGTTATTTTCTTCCGTCCCTGTGGATCGATACCTGAGCATACTCATCAATAGGATAGTACACTTGCTATACTGAAACTTTGTAGCATATATTCTGTGTGAACAGTAGTAGATAAATGTGATAATTTTGATCAAATGTTGCATGATATAGAAGAGGATTTTGATAATGATAAGCAGTATTGTTTGTTTGAGAATTTGTACGAAGATTCTAATAAGGAATTGTACCTGGTTGTTCTAAATTTTCAAAATTGAAAAGTGTATTAAAATTGTACAACCTTAAAGCATCTAATGGTTGGAGTGATAGAAGTTTTACTGAGCTATTACAAACTTTAAAAGAAATGCTTTCGGAAGGAAACGAGATACGACCCAATGTTTACGAAGCAAAGAAAATATTATGCCCAGTGGATTTGGAAGTTCAAAGAATACACGCGTGCCCAAATGATTGTATATTATATCGAAATGAGTATGAAAACCTTCACGAGTGTCCAAAATGTGGTGCATCACGTTACAAGACAAAGCAGATAGCCAATGATAAAAGTGATGACTGTAAACCGAATAAAGGACCTCCTGCAAAACCATTGTGGTACCTCCCCATCAAACCGAGATTCAAACGTTTGTTCTCAAATGCTAAAGATGCGAAATTAGTGCGTTGGCATGTCACAAACCGGAAAAAAGACGGGAAATTACGGCACCCCGCTGATTCTCCTCAGTGGAGGAATATTTATAGAGAGTTTTCCAAATTCGGACGTGACCCTAGAAATCTAAAGCTTGGGCTAAGTGCAGATGGAATAAATCCGCACAGTAGCTGTTGTTCGTACAATAATCTTTTACATCTATTTGACTAATTTGCAAAAACATACAATTATTGAATTTTACAATTTCTTCTATTTTTGAGAACATATAGGTCCAAAAAGAGTAAGAACTGCGATATAATAAGCTTGGACTGAAGAAATCACGAAAACTTTTATCAAGAATACAAATTGTAAAATCAAAAGCTTGGTAAAGTATGTTTGAGGTTGATTAAATTGGGATAAAACATTATAAACGTTTTCAAAACGTTGGTAACGTTTTATAATAATCAGTAGCAACAAACTGATCAAAAAAAGAATCAAGTTATAATGTTATAATAACATTGTGACGTTTTACAAACGTTGTGACGTTTTACAAACGTTGTAACGATTAATAGCTTTAGAACTGCTGAAGCACAGCTGAACTGTACCAACATGAAACGTTGTAACGTTTCTAAAGCGTTGTAACGTTTCTAAAGCGTTGTAACGTTTCTAAAGCGTTGTAACGTTTCTAAAGCGTTGTAACGTTTTATAAAACGTTGCAACGTTTCAAGAATAATTAAGCTTCAAATAACTTCTATTTTGATCAAGTTTTTACAGGTTAAAACGTTGGTAACGTTTTACTAAGCTGTCAGAGATTTAAAGCCCTAAAATCGCATTTGAATAAAACGTTGTAACGTTTAATAAAACGTTGGTAACGTTTTATGTCAAACAGCTCATTTTTGAGCTGCCACTATAAATAGACTGAAGGGATCACTTTCAAATCAATCTCAGCCGACCCTAATCATTTTAAAAGCGATTTTCTGAGAGCTTAGCCTACTCTATTGTTGTGAGAGCTTAAAACTTCAAAATCCCTCAAGCAACCTCAAACCTACTTCACTAATCTTGATCTAGATTAGGTTAGAGTAATCTATTGAGTGTTTCTCTTGTGTTCTAGATAATTGAGACCTTGTTCTCATCTCTTTGAGTTGGCCGTTTGACTTCCCGCTTGGTGTGTAAGGGCTCAACGGTTCACAAGTTGTAATCCTTTCGTATTGGGTAATAGAAAGGCGCACCACTCAAGGTTGCGAAGCCCCGGAGACGTAGGCCTTTGTTTTGCCGAACTCTGTTAACATCCCGCGTGTCAAATTTCTCTAAACTCATCTATTTAATTTCAATTGCAATTTAATTTCAGTTTTTGAGCAATTAGAGGTGCCCCTAAGTGCAACAAAGTGGTATCAGAGCACGTTACTCAAATTAAGGCACACTTAATTGGAGTTAGATCAACTTGACAAATGACACCCTATAGATCCATGAAAGAACCCTTAATTTTTGGTACTACCACCAAAAATTTCATGCATTGGAAGAAAACCATGATTAACTACTTGAACATTCTTGAGATATAAAATGTGGTTGAAAATGGTTACACACCAACATTTACTTCCATTGCCACCAATGGTGAAACCGAAGCTAAGGTTGAAAAAATATTTGTGCCCAATAATACAATGATGTCACTAGCACATTTCCATGTTTTGCAACACCTGACTGACGTTCATCCTTTTTGGGAAGAGCATATGACTATCTTGCGGCAACAGAATCCTAAAAAATCCGACAAGTGGTTGATTGGCGAACACAATAGCAAGTTCGAAAATTGGTTTACCCGTAGTGTCTTACAAGCTACGGAGGGAGAAAACATTAAAGAAATAGTCAAATTGTTGGCTCTTGGTCCAGTCCATGTTGTGAGTGTTAGATATGTGTTCTAAAAGTTATCTTATGTTGACTACTTTTATATGTTGTGTTTATAAATTGGATGATATATGCATTTTGTTCCATGAAATTTATGTTTATCTTTAGAAGTGTTTAAGAAGATGCTATTGGTTTTGAACTATAGAACTCTATATGATAACAAACATAAATCTCTAAAATGTTCATAAACTTGGTTATTAGCATGGAACACTAATATACCATGACAAGTTTGTCATGTTGATTAAAGTACATTGTAGTTCTATAAATGTTGATAAAGGCTTATCGTTTAATAACATGAGTATATGAAAGGTTTCATATATTGAACAGACCTAATGAATGAAAATATTATATAGGTTATGTTAGTGTCATTAATATTTTCATTGTGTCTCAGAATTCTAACATATGAGATGTATTTCTTTTTCACATGAGAAGTATATAATGTAATTAATATTAAAAGCTGCTTATCATAAGTGGTGATAAATATATTAGTTCCTTGTATATAACTTGTGCGGGAGAAAGTTATATGTCAATAGTATCATTGCCCCTCATTTATAATGAGTGATGATATTTTGTGGGCCCCTTGGTAAAGTAGAATTATAATGCATACAATATAATTGAAGTGCAGTTATATATTTATAATTTACTTAAGAGACCAAGAAACGAATATAATACAAAGATCACACAGTCCAACTTTGTATATTATTCATAATATCATGTGGCAAGAAATAGACACAAGTAATGTTATTTGTAACGTTACTTTAAAGGATCATGTATTGTAAAATGATACTTTACATCTATGTTATTTGGGTAACTATAATGTATAGCTAGAATACCGCTTATAGTTTATGGTAATAAAATATTTTATGCCATTGCCAACATAACACAGATCCTCCATATAGGTCACACCAACTGAACGAGAAACAAGAAGGATATTTTATTTATATGATGTATATTGTTTCATATGACATGAAATAATATACATATGATAAATAAATATCATGACTGCTTAGAACGAAAATAAATTTATGAGAAGTGTGCATGTATATTATTTGGTATAATATCATGCATATTATATAGTATAATATACATGACACATAATTAATAATGTGCAAAACATTGTTATAACATAAGTTTATTAAAACCCAAAATGAATATGAGTTGAGGCAGTTACTGTAGCGCTCACTGTAGCAGTTATTGTAGCGCGCACTGTAGCAGAGGCTAGGGTTGTCTCTTTTAATAAAGAGAATTATACTAGGAATGTTACACAACGGAAACCCTAGTATATTTGTATATAAGAAGAGGTAGAGAAGGTATTCGATAAGTAAGATGCAAGAAATTTTCTGAAATTTTTTTTCCTTCTCTTCCTCTCCCTCCTAGCCGCATCCCTTTTCCTCTCATATTATTGGTTTCTCTAGTGATAAATTATTAGAATAACAAGAAGGGTTATTAACTAGGTCTAAGCTTAGATTAGATTAAGATCTCTAGCAAGGTCTGTCTAATCCTTCTTTAGTTCAAGGTGAACACTAGGAGGCTGTTTCGACAAACGAATGTATCCAAGAGATCTAGAAGAGAATTCGACTTCTCTCTATTTACCAAATTGACATTTGGTAAAGGTATATCCAAATCATCTTTAGTAAATATATTTGTGATTAATGAATGAGTAGACATTCATTTGCATGCATTTGAATTGCTTTAATAGAATTAGCATAATAAAGTAGATCCGTAGATGCTTGTAAGAAGATTAAATTTTTTTGAATTTATTGCCTTGCCGCATCATGAAATCCTTCAGTGAGGACCTTCAAAGGATATGACATCAACGGGTACACATTTTACACAAGAAATCAAGATTCAAAGAGTACCGTGCAAAACAGTGGAGTGACGTTAGTTGCCGTATCGACTGATTTTTCAGATCCTAAAGGTGTCGGACCATCACATGCAACGATGTCATATTATGGGTTTATTGAAGAAATTTGGGAGCTCAATTACAGAAAATTTAAGATCCCATTATTTAAGTGCAAATGGGTCAATAACCGTAGGGGGTTAAGGTCGATGACGATGGTTTTATTTTCGTAGATGTCAACAAGGCTGGATATAAGGATGATCCATTTATACTTGCAAGACAAGTCGCGCAAGTGTTCTACGTAACTGATCCGGCCGATCATTCGAGACATGTTGTCCTCTTTGGAAAAAGACGTATCATTGGGATTAATAATGTGGAAGACAAAGAAGCGTACGATCATTTTGATGAGATACCACCGTTTTCCACTGGCATGGCATTTCTACCAGGTGCTGAGGATAATAAAACAGGTCACATGCTCATCGATCATAGTGAAGGAGAATGGGTTGAAGAAGTTTCCATTGGCAAGTCATAATATTGGTATGTCAAAAAATATAAAAATGTGAATTAATAATCTTTAACATTGCTGACTTAAGGAATTTTTTTTTAGGATGCATTGAAACACCGGACAATGGGAAGCATGCAAGTTATTTTTTTTTAATTTATTAGCTTATTTTTCATGTTATATCTAATTTATTAGCTTATTTTAAAATTTTTGATGTTATTTTGTAGTAGCTTCTTTTATTTCATGTTATAAGTAATTTTCAAGGTATTAAGTTAATATAATAAAATAGTTTTTAAAATAGCATATGTACCAAAGTAATTTTTAAGCTAATATATATACTAAAGAAATTTTCAAAATAATTTTGAAGCTTATTTATAAAATATCATACACATAAACATCTTGTTTAAAATAATTTTGAAACTTATTTATAAAATATCATACACGTAAACATCATGTTTCTTATTTATAAAATATCATACACATAAACATCATTTTTTTTTTAAATAAACATACACATACAAAAATATAATACACCTACACAGATATAAAACACTATCAGGATCCGTTCTTAAGCTCATAACCGATCCTGATACCTTATTTTAATTATTTTAAATAAATAAAACATCAGGATCGGTTCTTACGCTAGGAACCAATCTTGATACCTTATTTATTAAAATAATTAAAACAATGTATCAGGATCGGTTCTAGCTTAAGAACCGATCCAGATAACTATCAGGATCAGTTCCTAGCTTAAGAACCAATCCTGATAGTTATCTGGATCGGTTCTTAAGTTAGGAACCGATCCTGATAGTGTTAGGTTACATGACCCGGCCTCCTTCCCTTAACCGAAATTCAAATCTCTTTTGCCTCTTTCTCTCCTCCTAAAATCCTTCATTCCGCCGGCCGTGAGCTCTTTCCCTCCTTCTCCTCCTCCACCGTGACCTCTTTCTATCCTTGTCCTCCGTTATCTCTCTCATCCATCGGCTCTATTAGGTCTTCTCCTCCGTCGGATCCATTGGCTCTTCTTCTCCGTCGGCTCTGTGCTCTTCTCCTCCGTCGGCTCGTTGGCTCCGCATCCCTCTTCCTCTCAACTCAAGTAAGCATCTCTAACTATGAATAATTAATTGTGTGGTAATATTGTTGGTTTAATTCGGTGACTAAATGCAAATTTAGATAATTTGTGTAAATTGTAGTTTGAAGTTTTAAATTCGGTGACTAAATGGTAATATTGGAATATTTTGCATGTATATTGTTGGTTTGAAGTTTTAAATTACTTTTGTGATTTAGTTGGGTATGTATAACTTTGTGATTTTGTGATTTTGCATGTATAATTTGGTATGCCGAGATTTATTTGTGTAAATTTGGATATTGTTAGATAATTGTTTAGAAACCAAATCGAATTAGATATAGAACTTAATTTTGTTTAGAAACCAAACCAAACCGAATTAGATATGGAACTTAATTTGGGTAAATAAATGGTTTAGATTAATTTGGATAATTAATTGATTTAGACACCAAACCAAAGTAATTGTTAGATTAATTTGGGTAATTAATTTGGGTAAATAATTGTTGCAAATTTAATTGTTGTGATACTTGTATATACTTAAATAATTGTGAACGTGTGTATCATTATAGATTAATGATTTTAAATTGTTAGACAAGAAGCATAAAGGTGATAGTTAGAAATTGTTAGAAATTATATATGAACATATATGGTGTTGCAAATTATTATAGATTGTTAGAAATTATTTTGTGAGATTAATTCAACTACAAACCGAGATTAATTTTGTGAGATTATTTTGGGTATTGAATTTAGATATGGAAGGTGATAGTGAGAGTACCTCGATTAAGAAACGAGGAAGAGGGTCTAACCAAATTAAGGAGAAGTTTAGCGAGCAAGGCAAGAAGCTTGCCATTGACAAGTTTTACAGGCCGATTGTTACTAAGGAGATAACATCTTTTCCAACGGAGTTTAGTATATTGGTGAGAAAGAATGTTCCTTTAAGTTTCTGCAGATGGAAAGATGTTCCAAATGAGAACAAGCTAAAAATATGGGAAACATTGAAGGTAAATAACATTGTACTAATTTCAAAAACTTTAATTTGATATTAACTAACTCTAAATATGTGATTTCTATTTATCATGCAGCTGAAATGTGGTATAAAGGATGAACAAAAGGTGAAGGACTATTATTATCATAAAATGGCTACTACTCACCGGAAGTGGCGAACGAAGATGACTAGAGTGTGGCGTGCGGGGCAGACGCCCGATTTTTCCAAGCAAAATATTGAAGAAAAAGACTGGGAAGTTTTTGTCAAGTACCGAGAGATGGAGGAATTTGATGTATGTTTATTTCTTATCTATAATTAAGAATTCAATTTTTTTTTAGAATCAACACCAATTGTTTCTTTCTTACCATTGTAGACTGCCAGCAAGATTGGAAAGAAGAATCAGGCCCACAACGAGTATCCACATTTCTTGGGCTCCAGAGGTTATAATGGTGAGAACTTCCAGAGTAGGCTTAGAGATGCTATGCAGGCAATTACAGAGGAGAAAGCATCTAGCGTTCCGTCTTCGCAAGGGTCTACAAGTGCATTGACACCAGAAGAGGTCCTTGATTTGTCGATTGAGCATAGGCACATCACATGGAGACTAGGAAGACAAAAGATCAATAAGGAGGTCAAGGAACGCTTTTATCCCGAGAAATAAGTACCGGTCATCAAAAAAATTGTGAGGATTTAGATATTGTCATTCATTGAAATACAACTTAAATTTTTTTTGTTATAACATGCATGTTGTCATTTCAGGAAAAACAAGAAGTGGCTCTGAAACAAGGCTTGTTGGCCGTCGAACGATACAACGATGTTCTGGGAAAATCTCTGTCAAATCCAGAACATCCTAGGAGAGTGAGAGGAGTAGGAGATCTGGTTCCAATATGAAAAACATATGAGAAGAGTGAAATAAGGAGGAGACGCGCTCCCTCAAGGTCCGAAGCTGAATTTGAAGCGAGAGTTGAGGAGAAAGTAAGAGGAATAGAGGAGAGATTACGGGAAGAAATGGAGGCAAAATTTGCAATGCTTCAGCAGACAATGGGCCAACAAGTTTAGATGTATACCCTAATAGTCGTTTAGAGCAGCTGCCAGTTAGTCAAACCAATTGCAAATCTTTCCAGGTTTATTGAGGTAATGCAAATTCAAATTCAATAATATTCAGATTTCACAATTTATTTTCCATTACATGTTCTAGTGTTCATACGTTTTCGTTTATTCAAGTAAATACATACATCTGAACAGGAGGCAGAACTAAGATGCAAACTCCAGGCAGTTGTCAATGGGAATACTCTTGTAGTGGCTGTAGGGACAATTCATGTTCCAGTTGTACCCGGTGGAACAATTCACAGCAGACCGATGTCGCCCGACTATGCAAGAGTAATAGTGGATGGTATTAAAGATGCGAACTTCATAGACCACCCATTACCTGTACCAAATGGCGAGCATAAAACCCTAAAGGATGTTCTCGGCAGTTTCACTGTGATATCACCATATTTGATCTATTGTTCTGACTAATTCCCGTACCAAAATCTGCATTTTAAACCATCAAATAGCGCCTTTTACATTGAATATCCATAGAATGTGGTACTACTATGTTTTGGTTCTTACTTTGCAGGAATCAGGCGAAATCGGACAAAATCAGGCAAATGACAGACTTTAGGAAGATCTGATGCGAATCGCATCACCCATGATAAGGGTCGCATCAAAAGCCAAAGCGACCCTCACTCCTCACTTGAAGACCAGATGATGCGAGTCGCATCCACCTAAAGCGAGTCGCGTCACAAGTTGCCGCCCAATTCAAATTGAACTCGATAAGCCCCAAGTCAGACCCGTTGCCTATAAAAGCGGGTCCTGTGTCAGAATTTGGAGAGCTTTTTCCCCCTTACATTCCAGATCACTTTAAGAGCAGGGATCAAGAGTTTTTGAGAGAGATTGAAGATTACTTAGAGAAGAAGAGAAGATTGCAAGATCCTCTCCAATCCACCTTAGATTTTCAAGCTTCATCATGATCTGCCTATTCTCCCTCTCTTTTATGCTTTCTTTTATCATGTTTGAGTAGATCTTTAGTTCCTAGGTTAGGATGTAGTCTCTAAACTTTGTCCTTGAATTGCATGTTGTTTTGATCTAAGTTTGAAACTTGTGTGATTCTTTGTTTTAGTATTTATTTGATTGCTTGATTGATTCTTAATTGTCTATTGTTAGATATTTATAACATCTCTTCTAGTAATTTGACCTTGATGTTTCTTGCAATTGTGATTGAGTATTTGAGGTAGATTTAAGATCAATAGTAACCGAGAGGTGAACTTTCCATTATCGAAAGGTTGTGGATACCTTTAGCAAATCAGACAATCAATTTAGGTTAGATATCAGTAGGTGAGAGCTACAGGTTGAAGCCTCGCACAAGAAATTCACTTAGATATGAACACATGTCAGCTTAGCTCGAGGGCCAAGCGACCCGCATTAGAGATGATGCGAGTCGTATGACAAGTCCAGAGAAGGCAAAGTTTGGGATGAAACCTGAAACCTGGGAACGTCTTTTATCATTGTTCAAAACCAAAACCTTTAATTGCTTTCATTTACTGTTAATTGAATGATCACTTGAAATTATGAAATATAAACAAACCAAACCTAACCTTTTACACTTCTAGTACCTAACTAAGTCGAGTAAGAGTTTAGAAAAGAACCGTCACTGTGGATTGATACCTGATTTTACTATACGAACAGGGCTGTGCACTTGTAGTCTTAATCGAGAGTAACTCAAGGTTTTAAAAGGTACAATTAATCATTGTACTGAAACTCTGTGTATACCTTTCGGGTTGAACACACTGCATGACCGATATCCATGATAGTGATAGGTTCAGATGAGGTATATTATTATTACAAGTTCTTATATTTCCGAATTAGTATCTATGTGATAGAGTTATAGTTGATTCTGGATTTTATTTTAATTTATTATGAAATTTTGCAGGAACCAGGCAAAGAATTAGTCGTGCCTAAAGGTTCGAAAGCAACGAGTCACTGCAAGGCATTTGATGGTATCAATTTTGACAAGCTGGGACGGACATTCAAGCAGATTCGTCATCGGTTTTCGGAGCTAGATGGCAGTCCAATCAGAATCGATCTGCCAGTTGATCTTTTATGCTTAGATGACTCCATATGCGTCTTTGCAGATGATTATGCGGCCTTGCTTACACCTAGAGAGTGGCTCACTATACCAGTTGTTCAAATCTGGATGTTGTGAGTTAATATTCGTAATACTTACATAATTTATGACCTTTTACTTCCTATGTATTTCACAAAATTGAGATCACAAGTATCTTTATTTTGTAGGTATTGGCACAAATTCATCAAGGAGGAATTCCCCGATGAGCAGGTTGGTTTTATGGATTCCAGTCAAACAAATGCCACCCTGATGAATGAAGACAGAGGACGTGTTCTTCAATACATAGGGAAAGCAATCAAAGAAAATCGGGACAAGAGATTGATATTCATTCCTTATCATCAGATGTTAGTGTTATATATATTGTAATTTTATTATATTTCTTTCAATTCAGATAAATTGTAGAATATGACATGCTACAAACCTAACATACAGAAATCATTGGATATTGGTCATACTTATGCCAAGAGAACGTGCATTGTACGTGTACGATTCCGATAAGAAGTGTAAAAGAATGCTAATGATCATTGCTGCTGTCGAGGAGTAAGTGCCTTCCTAAAATTTACGTCTGTTTAGAATGCTAATGATCTTATTATTATATTATCATTTTAAATGTCTCGTTAGTACTGATTGTCCAATTAATGTCTTCATATTTCAACAATGTCTTCATGAGGGAAATAGGTACTTCATATTGCAAGGTAATAGTTTATATTGCACACATTTGTGAATATACATATAAGCCATTTGTATGCTCGTAATAAAAAAAATTTAATTTTTTTGAAACTTGTTACATAGTGCCCACAACAACCAGCTGGCTGGGAAGTTCATATTATACGATGTTGCTCATGTAAGACATAATAAAAGAATTCCTTAATGTTTTCCCGCAATTAAAGATATATATACATTTATAAATTTTCCAAAAATAAGCATTGTTGCTTCAAATATAATAAAATACAAAATTTAATTGTATATGCTCTTCTAAATTCTAAAAATGCAGGATATTCCCACCAAACATATGGCACAACGCTTGGCTGAATTTCACCAAATGTGGGTACAAATTTTGCTAAAAGAGATAAAGTCGAGATGAAATACAACAATTTATGATGTGTTATCCGGATTATTTGTAATAAGTTAGGATGTGTATGATATATAATTAATTTAGGATTATTGATAATTTAGGATTTGTGATAAATTAGAATTTTGGCTAGCTAAATAAATTTGGAAGCTGGCCATTTAATAAAAAATATTTTTTTTTAATTTCAATAAAGCATCAGGATCAATTCTTATCTAAGAAACCGATCCAGATATCATTTTTTTAAAAGGAAAATAACTATCAGGATCGGTTCTTATATGAGAACCGATCCTGATAGGTAATAATCTAGATCGGTTCTTACTTATGAACCAATCCAGATAATTTTTTCTGGTATTTAAAAAAAATCTAATTTAAAATATATTTCAAGATCGGTTGTACAGTACAACCGATCTTAATGAGCAATTTTCTGGATCGGTCCTTATCTAACAATCGATGTAGATAATAAGTTATCAAGATTGGTTCATAGGTAAGAATCGATCTTGATAAGTCCTATCAGGATCGGTTCTTATTAACAACCGATCCTGATAGTAACTATTAGGATCGGTTATAAAACCGATACAGATTTGTTTGGTATCTGTATCGCTCTGATCAGGATCGGTTGTAAACCGATATTAATATGCGTATATAACCGATCTTGATTCTATTTTTTCCAGTAGTGATTTCATTTTCAAAATAGCACACCTTAATCGTCTCCAGCAAGCAAAATTAACGATCTCTCCAGTTTTCCTCCAAAAAATTGCTGCCACGGCTTCCCGCCGTGATGATCTTTCTTCTTCCAATGATGCCCGGCCTCTCTCCATCCAGCAATGCCCTTTACCTTTTTTCCTTCTCGCAATGAATAAAGCAAACACAGAGTGGCTCCTCCCTCCGCTTAGCTCTCTAGCGAACACAGGGTGGCTCCTCCCTTCATCACCGGCCATGGCTCCAAGCTTCGTCGAATCATCTTTTATTCTCTGATGTAATGTATTTTTCTTATATAAATTTATATCAATTATCTTTAAATTTGCAAAGAGTAATGCGTGTTAAATTTCTTTAGAAATACTGAATAGATCTGTGTGCAGTATAAACCTTATAGTATTATCTTTTTTGTTCATTTTAGAGATGAAGACCTGCTACTAAATATTTTGAATAAAAAAAAACTTTCTATCATTTTTTTTTCAAGCTTGCTCTAGGAGGAATTTTTTTTTTTAAATACTTGGTAGAGATTACAAGGATGCTCTAGAAGGAATTAATTAGAATAACCTGAGACATTGTTCTTTATTCAAGATAACCTAAAATTCAATACATCTTTCAATTTTTTTTAAATTTGGTATCCGTTTTGTTACAAGTACAGTAAATTTAACATCAATTTAAGAAAGTAGATTATATATGCTAGCTGTCCAAGCTATTTTCTTTAAAGAAAATAGCTTGGACAGCTAGCATATATAATCTACTTTCTTAAATTGATGTTAAATTTCTTTAGATTTGCAGAAAAAACAAAAAACTTTCAACATTATGACAGTTCTGTTGATCAAACAAACCTTCTTTTGAATACTCCTATTTTTGATTATTGGTACAATCCAATTTACAATAAATTTATTTTAGTTTCTTTGATACAAGCTTATAGGATGTAATTTTCACTAAATATTTGTTTGTATTATGACGATGCTTTTATCCATGATAAGATGGAGATAGATATTTCTCATAAAAATAATACAAATAAGAACGATTCTACATCCAAGAAGAGTGGTAATGACTCTGTCCCAAAGGAAAGCATGACGTTTGTATTGCTTGAAGAATTTGGAAGTTTCTACCACAACTTTGTTATATCGGAGGGATATACAATACGAATAAGGACCACTAATTTTGCTCAGATAGATAGAATTTGATATCGTTAGTATGTATGCCTTGTTGCTTTTGGTATATTCATAGAACATGTGGTTTTGGTATAATGATAGAAGGGCATTTTTGTCATGAGCGGACATTTTTATTTTCTGAAAAATTGGCGGCAACTAACTGTGCGATATACTCAATACATCTCAATTCAGAGTCTTTCAATCCTTTACAATTGAGTTCTAGATGTTGCAATTGTATTCCTAGTTTATGTCCCATATGTTGCAATTTTATTCAAACTTTCAGTTAAGTTCATTTCTTAGTACTAGTTCCATTTAATCTTTTTCACATCTAGTGCATACCTCATTTTTATTTATTTCTTTTCAGTTTTTACATTGTATATTCTGATATCAAGTATTGCAAACATATGTGATATTTTGATTTGATCATTAAGATCTAACTTTTGCAATTTCATTAACTTCAAGGGGGCAATGTAAAGTTACTGTTGTATATATATGTCAGAAAATATTTTTCCATTTAGTTTCAGATTCTTTTGTTTGTTTTTGTTTTATAACAATGTAGAGAAGAAATGGATGGCACTTGAAAACCTAGATTAGAGTTTATTGTACTTATTTTTACTTTGTTATGTAGTGTTGCTTAAGTGAATAATTCTTCCATATTTACCCTATTTGAAATATCATGTTGTAATATTTAGAATTTTGACATATATATGGATATATACAAATTTACACAACCTTGTTGGTCCCCAAAGGCACCTAGAGGGAGAGTAAATAGATATTTTTTATATTTTTGGTCTAAGTAATAATAATCTAGCGCGTCTATAAGTTATTCTTGACGAAAACTAGAATAACTTTGCCCTAAACTAAATACAAAGTAAATAAAGTAAATAGTAGAGTTTAGAGATACTTAACACTAAAGTTATTTACGAAGTTCAGCACTAACGCCTACATCTCTGTGGCTCACGACCTTCTAAATGGCGCATCTTTCTTTTCCTAATGAGAAAGGAGTACCAGGTGGAACCGGTGAGCCCTTACAAACTTATGGGAAGTCACACGGCCCTAACAGGAGCACTAAAGGCTCAAAGGAAATAATCCAAGTCGCAAGGACTTCAAGGATTGCAAGGTGAGCGTGAGGCTCAAGATAACAAGGGTTACAAGGTGTTTGCAGTAAATAAAGATCTCTTACAAATCACTTGGATTGTTGAAGTTGATTGAATATGGTGGAGGAGATCTTCAGTTGTTAAAGGAGTATTGAAGTTTAAGGTCTAGCAACCATGGTGGCTCCCTTGTGAATAGAGGAGATGAAGTTTGGCAGCTGGAGCACACCTTAGAAACCTAGATTTGGCTTCTATATAAAGAGAGAGAACCAAATCTAGGTTTATTGTTATTTCCATAACTTATGTCTGTCTTCCAAGGCTTATACCGATCCATCCGTTCATATTATAAACAAGGTTAATTCATAGAAATTGTAGATCTCGGTCTCCTGAGAATTTTAAGCTTTGATTCACTCAAATATGAGTTCGTATGACCAAACGGTGGCCAAAATACGAAAGGTGCACTGGCTGAATAACCATAATAGTCCATGACCGTTGCTACGGTCCTGGCCATGGTTCGGCTCTGACTTGCTTAGAAGGTATTTTATGCATCACGGTCCATCCTGGGATATATTTTTACCATTATCACTCTCCATGGACTGTTATCACGGTCCTCAACTGTTTTGAAACTTCAACACTCTTCAAACTGGCGTATCTTAGTACTCGAGTATCCGATTTCAGCATATGACCATTTTTCAAAAAACTTGTGAAGAGTAGATATTGATTTTGAAGTCTTGGTCTTCATTGGAATATTTCTACATCTTATGAGTCTGCACACATCTCAACTCAAGAAAACTGTTAAATGCAATTTATGTATATTTTGCAAATCTAGTCAAACAAATAAGTCGAGAGCTTCCAAAAGCCAACAAACCCAACATCTCTTTTATATTACGCTACATAAACAAATACAAAACTGACCAAAATATCTTGAAGCAAGAAAAATCAATATAATAAAACTAAGATTTCGAAACAAGTTGTCTTGGAGCTAAATATTTTACCAATTACTCAATATGATGTGATTTCACTATTCTTGAAAGTACAGTGTTACAAGATTTCGTAATTACAAGCACACTTATCCAAATTATCATAAAGATTACAAAAGTTCTTGATTATATATATCCATCTTCCTTAATTTCTTCTCTATGCTTCAGCCTAAATAATAGAAAGAGCTTTGTCAAATGCCTTTGAAATTTTCATGCCTTTCACCTAAAACGCATAACCAGACAATTAACTTCTTTTAACTTTGTAAAAGAAAGCATCACTCTGAACAAATAGATTACATCACTCTGAACAATTCTTCTTCTTCTACTTTTCCCTTCGAAGGCTGAAATCGCTTTCACGCAATTTCACTTTCCTGATGATGCGGTCGCTCGAAAAAGCCAAAGGAGGAAGAGCGAGAGGAGTTGAGAGATGGCTAAGCGGCTCGACGACTCGAGAGAGCGAGAGGAGCAAGAGCAATCGAAGGATAGGTTTCTAAATTCCAGGTAGGTCAACAGTGGTGAGGGCAAGAATCAATAGGGAGGGGAATTGGAGAGGACTGAACAAATTTTTTTTCCACTGATCAGCAGTTAGATTCAGTACAAATCTTAACGCGAGATGTGTAGTTTAGATTGTGGCTTATTGTTGGATCACAAATTATTGGAGCAGCGGAACCCTCCTCCATATATATATGTATATATATAGATGAGTTACCGTGAGTTGCGAAGTAAAATGCATTTTTACTTCACACCGTATTTTCATTTTGAAAGTCCAAATGACCGATTCAAACCGTTAGATGTGATCTTCATATTGAAATGTGCTTGGAGACCAAATTTTACATTTTTTTGAATTTTTTACTATTTATTAAGCAATTTTGAAAACTGTTATTTTTCTGTGAACAATAAAAATTTCTGAACCATCGGATCAGCGATTTTCAAAACTGCTTAATAAATAGTAAAAAAAGTTCGAAAAAAATGCAAAATTTGGTCTCCAAGCACATTTCAATATGGAGATCATGTTGAGCAGTTCGGATCGGTCGTTTGGACTTTTAAATCGCAAAATATGATCGTGAAGTAAAATAGTCGCTTTACTTCACAACTTACCGTAGCCCATTTCTATATATATATAGGAATATGCTAGCATGCTATGCATAGCATAGAACCCCTCCATGCAACGACTTGGATTTCGAGTTTTCAAAATCCTAATGGTCGATCCGAACCGTTCAACTTGTTCTCCATATTAATATGTGTTTGGAGACCAAATTTTATATTTTTTGGAATTTTTTTACTATTTCTTTAGATTTATTGAAAATCGCTGTTTTCAGCAAATCTGTACCATAAAAAAACAGCAATTTTCAATAAATCTAAAGAAATAGTAAAAAAATTCCAAAAAATATAAAATTTCGTCTCCAAACATATATTAATATGGAGAACAAGATGAACGGTTCGGATCGACCATTAGAATTTTGAAAATCCGAAATCCAAGCCGTTGCATGGAGGAGTTCTATACTATGCATAGCACGCTAGCATATTCCTATATATATATATATATATATATATATATATATATGAGTAGAACTAGGGTGTTCTTAAGCTCACCAAAGTGTTTGGTGAGCTTAACTCCAAAACCCATCAAATACGTTTCAAATGATGAATTCGAATCGTTAAAATCCACATACTTTACGAGTGATGAGTTTACATGTGAAAATGTTAAACATTCGAATTAATTTAGTATAAAATCAAGCAGTCAAAAAACGTTAAAAAAAAGAATACACTAAAATTAATTTATTAACCTCCTAATTTTGACCAATTGACTTTATACTAAACTAATTCAAATGTTTAAAAATTTCACATGTAGACGCATCACACGTAAGATAGACGGATTTCAACAGTTCCAATTCGTCATTTGAAATCAATTTAATGAATTTTAGAGTTAAGCTCATTAAACACTTTGATAAGCTTAAGAACACCCTAGTTAGGGTATTAATAATCGAGCGGGTACGGGTACCCCGGGTATACCCGGGACGGGTACGGGTACCCCGGGTATACCCGGGACGGGTACGGGTACCCCGGGTATACCCGGGACAGGTACGGGTACGTCTCGGGTACGGGTAGGACGGGTACAAGGGTATACGGGTACGGGTATGGCGGGTATCCGAGTACGGGTATGGCGGGTACGGGTAGGGCGGGTACGAATTTTTTTTTTTGCTGTTTTTTTTTTCTGATTTTTTTGTTGGTTTTTCTTGTTGGTTTTTTTGTTGTTGTTTTTTTTTTTGGTTTTTGTTTTTTTGTTGGTTTTTTTTTTCTATTTTTTTAACAGTGTCGTATAAATGTTATTACGTATTTATAATTCGACTTTTAAAATATGAATAATTCAATATCAAATAGTGTGTATATATATACATAAAATTATCAAGTCACATCTTTATAATTCCTAAATAATTAAAATTTATAACTTATATATATAAATTATTCTTGCCAAAATTTGTTTGTTTAGTCGCCTAAGTACAAATGTATTTATTTATTTCTTTACTCGAGTCATTTTATTTTATTTTTAAATTCTCATTCTAATTATATAGTTTCATAATTTATTTATATCTCGAAATTTTTAAAACAATAGAAGTTACCCTTCTCTTTTATTCCGGGTTTGGGACCGGCTATGTAAAATAACATAGGCGGAGTTCTAACTTTTTTTGTTGTTAGTAATTCTTCTTTAAAATGAATAATTTAAAAACTAATTGAAATATTTAAAAATTTATAATTTAAAAAATAACGATAAAAACTAAAAGAGGTTAGAAATTTATACCGACACTACCTATCTAGAAGTTCTCATTCCTATACCATTCTTCACTCTCTTCCGCACCTTCTGAATCCGAATTAGCCTGGTGCCGCGCCTTGGTACCGCTTTCTTTAGTGTCGACTTCAGATGATGATGCTTCAGGCACATGTTGCCTGCGCTCTTCAGCTTGAATCCAATCCGTCAAGCACATAAGTCTTTCAAAGACATGTGGACCCAACTTACTGCGTTTATCGGAGAGGATCATGTTCACCGAATTGAAACAACTTTCGGAAGGGACGGTTGACACGGGCACAACAAATACATCGTGGGCCATCATCGCCAGTGTTGGAAAGGCCCTTTGATGCCTCCTCCACCATGCCATGACGTCAAGTCCATGTTCATTTTCGTTCATCATTGATACATAGGTCACTAGCTCGCTTGTTATTTGTGGTTCGATCTCCGACTGAAAATCTGCTAACAAATTACCACTGCTAGTGCTCCTCTAAGTGAAACTATTAAAAAATTAAAAAAAGTTAGTGGACAAATAATGTATATATTATAAATAATAAATATTAAAAAATACATGTATATTTATATTCATATCTAGGAGTGGCACGGGACGAAGACGGGTTTTGGTTGGCACTCATTCTTGAGTTGTATATGTTAAACATCTCATCGAATTTCAAATCCACATATGTCTCCACCCTGGTACTGTATAAACGTAGATTATCTTTGTACCTTTGAACTACTTTGATTGTGTAAAACTTCTTGTATACCGGGTTGATGCAGTTTGCGATAATCGCGATGAGCAGTACATCTTCCCAATATTTGAGAAACTTTTGTTTCATAGCATCTATGATTGGTGTGAAAGATTTATCATGGACATAAATTAAATCTAACATATTCAAAATAAATCTAACATTTTCAAAAATAAATCTAACTTATTCAAAATAAATCTAACATTTACAAAAATAAATCTAAAAAACAGAAATTAAAAAATAGAAACAAAAAAAACAGAAATTAAAAAAAACAGAAATTAAAAAACAGAAATTAAAAAACAGAAACAAAAAAACAGAAATTAAAAAAAAGAAATTAAATCTAACATATTCAAAATAAATCTAGCATTTTCAAAAATAAATCTAACCTATTCAAAATAATTCTAACATTTTTAAAAATAAATCTAACCTATTCAAAATAATTCTAACATTTTTAAAAATAAATCTAACCTATTTTAAATAAATCTAACATTTTCAAAAATAAATTTAACCTATTCAAAATAAATCTAACATTTACAAAAATAAATCTAAAAAACAGAAATAAAAAAAACAGAAATAAAAAAAACAGAAATAAAAAAACAGAAACAAAAAAAACAGAAACAAAAAAACAGAAATTAAACCTAACCTATTCAAAATAAATCTAACATTTTCAAAAATAAATCTAACATATTAAAAATAAATCTAACATTTACAAAAATAAATCTAAAAAATAGAAATAAAAAAACAGAAACAAAAAAAACAGAAACAAAAAAAACAGAAATAAAAAAAAACAAAAAAACAGAAATTAAATCTAACCTATTCAAAATAAATCTAATTACTTCACATATTTTCAAAAATAAATATAACCTATTTTTGAAACCTATGAAAAATAAATCCGAATTTCAAAAATAAAATCTAGCATCAAAACAAATTTAATTACTTTACATCTAACAAATCTAACATAAACTAAATAAATCTAACATATTCAATAAATCTAATAAATCTAATTACTTAACAAATCTAACATAAAATAAATCTAACAAATCTAAATATCTAATTACTTAACATCCAATAAATCTACATAAACTAAATTTACTCTACAAAAATAAATTAATCTAACATGAAATAAATATAACCTTTAAATCTCACAGAAAAATCTTGCGGAAGGTCTCGAACTTCATAATTTTGATACCTTCGTAATTCCGTTTGAATATTTGTAGAAGGAATTAAATGTACAACTATATATATTTTTTAACAATAAATTTAAAATTCGAGAATAATAGAAATTTAGATTAAGAGAATGAAAGAATGAGAATTGAGATGGAGATGTGAAAATGAAGGGAGGAAGAGGGGTATTTAAAAAAATTTTGGTTGGAGGGATAAAATTTTAATTTTTAAAGAATAACAGAAAAAAAATCGTCCCATCCGGTCGGTCCAGTCGGGTCCGGGTGGGTCCGGCCAGTCGGGTCCAGATGGGATGGCACCGAGTGGGGGGGAAACAGAATTTTTGAATTTTGAATTCTGATGAATAGTAGTCAGGTATCGGGTACGGGTACTAGGGTACGGGTATAGTCGGGTACGGGTAAACTCGGGTAGGGTATGGTCGGGTATTGATTCAAAAATATGAGTCCAGTCTGATTTTTGCCCGTACCCGACCCATACCCGGGCTTTGGCACGAATATCCCGGGCGGTGAGCACGGGCGTGTATGGTCGGGTATACCCGACCCGGGTATTGTTAATCCACTAACCCTAGTATATGTATGTATATATATAGGCTAATATGATTTCGGTAGCATTTTGGTCGAAGTGCTACCGGTCCAATTTTTTATTTTTAAAATTCAAATGATCGATCCAACCCGTTCATCTTGTTCTCCATATTAATATATACTTGGAGACCAAATTTTACATTTTTTGGAATTTTTTTACTATTTATTAAGCCACTTTGAAAATCGTTGATCCAACGGTTTTACTGTTTTGTTAAGCCACCGTTGGATCAGCGATTTTCAAAGTGGCTTAATTAGTAAAAAAATTCTAAAAAATGTAAAATTTGATCTTCAAGTACATATTAATATGGAGAACAAGATGAACGGTTTGAATCGATCATTTCAATTTTGAAAATTAAAAATTAAACCGGTAGCACTTCGGCCAAAGTGCTACCAAAAGCATATTAGCCTATATATATATATATATATATGACGTGGCTACGGTGCTATGGGTAGCTAAGAGGCCTCCATGCTACGGCTCGGATTTCGAGTTTTCAAAATCCTAACGGTCGATCCGAACCGTTCATCTTGTTCTCCATATTAATATGTGCTTGGAGACCAAATTTTACATTTTTCTGAATTTTTTTACTATTTATTAAGCCACTTTGAAAACCCTTGATCCAACGGTGGCTTAACCCAACAGTAAAACCAGAAACTACCATTGGATCAGTGATTTTCAAAGTGGCTTAATAAATAGTAAAAAAATTCAGAAAAATATAAAATTTGGTCTCCAAGCACATATTAATATGGAGAACAAGATGAACGGTTCGGATCGACCGTTAGGATTTTGAAAACTCAAAATCCGAACCGTAGCACGAAGGCCTCTTAGCTACCCATAGCATATTAGCCAAAACCTATATATATATATATAGGAACATGCTAGCGTGCTATGCATAGCATAGAACCCCTCCATGCAACGGCTTGGATTTTGAGTTTTCAAAATCCTAATGGTCGATCCGAACCGTTCATCCTGTTCTCCATATTATTATGTGTTTGGAGACCAAATTTTATATTTTTTGGAATTTTTTTACTATTTCTTTAGATTTATTGAAAATCGCTGTTTTTTTATGGTACAGATTTGCTGAAAACAGTGATCTTCAATAAATCTAAAGAAATAGTAAAAAAATTCCAAAAAATATAAAATTTGGTCTCCAAACACATATTAATATGGAGAACAAGATGAACGGTTCGGATCGACCATTAGGATTTTGAAAACTCAAAATCTAAGCCGTTGCATGGAGGGGTTCTATGATATGCATAGCATGCTAGCATATTCCTATATATATATATATATATATATATATGAAATACCTTATCATCTACCGTCCAATTAAATTTCCGCCTCCAAACTATTGTATTTGTTTAGATATTATAATGTTTTGTCTGTTTGATGAGGCCTCAAATGTTGTGCACTTGATTTGACTATCTATATGTTTATATTTAGAGGAGGGTTCAAATACCTCCATATTTTTGTGTCTCCATCATGTTTTCATCTCTCTTCATCATTTTTAAAGTTTAAACAGTCAATCTGAACCGCTCAACCTAACCTCCATATTAAAATATGTTTGGAGACCAAATTTTATATTTTTAGGAATTTTTTTACTATTTTTTTAGATAGGTACAAAAATATTGTTTTTAGATGGTTCAGATTTATTGATTTTGTACCTATCTAAAAAAATAGTAAACAAATTCCTAAAAATATAAAATTTGGTCTCCAAACATATTTTAGTATGGAGGTTAGATTGAGCGGTTCAGATCAACTATTTGAACTTTGAAAATAATAGAGAAAAATAAAAGCATGATGAAGACACAAAAACATGGAGGCATTTGAACACTCCTCTATATATTATAATGTTTTGTCTGTTGGTGAAGTTCTATAGATTTATGAGGAACAAAATAGGTTCGTTCACTAGTCTCTCCCTCTCGCGCTCTCACTCTCAAAACCAAATTCTCTGCCTCCGGGGGGTAAGAAATTCCTGCTCCCAGAGTCTCTGCGGGGTGAGACCAGTTACTGTTTAGGATTAACTATTTAGTTACTGTTTTTAAATGAGTCCCACCCGCAGAGATATTGGGAGCAGAAAATTCCTGCCCCCGGAGAGCAGAGAATTCAGTCTTCTCACTCTCAGAGGAAGCGCCTCCCAAAAAATTAAAATCAGAAAAAGAATAAGTGAAACAAAACCGAAACTATAGTTCCTCTCCCAAGGTAAGAAAGAGAAAGAGAGGAGGCGAGGTTGAAAATGAGAGTGATAAGATAAAACAGGTAATATTAAAGGCAGTTTCTTTATCGATTGGGGGAAAGAGGAAGGCAGATGACCTTGAAGCTCAGGCGGCACCCTTCAAGGAGGAACCGGCCTTTGATGATGAAAATAAGCTCTTGAGAACTGTTTTTGTGGGGAATTTGCCACTTTTTTTTTAAAAAAAAGGAGATTTTGAAGGAGTTTCAGCAGTTTGGTGAGGTCGAATCTGTCAGGATCGCCTTTCTCTGGCTATTCTCCTTTGCTGTTTGTCTTCACTAACCTCTCTCCTCCGCTGTGTTTCACAAGTACTGCCTTAATTATTGATTTGCTGCCTCAATTTCGAATTGAGTTTGATTCAAAATTATTTCAAATTTAAATTCAAACTAGGACAGATTTGATTTGGTTCGATTTGTTTGCAGTCCTAATTTTAATTCATATTTTGGATCATAATCAATGCCTCTGATCTTACTATGGGTGTTTCAAATACAGTACCCTTTTCTATTTCTCTCTCATGAATTTTAATAATTTCTATGAATAAAAAATTTTCGTTCAAATGCTTTCATTGTTTGTGCCTTTATCATGCTTTCAATTTTAAAAATTTTAATAACTCAAAATTTAAATTATAAATATCAAAATAAAACCATTAAATGTGAATTATATTATTTTTTTATATACTCATAAAATATTATCACATTTCAATTTTATTTTTATGTGAATTAATAAGTTAAAAAATCAACGTCTAGACATTATCTACATTAGTACATTTTTTACAATCTCTTAATGTCAACTAAAGCAAAGTTAAAATGTCATAATATTTTATATGTGCATAGATTAACAGTTTTATTTTAACTTTTATGTTTTAAATTTTAAATTATTAAAGTTTTTAAAAATAAAGACACAATAAAAATAAAAAAATAAAGATATTTGAACATGAGGAGGGATCAAATAACATCATTTTTTGGTGACATCGGATGATACCGTCCATTTTCAAAGTCCAAATAGTCGATCCAAACCGTTCAACTTGATGGATATGTTAAAATGTGCTTGCAGATCAAATTTTACATTTTTCTGAATTTTTTTTGGATTTATTTAGAGGGGTTCAAAAATTCAACGGTCTGAATATAGCGATTTTGTTAAATACTTAATAAATAGTAAAACAATTCAGAAAAATGTAAAATTTGATTTCCAAGTTACTCTTAATATATTAATCATATTAAACGGTTTGGATCGACTATTGGATTTTGAAATTTCGAAAATGGATATTGTCACACAATGTCACCAAAAAAGTGGTGTAATCCGATCCCTCCTCTTTGAACATTCCTCGTCATATATATATATATATATATGAAATAGATTCCATGTCCTAAACTTCTATGGTCCTTAGGCTGGGTAACACCACGTGGCATTTGGCTGACCCCATTCTTGTAGTGGATGATGCGGATTTGATTGATAACTATAGTCATGACTGATCCAATTCGTTAGCTCTTTCTGACTAACTAATAGATAAGGCATCGAGACCACTGTGCTAAGTCCGTGGTGGTTTGTTTTCAACTATTTAAAATCAAAATTGTGAATACTTTTCAACAGTTTATATAAATTGTTCATTAAATTTGGTACAATTAAAAAGTAGTTTAATTACCAATCAAGTATTGATAATGCATGTTGAATGATTAAGTAATCAATTTTCATTTTCGATCAAATTTGATACGCAATATATCAGGTGTGCCGTTTTTCGACATATATATACAATAATTAATATTCTGATGTCTGAATTACTTGAAAGAACTATAACAATGATAAAATGAAATCACAGGCCTCCAAGTCTCTTGGTGCATTCCACACTGGCACTGAGCGTCTCCTCAACACCAAACTTGTACTTGAATCCCAAATCAACCAGCTTTTGTGAACAACCCTTTACTCTCTTTCCTTCTCCTTCCACCCTGAAAAAAATTAGCAAAGTTTCATTAGAAATTAAAACGTGTACAATTTACAAGGGTTTATTTCCTTAAAATCTTACTCTTCGATCAGCTTGAGATCTGGAAATTTCTGTGCAAAATAATCCACCAAGTCCTTCATTGTCGGACAATCAACTGCGCAGAGAAACCGGCCGGCCATGACTGGCCTTTCAATGCAAAATATATGTGCCTCACAAACATCATCAATGTGAACCAGCGGTACTGAACACAACAATCCTTGTAAGAATTTCAATGCAATATGGCACTGTTCATTGCCGGTAAACGGTGATACGATCACAAGTACACTACCAGCAGGAGTATATGGGAGGATTGTGTCCCCTCCAACAAGTCCACAATCAAGGCTCACGACTTCGAGTCCTCCTTCTTTGTTGTATTTTAAGATCTCTTTTTCTGACAAAGTTTTTGAGCTCGTGTAATCCTGAAAAGTAATGTAACAATAGAAATCTTGTTTCCAAAGGTCACAACTTACAAAAGCTACTATAAAAAAAAATCATTAAAATTATATTTTGTCTGTGAAGCTTTCTCAAAGTAGATTGAAAAGAAAAGGTATACATATTTGATCCTTGGCTTTGCACAAATTTGCTCTTGATCAATAGATTTGTGCTTGTGATGTAAACAATCGGTACTAGAGTTAGGAAGTGAAGCAAAAATACCAACTATATATTACTTGATAATTAATCACATAACTCTTAATTATATATACCGCTCCTCCTTGACTTTATGGGCAAAAATATTGAATAAGTACAAAAAAAATGTACTTCTACAGTTTTGCTTTATTCTTGTACTTTTTCTTGAACTTGACCTAAAGATGTACTTTTGATTTGGATTAAAGGACATAACAAAATCAATCAAAGTAGCACGAGATACGAGATAAATTAGCATACCAGACAAAAGAAGTTTCTTGTAGCACCTTTTGGCCTAGTAGGCTAGGACAAATAAATTATTTTTTAAGACTACCATGTATATTTAAAAAAGAAAAAGAAAAACATACTCTCAAGTAGTTAGTATAATGTGGGTAAGGGAGATCAATTGTAGTCCAATTCGATTCATCAATGAAGTCCTTGTAGCTGGTGTAGTCTTCCTTCCACGGTGAGGTTGCAACCACCGAGCCGGTATAAACGACACGCCTAACCATGCCAGACTGCTCACAGAACTTTAGGATTTTATGTATCCCTTGTAGTGAAGACTCTGTTGTGTCTTTGCACTGTTCATGATATGTGCAAAAAATTAGCTTCCGAATATCATCGGCCATCAAACTGGAGATCTAATTAAGCATTTGTTCATGGGTGACTTAGCCACCAGCCCACCACTGTAAATGAAAAATTTACAGTTTTGTCCTTTATATTTTCTAATTTACATAAGTACTCGCACTTTGTAGACTCATATGAAATAAAATTACAGTATAATATCTTATTCAAACCCCATCTCAAGTTTTAAGTTACAGCCCTAATTTTGTTTTACTTCTTAAAATAGGTGAGCGAGCGCAATGATACATTTGACTAGTTAGTCTGTAGATATTGATTTGCATGTGACATTTCCCGGGTTTGTTGGTGTTTGCATGATTTCTCCCGTCTTTCAGGAGATTCAAATATCTTAGTAATTCAGTAGACATTAATTATTAACTTCAAAATATCTTAGTAATTCACTAGACAATAATGCATAGCCCAATCCATATTCCAATTAGAGTCATACAATACGCCAACGACACGCTCATCATCACAAAAGCACACCCGACTACACAGAGTTTTATCTCAAATCCTGGACACATGTGAGTCACTATTTGGCCTAAGAATAAATAGGGCCAAGAGCAACTCCGTGCCGATCACGGTTTCGACAAATGCAATACCGGTAATACAAGCAATCCTGTCTAGTTCACCATCACAGCTACCGATGAAATACTTGGGGCTGCCACTGACCACGAGAAGTCCAAATAGAGACCAATTTCAACCGATAATTAGAGCAATTCATGACAGACTGGCAACATAGAAGTCGAACCTGTTGTCTTTTGGGAGTCGCATAGTTCTAGTGAAGTCGGTGCTCTCAGCAATGCCTCTGCATTAGGCACAAGCATTCAGACTGCCAAAATGGGTTATAAAACATATAGACCAAGCAAGAAGGAATTTCCTATGGAAGGGGAATGTAGTATGTAAACCGATAAATTGTTTAGTAAATTGGGAAAGAACATGTGCATTGATGCAAGGAGGGTTAGGAATAATAGATATAGAGGATCAGAATGCGGCTCTGCTAGTCAAATGGCTGTGGAAGCTACAGAGTGGTCCGAATGGCCTCTGGGCACAGACCTTGCTACAGCTGCATGGAATCACACAACATTCTCAACTGCGATCCCAAGGATCATATTTCCTTAAAAACATAGCGGGCCTGGGGGAGTTTTTCCAAAGCTCAGTGACAATGGACCAACAGGCAAACCTTCTCAGGTGGAGATGGTCAGCGCAAGGGGTTTTCACTACGGCATCCGTCTACAGGATGCTACACATAAAAGGAATTTCATGCAGATACCAAAGCGCACTGTGGAAACTCAAGGTGCCGAGTAAAGTGAGAGCTTTTTGCTAGTTATTGGTGCACAACAAACACTTAACTCGACAAAATTTGACCAGAAGGGGGTGTATGATCAACGCTGAATGTGTTATGTGTACAGGAGGGCATATAGAATCAAGGAACCACCTATTTTGGAGATGCCGAATGGCAAAAGGATTCTGGAGAGCTTTTCTGGCATCAATTAACGTAACAGGACTGCGAGACAAATTAGCCATTACGGACGCATGGAGGGATCATAGGCAGACCTTAACAGGGCAAGGTAGAGGGAGCTGGGATACTTCCTGGGCAGCTGAAGTATAGACTCTGTGGAGAGAAAGAAACCGAAGTATCTTTTCACAGGAGCATAAGATGGTGCAAAGATTAATTAATGAAACAATTGAAGATACCGCCCTTTGGAATGCAAATTGTTAGTAAAAGGTTTGTCAGGGCGAGAATGGGCACTGATGACCAAGCTAGAGTATTTGTAGCCCTAATTAGTGTTTTATTTAATAGCTGAGATTTAAAATATGTATAGTATAGTGTAACCTCCCGTTGGGAGGGTGTAAATAAATTTTCTTTAATTAATATATCAACAGCAGACAACTTGCCAACTGTCCTTCAAAAAAAAAATTTATTAACTTCTACTCTCAACCCAATATATATATATATATAGAGAGAGAGAGAGAGAGTTAGACTGGGGTGCTATGGATAGCATAGTGGCCTCCCGTACTACGGCTCAATATTCAAGTTTTCAAAATTCAAACGGTCGATCCGAACCGTTCATTGTTTAATCCATATTGAAATGTGCTTGGAGACCAAATTTTATATTTTTTGAAATTTTTTTACTATTTATTAAGCATTTTTGAAACCGCTGTTTTCCAGTGGTGCAGAATTTTAATAAAAACAGTGATTTTGAAACCATCTTAATAAATAGTAAAGAAATTCCAAAAAATGTAAAATTTGGTCTCCAAGCACATTTCAATATGGATTAAACAATGAACGGTTCGGATCGACCGTTTGATTTTTGAAAACTTGAATATTTAGCCGTAGCACGAGAGGCCACTATGCTATCCATAGCACCCCAGCCTAACTCTCTCTCTCTCTCTATATATATATATAAAGTAGAATTACAAAAAAAAAAAAAAGTAGAGTAACCTTAGTGTTGTGAGGCTCGTGTACAAAAGGCGTGGCAACTAAGAAGACGAATTCACATCCTTCGATCGCCGACCCAAATGTGTCGGGGTCGTAGATATCGGCCTCAAACAGAAACAGCCGTGTGTCGGCTCCTGGTAGGCCCTTAAGAAGCCCCACCTTATAATTAGATTCATCCCCTGTATTTTCAATTCACTCCCATTTAACATTCCATGAAATTTGAAGTAAATAGGCTAGAAGTTCAAATACAAACCTTCATTAAAAGTAAAATAAAAGTTGTCAAAGTTATGTATTATGGTTGCTGGAAATTTTTAATGAAACAGAAAATTGGTATTTTTAAAGAGGGAAAAAATGAGTTCTCTCTGGTCAGTCAAAAGGTGTTGATTTTTTTTTTCTTTCGAAAAGAAGGGAGGGATGTATGGAGGTAGAGAGAGAGAGAGTACCAAGGTTTCTTAGTGTGGCATGCACCACATAACCCTTCCCTAGGAGCCTTCTCACAAGTGATGAGCCAATAAAACCTGAACCTCCTGTCACACATACTCGAGATTTCTTCTCCATCCTTTCTCTCTATTTCTATCCGAGCAAGATTAATTAATTGCAATAGCTAGCTTAGGAAGTATTATATAGATGATATATATTTACTCGGCTTTCTTAAATTTATATCATATATGAAACAGATTCCATGTTCTTCATATCTTCTATCGTCTGGCTAGGACCAGTATCATCTGTGGTACTTCACGATGGGACCCAATACTTACAGTTTGATATTTATTCTCAGCTGCTTTGAGATTCGAACTAGTGCACAGGCAATATTATTTGGACTTTGTGATTTGTGCAAAGTTAAAAGAGAGGTGATGCAAGCATAATACTAAGATTTTTTTTGAAAATTTTTTTAATTTAGCAAAATGTACAACAAGTACGTACAACACACAATTTATTCAATATTAATAAAATTTGAACTTTATTTTTTTTATTATATCACAAAATGTTAATATTTTAGTTTATTATTTGCATTATAAAACGACATATAATTTTCGAATTATATTCGTATTATAACTAAATCACAAAACTTGTATCTTATCCAATTATTCAAAGCAAGAACCTATTTCAGCCACAAAAAGAAGTGACAAAAAAATGAACCACTCTATGGTAAATTGCTTCCCCCATTGCTCAAATGTCGAGCCATCATAATCACATACATTTTTTTTATTAAAAAAAGGTCATAATCAGATTACGAATTTACGATGAGTCCAATAAATACACCTGACCCTTACTCTGAGAAACCAGTAATTGACATGCAACCAATAGAATGCGTCATAGAAGAACTGAAGTTCTTGGTAATGCAAACAAAAATATCACATGGCCGACCTCGGAAAAATGAATAGTAAAAGGTTGAAGCTAGCAAGCTACATCGTATCAATAGAATGCCACTCCGCTGCTCTCCAGATAAGAGAGCAAAATCTTTTTATTCAAAATTTAACCATTGAATATTTTTATGCACAAATCACAATACAGATGAATAGTCGGATTTAGACGGAGTTAGAGCTCCTGTGTCCATATGACTTGAAGATTGTATATATCCATAGAAATAGACGGAATTAGAAAATGACAGAGCCATTTAATTACTTTTTTCACTTTGAAATTAATAAAATACATGATTAATTCCAAATCGAATGTTACATAATTTATTTCTTCTTTTTTTTTTTCCATTTTGTAGCAGTATGCAGAGTTTTTAGATAATATTTTAATTAAGAATTTAAGATTTAATAAAAAAAAATTTCAAGAGCCATTTTTTTTAATATATATTGAACAGGACTATTTTTTTTTTCTGTTTCTATACCTCTATTTTCCTAGTACAATTTTATTGAGACCTCACAATCTAAGAACGAATCTTATATCAGATCTTTCTTGAGTACGGAAAATGAAGTGGAAAGGTTTAGCCGAATTTTTTATTAATAGAAAAAAAATAATTAAAATATCGAAATACAGTATTACTGTTGGTTTTTATTGAAAAATAGGTATGACGGGTTGTGAGAACCCATCCCGATTACTCCATAACAGTGTTTAATCTGCCGTAATTAATCCACCGTAAAAAAAAAAAATCCGGATAGGTTGTGGCGTCCCGTTCGGAAGCAAAAAAAAAAAAAAACCAGCAGCTCGGACGGAAAAACTAAACCAGTCCGAGATTTATACTGATATTAATATTATATTATATAATATAATATAATATAATATTATTATTATATTATATTATATTATATTATATTATATAATATTATATTAATATTATTATTATATTATATTATATATATATTTTTATATTATATTATTATATGAGTGAGTCTATGGTACTATGCATATTACGATTTGGCACCGTGCTACGGTTCTATATTCGAGTTTTCAAATTCTAACGGTCGATCCGAACCGTTCATCTTGTTCTCCATATTAATGTGTTTGGAGATCAAATTTTAAATTTTTTGAATTTTTTTTACTATTTTTTTAGATTTATTAAAAATCACTGTTTTTGGACGGTGCTAACCCGTGATATGTATAGTACCATAGACTAGGGGTGTTCAAATGGTTCGGTTTATTTGGTTTTGATCCGAACTAGTAAGATTCGGTTTAAATGGTTCGGTTGTTCGGTTGAATTGGTTCAGTTCGGTTGATTTTGTGACTTAGTTCGGTTTAAATGGTTCGGTTTGGTTTTGATTTCTCAAAACCGATTAAACCGAACCGACCGATTTTATTGATCAAGACTTCTAGTATTATTTTGGTTCATTAATCAAAACCGAAGTTTAAATTGGTTCATTAATCAAAACCAAAGTTTAAATTGAGTATTATAGATGTATTGAGTTTTGATTTTTGAGAAAGTTCGGTTCAACCAAACAAACCGAAGTTTAAATCAGTTTAAATGGTTCGGTTTTAATTCAGTTTGCTATTTTAGTTCTGTCGGTTCGATTGGATTTTCAAACTTCGGTTTTAAGTTCGGCTTAAACCGAACCGACCGTTTGAACACCCCTACCATAGACTCACTCTTATTATATTGAATAAAGCTAGGGTGTGATATGTTCACTAAGAGAGTTTGATGAGCACAACTCCAAAAGTTCATCGGATTGACTCCTTACGCTGAATCCAAACCATTGAAATCCATATACTTCTGAGTGATGCATATACATGCAAAATTTTGAAAGTTTCGAGTTTATTTGCTACAAAGTCAAGCAGTCAAAGAAATAATAAAAAAAATAATAATATAATATAAAAAATATATATAATATATAATATAATATTATAAGTATATTAATATAATAATATAATATAATATAATATAATATAATAATAATATCAGTATAAATCTCAGACGGGTTTAGTTTTCTCGTTCGAGCTGCTGCCTCTTTTTTTTTTTTTTTTTTTTTTGCGTCCGGACGAGATGCCACAATCCGTCCCGATTTTTTTTTTTACGGTGGATTAATTACGGCGGATTAAGCACTGTTATGGAGTAATCGGGACGGGTTAATTAGATCCGTTCGGTGGGACGGGTTCTCACAACCCGTCATATCTATTTTTCGATAAAAACCAACAGTAATACCGTATTTCAATATTTTAATTATTTTTTTTCTATTAATAAAAAATTCGGAAAAGTTTAGGGCATGACGTGAAAACATCCGAATTTTTTTATCTATTTAATTAAAAAAATATATGATATCAAATCTCGAATATTCATGAATCTAGACGCTGTAATATATAGAGTTATAGCTCCAAAAACATGCCCTAAACTAGGTGAGTAAATTGTTCATAACTCATGAGCTGTTCATAACTTGTTTATTAAAAATTGTTTAAACTCGCTCATTTACTTAATGAGCGAACATGAGCATATTTGAACTCGCTCATTAAAAATTTGTCACATCTAATTCCTGCTACATTCAATTCCAAATAATTTTTTACAACACTAAATTTTTGTAGTATTAAATCAATGAACTAAATTTATGCAATATTAAATCATTCTTGCGGCCTTGCCTCATTAAATTCCTATATCATTTTCATACATTCATATTTTTGTAAAGTCGGCAGAACAAAGTCGATGCTACTGTGGAGAATCTAATATGTTAATTCTATTTGTTAAATTTTGATACTCATAACTCACTCATTTACTTAATGAGCCGAACATAAGCATACCCTAACTCGCTCATGCTCGCTTATTAATCACCCCTATCAAAGACTACATCTTATAACGAAAAAAAAAGTAAATAAATATAGCGCTTCTCAGCGTTTTCAGTCCGAACAAGGACAGATCATAATGCAAATCAAGTGATTGTTATCTGCATCTATGGTTTTAATTTTTTTAATTGTAAATGTTGAAATTTAATTTAAAAAAATTGTTTTAATTTTTTTTTATATAACTTAGTTAATTTTATAAAGTAACACGTGTGCTTGTAGAGTTGTAGTTTCGAGATTAGAATATTCTTTTGTAATTATGAAGATATAAATTAATATATTAAGTTTTAACACCCTCAGTGGTCTTAATTTAAAATTTGTAGTTTCGTCGTGACTCGTGAGTGCGACTACTTTATGTATAACCTGTTTCCTAAAAATGGATTACTGAGCGATGAAGAAAAGGAGATAGGCCCCAATAAGCTTTAATCGGTTACTAAACTATCGTTGATGATAACATATATATCTTTGTCTCATGAGTCATGACTGTGACCCGATTCATCTCATCTAGCGTCCCTTTCCGACCGACGTTAGTTTGCCAAAGAAAATGCCAATAAGACAAGCCAAGAGAAAGGAGATTGCACTCAAGGAAATACAAAAAGTAATAACCGCATCGTGAGGCTGAACGTAGGCATCTTTTCACCTTTCATTTGGGAGCTGAAATTTCTGGTCTCCGACGGGTTTGCTGTAATCTACATTATTTTTCTTAAGAAAAATTATACCTACCGAGTTTATAAAACAAATTGTGCACATTCCAAATTCAATACAGAAGTTATAAATCAATATCATTTCTCCTTAATATTTTTCGTTCATTAGCTAACGATAAGGAGCAGAACTAAAAAATCTCAATAAAAGAAGTTAAAAATTAAAACACACAAATTGTGACTAGTAAAAATTGAACTCAAATTCTTTCCAACACTACATAAGTTCTTACTGCTCAATTACAAGTTAACATGTGATCATTTATAAGAGGGGACTAAACTATGTAAAATATTTAAAAATAAATAAATTTTAATTAAATCTTAGTATATATAATTAATATTTTAAAATTATAGGAATGACTTAGCCACCAGCTTTAAATCAGTTCGTATTAGTCCTTGTATAGACTATGGCTAAACAAATCACATGACTCTTTCAGTCTTTTGATATCTCTCTTTTTTCAAGACCTGGTTTCTAATCCAATTAAAAGATTTTATTTTCTCCACCGTCCAGATGCACTAGTTTAAATTGCAATCTCACCAACTTTTTTAAGCAAAACCTGATTGTCTTGTCAAATTGTAACATATGCCTCAAACCAAACACATTCATCATGGTCTAAATATAACTAAATATAACTAAATATAAAGGATTAGTTGGTGTTAAGATTTCCAATCAATACCCTGCGGTTTGAATGCTTTCCACCTGTAAGCCAGCTGATAATGTAACTAAATATAAAGGATTAGTTGGTGTTAAGATTTGCATAGTGATTCCAGTATTTTCTTTCTTTTTCCTTGACCAATCAAAAAGTAAATTGTGAGAATTCAACTACTACTAAGAAATGAATAAATAACATACAACAAGGATTCAAGCTGCAATGCTACAAAAATTTTACATAATTTCATATAACATGATAAAGATAAGGCATCCTGGAAGTTCAAGTCGATCACATTCTTGGAGCTGCATAAAGAAACAAATTAACACATTAAACAACAATTGTAATTTGCTATATGCTTCACATTATTTATATGCATTATCTTTGCAATAAATGAAAAACAAATACCAAAGCACAAAAATGAAAAAAACAAATACCTCCACCAATGGTCGCTTCAGGAAGTCGTTCAATAGAGTACCTGTGCCGAGTGATATACATTATAGGGATTCCAGGTATCTGTCAAACACATGAAAATAATTAGGG
This sequence comes from Carex pumila, assembly GCA_033356055.1. NCBI lineage: Eukaryota > Viridiplantae > Streptophyta > Magnoliopsida > Poales > Cyperaceae > Carex > Carex pumila. Next base: position 74,538 of record JARJHM010000048.1, on the reverse strand, counting down.
TCCAATGATATACTGACAATAAAGACTGATGTAAAAAGAAACATAAACCATATATATTAAAGGTTACTTTAAGAAAGAAAGTACATAAGATGGTCAATTTCAAGTGTACCTTTCGAATACGCCGCTTCAGGTCTCTGTCGCATGTGGCAACAATGTAGCACTTGTGCTGTTTAATGAGGAATATTGTTACCAATTGCAAATAAGTAGCAGATATTTTTGCATATAAGACGCTATTTTACTGTACTCGCAAACCGAATTTTTTTAATATTTACAATTGACATCCATTCTATGGGTTAATTAAGAACAATATACCGACCCATTGAACCAACATTATGTCAGAGCAAAAAAATGACATTAATATTGACATCGCTTATAACGTTATCAATTAATTTGATAACACGTTCATAGTTTCTTATAAATTTGTTCAAAATTCAAATTCATTTTGCTCTACAACAGTTCAATTTGAGCATTATCAAAATAAACAAGGCTTAGTAAAAATCGGGGCAAATTTGGCAACAATTACCCGAATGTACTTATAATTCATACTAACCAGAAGTTTAGGTACAAGTTGAATATAAAATATTCAGGGGTCTTGTAAAGTACACTGCATAATGGAAGTTATTTGAAAAAGAGTGAAATCAATGTGAACAAAATGTCAGCACCTTCTCTAAATAAATTTCATGTACATCTTTTCTTTTTCATTACAAATGAATGCAGAGAATCAAATAGAAACAAAATAAATGCACCTGAGTAACACGTTCTACAATGCAATCATCAGCATAAGTTCCCTTGTGCGTGCATGGTAACCTGTCAAATCTCGGGTCCTTTGCGATCCTGCAGCAAGAAAACAATATAGTGAATATAAACACAGAAATAATACATGACATCAAGAAATATCAGCCTTTTCACATAAAGGGTTAGGACCTTCAACGAACTACACAATAATTGTAGGTAAATTTTCAAATTCAAAATCCAATATATTGGACATGATCAAACAAAGAGAGCAAAATTGCATATCGTGAAGTTTATGCCAAAGGTCTATACAACTTTTGAATTAGATTGAAAGAGAGACTGCATAACATTTTACAATCAAAAGGAAGATCAGCATTTTTTGCAATAAGTCCATTTTGGTAAAATAATAAGTAAACTGATACTGGTAATATTATGTAAATATTGGGGACAAGTAACTCTTTTTTGTTTTACTTATTTTATCAAATAGGTATTATTTGCAAATTAGAAAAATGTGAAGTGTGAAACATGGAAAAAATTGGTATATATTTGATGTATTTTGCAGAACTCCAAAAATACTCTCTTATCACATATATCACTTATGCTGCTTATAGGCCTTAAAATTTTTCAGACAGAAATTAAATTTACTATTAAATAAATTTAACAAGGGCATAAGGATAACCTCAAAGCAACACGGTACTTTTGACCCAATTTCTCCAATTCAGCCATGACACAATCAGTTATGCACGGTGTGCCTGCAAAACCCAAACAAGTACGTGTAATGAAATAACTAACAAAATTAAACAAAAAGAAAATCAGATTAACTATAAAATTAGGCATCAAAATAAAAAAGAACATATAAATAATATACTACCACTAACATTTTGCATATAGGCAGTCCATCATTCCCTTTTCCAAATCCAACTGCATAACATAAACAAAAAGGATACTGTTATAACAGAGGTAAAATCTCGATGGAAGATTAAATAGGCAGCGTACTATATGCAAAATTTCCTACTCATGTCATCAGAATTCTACACATAATATTTTCATTTTTAAATGGCCAGTACAATAGTTATGCAACAGGGATATGAATTATTACTTGCACTTAACAGCAGTGCAAATACATAATAAATAGACAATTTTCAGCTAATCCCTAATTCTAAGATAATCTTATATCTAAAATCATCACAAATAATTCTAATGATCCACAAATAATCCATAATGAAATTTAAAATAAATACATAGTTTCAGCACCTTATTCTGAATAGAGAAGTTGATAAAGTTGGTGTCCACAATGACTCTGTAAGGTGGGCCCAGTGCAGTGTTATACTTGAAGAATAATGCTGAAGAAACTTGTGGCCTACACAACAAAATCCACAAAAGTGTAAAAGATGAAGACCCTTTTTCCAGGTAGAAAAAAGCTTTCATAGAAGGCTCAAATTTTGGCACGTGACAGATTTCAATATAATGTGAAAGCATCTCAGAAACAGCTGGATATTAATGAAGCTTGATTGATATAGTTGTCTGACCTGAACAGGAATTGGATTTTAAAAAGTAATTTCTATCCAGAGTCAATTGGTACCTATAATCTAACACTACCTCAGATTAGTTCACTCAAGCCCTCACAAAAGACCTGATATACTAGGCTATATACCAGTCTTGAGATTTCAGAAATCAAGCGCACAATTGAGGCACATAAATAAAATCTCATAATGTAATTGATTAATTGAATTGGTTATTTCGGTTTAGGAGTCAACAATAGGTGGGTGCAAAACTTAATTATAAATTAATTAACTAATGCAGTAATGCTTTAATTTGCACAACAGTATCCTCTAAAATTGTGTATACAGCAGAAATTCTACAAAAACATGCCCTCAGGCTCAACCATAGCTATAGAGAGAGAGAGAGACTCACACATTACGAGGCAGCTTATCCTTCTCCAGATCCTTCTTTTTAGGGTTTAAGATTTCCTCCTTGTACTTCTTTATGGTTTTCGAGCTCACAATCTTCTTCACTGTGGCAAACTTCTTCGCCCCCTTCTTTGCCTTCCCCATAGCTGCTTTTCTCAGCTAGAACCTCTCAAACATAAGACAAAGCGGGAAGATCGAGAGCGGCGCTGTACTATAACTGAAGCAGTCAGCAGTGGATGGAGTGCAAAGGAAATGTTGCAATCTGATACACATGTAGATATCATTAAAAATGCAAACTGATAGCAATAGTTGCAACAGTTCGGGAATGAATGCAAATACTGCAGATACAAATGAATATAAAAAATAAGAATACCATCGGAATTACAGAACAGTATCCAGGGTTTTCTGAATTTGACAACTTAGTCCCTTGAGGACCTTTAAAATCTGTACCAGTACAGCGAAGCAATGGTACCACTGACACCCACGTTTAGAAAGCATAAGAAGACATGCATTCAACTCTCAATTAACAACTTAAACTGAAGTTGAAAATTTTGAGGAAGAGGGAACATGGGGCTCGGTACCAACTGGTACCAGTGAGGGAACTGAGATGGGAAGTATGCATCAAGCAAAAATAATGAAATCTACCTTAACCCTTTGAAGATAACCAAACAAAGCTCTTTTTAGTTTTGCCAGAAGATTACACTACTCCTAGTGAAACTAATAAAAAGTACAACATTGAAGAGAAAATTGGTAATAAAAAACAAAAGAATGTAATAAAAAAGAAAGTTTCAATTCATTCATTTGTTGTCCTTTCTGACAATACAGCTGATAGGTCCTTATATCCGCCCATAGCTTAACAGAATAAACTACGCCCGAACCCATAAATAGTTGATGGAGAGAGAAACCCAACCAGTGAGAGAAGAAACAATTTCCTAAAAATTAAATAACAATAATCTTACAAGTCTAGTATTACAAGTGAATACTAGACGAAGAGCAAGCAAAGGAATTAATATTTTTCAATCTAGAAGGAGAAAGAGAGACTTAAGTACAAATACGAATAGAAGCAGAGGGTCGGTATAACATACCTAGGTCGCTGGTAGCTCGTTTCGGAAACAACAGAGGGCTTCTTCTTCTTTTCTTCGCTTCGTTTCAGGGATAAAGGAAATTTGGGAAGGAAAACTAGAGTCGATTTTTCGCAAATCAATTCCCGTCAATTCTCTTCACTTTTCACGATAATCGCCGGAACCAAAATTTCCATCCCTCCGTTGCTGTGTGGGTTCCAATCTGTGGCGGCAAAGGTGACCGGCGGCTCCTTAAGAAAAGGGTTCATCAGTGTTTGTTTATTAATGCTTTGGGCTCATGGCCATGGGCCATGAGCCCATGAGTAATCTCTCGCTAGAAATCCGCTTTGTAAAGTGCTTTTACTAGTTTAAATGGGCTGGTCTCCTCTTTTCGTTTCTTAACAAATTAAATCCGAGAACGACAATATAATAATTGGATATCACATCTCCAGTTCAGATATTCGCGATTCTCCATGGTACATTTGTTCATCGTTCGATCAGATTTCAAAGGATTAGATAAAATAATAAATTGTCCGGTGTAATCTAAACTTGAGATGACAGTCGAAAAGAAAACCCACTTCTTCCCGGGGTTAGAGACACAGGGGAGTGAACATAGAAGGAATGGCGGCAGCGCTGAGATGGATTGTGCAGATGCACAGAGACGTACCGAAAGCCACACGATTCTACGCGGACGGTCTCGATTTCACCGTCAATGTGTGTACTCTACGCTGGGCCGAGCTCCAATCCGGCCCCCTCAAACTCGCTCTCATGCACTCAGAGTATGATCTCTCTCTCAGGTGGAATTTCGTTCATTTGTTGGAAAATTGAAAGATTTTTTATTTGGAGTATGCGGAGAGGAGATTACTTGATTTTGCATTATTTTTCAATTTTAATGGGATTGTAAAATTGAATAGCTGTACTGGTATTTGAAATAGGAAAATAGGTTGTATCATAGAAAGAGGTTTACCTTTTTATGTTCTAGGATATTTTGGAGTTTTGATACTATTGCATTATTTCCAATGGGTTAAAAAAATCAAATTACTCAGCTTCATATCACCGAAATTGCTCAGCATTCTCAATGTAGGTTGGATTATGTTTTAAGTACATGCTACCAATTGAAGAAATTCATCAACAATTGTCTTCATATAACACCTTTAGTTTTGTTGTTTTGTGTGTTGTAGTAAGCTGGAGAAACATAACTGTTATTCAACCATGCTATCCTTTACGGTTACTGATCTAAATGGTACAATCACTAAGCTCATGAGTTTGGGTGCTGAGTTGGACGGACCCATCAAGTATGAGATCCATGGAAAGGTTTGTAAATACCATTCAGTACTGTTTCAACTGGTACCATTCAATTGTGTCTGTTTTTCCGTATGTGCCGGGATTAAAAAGCGGAGCTCGACCCATGCTCTTGCGTTACTTTTGTTCAAAGTTACATGTTCAAAACCTAGTAGAGATTTTCATTATGTATATGGTCTTTTAATCCCAAAAATTAGTCTCCAGTCTTTGAAACTAAAGATTGAAAAAAACTGAAACTGGTTCACTAAAATGGGAGATATCTTTGAAGGATGTCATTTTTGTATGACGATAGCATGTGCCCTTGATTGCACTAGGGTTTTTGGGAGCTAGAATATGTCCGAATCATGTTTAAATTTGATGCAGGTTGCAGCCATGAGATGCATAGATGGGCATATGCTAGGCTTGTATGAGCCAGCATGAGGAGAAAATTTTATACAAATTTCACATTCTGGGCATTTTTTTAGATTTCTTTTGCTTTAGTTTCTAGAAACATTTTAGCACAGAAAAATGTAAAGGGCTAACACTTTTGTTCATTGAATTGATACTGGCTGCTTGATGTGTCAATATAGAATTTGTTTCTAGAAACATTTGAGCATCCATTGTATGCTAATTTATTCCCAATTAGTATTTCAATTGTCATTCCAAAGTTTCTGATCTTGTGTTATTAGTATATTATATCCATCTTCAACCTTCCATTTCTCTAAAAACATTTTACAAGAACTAGAATTTTTTGAACTTCGTCTGGAGAATGTAGCTAATCTAGAAACAAATAAATATTTTTTAAAATATTAAAATTCTATATAATGGAAAACAATACAATTAGCCAGCTGAACAAAGTAACCACAAAAAACTTGTATCACTTTACATATTCTATTATATCAATCACAAAACTTGTATCATTTTATATATTCTCTTACATCTTAGGCTCATCAAACAATTGATACTAACGGTGACATGCTAAAAAAATTTAAAATTCAATTATTTTAGAGCATGGGGAGAATACCACTCTCCGAGAATTAACTACACTGGATTTAGATTAAAACAATGTTTCAAGTCCAGTTGTGTTGCTTGCGTCTCCAAAATCCTTCGCGCCTACCTGCCTCCCCGCGATTATGAGGTGCCACTGAGAGTATCAATTTTATGTAGTTTAAATAGTCCAAGTTGCATTCTAGATGTTGCCATCAGCAGAGTGGGACCAGTATTCCTTGACAAGTTCCCGAAACATTGATCCCTCTGTATTCATCAGCTTCATCGGCTCATCATATTCTACTAGTTCACCTACATGAGAAAAAACAGCTTGTTAATTGATATAATTTTTAGAAAGGCACGAGGGAAAAATGTTAGAGAACTCCATAGAGGATACATAGTCAAAGTTCAAACTCCTGAGCCAAGTAGCATCACCAAAACTACCCATTAAACCTTTTTATTTAGGGTTCTTGGAGGTGAGAGTTTGCTCTATTGAACCTTATTAAGTTCTTAAATAGAAAAACAAAAATACCAACGAGACAAGGAATCAAAATAAATAAATATATATGTATATATGTGTGTGTGTGTGTGTGTGTGTGTGTGTATAGATAGGCTAATATGCATTCGAATGTATATAGTCTGAAGTGCTTACGGTCTAAATTTGAAATTTCAAAATCTAAACTGTCGATCCGAACCGTTCATCTTTTTCTCCATATTAATATGTGCTTGGAGACCAAATTTTACATTTTTCTGAATTTTTTTACTATTTATTAAGCCACTTTAAAAATCGCTAATCCAACGATTTTACTGTTTTGTACAGCCACCGTTGGATCAACGATTTTGTAAAATACTTAATAAATAGTAAAAAAATTCAGAAAAATGTAAAATTTGGTCTCCAAGCACATATTAATATGGAGAACAAGATGAACGGTTCGGATCGACCGTTTGGATTTTGAAATTTCAAATTTGAACCATAAACACTTCGGACCATATACATTTGAATGCACATTAGCCTATCTCTCTCTCTCTCTCTCTCTCTATATATATATATACAAAATAAGAATGAAATGGAAAAAAGAACCCAACTGTAGATAAGGTAAGGACCTACTCGACCAGCCCAAAACCAATCTGGCCACCCATAAAATTTTGGAAGTCCAATAATGAACCTAAACTGAACCTGAGCAGAGAAATTTGAAAAGCAAGTGGGCTAAACCAATAAACCTGATTAGCCAGACAACAAAGCAATTTAAAATCAGAATCACCTAGATCCATTTACCACCACTAGAAATTATAACATCATAACACAATCAAGCCTAAAATTAGGAAAATTAAATTATGTGCTAACCATCACTAATGGCAAGAACCATGGTGCAATCCATGACAGTGGGAATGCGGTGGGCAACCGTTATGACGGTACAGTCTACAAACTCGGATCGAATCGTTTTCTGAAGAATTGCATCTGTTGCATTGTCGATTGATGCAGTCGCTTCATCCAGCACCAGTATGCGGCTTCTTCTTAATAAAGCTCTGCCAAGGCAGAACAGCTGCCTCTGGCCCATGCTCCAGTTCGAGCCTTCTTCTACAACTGCACAACAGAAAACATGCGCTTAGCTGAGAAAATAATATATAAATGCAACTTCACAGTGAACTTATAGATCATAACTTTATGGTCAATAGAATTTTAATCGTTACTTTTCCAAATCCCCCTAACAGTGGTGCTTAATCCCTAGTATGTTTGGATTAAGTGAGAATAGCACACTGACCCAGGTTAGCATCTATTCTTTTCTCTATTCCGCATTTGGCTAACCCGGGTTAGTGAGCTATTCTTGCTGTTCTGGGTTAGCTCCGGCTCCATCCAAACATAGAAGGAGACCACAGAACATGAGGAACTATAGAACCTCATTTTGTTTTATGAATTTTGGGGTAAATATTTCACATGAGGAACTTCAGGTATTTCAGTTTTGTAAAAGTAAGTTATTGAACTTTATTTTAGAAAAGCACATTAAAATATTATAGAATTAGCACCTAGTGAGTCCAAACCCTGCTCCTTCTCCTGAACTGCTTCCCTAAGCTGGCATTTGTCAAGAACCTTCGAAAACAAAAACAGTAAATGAACACATGTTAGTAAACATTTAAAATAAAAGAAATAAAAGGGATCACCGAATTCAAACCAATTTATGCCTTTTCTTTTATTCTGTGAGAGAATCCGCTCCTAGCACTATTGATGGTCCAAAAACATAACAACAAGATTACAAATAATTCACAAATTTTTTGTTTTCAACACCTTCCAACAAATAGACAAATTAAATAGTTTTCACAAATTTTACAAATGATTTTCTGAATTATTTGTGAATTTTGTGAAAACAAATGTATTAATATGCAGTGTTTCGATTTCATATTACTCGCAATATTTTGTTTTCATTCTAAAAACATCAATATTTTGGTATATTAATATGCAGTATAAAAATTGAATTATTGTGAAATTATATCAGTATTATGCCCATACAAGAATTTTAGATCTCTCCAAATTATTCCCAAATTCCAAACTTGCTAGTATGCCCAGTAACAAAGGTACAACCAACATTAAATTTCACTGAAACTTACCTCCCATATTTGCTGATCGGTGAATTGACCTAATGGGTCCAAATTGTACCTAACAGACCCATGAAAAAGGGTCGGATCTTGTGGTATAATACCAAACCGAGATCTCAAGTCATGCAACCCTATCTTTGCAATATCCACTCCATCTATGACTATCTTTCCTCCTGTGGGCTCTACCAATCTAAACAAGGCACCAATTAAGGTTGTCTTTCCACTGCCAGTGCGGCCCACGATACCAATCTTGTGTCCGCCTTGAAAAGTACATGTTATGCCACGAAGCACTAGTGGTGTGTCAGGTCGGTACCTTATCTGTTGAATGAAGAAAAAAATCTCAACAACCCTTATGAGACTGAAGTAGCATGGTAGGATATCAGCTTGTAAAACGTTCATTTTTGCAAAGAAATCTTACATCATGCATGTGTATTCTCTTTAATACGGGCCTAGAGATAACAATACCTTGGATGGTATTGGTATAGGACTGGACTTGTGGTACTCATTACCCAAAATGGACAGACCCTATAAAACATAATTCAAAAGAAAATACTAACTTGTTCAGTACAAAACTGGTACAACTTTTGTGCTGGCAAATTAAATCTCATTGGAAGCCTGATTTGAAATATCCCAATCCTAGGTTGACAACTTGCACAATAGTTAGCATAGATTAAAAAAATAAAAAATAAAAATAACCTTTAATTCTTGGATCTTGACAGTACCAATGGCCGGCCAATTAGGAGGAGGTCGACTGTCCTCTATCACCTCTGGCGCCTCACTTTCTATGTTCATGTACTGGTTCAGCCTCTCAACTGATATAATTAAATTTGCAAGGTTGCATTGGTTTTGTATGGAGAAAACAAACGAATTATTTAGAGAGAGGCCATACGACAGTGCCATTCCCACGAACCCTGCATCCAAATCATTGCACATTAGTTTAAAATGGAACATGTGCAAAGGTCACGTGAGATATCTCTATTTACTTGTAAGAAAAGTTTGCAGATAACAATAAGAATGCGGTTTTAGAAAAAGGAATGCTTATCTTTATTGCAGAAAACTCGCATAAATATTTTCTATTTGCAAAAAGCACCCAATCTAAATGGACAAGGAATCTTACAGTATCCCTTTTGGTTTCTAAATTTTTTGCTGACATTGTAGCACATTCATCATTGCTTTATTTTTATTTTATTACCATCTGATTCATCAACTATGCATCTTTTTGAAAATATGTTTATTTCAATTTATTCACATACTGTTACCATCACGGGTTTAAACAACAAAAGAAATAAGTAATAGAAGGAAGTTAGAAGGAGAAGAATTCAATTTAGAGAAGAGAAACACTTTTGTTGGTCTCAATATCAGGTCGTGATGATTAAATGTTAGTTTATTAAATATGGGCTAAGCGGTCATTTTTAACATTTAATATGCTCATGTCTATGGCTTTGTAATTTAAAATGACCACAAATCTCAGGTGACAAGTCCTTCACACATCTGCAAATTACATTAATGACAACAAGAAAGTAATATACCAGCGCCAAATGTTCCAGGAGGAAGCAGTGCCATGACAAGTGCTGATGAGGCCAAAATGGCAGCGCTCATGGTCTCTAGCCGTTGGATCAGCCACTCCGTCGAGCTAAAATTATGCAGATAAGGGCTTGCATTTCTGTCTATTAGCTCAAGGTTTTTTGCAAAGAAACGGTCTTCCTCCTGAAACGCCCTTATAGTAATTGCACCAGCAATTGACTCTGATAAGTGGTTCGCCATGAGAGATTTTGTGGTACCATTTATTCGCATCAGTTCCTTTGCTGAAGCCAGGTAGTATCTCTTTATTTAAACAAAGTTAAAAGAGAATTAACCAGAGCATTATATGAAGTAAGAATCTCAAATTCAACCAGTGAACAATGGCATACCCTTTAACAAGTCAACAATGGTTTGTCGGATCATAAAAATGGTGGAATGGTATAATTAACAAGAATAAGAAGGAAAGTGATAGATAGTAGATCAAAATATACTAATAAAGAAAACAATATTTGTGTATAATAGTGATGCAAATCTTTTGAGGCCATTTTTTTTTTCATTTCATAACCTAAAAAATTGGGGAATTTACAATAACTTTATTTGACCGTATATTATAAGACCCAATATTGCTCTCAAGGAGTCCACATTAACATCAGTTTAAAAAAAAAAGAGCAAAATAAATTAGTTTAATTTAAAAATAACAATCTAATAGTACTCCGAACATGCAATAACATACTCCAACAATGAAATTAATAACAAAGAGGGTGGTACCTTTTAGTAAAATACATGATATACTAAGATTTTTTAAGATGTACCTGTATTCGAATGGCCAAAACAATCATCAATACCGAGACAAATAGAACTTGCCATGTAACAACAGCCAATACACCAAGATTGCTATATGCATTCAATGTAGCACCTGTGGCCCAAACAAAGATAAATGGCACATCCAAATCTACAATAGTAAGGTCAGACGAAACCTGTACATCAAACAAATACATCGGTTTCAAATACAAAATCAATAGAATGACACCTGCTGCATCAACTAGTTAATAAGTTTTGAGGAACTTCTCTTTTGGGTGTTTTATTGGCTATGCTGGAAATTTAAATCTCAACCAAACATATACAACCATTAATAATTTTAAGAAGAAGACAATGAAAAAGATATTTATCTGACCCGGCTAAGAATTCTACCGATAGGGGTAGAGTCGTAAAATCCCATTGGTGCACGAAAGAGTGATCCAAGCAACTGGGAGAACAACGACTTGGATGCCTCTAATCCAAGGACAACCACAAAGAGAGACCTGAAGAACAATATGAAAATTGTCCCAAATCCTATTCCCAAATAAACCAAAATTAACTTCAATGTGCCGACATTTGGGTTCTCAACATTTGCAGCCATCCATGTGTTTTGCGAAATTTGTCCTGTAACAAAAATTATATGTGCCAGAGCTGAAAGGGAATAATATAAATATCCCTTGTTCTGTCCCAAATATTGCATGTATGGTTTTAGACCTGTATTGCCCCTCTCTCTCTCCTCTTTCTTTATCAATTGATCTGATCCACCTTCCAGCAACTTTGCATTTTCTTTCTGGAGCACATTCTTCATGGTTCCACCGTCAATTTTACTTATCTCATGGCCGTTGATGGTTTCATTTTTGTTATTTTGAGCAACCATGTTGTTAAGTTTCTCTATTCCAACAGTCTCTTTGTGGGCATGGACTAGATCCTGGAACTCCTTGCATGACACAAATAGCTCGAGAAAAGGGGCAGAACGTAAAATTTCTCCATCTGACATTAACTGCATGACAGAAACTTGTTATAATTGGTCTAATCTGTTTGATTAGAAACTACTTTAAATGATCATGAGAAGTAGCGAATGATAATTACCATGACCCTATCAAATGCGGGTAAGAAATCAACTTGGTGAGTAACTAAAAGAACTGTCTTGTTTGCTAGAGCTCCCATTACATATTCCTGCAAAACAATCAGAGAAGGCTTAATAAACAGATATTAAAAGAAAATTCATACCAATCCTATTAGTACAGAGGATAGAAAACCCAGTAAAATTTATTCCATGCTAGAAAACAGAGCAAATTGGAAGTATTCAACCATTGTCATTTCATGAAGGAACATATAGATAAGAATAGCTTCTGGATGAATAATTGCTTAAATTGGGTTATAAATGGGTTTTTTTCAAAATCCTTACATTAAACAAACTGCTAGCAGTCTGTGCATCAACCGCACTAAAGGGATCATCAAGGAGGTATGTATCTGCATTCTTGTACAGTGCACGAGCAAGCTGAACACGCTGCTTCTGACCCCCACTCAAATTGACGCCTCTTTCTCCTATTTGTGTTTGGTCTCCAAAGGGTAGTATTTCTAGGTCTTTGACCAATGAGCACCTCTCTAGTGTTTCTTGGTACCTGTTGAAAATGAAATAAAATAAAATCTCTAGTGAAAGTTTTGGTGTTACTCATATAGGCTGATCTAGAAGATTATAAAAATATTGCCTTTGCTTATTCATGGGAGACCCGAAAAGGATGTTCTCTTGCACCGTTCCGGTTTGGATCCATGCATTCTGAGACACGTAGGCTATATTTCCACAAACTTGGATCTACATTTAGCCAATTAAATTATCAGTAAGGATGTAGATTAACTGTTTTAGTTATAGTTTTGTGTCTAATTCTGCCTCAACACTCAACAACTCTAAAAACTCAAATGCAAAACAAACTTCTAGCATTATTTTAAAAACAATTCTTTCTCCAATTTACTAATTACTGTACCTAAACAAGCAGTGAAAGTTATTGACCAATAAAAGGAAATTCATACCGTGCCGCTAGTCTTGGGGACTTCACCAAGAACAGCTGCCAGCAGAGTCGATTTTCCTGACCCAACCTCACCACAAATTGCCACCTTCTCCCCAGCCTTCATCACCAAGCTCACATTCCTCAAAGTGGGCCTTGAAAGATTCTCATCCCAAGAGAAATCACATGACTCCATCAGTACTGGTTTCTCCATACTCACAAAAGCATCCTTCCTCATCTTTTCAATTTGCAACTCAGGTGCTTCCAAGAACTTCTCAACCCGTGCAAAAGCAACTTTTGCCTGGATCACAACCCCAATCACATCTGGTATCTGGCGTACTGGATCTTGTACGAGGCGAAGAGTCGCAACAAAGGTGAAGACATTACTTGGCTCTAGTGGTATTCCCAAAAGATAACATGCCAAGAATGTGGCAGCTGATACAAGTACAGGGGATGACCAAAAGAGGAAAGTGTTGTATGCCTTGCGCAATTGAACGGCCCTTAACCAAACATACTCCTTTTGCCTGAGTTTTTCAATCACCTTCCGAAAATGCCCCTCCCATGCATAGAGCTTTAGTACCTTCATGTTTGCCAAGGACTCAGACATGGCCTTTAGCCTCTCATCTTGTGCCTCCATTAGCCTTGTTTGAAATTTGTGTTGTAAATTTGCCAACGGGGCATTACAAGCAACTGTTAGAATTATCACAACCATTGATGAAATAGTTGCTAGACCAACAGCATTGTAAAGAATCACCAAAGCAATGCATAGTTGCAAGCTTGTGGTCCAAGTTTGGTGGAACCAATACGGGAACTCCCCTATTCGGTATGCATCAACCGTCACATAGTTCATAATTTCTCCTGAAGAATGGGTCAATTTGGCTAAATTTGACAACCTCTGTTGCTTTTTATATATAGCAGCAGATACTAACGACTTAACTTGTAGACCTAGCCTTCTCGTCCTGAAGTACCATTGCCTTTGCGAAAGGGACTCTGTGCATTTAGCAAAGAACAATCCCAAAGCTAAAACATAGCCTTCATATTTAAATGCCTCTTGACCCAATGATACCTTTATAAATGCATTTAGGATCATGGGGCCCGAAGACAGGGTGAGAACCTTAAGCAATGCAAAAAAGGCAGAAATAAATATTTCTTTTTTATGGCACGAAACAATTGTCCACAAGATCGATGGTGATGAAGACTTTTGCTTGCTTGTTTCCTTTTTATGCTTAAATTTATCTAAGAAAATGGTGTATTGGGTTCCTGCCCGGTCTATTTCACCTAGTTCAGGTATGTCTCTCTCTTCCAAAGGCTTCTCATATCCCTTCTTCATTAATGGGTTCAACCACCAAAAGGACATTATGCTTAAAAACCCAGCAGTTGAAAGAAGTGACACATTTGACAATTGGTCCAATGGAGCTGAAATAATATCAGCATTGAGAGGCTTGTATAGATTTCCATTAATGGTTTCTTCTTCATCCCTAGATTTGTAAACTGCACAAACAACCCAAAGAAGTGCACCTGGTAGAGACAATATATCTAAAATTGCATCAGCAGTTAACTTCTTCTCTTTTAGAAGATAACTGATCGAAGAACCACATATGAACCCGGCAAATATGGTCGGTAATATGAACCAAATTTTGAGATATCTAAACCTACAAGTGAAGATGAAGCTCAGGAGGAGTTGGTACAAGCCCAGAGATAACATTGCAAGCCACCAGTGCGGTGCATGATAGGTTATATGTCTAGTAAAATTCTCTACGAACATGTAAGCTCCAAGGCCGAGGTAAACAAATGCAAGACCGCCATTAAACGTAGCAGAGAGTAAATGGATAGGTGAAGAGAGCCTAAAAAGAATTCTAAATGGGACATTTGCTTTGCTTATTCTAAGAATTAGATTGACTAGAAGCAAAACAGAGAGCAAAGAACTGATTGACAGCACTACTATATGGTTTATGCAAGTAGAAGAGTCCAAAATTTCTGCAAGTACACATCCACTATTCCCATAGGCACAGATGGTAGTGCCACAGAAACCAGTAATCGAACCTAAAGAATAAAAACAAATTGATGAATTTTAGAAAAGCATTAAAACAAAAAACTCCAAAGATAAGAAACCTTTAATTTGGGTCTTACTTGCAAGAGAAACCATCTTGCCTGAATCCTGGATTATGCGCTTGACATTGATTAGCTGCTTCCTTCAAATTAAGCAAGTGAAGAATTAAGAAACTTTCGATACAGAGCACAATGAAAACTTAGATAGTGACATACAGACTAATCATTGCAAGAAAATAGATCATATCCATCTTTTATAGAGTGGTCATAACAACATCTCAAATATAATAGAGAAGTGCCCCCGTAACATAGGGAAAGAGGAGAAGGATCTTTTTGTGTCCTAATGCCTACTTAAATCTCAATTTATTGTGTGGGGCAACCCATATAGTAAAAGAAATAAAGAATAGCAGTCTCAGCATATGATTGAAGATCAAAATAAATATGCAATCAAGATACATGAATCTTGATAATCTTGGAAGATGCCAAAAAATATCCTAAGACTTATTTTCTTCACAAATTAATTTAAGCAGCCACATAATTTTAAAATATTAATAAAAAAGAGCTACTAGTAGTATATATAATATATTATTTGGGAAGGAAAATTCCACATTATACGCTTATACAAGAGCAGAGCATACTATCAGTAAGCAACAGTGAAGTAATACAATATATAATACGATTAAACTCTGTAGAATGAAATGATAATAAGGATTACAAAAAAAAAAAAAAAAACAAATTTCGCTCTTTTCAGCTTGTGCAAATTGTACTGTCTCAGTTCTGAAAAAAAGAAATAACATTCATTCTGGAAATTTCAGTTGCAATTGTTTAAACTAACCTTGCGTTTGCGAAGCTATCAGAGCAATCTTTCGCTTTTCTCTCAATTTATCGTTTTACAATTTTTCTTTTTCCCTTCTGAGAACAGTAATCTGATAGTAACGAAGCGAAAACAAACTAAAAGAGCACCACAGTTGTAGCCTTGTAGGTAGAGAGTGATTTGGTAAATTTATGATTTATGCGGAGAGGATAGCGAGAAAGAGATTCGGTTCGTCACGGCTCACGTCTTTCGACCTGTCCTTTACAAAGAGAAGCCGGAGACATCGTGATTCGTTTTTGGCATTTCTTTACAAGTGTCCCTCTCACAGTCTCACGTTGACCGTATGATTACTATCAAATCAAAGGTGTGAGGTGTCCCATTTTATTTTCCCTATTTCTTTTGGACTCTTATGCATGTTTACTTGCTTTTTGGATATTCGCATCCTCTGCAGTAACACGCCGTTTGAGTTAATTCAGAGGACCGTCCGATCAAAATCCGGACCAATCTAGCCCGCACCAGTAGCGCACGGGGTCTTCAATACGATTATACGATTATACGAATTCACTTTTTGGACTATCGTTTTCATCTGTCTTTTATTTTTATTTTTTTGGAAATTACAGCATATAAGCATACTATCAGTAAGCAACAGTGAACTGATACAGCATAAATTAATACGATTTAACAAGTAAACATCTTCCTATGAAAGTATGAAACTGTAGAACGAAATGATAATAAGGATCAAAAACAAGTTTCGCTCTTTCAAACCTGTGCAAAATGTACTGTCTCAGTTCTGAAAAGGAGAAATAATATAATTCTGGAATTTTCACATGCAATTGCATAATCTAACGAATCTAACCTTACTCTTGCGAAGCTATCAGAGGCTCAGAGCAATGCCACTGGTCTCTCTCCCCCTCTTGCTTGCTCTCTCTCAATTTGTCGTTTTACAATTATTTTTTATTCTTTCCCCCTTTTTCTGAGAACACTGATTGGACAAATATCGAAGCGAAAACAAACTGAAAGAGCGCCACCATTAGGTCAACTTATAACAGAAATTCATATCCCCTGAGGTAACAGAAATTTTGAGTTTTGATCCATACTGTTCGATCTGCTTTTGCACGACTATTAACAGGCCCCACGTATTCCAGATTCTAATCGAACGGTGAGGACCTAAACTCAAATATTTAATTACCTCAGAGAGAGATTCGGTTCGTCACGGCTCACGTCACCGACTCCTGACAAAGCGACAAGAGAAGAAGGGAACTGGGGAAGGCATGATGACATTTTTGTGCAAGTGTTCCTCTCACTTTGACTGTGTGATTACTATCAAAGGTACAATATTTTCCCAGTTTCTTTTGAACTCTTGGGCAACAGTGCATGTAGCCCTTGATTAAGTAAAATTCAATCTTCAACTACATTTTCATACAGAGATATATCAACTGTTTAAACTTCGAAAACACAAATATGAATCTGTAATCTCATTATGCTGTTACTAATAGTTTATGAATGACATATTACAACACCAACAATAATTTTTTTTCATTCAATTATATTTTAATATACATAATTAAAAAATTTAATTATAGAAATAGACAAGTACCTAGGGGTGAAAACGGAGCGGATACGGAGCGGATAATGCTGATACCATATCCGCATCCGTCGGATAATGAGCGGATACGGATAGTAAACGGATATCAAAATTCAAAACCAAATCCGCCTTAAACGGATACGGATACGGAACGGATAGTCTACGGATACGGATTCGAATACGGATATAAAACGAATAATGGTCGGATAATTAAGATATATGAACTTCTAAGATACAAATATTAATTAAAATATTAAATATAAATATTAATGAACTTATAAGAGATGAGAGATAATCTATTCATATAATATATATATATATCAAATAAGTGTATGGTAACAAAAGATGTTGTGGTGTAGTGGTTTGAAGCTTAGTCTAAAGGCATTGAGATGGGAGGACATGGGTTCAAATCCCATCTATAAGCAAATATTTATTCCTCTTTTATATGAGTCCGGCCAAACTATCCGAATCCAGATAATCCGGATATCCGCTCCGTTTAGGACTCCGTATCCGTATCCGGATCTTTTATAGATTTCCGAAAATTATCCGAATCCAAATCCGAATTATCCGGATTCGGATTATATCCGGATACGGAGCGGATATCCGCCGGATAATCCGGCTCCGTTTTCACCCCTACAAGTACTTGTATGATTAGATCCGTGCTCTAATGTCCTAAATATAAATATTACAAAGGCATAGTGTAATGCAATTTAATTCTTCAACAAAATTGAGCTTGTTATAATTAAAATTTAAAAGCGACCTTAAACTTCCTATTGAGATCATCGTCTACCGAACATAGAAGTTCATGATAAATACCATCCAACGACTTCTAATTTTATTATTCATAAAACGTCACCTTCTAATAATAAAATAATTTCAAATTAGATAAATGAATTTAATGCACATTCAAAAACTTAGAGAATATTTTTCACTTCTCGTTCTTTTGATCTGGAAAGAGAGATGCAGGAGACTATTTTGATGTGTTTTGATTTGTCATTTCGTTTATTATGTACAGCTGATCACATTTTGTGATGAATTATATATAAAATTTGGAGGCTTAATAAATCTCATGTTTTTTTTATGAAACAAAGTTCACGTGATTTCATTACTTTGAATTGATTAAAAACACTAATAAACACTCTCAGCATGCTATATAAATCATGTATTACACTAAGTTGGTGTGATTTCTGTAATTAGCAATAAATTTATGTGCGGGTTACTATTGAAAAAAAAATAGTTTTGATAATTTTATGACAAAATATGGTGAAAATTAATAAAAGTATGAAGATACTAAAATTGTGCTATAAATGCACTTCCACACACATATGTTTTCAGAATCACCTCACATAGATTTATTAGATGTATCTGTCTTTATAAAATATCAATTTTTATTGATTTTTATATGAAACTATCAAAAAATATATATATACTCCAAATTAATAGCCATGTACTTTTCTGGCCATAAATTTCTCCTCTGTCAAATTAAATTCGTCAAATTCGACGTCGAACTCATCAAGCCCTACGAATTCATGTCACCTACCTCACCGTACGTTTGATTTAATCATATCACCTTCCTCACCGTTTGAGTTTCATTATAGAATTTTATTATCTATAGTGACATAAATCTTAAATAAATCTCGTGAAATAACACAAATAATCTGGAAAGCGAGGCTGTGGTACTCTGCATATATAGCGCAGATTAGTTCGTATTATGAATTAATTTTTTTATTTTTAAAATTTAAATAGTCAATTTGAAATGTTACTGGTGAAACTAGAAAATTTATATAGAAGGAATGAAATGGACTGTCAACATAATCTGCATATAAAAATGTTAATTGATCTAAAAATCAAGACCATTCAAAATTAGCGATTTTTGACTAATCTAAAAAAATAATATTTTAAAATAAAAAAGACTTAGTTTGCAAGTGCATTTTATACAAAAATCATATCAATTATTTAATTTTAAAAACATAAATATTAATTTATAATAGAAATTAATTTGTGTTATGCATAATACCATTGCGTACCTCCCTCAGAGCCTGTTCAACTGCTCTCCACAAAACATTGTTCACATAGAAAAAATAAAATTCACTCAAACTAATTTTTTTTCTCACATAAACAATAAATTTCTTATTTCTATTTATATTTCTATTCTTATTCTAACTGTGCAGCCAATATGGCTATCAATGATCCGGACTCAAAAAGTTCAAAGTCCAAACGCTATCACATCAGTCCACATGTTTATTCTCCATCTCACTTTCGTCTGCCTTCAATTTCAAACCAAAATTCAATCGAAACAACAAAACAATGCTGCCGGACAAAATAATTCCTTATCAAGCTTACATTATTATATAATGATTAATTGATTTGTTTCGACGAGCAAACCAAAATAGCAGGAATAAATTTAACAAGCTCTATTTTCCCGTCCACAAGATTGTGAGGAGCAGGTGCTACCTAATTATATATATACATGTAAAGAGAGAAATAGACTACGGTGAGTTGCGAAGTAAGAATATTGTTATAAAATTTGTAAACAGTAAAAATATATATATGGATCATCGGATTAGCAATTTTCAAAATTGGTTAATAAATAGTAAAAAAAAATTTAAAAATATAAAATGTGGTCTCCAAGCACATTTCAATATAGAAATCATGTTGAGCGGTTCGGATCGGTTGTTTGGATTTTCAAAATAGAAATATAGTGTCATGGAGTATCAACTCATTTTGCTCCATGGCTCACCGTAGCTCATCTCTCTCTCTCTCTCTCTATATATATATAGAGAGAGAGAGAGAGATGGGCTATGGTGCATTGCAATGCATGGATGGATTTGTGAATTGGACCATAAATCTAAAATTCAAAATCCAAATGACCAATCCAAACTGTTCATCTTGTTCTCTATATTAATATGTCCTTGGAGACCAAATTTTACATTTTTCTGAATTTTTTTACCATTTATTAACTATTTTACAAAATTGTTGATCTAATGGTGGCTTAACAAAACAGTAAAATCAGCAGCCACCGTTGGATCAACAATTTTATATGAGATTGGTTAATATCAAAACATTTCTTTCGAAGCCATGGAGCAACCAATTGATTTTTCGATGTTCAAAGTCCAATCGGTCGATTCAAACCGTTAGATATGATATTTATATTAAATTGTACTTTGAGATCAAATTTTACATTTTTTTTTGAAACTTTTTTACTTTTTCTTAAGTCAGTTTTAAAATCACTAACTTTAATAAACATTGAGAAATTTATGAATCATTCAAAACAATGATTTTAAAAATTAGCTTAATAAATAGTAAACAAAATTCAAAAATATAAATGTTGGTCTCCATGCACATTTTAATATAGATTGAATGTTCAGCAGTTTGAAGAAAAAAAAAGAATAAAAAAAATTAGAAAAACAATGATTTTTAGAAATTCTAAAAAAAATATAAAAAAGTTTCAAAAATGTAAAATTTAATCTCCAAGCACATTTTAATATGAAGAACAAGATGAACGATTTGAATCAGTCATTTGAATTTTAAAAATAAAGATATGAAAAAGAAGTAAAACACTTTCTTTAATTCTCAAAGTTACCACATCAATATATAATTATATGTATAAAATATCTTTCACGCATTACACATACGCACTCTAAATATTAAAAAAAAAAAATTGCAACTAGTAATGTTAGGTTTCGATGATGAACGTCAGATTATTTTCATATTTTTGTTTGTGGGTTGAAGTGTCCCAAACATTGAACAAATAGTGAATTATTTGTAAATGGCTGAATATATTCCAGATATTTATTTTCTCGAGATCATTTTGAAGAGTATATTAGCAAAAATAATAATAGGCTGAAAATTTTAATCTGACAATGACTCAATTTAGAAACAATTATTGGCTGGTTGTTGTCACTAGTAATTAATAAACCAAGTAAATGTTCGAAAATCGTTGCCGCGGCATTAATTAATATCAATTTTCGGCTTGTTAATTCGCCTACTTAATGTCAATCAGACAAGGGCTCATGCCTCATTGATTTAGTGTTCTAATTATGTCTACATTATATCTTTGTTTAAAGTCTAAACAGTCGATTCGAACTGCTTACTGTGATCTCAATATTAAAATATAACTTGGAAACCAAATTATATAGTTTTTTTTAGTTTTTTTATTGTATTTTTGGGTTAGTACAAAATCACAGTTTTTGAATGATTCATAATCTTCTGAAAAAATAGTAATTTAAAAAATATATATAAAATTTTGATCTGCAAACACATTTTAATATGAAGATTTCATTAAGCTATTTGAGTCATCTTTTTTACCTTTGAAAAAAATATAAGAATATGAAGTATGATTGGACCACGAAAACAACGGAATATTTGAGTATATTGATCTTTGAAAATAACTACTCAATTCAATAATTATCATATTTTTTGTGGAAAATAAATCTGCAAAATCACAAGGAGCCTGCTTTTCCAAATCCCACCATTAATTTTTTGGAATACACGAATCTAAAAAATAATAATTTAAGCACAAATCTCAAAACAAATAAACAATTGGATTTGGAAAAGCAGGCTCCCTGTGATTCTTTAGAATCGCAGTAGATTTGTTTCCATTTTTGTGACGTTATAAGTAATTGTGGTAGCTTTTAAATAGGACTTCGATATCTCAGGAATTCTTTTAAAACTAAAATTGTGTTAAGAAACAATTTTTTTTTTTTAAACTTGATAGTGGCGTTAAGAAACATTTAAATAGAGAAACTTTTTCTTGCATTCCTTATTTTACCTCTTATTATTTTTTCAAAAATGTTTATATTTAACATACATACAAGTTGTTTATATTTAAATACCAAGTGTTTATATCTAATATACAATTCGCATCTCTTTTATGAACAATCATACAAAAATTTAGTTTAAAGACTTTGTTAAATAAATAAAGATACAACTTACAATTTTTTAGTAGAACTAGGGTGTTTAAAATATTTGGTGAGCTTAATTTCAAAACTCATCAAATCGGTTTCAAATGACGAATTCGAATCATTAGAACCCACCTATCTTATGTGTGATGTGTCTACATGTGAAATTTATAAACATTCAAATTAATTTAGTATAAAGTCAATTGGTCAAAATTAGAAGGTTAATAAATTAATTTTAGTGCATTTATTTTTTGAATGTTTTTTGACTGTTTGACTTTATACTAATTTAATTCGAACATTTAAAATTTATATATGTAGACTCATCACTCGTAAGGTAGGCAGGTGCCAAAGGTTCAGATTCATAATTTGAAACCGATTTGATGAATTACACTTTGGTGAGCTTAAGAACACCCTACTTCTACTCCAATTTTTGTATTGTTAGAACATCTTAAATGCAAATAAAAAATAAAAAAGTCACACATTTCTCACTCCTCTTTTAATATAACCAAATATAGCTTGCAAAATTTTAGTCTCACAAGCCCAGCTAGGGTACTTCAAATAAAAGATTCTTAGATTGTAATTATTCATCAATAAATGTATAACATGAATTGCATGTTTAACCCGAAGGCAATTTTTTCTACTTTTCTTTTTTTCAGAAAATAAATTATAAATCTATTACTTGTCAAAATTCAAGAAGCTTTAATGGATGGAATGGATTCTTAGGAGTTCTCTAATGCAAATTTTGATGCGATGCGAGAATTGCAAAGTATGATGAAATAGAATTTTTCATATACTTTGGTGCGTTTGGATGAATCAAGAATAGCTTGGAATAGCAGCTATTTTTGAATTCGGAATAGCTGCTAATCCAACATTTTATAGGAATAGTGGAATAGCAGCTAATTCGAGCTATTCCTTTGTTGAGAATAATATATATATTTTTTTTATCCAAACGTGCTATGTTGAAAATAGCTCGCCGAAAATAACAGTTATTCTTGAATTAGTGCTATTTCTGTATCATCCAAACGTATTGGTGAACAGAGAACGACCGCGTGGCCTATTGGGTTAATGAGTTAGGTTTAAGTCTGATTTGAAATATATTTTTAATATACAAAGATAGATCTGACGACAAATTTGTTCCATTAGAAAGTACAAATAAATATAGAATAGTATAACTAGTTATCGGTCAACTTAACGTGACATGTGAAAGTGATGAATGAGGAATTGAAAATTAATATTTTTGACCACAGATCCAAGTAACATATTTTATCTGCATTGATCTACTTAATATATTAGTCTTGTCAGAAAGAAAAAAAAAAGCAGAAGAGAATTTAATTTTCATCTATAAAAACATTAAGAAATAAAAATGAATAGAACCAGGGTGTTTTTATGAATTCGAAGTCTAAAATTTATTAAATTGACTTTAAATGACGAATCTGAACCGTTGAAATCTACCTATCTTACGAGTGATGCATCTAGATGTCAAAAAAATTTAATTTCGCATAGAGTTAGTTAGTCAAAAAACATTCAAAAAATGAATGCATTAAAATTAATTTATTAATTTTCTAATTTTAACCGCTTAACTTTATATTAAATTAATTTGAATGTTTAAAATTTTCGTAAGGTAGACAAGTTTCAACAATTCGGATTTGACAAGTTCTACTCAACAAAAAAAAAAATATATATATATATATATATATAAGAATGTGAAGTATGATTGGACCACGAAAACAACGGAATATTTGAGTATATTGATCTTTGAAAATAACTACTCAATTCAATAATTATCATTTTTTTTTGGAAAATAAATCTGCAAAATCACAAGGAGCCTGCTTTTCCAAATCCCACCTTTAATTTTTTGGAATACATGAATCTAAAAAAAAAAATTAAGCACGAATCTCAAAACAAATAAACAATTGGATTTGGAAAAGCAGGCTCCCTGTGATTCTTTAGAATCGCAGCAGATTTATTTCCATTTTTGTGACGTTATAAGTAATTGTGGTAGCTTTTAAAAAGACTTCAATATCTCAGGAATTCTTTTAAAACTCAAATTGTGTTAAGAAACTTTTTTTTTTTGAAACTTGGTAGTGGCGTTAAGAAACATTTAAATAGAGAAACTTTTTCTTGCATTCCTTATTTTACCTCTTATTATTTTTTCAAAAATGTTTATATTTAACATACATACAAGTTGTTTATATTTAAATACCAAGTGTTTATATCTAATATACAATTCGCATCTCTTTTATGAACAATCATACAAAAATTTAGTTTAAAGACTTTGTTAAATAAATAAAGATACAGCTTACAATTTTTTGAGTAGAACTAGGGTGTTCTTAAGTTCATCAAAATGTTTGGTGAGTTTAATTCCAAAACTCATCAAATCGGTTTCAAATGACGAATTCGAATTATTAGAACCCACCTATCTTACGTGTGATGTGTCTACATGTGAAATTTATAAACATTCAAATTAATTTAGTATAAAGTCAATTGGACAAAATTAGAAGGTTAATAAATTAATTTTAGTGCATTTATTTTTTGAACGTTTTTTGACTGCTTGACTTTATACTAATTTAATTCGAACATTTAAAATTTATATATGTAGACTCATCACTCGTAAGATAGGCAGGTTCCAAATGTTCATATTCATCATTTGAAACCGATTTGATGGATTTTGAAGTTAAGCTCACCAAACACTTTGGTGAACTTAAGAACACCCTACTTCTACTCCAATTTTTGTATTGTTAGAACATCTTAAATGCAAATAAAAAATAAAAAAGTCACACATTTTTCACTCCTCTTTTAATATAACCAAATATAGCTTGCAAAATTTTAGTCTCACAAGCCCAGCTAGGGTACTTCAAATAAAAGATTCTTAGATTGTAATTATTCATCAATAAATGTATAACATGAATTGCATGTTTAACCCGAAGGCAATTTTTTCTACTTTTCTTTTTTTTTCAGAAAATAAATTATAAATCTATTTCTTGTCAAAATTCAAGAAGTTTTAATGGATGGAATGGATTCTTAGGAGCTCTCTAATGCAAATTTTGATGCGATGCGGGAATTGCAAAGCATGATGAAATAGAATTTTTCATATACTTTGGTGCGTTAGGATGAATCAAGAAATAGCTTGGAATAGCAGCTATTTTTGGATTCGGAATAGCTGCTAACCCAACATTTCATAGGAATAGTAGAATAGCAGCTAATTCGAGCTATTCCTTTATTGAGAATAATATATATTTTTTTTCATCCAAACGTGCTATGTTGAGAATAGCTCGCCGAAAATAACAGTTATTCTTGAGTTAGCGCTATTTCTATGTCATCCAAACGTATTGGTGAACAGAGAACGACCACGTGGCCTATTGGGTTAATGAGTTAGGTTTAAGTCTGATTTGAAATATATTTTTAATATACAAAGATAGATCTGACGACAAATTTGTTCCATTAGAAAGTACAAATAAATATAGAATAGTATAGCTAGTTATCGGTCAACTTAACGTGACATGTGAAAGTGATGAATGAGGAATTGAAAATTAATATTTTTGACCACAGATCCAAGTAACATATTTTATCTGCATTGATCTACTTAATATATTAGTTTTGTCAGAAAGAAAGGAAAAGAAAACAGAAGAGAATTTAATTTTCATCTATAAAAACATTAAGAAATAAAAATGAATAGAACCAGGGTGTTTTTATGAATTCGAAGTCTAAAATTTATTAAATTGACTTTAAATGATGAATCTGAACCGTTGAAACCTACCTATCTTACGAGTGATGCATCTAGATGTCAAAAAAATTTAATTTCACATAGAGTTAGTTAGTCAAAAAACATTCAAAAAATGAATGCATTAAAATTAATTTATTAATTTTCTAATTTTGACCGCTTGACTTTATATTAAATTAATTTGAATGTTTAAAATTTTCGTAAGGTAGACAAATTTCAACAGTTCGAATTTATCATTTAAAACTGATTTGACAAGTTCTACTCAACAGAAAAACAAACAAACAGAGTACTAGTAGATTTTTATAAATTTGGGAATTCTATGTATCCAAAAGTTTGAATTGGATTCTTACCGGTTTCTAAAAAAAGTAGTTTTCTCTCAAATATAAAAAGAATTTAGTAAAATAAATGAAATATTTTAAAATTTAGATGTATTAGAAGAACTCCATACAATTTTCTTGAAAACTTTTTGTATTTTAATAGAAATCTAAAAAAATGGCTGGTTTGAATTGGTGGGAATTCGACCGATTGAAACTAATTCAAATTTTAAATTGATAAATTTTTTACCAATACCGATCTTTCTATCATAAAAATTTATTGGTACTCTTCGTTTCTTTCTCCTTTATAATATTTTCTATAGACAATTTTTTTTTAAAACAAAATGCTCCTTTTATTTTGGTGTGGTCGTAATAACTCCACTTTTACTTTAAAAAATGAATTAAAATAATTATTTCTGAATTTTTTTTTATTTAAAACAGATTTAACTGTTCAAAAAACATACTTTTACAGATGAAAATAGCGGCCCAAAATAAATGAACGGAGAATATTAATTACTGCGGTCGTGCTATTTTTTTATTTTTTATTTTTTACTTTTATTTTTTTCTTAATTTTTTGTCAATAAATAGTTTTCTGTATTGGGTGTTTTTCCTTGTCGCTCATTAGCCAAGCACGCACAAGCAGGTGATATTCCGAAATTTTTATTAATAGGAAATATAATAATTAAATATTAAGATTAGAGAACACTTTTGCGTTTTTTCGAGATATAGGAAAAACATGATAGTTAATCACATTTTCTGGTCATTATAGACTATCACAGCTAGAATTAGCACTAATCACTGCACTTAAAAAAATCATGCATCATGCCATATTAAAATGGGCAAACTCAAATTACTCATCAGATTCAAATTTTACTATGCCCCGTTATAAGATTCTTGTGCACAAATCTCAATGCGTATTAGACAGTTTTGATGCCCATCAAACCCTAATTGCAATATGTCATTGTGATTTGTGCACACTCCATTCTAAGATTCATATACATAAATTTTGAAGCACATCAGACGGTTCCGATGTCCATATAAAAAAAAAAAATTGAACCCGATGAGCATCAAAGCTTTCTAATACACTTTTAGATCCGTGCACACCTGTTCTAAAGTTCGTGCACACGAAGCATGAAATGTATCAGGCTTGTTTTATTCTAACGAGAATAACTATAAGAAAGCCAATTATTAATTCGACTTGTGTTTTTATGTCCTATATGTCAAAAGATTAACATCATAATAATACAACAAGATATGATACACGTGTCGGTTATGTATTGTAATTTGTGTATCTCACAAGGTACAATGTTTTTTTTTTTGTGTACTATGGTTTATCTTTTGAAAAATTAATACAGCAATTTGATACACTGATTGGTCTATCACAACACAATCCGGCACGACTAAGAAAACAACATGACACTTTTTTTTTTACAACATAAATCCAGACAATGAAATTTGTTCTTTTAACATTAATTTTTGTGACATAATTTTTTTTTATTTACAATTCTTTATATCTTCTTGACATTTTTTTGTGATTTTTTATAAACTAATTTGAAATTAAAAAAAAAAAAAACATAACACGTGATCAATAACTAAACATGACTATCATGATCAAACGTGTCATATTTAATTCCAGTGTTATACAAGATTTTCCTGTGATCACTATTTTTCATCATTTTGATCACAATACAAATAATAATTTCATCGATGTACACATGACGCGGGATCAGCTTTGTTTCATGTCAGGGACACGAATTTGCACGTACTGGTTCCGAGACTAGCCGAAATTTTTATTTATAGCATAAAATAAATAAATCAAATCTCTCTGAATTTAAAGAAATTTGAAAATTATCTGAGCCGTAAATATATTCTGCGGACTCAAATACTAAGGTCAGCACAAGCTTTATGTAGCTCCAGACTGGAGTCTGCAAAATCATTATGCAGCCCCAACTTTCTTTTTATTTTAAGAAAATTTATTAACTAAGAAACAGATACATCATTTTCTATGTCAAAAATCTTAGTGTTGGAAGAGAATGGTCAGGATAATTGTTTTTTGTGCCAACTTTTTGTTTATCATTAATAAATTATTTATAAAAAAAAAGTTGAGACTGCAGAATGATTTTGTAAATTTCAATCTAAACAGCAGAAAGCTGTGCAGATTCCAATATTTGTGTCCGCAGAACACTTCTACGACCTAAGTAATTTTCAAATTTTGATAAAAAAAAAAAGTGTTTTGAATTTATTTTTATTATGACATAAATAAAAATTTCGGCGAGATGAGGAGTGCACATGCAGTCAACGGTGTGGCTTATCATTCACCACACTAGAACAGGAAATGAAGATATATCGCATATTTTGGCATGCCACCGTTATCCAAACAGTCGCAAGAGAATTTGCGTTTGTATTTTTTTATTCTCTCTCGTTTTGGTCGCCCAATTCTTTTGGCTGTGGAGTTGGTAGCATGAATTTAACAGGCAAAATATAAATGAATAAAACGTACGCCGAGTGGTTGGCATGTCCAAATCAAAATTTTTGCATCAAAATTTATGATTTTGAGTTTTGGTTGGATTCAACCGTTACCAATTTATTTTTTTTTTGATTGAAAGCCGTAGGCAAATACATTAATCTAATGATATATAAGATAGTAATTACATAGGTTTTTTTTGGAATGTAGACACAATAGTAATTTTTCGAGTTGTATGGTTGATGAAGTACGTTGTATCGAGTCCTTTTTTGAGGACGGAACGTATTCTTCTTTCCAAAATTAACACTGCTCAGAGGAATGCATAACTGAGAGACACTGATTCAACCATTACCACTGTTAGTGGTTTTTGAGTTTCTTGTCAAATTCACTGCCAATGCAATATAGATTATTAATTAAATAAAATAATATAAATTTGTATAAATTAAATTTTGTAATAATTTATCAACTAAAAAATTATAGAAAATGATCTATATTCACTTTATCAAATATGATCCGGATATAATAATAAATGATTAAAAGTTATCACTGACAATTTTGAACAATGATGCCAAATATTTTTTATTTAGCACCTCAGAAAATCATAATTAAATGATTACCATCCTAATCAACATATTTTAAAACATACCACCCATACCAACTCAGTCAGTGCATTAAATTGGACTGGTGCATAGACTGGGTTGGGGCACCAAATTGGAGCCTTTTATGCGTATACTGGGCAGCAGTGGCCATTTTGGGCACCAACCCAATTTGCGCACCAACCCAATTTAATACACGGACTGAGTTGACATAGATGGTGTGTTTTGAAATATATTGATTAGAGTGGTAATCATTTAATTACAATTTATTAGAGCGCTAAGTAACAAATTTCGGCTTATGCACTAACAAAAAGTTTATGATAATTTTGTAAAATCTATCAATTTTTCGTGAACAGCGGCTACTGTATTTTATTCTAAAAAAAGTTATTTTTTTCCATTTGTTTCAATGGGCGGAAACCCCACCAGTGTTTTACTGAATTTTTATTTGTAAAAAATGTATCAATATTTTTATAAGAGGAGGGATCTATTTATGATATTTATAAGTTATAACATTTTACAACAATTTGATTTTGTGATTTTTAAAGTTTAAATAGTTAATTCAAATCGTTCAACATGATATCTATATTAAAATGTACTTGGAGTTAGAATTTTACAATTTTTTATTTTTTTTACTATTTATTAAGTATTACAAAAATATTATTTTTGGACAATTTTGGACCACTGAAAAAAATAGTTTTGTAAAAAATTTAATAAATAGTAAAAAAAATTTAAAACAATGTAAAATTTTATCTCCAAGTACATTTTACTATAGATATCATGCTGAATAGTTTGGATCAACTGTTTAGATTTTCAAAAATTAAAAAACCGAATTATTGTAAGATATTGCAACTAGAATCGGCACATGAAATTGACATCATCGTTATTTCTCAATCCAAGACTAAACACTACATACCGTTAGTGTTATATACTTTGGCTTCTTGTTAGTTGCCCATTTGAAGTATGAAATTCTTTAATAAATGAATGAATAAATGAAAGGTACGCATGCGTATCTGTTGCTGTAAATTTTAGAACGCAGATCGGATGTCCGAATTTCATCGTAAAATTCAATTATATTGAGTTTTAAGTAGTTCAAGTTGCATGCTAGATGTGGGATTATAATTTTTGGGTCTTATTCGTATGTCGTGATCAACTTAAATTTTCACGTGTAGACACGTTGTAATTAAAATAATTGAGAATAGTCTTTTTTTTTTTTTTTTGATAACTTGACTGATGCAATCAAGGAATAATTGAGAATAGTTAGAGCACATTAGTCACACTGTGATCAAATGTGATATAATTAGTTATGTTTGTTCACATCAATCACTATAGAGTCTTATATCGTATGTCGTGATCAACTTAAATTTTCACGTGTAGACACGTTGTGATTAAAATAACTGAGAATAGTCTTTTTTTTCTTTTTGATAACTTGACTGATGCAATCAAGGAATAATTGAGAATAGTTAGAGCACATTAGTCACACTATGATCAAATGTGATATTTTTTTTTTGATTGAAAGATCAAATGTGATATTATTAGTTATGTTTGTTCACATCAATCACTATTGGTTATATTTTTTAGGTAGTTATGTTTGATTACGTTTAAATATTTTTTTTCAAACTTTTGAGTTGTTTAAGAAAGAAAAATTCTAAATAAAATGTAAAAATGTAGAATTTTTTTTTTTGTAAATAAAGAAATAATGTTGTAGAAAAATAATCTCTACAAAATAAATTTATTGTTTGAAATTTGAATTGTTATTTGGGATAAAATAATGACATAAATTTAATGTTGTTTTGATCACTAAGCGACCTTATACATCCATAGCTAGATGCTGCCATCAGCAGAGTGGGACCAGTATTCCTTGACAAGTTCCCGAAACATTGATCCCTCTGTATTCATCAGCTTCATTGGCTCATCATATTCTACTAGTTTACCTACGTGAGAGGAAAAGAAAAAGCAGCTAGTTAATTGATACAAAAATAACAAGTGTAGATAAGGACCTACCTCAGCCCAAATTTAGTAAATAAAAATATGTGCTAACCATCACTAATGGCGAGGACCATGGTGCAATCCATGACGGTGGGGATGCGGTGTGCGACCGTTATGACTGTACAGTCTACGAACTCAGTTCGAATCGTCTTCTGAAGAATTGCATCTGTTGTATTGTCGATTGATGCAGTTGCTTCATCCAGCACCAGTATGCGGCTTCTTCTTAAAAGAGCTCTGCCAAGGCAAAACAGCTGCCTCTGGCCCATGCTCCAGTTTGAGCCTTCTTCTACAACTGCAAGGCAGAAAAAAATGGACTTAGCTGAGAAAATAATATATCGATGCAACTTCACAGTGAACTTACAGATCACAACTTTATGGCCTTCTTCTTTTGTATCAAAGCCAATATAATTTTGATTATTACTTTTCCAAACCACACTTACAGTGCTGCTTAATCTCTAGAAGTAGACCACAGAACATGAGGATAAATAATTCACATGAGGAACTATAGGTATTTCAGTTTTGTAAAAGTGGCAAGTAATTGAACTTTATTTTGAAAAACACAGAAATATTATAGAGTTAGCACCTAGTGAGTCCAAACCCTGCTCCTTTTCCTGAACTGCTTCCCTAAGCTGGCATTTGTCAAGAACCTTCGAAAACAAAAAAAGTAAATGAACACATGTTACTTGTTAGATAAACATTTAATATAAAACAAAATAGCCTACGAGCAGTCTGGCAAAAAAAATAATGAATACATAAGAAATGAAAGGGATAACCAAATTTAAAATAATTTATCCTCCTTTTGTATTCTGACTTCTGAGAGAGAACCCACTCCTAGCACTATTGATGGAAACGCTGACATACTACAACAAGATTCACTAAGTAGTTTCATGAAAAAGAACATATTATTTGTGAACTAAGTAGTTTTTATGAACTTTGCAAATTATTTTCCAAATTATTTGTGAATTTCATGAAAAAGAACATATTATTTCGTATTACTTGCAAGATTTTGTTTTCTTTCTGAAACCATCAACATTTTGGTACATTTATATGCAGTGTGAAAAACAAATTATTGTCAAACTATATCCTTATTATGCCCATACACAATTTTTAGGTCTCCCCAAATTATTCCCAAATTCCAAACTTGTTAGTATGCCAGAAAAAAAGAGTCTAGTCAAAAACTTTTACCAGTAACAAAACCACAACCAACTTTAAATTTCACTGAAACTTACCTCCCATATTTGCTGATCAGAGAATTGACCTAATGGATCCAAATTGTACCTAACTGACCCATGAAAAAGGGTCGGATCTTGTGGTATAATACCAAACCGAGATCTCAAGTCATGCAACCCTATCGTTGAAATGTCCAGTCCATCTATTATTATCTTTCCTCCTGCAGGCTCCACCAATCTAAACAAGGCACCAATTAAGGTTGTCTTTCCACTGCCAGTGCGGCCCACAATACCAATCTTGTGTCCACCTTGAAAAGTACATGTTATGCCGCGAAGTACTAGGGGTGTGTCAGGTCGGTACCTTATCTGTTGAATGAAGAAAAAATCTTGACAACTCTTAAGAGACTGAAGTAGCTTGGTAGGATATCAGCTTGTAAAAAGTTCATTTTTGCAAAGAAATGTTATATCATGCATGTGTATTCTCTTTAGTACAGGCCTAGAGAACAGAGATACCAATACCCTGGATGGTATTGGTATAGGACTGGACTTGTGGTACTTGTTCAGTACAAAACTGGCACAACTTTTGTGCTGGTCAATTAAGTTTCACTTGTATAGGATCGTAAGCCTGATTTGAAATATCATGATCCTAGATTGAAATCCTTGATTGTACCTAAGAAAGTCATATCTTGAACCAAGATGATGCAGAGAGAAGGCATGTTAAAATCTGGCCCAAGTTAGAAGGATCCATTGGGCTCAACTCGAATCTGAAACCATACTCAATCAATTTGGGACCTGACTTTCTGAAATGACCCTAACTGATTCAAACCAACCACACATAAATGTTTGCCATATACATAATAGCCTGCATACAAGGGTGGAGCCAGACTTTCAAACCATGTCAAACGTGAATGGGAGTCAATTTACAGTACTCATGACATTTTACTCTTAATTATATAGAAAATCATATATAATAGAAAGAAATTTTAAAAAAATGGGGGTCAATTGACCACCCTTCATTGTGCGCCCCTGCTGGCAAATATATAAATAAATAAATAAAAGTAACCTTTAAATCTTGGATCCTAACAGTACCAATGGCCGGCCAATTAGGAGGAGGCCGGCTGTCCTCTATCACCTCTGGCGCCTCGCTTTCTATGTTCATGTACTGGTACAACCTCTCAACTGATATAATTAAATTTGCAAGGTTGCATTGATTTTGTATGAACAAAACAAACGAATTATTTAGAGAGAGGCCATACGACAGTGCCATTCCCACAAACCCTGCATCCAAATCATTGCACATTATTTATAAATGGAACATATGCGTTCTCAGAAAACAATAAAAATAGGTGTTTGGAAAAAAAATTATTATCTTTATTGCAGAAAATACGCATAACTCTTTTATATTTGCAAAAAGCACCCAATCTGAATGGATAAGGAGTCTAACAGTATCCCATTTGGTTTCTACAATTTTGACTGACACTGTAGCACATTCATCATTGCTTTATTTTATTTTTATATCGTTTCATTGGTTAACTATGCATCTTTTTGAAAAGAATGTTTATTTCAATTTATTCACATACTGATACCATCAGCGGTTTAAACAACTAAAAAATATAATTCTAGAAATAGAAGGAAGTTAGAAGGAGAAGAGTTCAGTTTGTAGAAGAGAAACACTTTTGTTGGTCTCAATATCAGGTCTTGATGATTACATGTTAGTTTATTGAATATGGGCAAAGCGGTAATTTTTAACATTAAATATGCCAATGTCTTATGGCTTTGTAATTTAAAAATTACCACAAATTTCTGGTAGCAAGTCCTTCAAACATCTGCAAATTAACTTCAAGAAAACAAAAGGTATTATACCAGCGCCAAATGTTCCAGGAGGAAGCAGTGCCATGACAAGTGCTGATGAGGCCAAAATGGCAGCACTCATGGTCTCTAGCCGTTGGATCAGCCACTCCGTCGAGCTAAAATTATGCAGGTAAGGGCTTGAATTATTATCTATTAGCTCAAGGTTTTTTGCAAAGAAACGGTCTTCGTCCTCAAATGCCCTTATAGTAATTGCACCAGCAATTGACTCTGATAAGTGGTTTGCCATGAGAGATTTTGTGGTACCATTTATTCGCATCAATTCCTTTGCTGAAGCCAGGTAGTATCTCTATATTTAAACCAAAGTTAAAGGGAATTAGCCAAGCATTATATGAAGCAATAATCTCAATTTCAACCAGTGAAAAATGGCAGACCCTCTAACAAGTCAAAAAATGGCGGAATGGTATAATCTACAAGAAAAGGTAGGGAAGTGACAAATAGTAGATAAAAAATATACCAAGGAAAACAAAAATTCTAAATGAAAGAAAATAATTTGTGCATTACACTTATGGGTGCAAATGAATCAGATATTATCCGTCCGTATCTGGAAATTAGATATGGATATCTGAATATTTGTGCGGATACGGATATGGTTTAAATTTTTTAATTATCTGCATCTTAATGGTAGATATATACCATATGGTTTAATATATATTATGAAAAATTTATGTATATATTCAGGAGAGGATGTAGGATTTTCATCAAGATAGAGTAAGACATTATGAATCGGATTTAAATAGCTAATTGGATTAAAACCATTAGATAATCAAGTATTAGATAAAACATGATAAAAAACAACAAAATACTATTTTTTTTACAAAATGAATAACAAGTTAACAACAAATATTTTCATTTTACATAATAAATAGCAGGTTTGCGCTTTTCTTTTCTAGTCAAAGAGCGGCAGGAGAGATTTTCTTTTCATCTGCGTTTTTCTATTCGAGTCAGAGAGCTCTAATATCTATTTAATTTATTTACCAATTGGGCCCTGAACTTTTGACTGTTATAAATTTTGGGCTCGCATCACAGGCCAGGGCATGGCAATATTGTTTTTCATCGTCCAAAATCCAGTCCTGTAAATTAGTTTTGGGTTTCTAGAGTAAGCAATTGCCCTATCCTATATTGAATTGGATATATCTACGGATATCAGATTCGTATCCGTTTAATATCTGATCCATATCCGTATTCGTTTAATATCCAATCCGTATGTATCCGAAAAATAAAAGCGGGAATGAATATGGTTTTATCACTATCCGATCCGTATCCAATCCGTTTGCACCCCCTAATTACAGTGATACCAACCTGTTAGGGCCGAAAATGTTTTCATTTCATAACTTAGAACTTAGGGGGGCTTAAAAAACTTTATTTGACCAAATCTCGACATTAAGACCCAATTCTGCTCTCAAGGAGCCTACGCTCGAATGATTAAAAAAAATAAACAAAGATCAAAATGAATTAATTTAATGGAAAAATGCAATATAAAAGAACTCTATTCTTGCAATGAAATACTCCGACAGTGCAAATAATAACAAAAAGGGTACCTTCTAGTAAAACACATGATATACTAAGATTCTTTTATGATGTACCTGTATTTGAATGGCCAAAACAATCATCAATACCGAGACAAATAAAACTTGCCATGTAACAACAGCCAATACGCCAAGATTGCTAAATGCAGACAGTGTAGCACCTATGGCCCAGACAAAGATAAATGGCACATCCAAATCTACAATAGTAAGGTCAGACGAAACCTGCACATCAAACAAATACTTCGGTTACAAATACAAAATCAATAGAATGACACATGCTAAATCATATACTAAGTTTTGAGGAACTTCTCTTTTGGGTGTTTTTATTGGCTATGCTGGATATTTAAATCTGAATGAAACAAATATTAGTGTGTATGACCTAGGAGCCAATAGTAGAGAGACTGTTGAGAATAAATAGGCTAGGGTCATATACGTAAGATGTACTTAGGTTTATACTCCACGTTTGTCTAATGAAAGATTAATCTTTTGTCTAAAATCAACTTGGTATCAGAGAATGGATAGGAGACCAGGGTGTTTCAGGGCAAATTAGAGGAGACCTCATCTGGTAGGACAATTGTGTCTGCACCAGAACCAACACAAGTAATGCAAAGGATAGAGTAGCCTAATGACATCAAGCTTGAGGGGACGATAAACTACATGAGTTGGTCTAGGAGAGCGTTGCTGAACCTTCGGATTAAAGGACTTGAAAATTATGTGAATGGGGAGTGCCGTGAGCCAAAGAATAAGGTAGGTGCTGAGTTGAGCACATGGAGTATAATGCAATGTACCTCTTATGACTTGTGAAATTAAATCGAGTTTTTTTTTGTAAATAACTTGGTAGTGACTATGAAGTATATATTAGTCATGATATTAATCATGTGAGATCTCATCTAGATATTAATCATGTGATCTCATCCATTCAAGAAAGGGCAAATTGATAATTTCAGAATAGAAGTGCTCTCATGTGGGAGGTCTATTTAAACTTCCATCTTTTCTCTCCTCCTAATTTCAGAATAGGAGAAAGGGATCGATTTGAAGAGAAGACTTGTGATTATCCCTAGCTTGGGAAAGCAACTCTTACTCCATCAAACCTTGGTGGACATGCTTGGAGGTTTTTTATTTTGGAAACTTGGAGAAGAAGACACAAGGCGATGCGGTGCTAGCACCATCTTGCTCCTCTCAGTAGAAGAGATGTAAAATCTATGCTATCTTGTAGTTTAGATGTGGTTTGATATTCATTCTAGAGCAGATCCTTGCAATGAAAGTAAGAAAAAAATGGAAATGCGTACCTTCTTGCGTGTGCTAGAACCCTACAACAAATACAACCATTAAAAATTATAAGAAAAAGACTGTCAAAAGCATATTTGTCTCACCCGGCTAAGAATTCTACCAAGAGGGGTAGAGTCATAAAATCCCGTTGGTGCACGAAAGAGTGATATGAGCAAATGGGAGAATAATGACTTGGATGTCTCTAATCCAAGGACAACCACAAAGAGAGACCTGAAGAACAATATGAAAAGTGTCCCAAATCCAATTCCCAAATAAACCAAAATTAACTTCAGTGTTCCGACATTTGGGTTCTCAACATTTGCAGCCATCCATGTGTTTTGCAAAATTTGCCCTGTAATAAAAATCATATGTGCCAGATTTGCAAGGAAAAAATATAAATATCCCTTATTCTGTCCCAAATATTGCATGTATGGTTTTAGACCTGTATTGCCTCTCTCTCTCTCCTCTTTCTTTATCAATTGATATGATCCACCTTCTGACAACTTCGAATTTTCTTTCTGGAGCACATTATTTATGGTTCCCCCTTCAATTTTAATTATCTCATGGCCGCTGATGGTTTCATTTTTATTATTTTGAGGGACCATGTTGTTAAGTTTCTCTATTGTAATAGTCTCTTTGTGTGCATGAACGAGATCCTGGAACTCCTTGCATGATGCAAATAATTTGTAGAAAGGGGCAGAGCGTATAATTTCTCCCTCTGACATTAACTGCAAGATAGATACTTGTTATAATTGGTCTAATCTGGTTGATTATAAATTATTTTACATAATCATGGGAATTAGTTAGGGAGTGATAATTACCATGACCCTATCAAATGTGGTTAAGAAATCGACTTGGTGAGTAACTAAAAGAACTGTCTTGTTTGCCAGAGCTTCCATTACATATTCCTGAAAAGGAATTAGATAAAATTTAAATAAACAGAAACAAAAACCAACATTCATGCTAATCCCATTAGTACAGAGGATAATTAGGATAGAGAAAAAAAAGTTATTCTATGATAGAAAGAAAAAGAGGAAAACTGAAAATATTCAATCTATAGTCATTTAATGAAGGAACATGTAGATGAGAGTGGTTCTCGACAAATAATTGCTTAAATTGGGTTATAAACACATTTTCTAAATGCTTACCTTAAACAAACTGCTAGCAGTATGTGCATCGACTGCACTAAAGGGATCATCAAGGAGGTATGTATCTGCATTCTTGTACAGTGCACGAGCAAGCTGAACACGCTGCTTCTGACCCCCACTCAAATTGATGCCTCTTTCTCCTATTTGAGTTTGGTCTCCAAAAGGGAGAATTTCTAGGTCTTTGACCAATGAGCACCTCTCTAGCGTTTCTTGGTACCTGTTTTATATTGTAAACAAAATAATTTTTTGATGAAAGTATAGGATTCAAAGAAGATGATTGTAATTATACTACCTTTGTTTGTACATGGGAGACCCGAAGAGGATGTTCTCTTGCACTGTTCCAGTTTGGATCCATGCATTCTGAGACACGTATGCTATTTTTCCACAAACTTGGATCTACAATAGATAATTCAACCATCCGTAAGGATGCAGATTAACTATTTAATAATATATTTGTGTCTATTTTTCTCTCAACTCTCAACAAAATGGTTTCTCTAAAATCCAAATTAAAAATCACACTTTTAGTATTACTTCCCAAATGCTGTATCCAATTTACTAATTACTATACCTAAACAAGCAACGAAAGTGATTCACCTATAAAAGAAAATTTATACCATGCCGCAAGTATTGGGGACTTCACCAAGAACAGCTGCCAGTAGAGTCGATTTTCCTGAACCAACCTCACCACAAATTGCCACCTTCTCCCCAGCCTTCACCACCAAGCTCACATTCCTCAAAGTGGGCCTTGAAAGATTCTCATCCCAAGAGAAATCGCATGACTCCATCACTACCAATTTCCCCATACTCGCAAAAGCATCCTTCCTCATTTTTTCAGTTTGCAACTCAGAAGCCTCCAAGAACTTTGTGACCCGTGCAAATGCAACTTTTGCCTGGATCACAACCCCGATCACTTCTGGTATCTGGCGTACTGGATCTTGTACCAGGCGAAGAGTCGCAACAAAGGTGAAGACATTGCTCGGCTCAAGTGGTATTCCCAAAAGATAACATGCCAAGAATGTGGCTGTTGAGACAAGTACAGGGGATGACCAAAAGAGGAGAATGTTGTATGCTTTACGCAATTGAAAGGCCCTTATCCAAACATACTCATTTTGCCTGAGTTCTTCAATAACCTTCCGAAAATGACCCTCCCATGCGTAGAGCTTTATTACCTTCATGTTCGCCAAGGACTCAGACATGGCCTTTAGTCTCTTGTCCTGTGCCTCCATCAGCCTTGTTTGAAATTTGTGTTGTAAATTAGCCAAAGGGGCATTACAAGCAACCGTTAGAATTATCACGACCATTGATGAAATGGTTGCTAGACCAACAGCTTTGTAAAGGATCACCAAAGCAATGCATAGTTGCAAGCTTGTGGTCCAAGTTTGGTGGAACCAATACGGGAACTCCCCTATTCGATACGCATCTACTGTCACATAGTTCATAATTTCTCCTGAAGAATGGATCAATTTGGCTAAATTGGACAACCTTTGTTGCTTTTTATATATAGCAGCAGATACTAACGACCTAACTTGTAGGCCTAGCCTTCTCGTCCTGAAGTACCATTGCCTTTGTGAAAGGGACTCTGTGCATTTAGCAAAGAACAATCCCACAGCTAAAACATAACCTTCATATTTAAATGCCTCTTGACCCAATGACACCTTAATAAATGCATTCAGGATCATGGGGCCTGAAGACAGAGTGAGAACCTTGAGCAATGCAAAAAAGCCAGAAACAAATATTTCTCTTTTATGGCATGAAACAATTGTCCAAAAAATTGATGGGGACGAAGACTTTTGCTTGCTTTTTTGCTTTTTATGGTTAAATTTATCTAAGAAAATGGTGTACTGGGTTCCTGCCCGGTCTATTTCACCTAGTTCAGGTATGTCATTCTCTTCCAAAGGCTTCTCATATCCCTTCTTCATTAACGGGTTCAACCACCAAAAGGACATTATGCTAAAAAATCCAGCAGTTGAAAGAAGTGACACATTAGACTTTTGGTTCAATGGAACTGAAATATTATCGGTATTGAGAGGCTCGTACAGATTTTCATTAATAGTTTCTTCTTCATCTCTAGATTTGTGAATTGCACAAGCAACCCAAAGAAGTGCACCCGGTAGAGACAAGATATCTAAAAACGCATCAGCAGTTAACTTCTTCTCTTTTAAAAGATAAGTGATCGAAGAACCACATGTGAACCCGGCAAATATGGTCGGTAACATGGACCAAATTTTGAGATATCTAAACCTACAGGTGAAGAGCAAGCTCAAAAGGAGTTGGTACAAGCCCAGAGAAAACATTGCAAGCCACCAGTGTGGAGCATAATAGGTTATATATCTCTTTGTAAAATTCTCTATCAACATGTAGGCTCCAAGGCCAAGATAAACAAATGCAAGACCA
Source organism: Carex pumila (assembly GCA_033356055.1). NCBI lineage: Eukaryota > Viridiplantae > Streptophyta > Magnoliopsida > Poales > Cyperaceae > Carex > Carex pumila. The sequence continues at coordinate 33,842 of JARJHM010000048.1, read as the reverse complement.
CCATTAATGATAGCTGAGAGTACATGGATGGATGAAGACAGCCTGAAAAGCCTTCTAACTGGGACATTTGCCTTGCTTATTCTGAGAATTAGATTGATTAGAAGCAAAACAGAGAGCATAGAACTAATTGACAACACCATTATATGGTTTATGCAAGTAGAAGAGTCCAAAATTTCCTCAAGTACACATGAACTATCCCCATAGGCACAGATGGTAGTGCCACATAATTCTGTGATCGAACCTAAAATAATAAAAAAAATTGAAGAATTTTAGAAGAGCATTAATTAAAACAAAGAACGCCAAAGATAAAGAATTCTAATTTGGTTCTTACTTGCAAGAGAAATCATCTTGCCTGAATCCCAGGTTATGCGGTTGACATTGAATAGCTGCATCTTTTAAATTATGCAAGTACAATGAAAACTTAGATTGTAACATAAAGCTAATCATAGCAAGATATTAGATCATATCCATCTTTTGAAGAAAGGCCATAACAATGTAAAATAGAGATTGCCCCGTAACACGGGGATGAAAAAGAAGAACTGTTTTTGTGACTTGGTGCCTAACTGAATCTCAATTTATTGGTGTGGGGCTACAATTTGACCATACAGTATAGGTAACACAGAATAACAGTTTCAAGCAGATGAAAGAAGATCAAAATGAATATGCAATCAAGATGTAGGAAGCTTGAGAACCTCGGAAGATGCCAAACAACTCCTAAGATTTCTTTTCTTCACAAATAAATCATTTCGAGCACCCACAACAATTTTAAAAATAAAAATAAAACAGCTAGTAGTATATGTATATATTATACGGGAAAGAAAATTCGACATTCTACGCATACACAAGAGCAGAGCATACTATCAGTAATCAACAGTGAAGTAGTACAGCATATATATGACTCGTAAATACAATTTTTATTAATGGAATTGTTAATAGATATTTAAAGTCACTAATCTTAAAAGAATGATAATAAGAATTAAAAAAAAAATGGCTCTTTCAAACTTATGCAAAATGTACTCTGTCTCAGTTCTGAAAAGAAAATAACATAATTCTGGAATATTCACGTGCAATTTTGTAAACTAACCTTACGGTCGCAAAGCTATCAGAGTAATGTCACTCCTCTCTCCCGCTCTCGTTTGCTCTCTCAATTGCTCGTCTTACAATTGTTTGTTTTCTTTTCTGAGAACTTGATAGTATCGAAGAGAACAATACTGAAAAGCGTGAGAGACATTTGGTGAGACATTTGGTGAGTTTATGGTCAAGTCTGGCGGCCTGTCCTTTAGCAATAGAGATTCCTCACGGGACAGCGTAGCACTTTTTTTTTTTTAAAAAAAGTCCTCTCACCTTCAACCGTAAAATAAGCCTTTTCCTATTTCTTTTGGACTCTTGTGCAATTCCTATTTCTTTTGGACTCTTGTGCAATAAATTCAACTATGAGTTCTCCCCATAGGAGAAAATCGATTTCACCAAATCTCGATTTCAGAAAATAAAAATATAGCCAATGGGTATGATTTCACTAAAAATCTCGAAATACAGAAAGAACGGGATGGGGATGGGATGATTTATGTGTCCTGGCAAAAAGAGCAGTTCCGATTATACTTGAATCGGATTCATATTATTTGAAATGTATCAATATATTACCAACAAAAAGTATACGATAAACTGTAAAAAAGGATAATCAGTTTTGGTATTTACAATCTTCACGGTTACGCTATTTTGGTAAGTTACATGTAATTTATGTGTCTCAGAGACAAACCGAGCAGGTTGGATTATGCTTGAATCAGAATCATATTATTATAGTTATTACTGGCAGTTTTGTTCAAATAACACAGCCAATCTGTCTCTGTGTTACCAGAAAAATGACTTGAACAGCGAACACATAAAACACATTGGATCCAAAGACTAATGATTTCAAGAACCCCATCCTCTCAAATTGTAAAATGTATTTCTACTCAATTACAGCACAAATAGAAACAGAATACCTATAGGATTAGAAAGAAAGAACAAACAGAATAACTCTAGGTTTAGAATAAGAATAAAATACAACCCAACTATATACAGGAAATAAGGAAATACACGTAGCAAGTTCTTAATTGTTAAGAAGATGGGCTAGGGCCTTGTCAGTGTCATTGTCATACATTGCCAAGACCTCTGCCACATTTTTAGACGTGAAACCCATTTCTTGAAGCTGATTATATCCCTTCACAAACTCCCGCACCTTCAAATAAGCCAAGTGAAAAGAGATTTTTAACAATAAATAAACTTCCCAATATTAAATTTGCTGAAATGCAGCTGAGCAAACAAGCATACAAACAATCCTTTAAGAAATTCTATTTGGCAGAAAAATCAATTTATATTTGTTGGAGCAAGCTTAATAATTAAGAAAGGGCATTATTGTAGATTGAGGATTGAGAAGGGTTCTAATACCTCATGCCTTTCATACCTCATTATGTCTCATATTTAATATTAGTTTTCAAAGTCCAAACTGTTGGTCCGAACCGCTCAAAAACAGTGGTTTTGTACCTCATTATGTCTCATATTTAATATACCTCATTATGTTTCTATACTGTTCAAAAACAGTGATTTTGTACCTATCTAAAAAAATAGTAAAAAAGTTCCAAAAATCATAAAATTTGGTCTCCAAGCATATTTTAGTATGGATATCATGTTGAGCGGTTCAGATTGACAGTTTGGACTTTGAAAACGAAGATATAAAATACGAGGTATGAAAAACATGACTACATGAGGTATTGGAACCCTCCTCTTGTAGATTTCAACGAACATAAATTGCTAACTAGAAAGAAGCCATGTTAAAAATCACAGGAGCCCTTTTTTTTCTTTGAATTTTCTGGTAAAGGATGTAGGGGATATTTGCTACCTTTGATTATAATAATTCTCTTGCAAATTTGATAAAATCCAAGTTACCTTAACAGGGTTATCTCCATAATTGAGTACAGCAAATGCAACAGCATCACGTGCCAGTCCAGTTGCGACATATTTCTCCACAGCTGGATCCCCTGGAGGAGTCTACCAAAAAAAAAAAAAAAGGAGTGGGATTACACAATGAAAATTAACAAAAAAACTCCTAAAATGAGTAACAGATGGCAAAGAGTCTGATTCCATCAATAAATTCCAACTGTTATTCTGATAACACTGTTGTGATTCAGTTTGTGAGTGTGGTTGAGTTAGGGTTGGCAAAAAAGCCCACGGCTCATCTGGCCCACCCATACCCACCCCGAGGGCGTTGGCAGGTAGCACAGGTAGGGCCTAGGCCCAGGTTAGGTCAGGCATGGACCTAGGCACAACCCTCCGGCTCTACCCAGCAATATTACGTGTAATTATGTAATATTTTTTGAAATCTTTTGTATATTTCTTGTAAATTTTTATGTATAATATTTATGAAAGTATTTAACATATATTAAGGATTACATTATGTGTTTGTTCATTAATCAATTTCAATAAACTACCTACACATATATTTTAAAGTAACCACATGCTGCTTATAAATAAAACATATAGGTGTTCATATTCAAATTAAAATTACGAAATGCAATTAAAAATACCATATAAAGTTCTAAAAATTATAATATTAAAACTCAATTATTTATTTATTTTTTTCTGTTGATTTGATTTTTTTTTAATGACATAGGGCTGAGCTTGGTGGGCAGCACCCCAATTTTTAGGCCCAATGGCAAGGACTGGACGGATCAGGCCGGTCCTAAGATTTGGGATAAAGGGCTGCATCTAGGGCTTGACATAAACCTGACCCAGTGTCTAAGTTGAGTACGAGAAAATAAGAACATTCTTTTAATATATACCAAGGCTAATAAGTCATTTGATACGCTATAGATGGATTTCACATTTGAAGAAAGGTTAGTTCATCACATCACCAGACTAAGCCCTCTCACTTTTGCATTGGATGGCACCACAAAATGATGGCAAAGGCAAACCAAAAGTAGGGACTTAAATAAAATTTCTTAATAAAGCATGGGGCATTTGAATAAAATTTCCTAACAAAATGAGAGGTAGTCCTGCAATTTGTTGACAAAGCAAGTAAGAGTAAATACTAGAGGAGAAGCTGTAGGGGCAGGAGGCCTTGAAGAAGAAGGCCGTTGGTGGCTTTCACCGACAAATTTGCTCCAATCTGGGTTCTCTTTCTCGGCCTCAGCAAGAATCCTCCTCTCAAATTCAAAATCAAATTTGAAAGTGCTTCGAGGGACATCTTGCACTGGGGGAGTCATTTGGGGCTGCAAATAGAAACCCAAAGTTACCCCATGTTAAGACAATTACGAGTTCGAGGAAACAATCCTAGATCATCCACTTCTCTAAATGCATGCTAGGTTTTTGGTTGAAAATATTTTATCTTTTATGGTTCCTGATGAACTTTTGTTACAGAAAAATTCAGGCATGTACTATGACGGTCACCAAGTTTTAGTCACGTTTAATAGATAAAAAAAAACAGAAACTACACACACACACACACACACACACACACACACACACACAAAAGCTACACTACTTACAGGAGGCGTGATCTGATATTCTGGTTTTATCATAACTCTGATGCCCAGCCCAGCTGTGTAAAAAGTTACAATAATCAATCAAATTACAGTACCAGCAGTTTGAATATAAGATTATATAATTGAAAATTGAATTGGCATCAAGCCGTATCAACAGGTCTAAAAAACCAAACTAACTTTGAATTGGTATCAAGTCAACTATTCACATGTTTTCTTATGTCCATAAAGGTCCATTCCAATTCTAAGAATGGAGCCCACTAAATTGCTCGTAGACTTGGATAATACATCTTATTACTCTTTTTCTACTGAACCAATTCAGAAATTGGGATAAAATCCTAGGTTCAAGTGTTTAGCTATACGAATTGTCTAGTACAGTAACGAAAATCCAAATCACCACAAGGAAATAATTCAATCGAGTAGACAATCGAAGACTCAAACTCTAAAACCTAAATAGGCACATGAGGACAAGGTAGTTTGATGAGAAATTGGAGAGATAGAGAAAGAGAGACAGTACAGGAAGGAGGGGCTGCACCAGCGGCGGAGGAGGAGACGCGGTATGAAGCGCCCGCAGAGACCGACGGATGCGGCGGCATGGAAGCCACTCTCGGGTACATGGGTCCCGTTCGGTTTCTTAGGTCGTAATCCATCAAGAGAGAGAGAGAGTCGACGGGAGCTATATGCAAATTGCGTGTTGAATATTTCGCACAGTGGTTATATTTTCACCTATTTAGGGGGTAAAGATCTTAACAGAGCTGTTTTAGCTTCATGCAGCGTACGGAGTATAGAATTAGAACATATCTGTATATTGTTCTTGCGCTGTATAAAGGAAAAAGCTGCTCTGTTAAAATATTACCCTTATTTAGTTTGCCTATTTCTTTATGAGAAATTTCGTGTTCCTTTTCGGAATGGTCAGGTCCACTAGTTGTCAATTATGTTAATCGTCAATTATAGCGTGGAACTTGAAGATCGTAATTGAACACGTTGAAATGTTGGGTTCTTTGCTATGTCATGTTGACGAAACCGTTATATGATTTTTTGAGAAGAAGATTGTTGCCAATTTCACTTTTTAAATCAGTGTTTTAAATAATGGTATGTATTTATAGCACAAACGGGGTATGTTATTGATTAATTGATTTTTTCCTGATAATTTTGTATTTTTATTAAAGTTATATACATGTAATTACTAAAAATGATTAATTTAACTGGTCAAACTTATCAAATAAATTTATTTTAACTTAATTTTATTGTTAATTAATAAAATTTTATGAAATTATTATTTAAAAAAACTCAAATAAGATGTTCCAAAATATAATACATATAACGGATACATGAAAAAAAATAATAAAAATGATTAAGTAATTGACCGTATAAATAAACGATTCGTAATGATTTAGTCACCGCCAATGATTAATCAACCAATTAGTCAGACTAAACAGTCGTTTTTACAACATTGCTTCAAATATCACACTCAACTCACTTTCAGTAAGACTATAGTACTATACATAGCGCAAATTTGAGTAAGGCTATAGTATATCTTGATAAGGCCAATAAATTAAGTATATCATTAGTATTTATAAGCATTCATAATATATAGGATTTTCTTTGTAATTTTCAGTATAAGCATATCATTAGTATTTATAAATTAAAAAAAATAAGAAAATGCATGATAATAGGGTTTTCTTTGTAACAGCTTGCGTGTAATGCTATGGCCTTTGTTTAATTCACCTTTTTATATCATATCTATATGGAGTCTATGTCCTCTGAGTGTTTAAAGGCCAAGAGATAGCAAGAAAACCAAAGGAAAAACAATAAAGCACAAAATCGAGGGCAAAATTGAAAAAAGGGCAAAATTTCCAATGTATTTTTTTCCTTTTCAGGTATATATGTCAGAAGAAATGGAAAGACCTAGATTCTGGTAAACAGAAGTGATTGCACTTCTATCTTTGGATGATAATTTTATACCAAGGTATATAATCCTAGGAACCAGTGGTTTCAATTTAGGTGTAATTCCTTGTAGTTTGATTTTGATTGGATCGTCCCTTTTTCTATAGCATGGTCCTGCTAACTGGCTAAAGTTTGCAGCATATATATATGGATTTGATAGTATAGCTGCTTATATTATTTATTAGGGATCAACTAACAGTCCCTCTACTTCAGTTCCCTATCTGTCCCCCGCACTAAAAGACAAAAAAAAAAAGTTAAAACGTGCTAACTACCACCAAAGAGCAAGATTAATGTTATTTTATTAATAGTCAAAACGTATAGTATTCATACCTACGAATTTGTAGTATTCATACTTATTATTAGAACCATTCGTTATATGTAAACACAAGTTGGAGGGGACCAGTAACAACCAGGGGGACCGCTGACGTCTTGTGACAGCCTGGATTGGGGACCACAATCGTTTGAAAGCGACATTTACCAAGATTGGGGACCACTACAGCGAATCTATATATTATTCATATCTAAATAAAGAAGTATTCATATCTAAACAAATGAAGTATTCATACATGTTTAAAATAATTTATACAATTCAAAATTCAAAGTTAGATTCATCTCTCTCACTCTATCTCTTCCAAGAAGTATTCATACTGACGATTACGAAGTATTCATATATAACTAATGAAGTATTCAATATCTAACAAATGAAATATTCATATATATAACTATTCATATCTAACTAATGAAGTATTCACATATGACACTAACAATATTAACATCTGACACTAATAATATTCACACCTGTTCAGATTGGGACAAAAAAGAAAGGTTGTTAGGGGGGCAAAAAAGGAAGGTTGAAAATGGTGAATTTTGACCACGTGGGAGAACAAAAAAGGAAGGTTGTTAGGGGGACAGATAGGGAACAGATTCAAGGGGGACAACATCTTTACTCTATTTATTAATATTTATGACTAGCAGTTAATATATGGTGTCTTTTGGTCCTGAACCTGTTTCTTAAAATAAAATAAAATGAAATGAAATTAAAAAGAAAACTATTGAATGCACATCATGTTCTAATTAAATTAAATACTTCTTATTTAACTATTAAAAATGCTTATATTTTTATAAAATAATAATTAAGAAGAAATATTATATTATTATTTAATATATTTATTTAATTGCATTGATAATATATTAATAAAAAAAATTGTACAATATCAAATATTTTATAAAGAAAAATAGAATATGCTATAACTAATCTCACAGTACAACTAAACACTTAATTCAACACATTCCCATAATTAATTCCGTGTGTATCCATACTTGTGGGTTCCCACTTTTTCAAAAGTGAATTCTCATTCCCGTCAAATCTCATCCCATGTAATTCCATGACATCCGAACAAGCACTAAGGGAATGTTATTGCATTTGGTTGGACTTCAAAAGGGAAAAATCATATTGCTTCTTTTATCATGTTCAATGCACTCAGTTGGATAATTTGAAAACTTAGAAATGAGATGTGTTTTCAACACTCCCAAAAAATATTTAAGAACAATTATTTTAACTAATTATATCTATGATCACATATTGGACACGAATAATTAAGAGATATACCAAAAACTTGGTGCATGCATGGCTATTCCGCTACAGATCTGAGATCCCAATAACACTCAGATGGTGGTATATATATCAGAGACCAAGTGAGGAAGATGATTCCTCTTGAGTACAGAATGACATAGAGAGTTTGTTGTTTATGGGATGTAATACATATTAGTTGTATCTTAGCATTATCATGTTTTTGAATCTAAACAGTAGCTGCTATTAGCAAGTGTTATTTCTGAACAATTTATGTAGCTTTAATTCTGAACAATTTAGGAAGCTTTTGAACATTGGTCCAAGGATATTTGTGATAGTATAACACAAAATCCTTTTGATTTAACTGGTTAGTGGTTACCAAGTTTCTCTAATAAAACGGACAATAACCTTTTATCAAAAAAGAAATAAGAGATCCAAAATGCAGAGTGCAAGAATATTTTTATAGTAAAAAGTTGTTTAAAATAATTTTAGTAATAAAAAATTGCTAAAATTTTGAAATCGAATATAACAGGTCAACAATTATTTATGATGTCACTGAAAAGTTACAAGAACTATGAACTGAGTTATTCTGTTATTGTCATTTTCAAAGATTAATTCTTTGAACTAGGCTAATTAACGTTTTTCGATATTCGTGCTGAAAATGCATATCATTTTCAAAGATCAATGCTTTGTCTGATTAACATCTTCAGCGTATGCTAATTTATTTATCAAAATGATCTCCAGAAAATTAATATGTAGAATATATTTTGCCAGTTGAAAGTAATTCACTATATACGTACCAACTTTTGGGAGACTTCATCCTAGAAGAATAAAAATTAATGTGATGTTCATCATCAATACCAAATATGACTAGTTGTATTTTGTTTTATTTAGAGTGCGCATATGTCATTTGAATTCATATACTTTGTCGTGAGTATGAATTAACTTGTCTTGTTTTTTTGAAGATTAACTTGTTGCCTTGTTGATGTCTTATCTCGGTGTAATGCGTCAAAGATGTGACCTGATTATTAACTTAATAAAAAAGAAGGAAATGAACTGGATATCAACCTACTACACCACAGCACTATTGTCTATTGATATCCACCAAGGCATTCCAAAAGATTGAATGCTGAAGTCATAAAAAACTCTTTAAAAAATAAAACAGCAAATTCAAATCTTGTCCGAGATCAGGCTGTATAATTAGGTGAATTCATATTATTTGAGGCAACTCAAATTTGAATTTGAATCCGAACCATCAATTACAAATTGGTACAAATTCTAGAACTGTTTGTTCTTTATTAATTTGCTCCGTAAATTTCGGTCAGACTCAATTTCTTTAACCAATCCGATTTTGAACTAATTTAAACTTTATGTTACAACAATTAAAGAATACACACTCATAATTAAATAGTACCTGAAGCCATTCACAATTTTATGGACCGAAAAGGAAAACAAGCTTTGTCAATTTGGTTCATGCTGTTTCGGTTTTGCTCGTCGAAACAAATCAATCATTATGATCCAACGTAAGCCTGATAAGGAATTATTCTGTTCGGCAGCGTTGTTATGTAGTTTCAACGAAATTTTGGTTTGAAATTGAAGGTAGATGTGACCTTCAAAAAAGAAATTGAAGGTAGATGAAAGCGAGATGTACAAGAAACATGTGGACTGATGTGGTGGGACGGTTTGAGAGCCGATTTTTAAGAGTTAGCCGAACGAATTTGGACAGAGAAATAAGCATATATGCACATGTGGATGTAGAATTTCTGTCATGATAGGAAAATAACTAATTGGGTAACTCATTATCTTATCAGATACAAAATTACAATCCATGTAACCATGTTTATTATGAAATATGTTATAATTATAAAATTGATTAATACAACATTGATATATTTTTTCTAAACTAATTAAAAATTGTTTGGCACAGCTCATGGTAGGACTGCTCTTAGTTAATTAGCAAATTGAAGTGAAATTTTAGATAAAAATTTAACAAAAATATAAATATTGAATAATAAAAGGTCCAAAAAGTTTGACCAGCTCATTTCCTTAGAATTGTAATGATAGGACGTCTCACCATTAAACAATTCATGTCTTGTTCTCTTATTCTCATTCATTCTATTTACGAAATAGAGTATCGTATATTCGAAAAAAAATGAAATACGTAGAATCAGTGAAAGTTCGAAAGGAAATGATTCAAGGATAAGACTAACTCGGATCAAAGGTAGGCATTGCATCAGTTCAAGAGTAGACACATTGAACAATTAGCGGTGGATTGAAAAAAAAAAAAAAAAATTCAGGGGCCCTAAGCTAACCTAGATCTGCCAATGCATATATGTACATGAATATTTGGAGTATTTATTTCTTATTTTTTACATAAAGTAAAGTAAATGCATTAAAATTATATTTTATAAAAAGTGTTAAGGTTTTAAATTATTTTAATTAAGTCATGTCATTTATATTTTTATTTCTTTAATCATTAAAATTATTTTTTTATAAAAAGTGTTAAGGTTTTAAATTACTTTAATTATGTCATGTTATGTCATTTATATTTTTATTTGTTTAATTTAGTTTTCCTTTCTTATATATATAGAGAAATGGGCTACGGTGAGTTGGGAAGTAAAACGCATTTCTACTTCACGCAGTATTTTTATTTGAAAGTCCAAACGACTGATCCAAACCATTAGATGTTTAATCTATATTGAAATGTGCTTGGAGACCAAATTTTATATTTTTTGGACTTTTTTTACTATTTATTAAGCATTTTTTAAAATTGTTGTTTTGCTGTAAACAGTAAAAAACAGTAAAATTTTCTAAACCATCAAATCAGCGACTTTCAAAATTGTTTAATAAATAGTAAAAAAATTCCAAAAAAATGTAAATTTTGGTCTCCAAGCACATTTCAATATGGAGAAGAAGATGAACTGTTCGGATCGACGTTTTGAACTTTAAAATTGCAAAATATGAGCGTGAAGTAAAATAGTCGCTTTACTTCGCAACTCACCGTAGCCCATCTCATATATATTCTCATTTAAGATACATTTCATGCTGCAGACGTATATTCTTTTTTCTTTTCTTTTTTTAAATCCTGACATAGGCTGAGCAAGTGGTTGCATACGTATATTCAAACTTGTAAATATTGTTGGAATCTTATTTTGGATCATACAATTACCAAAAAAAAGAATTAAGATTTTAAATTATTTTAGTTTTAATAAATAAAGTAAAAATTTATAAATTTTGTATGTAAATATGTTACTAATAAAAATAATTAATTTTAATAATTTAAATTTATTATTGAAAATCAATCTAATAAATTTTACAGACTATAAAAGCATCTACATTTGTGAAACTCTTGGAGTTTCTAAATAACTGTTAACTAATTTTTAAAAATTTTGTTTTTGAAAGTTTCTAAACCTCTACATTCCTGAAACTAAAATTAAAGTTTTTTAATTGTCACATCAGCAAATAAATTACAAGAGAAAAGAATTTCAACGAATTATTTGACCATATTAGAGTTTATAAACTGTTTCTTATTAAAAAACTTTGAAGTAAAGTTGTTAAATAAAAAATACATCTGCATTTCTGAGATTGATTTAAAAACTGTTATATCAGATTAAAATTTTTAAAAATTTCAGAAATGTAGATACGCTAACATCACTAAAGTAAACATGCATAGCACTCTCGACTTCCGCATTTCGGAAGGGACAAATGAAAGATGAAACCGAAAGCCGAAAAAGCAAGGGTTACATGCACAATATTCCAATAGAAATATTGTGAGAAGAGAGGACACTTGTAGCGCCATCACGCTGCCCCGTCTTCTCTTGTCAGGAGAATCTGTTGCTAAAGGACAGGCCGAAAGACGTGAGCGGTGACGGATCGAATTACTTTCCCGCTATTCTCTTTGCGTAAATTATACATTCTCCAAATCTGTCTACCCATTTCCTCTGAGGTAACAGGATATTTCTGTTTAGATGTGACCTGTCTGATCAGAATCCGGCCCGAGGTGGGATGCACGGGTCACTTCAATATTCGTGCGGATTCTGATCGAACGTCTGGATCTAAAGAGAAATATTCTGTTACCTCAGAGGGAGAGAGGGAGAGAGGGAGTGGCTCAGTGGCATTACTCTGATACTTTGCAAGCGTAAGGTTAGTTCATAGATTATAAATTGAGAGAGCGAGCGAGAGAGGGAGACAGGAGCGACATTGCTCTGATAGCTTTGCAAGCGTAAGGTTAGTTTATACAATTGCATGTGAAATTTCCAGAATTTGTTATTTCTTCTTTTCAGAGCTGAGACAGTACATTTTGCAGATGTGTGAAAGAGCCAAATTTGTTTTTGTTTTTTTTATCCTTATTACCATTTCACTCTATATAGTTTCATTGGAAGATACATACGGGTTAAAATAGTCTTAAGATTATGTTGTATTACTTTACTGTCTATTACTGATGGTATATATGCTCTGATCTTGTATATGCGTATAATGTGGAATTTTCCTTCCCAAATTATATATTACATATGAGTGAGGCTATTGTACTATGCGTAGCGCATATTGTCCTACACTATGGACTCAAATCTTTGGTTTGAAAGTACTAACGATCCAAAACAGTCCAACACGGTCTCCATAAGTACTAACGATCCAAAACAGTCCAACATGGTCTCCATATGAATATGTACGTTTAAATTAAATTTTACATTTTTATTGAATTTTTCTACTATTTTGTAGATTGATAGAAATAGAATATCACTTGATCTGAATATTCTGGATCATCCAAAACAGTGTTTTTTCTACCCATCTAAAAATTAGTGAAAAATTCTAAAAAATGTAAAATTTAGTTTAAAAATACATATTCACATGGAAATCATGTTGAACAGTTCGATCAACCTGAAAACAAAAATATTGTTCTATAGTAGGGACCAATCCGCTATGCATGGTACCATTGTCTCACTCATTATATATAGTACAAGCTCTTTTGTTAATTTTTATTTCTAAATGCTTGTGGCTGCTTAAATTGATTGATTTGTGAAGAAAATAAGTCTTAGAATTTGTTTGGCATCTTCCAAGGTTATCAAGATTCATGCATCTAGATTGCATATTCATTTTTATCTTCTTTCATCTTTGTAGCCCCACACAATATTAAGAATCAATTATGCACTAAGGTCATGTTTGGTTGTGGAGTAAAGTTACTCCGAATTAAATTGCTTACTCCAAGTTAAGATGGATTGAATTAATCATGTTTGGTTTGAGTTTAGTGGAGTAAGTTAATGATGGGAGAGAAAATTATAAGTTGAATGTTACATTAACAGCAGGACTCATAGGTGGAATAAGTTACTCCACCTAAAGAGGTACAATAACTTACTTTGGATTAACTTAAATGGTACTCCCTTAATCCTTCAAATTTACTCTTCATTTGGCTACCACTTAAAGGTGCTACCACTCCGGATTAACTCAAATGGTTATTTTCCTTTTTTCTTTTGATATGAGGCATTTCTCTTCTTGACATGTTGATAGGGCTATAGCTAGCTTTTGCGCTAACGCAGTGGTATGCTGTTTTGGCAAATTAACAATATGATGATCACACTACAACAGATTTTGGATGTACATAAAACAGCCAGTTTCAGAAATGGAACAGGATGCAAAGCCTTATTTTCCAAAAAAAAAAAAAAAAGTTTCTATCTCTCTACAAAAATGGACATGATCTCTACAAAAGATATGGATATGATCTAACTCTTAGTTTTTCTGTTACCAAGTTTTCATTGTACCCTGTTTGGGAATTTAATTTCTTACTTCAACTTGCATAATTTGAAGGAAGCAGGAGCAGCTATTCAATTTCAAGTGGATAATTCGGGATTCAGGCAAGATGGTTCCTCTTGCAAGTAAGACCCAAATTAAAGTTCCTTATCTTTGGAGTTCTTTGTTTTAATGCTTTTCTAAAATTTATCATTTTTTTTTATTATTTAGGTTCGATTACTGGTTTCTGTGGCACTACCATCTGTGCCTATGGGAATAGTAGTGGATGTATTCTCGCAGAAATTTTGGACTCTTCTACTTGCATAAACCATATAGTAGTGCTCTCAATTAGTTCTATGATCTCTGTTTTGCTTCTAATCAATCTAATTCTCAGAATAAGCAAAGCAAATGTCCCAATTAGAAGGCTTTTTGGGCTCTCTTCACCTATCCATTTACTCTCTGCTATCTTTAATGGTGTTCTTGCATTCTTTTATCTTGGCCTCGGAGTATATATGTTGTTAGAGAATTTTTCTAAGAGATATAGGACCTATTATGAGCCACACTGGTGGCTTGCAATGTTTTCTCTGGGCTTGTACCAACTCCTTTTGAGCTTGCTCTTCACTTGTAGGTTTCGATATCGCAAAATGTGGTCCATATTACCAACCATATTTTCCCGGTTCATATGTGGTTCTTCGATTGCCTATCTTTTAAAAGAAAAAAAATTAACTGCTGATGCAATTTTAGATGTCTTGTCTCTACCGGGTGCATTTCTGTGGGTAGTATGTGCAGTATACAATTCTAGAGATGAAGAAGAAACCATCAATGGAAATCTGTACAAGCCTCTCAATAGTGATATTATTTCAGTTCCATTGGACCAAAAGTCAAATGTGACACTTCTTTCAACTGCTGGGTTTTTTAGCATAATGTCCTTTTGGTGGTTGAACCCATTAATGAAGAAGGGATATGAGAAGCCTTTGGAAGAGAAAGACATACCTGATCTAGGTGAAATAGACCGGGCAGGAACCCAGTACACCATTTTCTTAGATAAATTAAACCATAAAAAGCAAACAAGCAATCAAAAATCTTTGTCGCCATCGATCTTTTGGACAATTGTTTCGTGCCACAAAAGGGAAATATTTGTTTCTGGCTTTTTTGCATTGCTTAAGGTTCTCACTCTGTCTGCCGGTCCCATGATCCTAAATGCATTTATTAAGGTGTCAATGGGTCAAGAGGCATTTAAATATGAAGGTTATGTTTTAGCTGTGGGATTATTCTTTGCAAAATGCACTGAGTCACTTTCGCAAAGGCAATGGTACTTCAGGACAAGAAGGCAAGGTCTACAAGTTAGGTCTTTACTGTCTGCTGCTATATATAAAAAGCAACAGAGGTTGTCCAATTTAGCCAAATTAACCCATTCTTCAGGAGAAATTATGAACTATGTGACAGTTGATGCATACCGAATAGGGGAGTTCCCGTATTGGTTCCACCAAACTTGGACCACAAGCTTGCAACTATGCATTGCTTTGGTGATCCTTTACAAAGCTGTTGGTCTAGCAACCATTTCGTCAATGGTCGTGATAATTCTAATGGTTGCTTGTAATGCCCCTTTGGCTAATTTACAACACAAATTTCAAACAAGGCTAATGGAGGCACAGGACAAGAGGCTAAAGGCCATGTCTGAGTCCTTGGTGAACGTGAAGGTAATAAAGCTCTACGCATGGGACGGGCATTTTCGGAAGGTTATTGAAGAACTCAGGCAAAAGGAGTATGTTTGGATAAGGGCCTTTCAATTGCGTAAAGCATACAACATTTTCCTCTCTTGGTCATCCCCTGTAGTTGTCTCAGCCGCCACATTCTTGGCATGTTATCTTTTGGGGATACCACTAGAGCCGAGCAATGTCTTCACCTTTGTTGCGACTCTTCGCTTGGTACAAATTCCAGTACGCCAGATACCAGAAGTGATTGGGGTTGTGATCCAGGCAAAAGTTGCATTTGCACGGATTGAGAAGTTCTTGGAGGCTCCTGAGTTGCAAACTGAAAAAATGAGGATGGATGCTTTTGAGAGTATGGAGAAACCGGTAGTGATGGAGTCATGTGATTTCTCTTGGGATGAGAATCTTTCAAGGCCCACTTTGAGGAATGTGAGCTTGGTGGTGAAGGCCGGGGAGAAGGTGGCAATATGTGGTGAGGTTGGGTCAGGAAAATCAACTCTGCTGGCAGCTTTTCTTGGTGAAGTCCCCAAGACTTGCGGCATGGTATAATTTCCTTTTATAGGTCAATTACTTGCATTTGGTTTTTTAAAGACTGAAATCATTTTGTTGAGTGTTGAGGCAGAATTAGACTCAAATCTATAATTAAAATACTAAAATAGTTAATCTACATCCTTACTGATAATTGAATTTGCTAAATGTAGATCCAAGTTTGTGGAAAAATAGCCTACGTGTCTCAGAATGCATGGATCCAAACTGGAACGGTGCAAGAGAACATCCTTTTCGGGTCTCCCATGAATAAGCAAAGGCAGTATAATTATAAACATCTTCTTTGAATTCCATACTAAATTAGCGTATATGAGTAACACCAAAACTTTCACCAGAGAATTTATTGTATTTCCTTTTCAACAGGTACCAAGAAACACTAGAGAGATGCTCATTGGTCAAAGACCTAGAAATGCTCCCCTTTGGAGACCAAACTCAAATAGGAGAAAGAGGTATCAATTTGAGTGGAGGTCAGAAGCAGCGTGTTCAACTGGCTCGTGCATTGTACCAGAATGCCGATATATACCTCCTTGATGATCCCTTTAGTGCGGTTGATGCACAGACTGCTAGCAGTTTGTTTAATGTAAGCATTTAGAAAAAAGTGTTTATAACCCAATTTAAGCAATTATTCGTCCAGAAGCCATTCTTATCTCATGTTCCTTTATTAAATGACTATGGTTGAATATTTCCACATTTCCTTTTTGTTTTCTAGAATAGAATAAATTTTACTGGGATCGCTATCCTCTGTACTAATGTGATTATCATGAATTTCTGTTTATTTAAATGTTTTCTAATTGTTTGCAGGAATATGTAATGGGAGCTCTAGCAAATAAGACAGTTCTTTTAGTTACTCACCAAGTTGATTTCTTACCCACATTTGATAGGGTCATGGTAATTATCACTCCCTACTTCTCATGATCATTTAAACTAGTTTCTAATCAAACATACTAGACCAATTATAACAAGTATCTGTCTTGCAGTTAATGTCAGATGGAGAAATTTTACGTTCTGCCCCTTTTTTTGAGTTATTTGCATCATGCATGGAATTCCAGGACCTAGTCCATGCACACAAAGAGACTGCTGGAATAGAGAAACTCAACAACATGGTCCCTCAAAATAATAAAAATGAAACCATCAACGGCCATGAGATAAGTAAAATTGATGGCAGAACCATAAAGAATGTGCTCCAGAAAGAAAATGCAAAGTTGTCGGAAGGTGGATCTGATCAATTGATAAAGAAAGAGGAGAGAGAGAGGGGCAATACCAGTCTAAAACCATTCATGCAATATTTGGGACAGAATAAGGGATATTTATATTATTCCCTTCTAGTTCTGGCACATATAGTTTTTGTAACAGGCCAAATTTCACAAAACACATGGATGGCTGGGAATGTTCAGAACCCAAATGTCAGCACACTGAAGTTAATTTTGGTTTATTTGGGAATTGGATTTGGGACAGTTTTCATATTGTTCTTCAGGTCTCTCTTGTTGGTTGTCCTTGGATTAGAGGCATCCAAGTCATTGTTCTCCCAGTTGCTTGGATCACTCTTTCGTGCACCAATGGGATTTTACGACTCTACCCCTCTCGGTAGAATTCTTAGCCGGGTCAGACAAATATCCTTTTGATAGTCTTGTTCTTAATGGTTGTATATTTTTTGGTTGAGATTTGAACATCCAGCATTACCAATAAAACACACAAAAGAGTAGTTCCTCAAAACTTAGTAATAGTTATTTGATGTTGCAGGTGTCATTCTATTGATTTTGTATTTGTAACCGAAGTATTTGTTTGATGTGTAGGTTTCGTCTGACCTAACTATTGTAGACTTGGATGTTCCAGTTGCCTTTGTTTCAGCCACAAGTGCTACATTGAATGCGTATAGCAATCTTGGTGTATTGGCTGGAGTTACATGGCAAGTTTTATTTGTCTCGGTGTTTATGATTGTTTTGGCCATTCGAATACAGGTACATTATAACAAATTCCTTTGTATATTACGTGTTTACTAAAAGGTACTGTCTTTGTTAGTACTTGCATTGGTGGAGTATTTCATTGCAAGATCAGAGTTATACATTATATTGCATTTTCAACTAAACTAATTCATTTTTCTCTTTGGTTAATTTTTTTAACTGAAACGAACGTCGTCTCCTTCAGAGCATAATTGGGTCTTAACATTAAGAAATGATCAAATAAAATTTTGGTAAACCCCCTCTAAGTTTAAGTTATAAAAATGAAAACTTTTTGGCCCCAAAAGGTTGGCATTTCTATAATACACAAATCATTTCTTTATTTAGTATATTTTCTTGATCTACTATCTATCGTTACCTTCTTGTTAACAATACCATTCCACCATTTTTATGATCCATCAAACCATTGTTGACTTGTTAGGGTGTATGATATTTTTCACTGGTTGAAATTGAGATCCTTGCTTCATACAATGCTGGTCAATTTCCTTTTAACATTGGTTTACATATAGAGATATCACCGAGCTTCAGCAAAGGAATTAATGCGAATAAATGGTACCACAAAATCTCTCGTGGTGAACCTCTTATCAGAGTCAATTGCTGGTGCAATTACTATAAAGGCGTTTGAGGAAGAAGACCGTTTCTTTGCAAAGTACCTTGAGCTAATAGACAAAAATGCAAGCCCTTACCTCTATAATTTTAGCTCATCAGAATGGCTGATCCAACGGCTAGAGACAATGAGTGCTGCAATTGTGGCCTCATCAGCACTTGTCATGACATTGCTTCCTCCTGGAACATTTGGCGCTGGTATATTACTTTCTTGTTTTCTTTAATGTAATTTGCTATAGGTGAAGGACTTTTGTCACCAGAGAGCTGTGGTGATTTTAAATTACAAAGCCATAAGACATGAGCATATTAAATATTAAAAATGACTGTTTAGCCCATATTCAATAAACTAAAATTTAATTATCAAGACCTGATATTGAGACCAACAAAAGTGTTTCTCCTCTGAACTGAATTCTTGTCCTTCTTACTTCTGTTCCTAGAATTATTTTCTTATTGGTTTAAACCCCTGATGGTATCAGTATGTTAATAAATTGAAAAACATTCTTTTAAAAAAGATGCATAGTTGATGAATGAATTGATAATAAAAAATAAAGCAATGATGAAAGTGCTACAATGTCAGCCAAAATTCTATAAGCCAAAAGGGATACTGTTAGATTCCTTATCCATTTATATTATATGAGTTATGCAAATTTTCTGCAAAAAATATAAGTTTTTCTTTTTCCAAAAACCCATTGTTGTTGTTTTCTTAGACCATATCTTATGAGAATGAAAATGGAGATCTCACTTGACCTATCGCACCTGTTCCATTTTAAAATAATGTGCATTAATTTGGATGCAGGGTTTGTGGGAATGGCACTGTCGTATGGCCTCTCTCTAAATAATTCGTTTGTTAACTCCATACAAAACCAATGCAAACTTGAAAATTTAATTATATCAGTTGAGAGGATCAACCAGTACATGAACATAGAAAGCGAGGCACCAGAGGTGATAGAGGACAGCAGGCCTCCTCCTAATTGGCCAGCTATTGGTACAGTCAAGATCCAAGGATTAAAGGTTATTTTTTTTATGTTTGATAAAAATGGTGATTCTGATTCTGGCATGTGCCAGCATATGCCGACTATTATGTATATGTGGCTAACATTTATGTCGGGTTGGTTTAAATCAGTTTGAGTCATTTTGGACTCAGTCAGGTCCCAAGTTGATCAAGTATTCTTTCAGGTTCGGGTTGAGTCTGATGGCTCCTTCTTACTTTGGGCCAGATTTTAACATGCCATGTCTCTGCATAATCTTGGTTCAGGATATGACTTGGTTAGTTATTATCCAGGATTTCAACCTAGGATCAGGATACTTCAAATCAGGCTTACAGTGAAATTTATTTAGCCAGAACAAAGGATGTATCATTTTTGTACTAAACAAGTTAGTATTTTCTTTTTATTTGTGTTTTATAGGATTTGTCCATTTTGGGAAGTGAGTACCACAAGTCCAGTCCTGTACCAATACCAACCCGGGTATTGTTATCTCTAGGCCTGTACTAAAGAGCACTCACATGCATGGTATAAGATTTCTTTGCAAAAATGAACTTCTCACGAGCTGATATCCTACCATGCTACTTCAGTCTCTTAAGAGTTGTTAAAAAAGTTTCTCCATTCAACAGATAAGGTACCGACCTGACACTCCCCTAGTGCTTCGCGGCATAACATGTACATTTCAAGGAGGGCACAAGATTGGCATTGTGGGCCGCACTGGCAGTGGAAAGACAACCTTAATTGGTGCCTTGTTCAGACTGGTGGAGCCTGCAGGAGGAAATATAGTAATAGATGGACTGGATATTACAAAGATAGGATTGCATGACTTGAGATCTCGGTTTGGTGTTATACCACAAGATCCAACCCTTTTTCATGGGTCAGTTAGGTACAATATGGATCCATTAGGTCAGTTCACTGATCAGCAAATATGGGAGGTAAGCTTCAGTGAAATTATAGTTGTTTGTAAGTTTGTTAATGGCAGAACTTTTTACTGGGCTCGTACTTTTGGGCATACTAACAAGTTTGGAATTTGGGAATAATTTGGAGATATCTAAAATTCGTGTATATAATTTGACAATAGTTCATTATTTATATTGCATATACATATACCAAACTAATGATGTTTTTAGAAAGAAAACAAAATTTTGCGAGTAATATGTTAATAATGTTCATTTTCATGAAATTCACAACTAATTTGGAAAATAATATGTCAAATTCATAAAAACCATTTAATTCGTCTATTTGTTGGGAAGGTGTTGAAAATGAAAAATTCACGAACTATTTGTGAAGCTTGTTACTATGCTTTTGATTCATCAATAGCACTTGGAGTGGGTTCTCTCTCAGAGTACAAAACATCATAAATTTGTTTAAAGTTGGTGATCCCTTCCATATCTTATGTTTTAAATGTTTATCTAACATATGTTCATTTACTGTTTTTGTTTTTGAAGGTTCTTGACAAATGCCAACTTAGGGAAGCAGTTCAGGAGAAGGAGCATGGTTTGGACTCACTAGGTGCTAATTCTATAATATTTCAATGTGCTTTTTTAAAATAAATTTCAATGTCACCTGGCACTTTTACAAAACTGAAGTACAATATATAGTTCCTCTTGTGAAATATTTGTTCCCAAAATTTATTGAACAAAAGAGGTTCTAGAGTTTCTCATGTTCTGTGGTCTCCTTCTAAGAGTGAGTCTATGGTACTATGCATATTACGATTTGGCACCGTGCTACGGTTCTATATTCGAGTTTTCAAATCCTAACGGTCGATCCGAACCATTCAACTTGTTCTCCATATTAATATGTGTTTGGAGACCAAATTTTACATTTTTTGAAAATTTTTTACTATTTTTTTAGATATTTAGAAAATCACTGTTTTACCTCTCCTTCTAAAGCTTAAGCAGCATTGTAAAGTGGGGGTTTGCAAAAGTAACAATTAAAACACTATTGGCTTCGATAAAAAGTAGAGGCTATAAAATTATGATCTATAAGTTAACTGTGAAGTTGCATCTATATATTATATTCTCTGATGAAGTCTTTTTTTTTTTCTGCCGTGCAGTTGTAGAAGATGGCTCGAACTGGAGCATGGGCCAGAGGCAGCTGTTCTGCCTTGGCAGAGCTCTTTTAAGAAGAAGCCGCATACTGGTGCTGGATGAAGCAACTGCATCAATCGACAATGCGACAGATGCAATTCTTCAGAAGACAATTCGAACCGAGTTTGTAGACTGTACTGTCATAACAGTTGCACACCGCATCCCCACTGTCATGGATTGCAACATGGTCCTTGCCATTAGTGATGGTTAGCACATATTTTTATTTTCCTAATTTGAGGCTTGATTGTGTTATGATGTTAAAATTGCTATTGGTGGTAAATGTGGCAGCTGTTTGGTTTCGGGAGAAATAAAAATTAGATCTAGGTGATTCTGATTTCAAATTGTTTTGTTGTTGGGAACAATTTGGGTCCAATGCCCATCCGATCCTCTTGAAGATCCGTGCACATCTGCTTTAATATTCATGTGGATCTAATGCGCATAGATCCTAAAGGGTATCGGACGGATGCGGAACCCATCAGACTCAAATTTGAGTCCGATGGGCTTCGGACCCAAATTGTTCCCTTAGCTGTCCAGCTAATGAGGTTAATTGGTATAGGCCACTTGTTTCTCAAATTTTCTCTGCTCAGGTTCATTATTAGACTTCCAAAATTTTATGGATGGCCAGATTGGTTTTGGGCTCTTCCAGTAGGTCCTTGTCTACAGTTGAATTTGTTCAATTTCGTTCTTTTTTAAGATTTTTGATTCCTTGCCTTGTTGGTATTTTTGTTTGTCTATTTATGAACTTAATAAGGCCCAATAATCTGCAGCAAACTCTCACCACCAAGAACCCTTACTAAATAGAAGCTTTAATAGATGTAATAGTTGGTGTATCAGTTTCATAGGTTTTGTTGATGCTAATTGGTACATGGAGCTTGAATATGTATCCTCTTTGGAGTTCTCTAACATTTTGCCCTTGTTCCTTCCTAAAAATTCTATTAATTAACAAGCTGTTTTCTTTTCCTCTCACGTAGGTAAACTAGTAGAATATGATGAGCCAATGAAGCTGATGAATACAGAGGGATCAATGTTTCGGGAACTTGTCAAGGAATATTGGTCCCTCTCTGCTAATGGCAACATCTAGCATGTAACTCGATTACTTGAACTACTAAAACTAAATAAAATTGATACTCTTACAGTGTCGCTTTATTTTTAAATCACATTGTCTGAATCGGACAAAACAAAAAGTTTCTCGTTCCCTAACAACACGACAAACAATAGCAGACATGAACACAAATAATTTTGTAGCTTAGATCTGATTCAAGGGGTCACAATATTGGAACTTAATTTATGAGAGCTATATATCAATAAAAATAATAGACATTAAATACCACGTTGGATTATAAATTAGAATTGAAAGTCCAATGTAGAATTAATAATAAACAATTAATGAATAATAATTAATAAATTTGTAAATATGAGAATTAGAAAGTATATATATTTTTTTAAATAAACCTGTTAATTATAAAATTCTTATATGTTTCAGAAATTTTAAAAAATTGTCACCTTGAATTAAAAATAAGAATAAAAAGTTCAATGTAGATGTGAATTCTGGTTTCAATTACGCATGGCGGAAACATGCCAAATCGCATGTCCTGATTTCTTTAAGAGTCGTAAATGCTAATTTAATGTGCTTACTTGGACCACATCTTTTAATGACGGTAAAATATTTTGGTGTAAAAAATTATTATTCACAAATGTTAGCACACAAATGTTGGACCAGATAAATAAAAAACTACATTAATGAAAACTTTGGATCGGAAAATATAACACATCCACATTATGCATTTTTCACAACGGATTGAGAAGAGGACTAGAGAAGTACAGTGCCTAATCCTCACAAGAAAAAAATGAAGAAAGTTTGGTGATATACCCGAAATTTGCCGATTTTTTTATTTTTATCCAAAAATTAAATTGAATTTCAAAAATTAACCGGTTTGGCTGTAAAATTTTAAATCTACCCAAACCGGTTAACCGTTAACTGAACCCTTGGTTCGCTAAACGGTTAACCGGACCAGTGGGTTCGGTTAACCGTTTAGCGAACCAAGGGTTCGGTTAACCGTTTAGCGGACCAAGGGTATGGGTCCAGTTAATGGTTAACCGGATTCGTTGGTTCGGTTAACCGTTAACCGAACCCAATTTTTTTTTTTTAAAACAGAAAATTAAAAAAAAATTCTATTGAAAATATACATGAAAATTCGTATTTAGATTTATCAAATTTACACCAAAAAATTTTGTAAATAAAATATGAAATTTAAAATTATAGAAAAATACACATACACATACACATATACATATACATATACATATACATAAATAATATATGGTTCCCGATTTTTTTTTTACTTTTTTTTTAAAACAGAAAATTTTAAATTTTTTTATTTTTCTATTGAAAATATACAGGAAAATTTGTATTTAGATTTATCAAATTTACACCAAAAAATTTTGTAAATCAAATATGAAATTTAAAATTATAGAAAAATACACATATACATATACATATACATATACATATACATAAATAATATACAATTCCCGATTTTTTTTTTACTTTTTTTTAAAACAGAAAAGTTTAAATTTTTTTATTTTTCTATTGAAAATA
The DNA here is from genome assembly GCA_033356055.1 of Carex pumila. NCBI lineage: Eukaryota > Viridiplantae > Streptophyta > Magnoliopsida > Poales > Cyperaceae > Carex > Carex pumila. Next base: position 9,590 of record JARJHM010000048.1, on the reverse strand, counting down.
TACATGAAAATTCGTATTTAGATTTATCAAATTTACACCAAAATAAATTTGTAAATCAAATATGAAATTTAAAATTATAGAAAAATACACATACACATACACATGTACATATACATATACATTTACAAAATTTAAAATTTTCTGTTTTAAAAAAAAAGTAAAAAAAAAAAATCGGGAACCGTATATTATTTATGTATATGTATATGTGTATGTGTATGTGTATGTGTATGTGTATGTGTATTTTTCTATAATTTTAAATTTCATATTTGATTTACAAAATTTTTTGGTGTAAATTTGATAAATATAAATACAAATTTTCATGTATATTTTCAATAGAAAAATAAAAAAATTAAAATTTTCTGTTTAAAAAAAAAAAAAAAAAAAAATTGGGTTCGGTTAACGGTTAACCGAACCAACGAATCCGGTTAACCATTAACCGGACCCATACCCTTGATCCGCTAAACGGTTAACCAAATTCTTGGTTCGCTAAACGGTTAACCAGTTTGGGTAGATTTAAAATTTCACAGCCAAACCGGTTAATTTTTGAAATTCAATTTAATTATTGGATAAAAATAAAAAAAAATCGGCGAAATTTGTTAGTTATTATTTTAATATTTTAACTATGTCATAGACTTATGAAAAAGTTCATTTTTATCATCCACGCACCACTAGAGTGCACAAAAATCATGATATCTATACACTTTCAGGCTTATGCGTATCCTGGAGATACGTTAATGATAATAATCGATATTTTTAAAAATTCATGATAAAATTAAAATTTTGAAATATTAAGATGGTAACTAAATTTTTTTCGATATACTAAAATTTGAAAGTTGAGAATTTTCTAGGAAGAACTCTTCTCATTGTGCGGTAGTGCAGTGATAAAGGGGGTGAGTCATGCGGTTCTAGGATTTTAATTAAGGGTAGGCATAAAATATTGACAAATGTATAATTTTTTTTTTCTGACGAATCAGAGCGGAGTAGTGGATGAGAATAAAAAAAAAATCGCAGCACGACCGGATATGTCATGACACGACATGGTTTCATTAAGGCACATGTGACGGTTACATAATGTGACTCCGTGTGTCCTATGTCATGACTATCTTTTGAAAATTTGGACACATCATGTGTGATCATGACGTAATTAACGTGTTATGACTAGTTTTGTAAATAAAAGTATGCGGTCGTCGGACAAACAGGGTATCGCCAAACAATTAATCGGGAATAATTGTCTTTAATAAGAAATAATCGGTCGATTAGTCGGAAAATTCCGTGACAATTTAGTCACCACCAATGACTAATCGGTCGATTAATCGGTCTAAACGGATGTTTTTTTATAATACTGGTTCTGACCATTCATGTGCCATGACTATATTGTTCAAAATTTGGTCATGATAAGACACGGCACGTGATCCAACTCATGGTATATATTTATATCCTTAGTAGTTGATATTTTTTTTCTTCGAACTAATCAACAATTCTTGTAAGTGGAGTAGCGAATTAGACTGTCTTTTTTTTTCTCTCTTTTACATGAATAAGTTTGAACTGACTTTCTTTTCTATACAATTTTCTTCTATTGAACTGTAAATTAAATTAAAAGATAGAAAATAGAAATTAGAGAGATTCAGCACAGGTATGAAATCACACTCCATTTAATTTTTTTTTGTCGAATCCATTTGAGTCTGCCAATGCATAGAGCTATGGTTCGATTCTTGCTTATAGCACGATTTTTGCTTAACTAATTGGTCTTGCGCAGCTCACGGTTCATGGTGCACAAAAAAAATGAAATGGAGACAACATTTGGTTCCATGTCCGTACTACAAAAGGGGATCAGATTCGTTTGCAGTTGTATCAGCTCCGTATTCGTGCAGAGAGGCGCCGTATCTACCCGAAGGTTAAGGATACGCCATGTCGATACGTCAGCTGGCGTATCGGAAGCATACCAAATCCGTATTGTACCTGTATCAGTATTCGATATACACCCGATACGGGTACGGGGTCCATTATGAACATAGATTTAATCCAAACTAATTTTTGTAAGGTTTCCTCTCTTATCATGAGCAAATCTAAAAATTAGTGTGAGGTGACTTAGCTATTTCTTGTGATTTTAAAAATTTAAATTAAGTATATTAAAATTTAATTGATTTTTTTTATAACTTTTTATATAATTTAATCTCTTTTATAAAATATTAAATGTTTACTAGTAGTTTTATTTTGTGAGTGTGAAAACTTAAATATCTCATATCATATATTGTGTATTTTAAATTAGAAGCTGATAATTGTACCTCAAACAAAATATCCGTGTGCGCTCCCCAGCTTTCTAAAATGTCAGTGACAAAACGAGCATGTTTTACTTCATACAACGCAATAACAGTATGAATCTTTCTTTATTTTACAACATTTCGCTGCATGAAGCGAACAATACTTTGTTCAAAAAGTTAATAAAAGCAACGCCAAATGCAGCGAAACAATCGTATAATTTAAACATATAAAAGAAAGCGTTTAATCCACTACGTTCTAGTGTTTAACTTTCATTGTAAATGAGTTAAATTTTAATTAAAAAAAAAACGAATCCCCCAACGCGTCCTCGAGCACAAATTTACATTTTTAAATTTGAACCAATACCTCAGCGCGTCTCCGAGCATAAAATTTAAAGCTCTAAATTTGTACCAATACCAGAGTGCGTCCCCCACCAAAATGTTTACAGCTCTGAATTTTATGTTAGTCAAAACTACTAGTTCTAAGCAAGCAAAGCTCTATTAAATAACAATGAAACTACTGGTTTGAAACAATAATTGTTAGCAACCTCATCAATTATTTTATGTTAGTCAAAACCCCAATAATTACAATTTCTAAGTATGCAAATCTCTGTTAAATAACAATGAAATTACTACTTCGAAACAATCATAAAATTAGAACTTGTCCCAACAATGCCAATTTCTAAGCATGTAAAACTTTATTAAATAATAATGAAACTACTACTTCGAAACAACAATTGTTTACAAAACAATATAAACCTGTGTGTAAAGCATATAAGCCTGTGCAAGTAAACCAATATATACTGGCAAGAAAACAACATTTTATAGCATATAAACCTGTGTTTACAAACACATTTTAAAGCATATAAACCCGTGTTTACAAAAATTTAAAAATATGTGTTACAAATATATAAACATGTGTTTACAAACACATTTTAAAGCTTATTCTTCAAATATATTTTAAAGAATATAAACATGTGTTTACAAATATTGAAAAATCTTCATTTAATGGATTACTTGTTCAAAATGAAGACTGTATTTTTAGTTATTAAATATAAAAAGCTGTTAATTTGTATAATTAAAATTAGAACCAATCCCCCATCGCGTCCCCGAGCTAACTGGGTTTAAATTGTACTTTAAATACTTTAAAGTACGTTCAAGTGAGTAGTTAATTAATGATTAGATGACCGTTAACAATCTGGGAGACTAATTTGGGGATTGGTAATTACAATTGTTTCTAACAGACTGTCCACGAAATTAAAGCGCAAGACAAAAGCATGCAAAACTAACATTTAAAGCAATTAATGTAAAACTGCAATGCGTTAAAACAACAATTCGTTAATTAATAAAAAATTAATAAATTACCGTTATTAGCAGACAGTTAAACTCAGTTAAACCAGTTCGGGAACGGGCTCAGATTTGGTGACTCGGGTACAGGAACATTTCTCTTTTAAATTTCAACCACCTCTATAAATTTTTTCTAGTTCTGTTCTATCTCCATCTCTTATTCTATAATTTATGTAAAATATACTTAGTAATCTCAAAGTTAATGTATAAAATTGTAAGAGAATATGCGTATGAGAGTGTTATTAATTTGATAATCTTATTATATTGTAAAAACTCTAAATATAGTGATTTGTGTAGTGTTGCTGTGGTTTATTCCTGTAACGAATTTCACGTAAAAAATTATATATCTTTTATTTTCTTGTATTTTCTTGTTTTCGTGTACATTTCATTTTTTTTTTACTTGAGCGAACATTGATATATGTCTGCATGTATGATGAAATAACCTTATTTTTAATATTTCTGCTTTCTTCCCCAACAATCAGTCAATCGCAGAAGAAAAACTTGATTTTATGTGCTCAGCCGTAATTTTTTTTCTTACCACCCCATTAAATCAGAATTAAATGAATACCACCCATTTATTCAGAATTAAGATTCCGCTATCGGATCCAATCCGTGTATGGATCTCAAATCCAAACTCACACTAGATATGCGGACTAATCTGAACTCGGACCCAGTGTGAGTTCAGATCCAAACTCACATTGAATATGCGACCCGATCCGAACTCTGACCCAATGTGAGTTTAGATTTCAAACTGCTATATATAATATATTTCTTATATTTTTAATAATCTATAAATTTATTTTATCGTACATCATTTAATATATATAATATATATATGCATGTGAGAATTTTCACTATATGAAACAAGATTAATTATATAAATAAAGAGTTAAAAATGGATTGACAGCAAGGGCGGTGGACGCCTCCGTTTTCCATATATACTTTTGTCACATATAGTTCCATATTTATTTTTGTAGAAATTTAATTGAATATGAATATGGAAAAGAGTTGTATATATATTTTTTTATTTTTTTTCACTATAAAGGAGTTCAATTGATAAAACTTTAATATTATAAAAATATGGAGGTCAGGTTGTATTGAATATTGATGTGGAGCTCAAATTGCTGAAACTTTCTTATTAAAAATATTGATGAAATTTTCGGTGCATTACCCTATAGTTGGTAATTAATATTTTCTTTGTTTTGTCGAAAAACCATCCTCTGTTTTGAATAATCCTCAAAACATGTCGATTTCTCTAATTCATTAGTCTATTTTTTTAATGAAAATATATCACTTAATTAATAGAACAGATTCGGATTTTGAATGAATAAGATACTACAATTCGGGAAGAAATCTCTTAGTTGCTGCTTTTTGAATGAATAAGGGATGAAATTTGGGAAGATATAGCAGTTTGAAATTCAAACTCACACTGGGTCCGAGTTTGGATCGGTTTGCATATCCAGTGTGAGTTTGGATCCGAACTCACATTGGGTCCGAGTTCAAATCGGTTTGCATATTCAATGTGAGTTCAGATTTGGGATCTATGTGCAGATTGGGTTTAATTTTGTGACGGAATTTTAATTCTTAATAAATGAGTGGTATTCATTTAATTCTCATTTAATGGAGTTGTAAGAAAAAAAATTACGGTGTGCTCAGCAGCTCCGTTTATTCAACTGATTAGTCCTTGCTCCTTGGCTCCTTGCCAAAACACCAAAAAATTCACCAAATGCATTTTTTATTCATGAACTGCTCATGTCTCATCTAATCTAGTTATCTCCCGACATAAGCTAACGAAACCATTAATTTCATTCAATTAAATGCCTAAAATAATAATTGCAACAAATCGCGCTTAGCTTCTCTTTCGTATCGATTTCCACGCCATGCCTACTTCTCCCAAGCTCTTCTCTTCGTACTCTCACTCTCGCCGCTTCGTTAACCTCCGCCGCTTCATCCCTCTCTTTTGCTTTCTCTTCGGCCTCGCCGGTTTCCTTTTCGGATCCATCTCGTTCTTTTCCGCTAACTCGCGGACCCCCAAATGCGCAGGATCCAACCCGCTCTCCGTCTCCGTCTCGTGGGATCTGAATCCACAATCAGGCGATGGAGTTCTGGGAGGTAAGGAACGACACAAGGTGATGGGCTTTGTTGGGATTCAAACGGGTTTCGCATCCGCTGGGAGGAGGAAGGCACTCCGATCCACTTGGTTTCCTTCAGATCACCAAGGCCTTCTTAGGTTTTTCAGATATTGGAGCTGTCTCAAATTTATTTATTCAAATTTTAAGCACCTGTACTTTCACTTGAGGTTTAGTAAATTATCTAGCTAAATATGCTGTCATTTTGATATTTCGATTTTTTTTTTCACAGATTGGAAGAGTCAACAGGACTGACCTTTAGATTTGTGATTGGAAAAACCAAGGATAAATCAAAGATGGCTGCTCTTCAGAGAGAGATTGAAGAATATGATGATTTTATCCTTTTAGATATAGAGGAAGAGTATAGCAAGCTTCCTTTTAAAACGTAAGTACTAATTGTAATTTACTGGTTTTAGTCAAGTTTATCCAGCATGTCATACAATCAGTTAAGAGTTTATAAAAGGAGATAGCTGATCTGATCTGGTGTTGTAGGTTAGCGTTCTTCAAGGCTGCATATGCATTGTATGATTCAGACTTTTATGTTAAAGCTGATGATGACATTTATCTCAGACCAGGTAATTTGTATTCGTAACTTTTAGTATTATTACTTTTTATTTTTGGTTTGTGTGGGATTTTGGTGAATGCTTAACTTATAGTAGCATTCTGTAACTTATGTTGTTATGCACTATTTTTTACTTAGTGCTGATTTGATACTAAGAGCTAGCAATACTGGCTCAGTCCAGAAAAGGGAAACCTGTATTAGGCCTTTAGTTTGGTTTTATGTTCAGCTTGTAGTCAGTGTACTTCATTCCTCCGAGATCATCATGCAATTCATAATTAACCTTTTTCTTTAAATGACAAGATTTAAAGTTAAAATTACCCCAATACTGAAATCATCTAGAAACATAAGGCCCAATCTGTGTCAGACCAAAAAAATGTGACAAATGATTAATGGGTTGATGACGTGAGTCCGTGGGTGATGCAAGATATGTTTAAGTTTTAAATAGATGTGCCAACCTGACTATAACCATTATGATTCCTACATGTATATATCCATTGTCAGGAACAAATCTTTGTTCTTGATTTTTGTTACTTCCATTAGCACAGGTGAAGTCCATTGCTCTATTAGGGTCTCATTCCTGCACTTAATATAGGGCACTGACAATTCTATATCAAAATATAAACAAAATCATGACTTTTCTTTTCAGATCGGCTTTCATTACTTATAGCTAGAGAGCGGTCTCACTCTCAGACCTACATAGGATGCATGAAGAAGGGCCCTGTTTTTACTGATCCCAAGTTAAAATGGTTAGCATTTAATAATCTAGTAAATGTTCATGGACATGAATTACCTTACTAGTCATTCAAACCTCATGAAGTGCTTCAATAAACAAACAAGCCAGTTGGAATTGTCAAGTTAGTTTAAATCAGAAACTAAAAATGGGAAAGTTTGGTACAAAAGAAAAGTAAGTAATACACTATTGTTACAAATACTGTGATGTATTAATTAGCCTGACCCTTTAATATACTTCTAAAAAACACAGGTATGAACCTTTGTCACCCCTTCTTGGAAGGGAGTATTTTCTTCATGCATATGGGCCAATCTATGCACTTTCAGCAGATGTTGTTGCAAGCTTGGTCGCTCTTAGAAACAATAGGTAAGTTAAATAAAATTTGTATCTGTGCATTTACAAAACCTCAGTACTATCATATATAACTGTGCTAAATATTAGTCAGGCCTTTAATGTACACCACATCACTCTTAGAAATAATAGGTAAGTTAAATAAAATTTGTATCTGTGCATTTACAAAACCTGAGTACTATCGAATATAGCTGTGCTAAATATTACCCAGGCCTTTAATGTACACCACATCACTATTTTCATAAATCACCACATACCTAGCACTATAGCTGTACTCTTGTAACTAATTCAATACCCAAGTTACCGCTTTTGGTTAACTGTGTGTAGATTTAACGAAGGAGATATATATTTGGCATACTTCAAGGTAATTGAGGAGAATAAACACAGAATAGAAGTTCTAGGAAAGGGATGATATTGTAAAATTTCCCCTGGCAGAAATTGACCATTGCAAGGGTATGGTACTTTTAGTCTCCATAAAGGATGTATCTTTTCTATTCTCTCAGTTTTCTTCTTAAAATCTCAAACAGCTTTAGGATGTTCAGCAACGAGGACGTGACTATCGGTGCATGGATGCTAGCGATGAATGTGAATCATGAGAACGAGCTTTCACTCTGTTCGTCTGATTGCACTTCCTCTTCTATTGCGGTCTGGGATATTCCAAAATGTTCAGGTCTGACCTCCTTCCAAATTTTGTGGCTGGTCCAAACCATCTAAGCCTCACCTATAATGGTTAACACACAGGGACTTGAACCTTTACTATTGATTTGTGTTTATTATAACTCATCTCAACTGACATGAGCTTTTTGTATGGGCCTACCTGATCCAACCAGAGCCTTCTCTTTATGCTTAATTATGGCCTTTGTTTGAAAGCACACTAAATGGGCACACTGTCTCTTAGACCCGATCGCACTTTAATAAAATTATGGTGGCGTGAGCTGCCTCCTGCTGCCAAACATACACCGAATATCTTTGGGTTATTACACCAAATTGTTAAATTAAGGTTTATTAATTGAACTTTCTTGATATTTTTGTATTTTAATGAAGCCCATTTATAAATGGTTTTCTGGGAAATGTGGCAAGCTGCATCTCAAAACTCTTTATTAAAATTCAATTTGAATTTCGAACATAAATAGTGAGATTATTTAGGGAGAAGTTTCTTTATTTATATTGGAATTTCTTCGTCGTCATGGATGTTATACATGGATTACATATATGACCCAAAAAATAGGAAGTCAGTTGCAGCTTATAGTTTGATGTCAGTAATGTTGCAAAACAAAGGCTGAGATAGCAGAGGTGGGGACAAATCAGATGTATGCTGTCCCAAAATTTGAGTATATTTTGAGTAGTTAATGGAACTGGAGAGGCATTGGTTTGAGTGGTTATGATTTTGCTGGTACCAAGTGCTATTTGCATATTATAAAGTTGCACATGGAGAGTAAATTTTAAATTATTTTCATTCAGGGCTCTGCCAGCCTGAGATTAAAATGCTAGAGCTGCACAAAAGAGAAGAATGTCATGGCGGGCCCACCACTTCTGATAGGTGATCCTGTACATGTAATCAGAGAATATTGCTATTCCAGGTTTCATCTTTGTTTTAGGTTTTTATTCCCGAATTAGGCCTTTCTTTCACGGCTTGATTTTTTCTGGGACATGATAGGTCAGAGATATTTTATTTCTTTAATTTCTTTTGTTTTCCTTTCCTTTCTTTTTTTCTCTCTTTTTTCCCTCTTTTTTTGGGGCTTTTTTTTTTGCATTTTACTGGGTAATTGTTTCATGATGCAAATCCGTAGGCAAGTTAATGTGATTAATTGTTCTCTCACCAGTAGAGAATGAGAAATTATTCTCTGGAATAAAATGTAATTTCAGAAAAAAGTAAATCCCTTCTCAGCATGTTGTTTTTGAAGATTCTTAAAATTTGACAATGTTGGTTTTGAGTTGACATGTGGACGATAAACCGAAGCTCTTAGATTTGTAGCCAATTAAGAAAACTAGAATAATTATCAAAACAAAATTGACCCCAAAAATAGCAAAACAAAAATTCTGGACAATTGTGGCAACTTGGATTGCTGCTAGTAAATTATTTTCCAAGATATTTCATTATTAATTTAAGAAATTCTTAACTGGTAAGTACAATAGTAAATAAAATAATAAGATATTGCAAACTAGAAACAACTACTTTCACGTTAACTCTGGAATTTCTTCAAAGGATTTGG